>OX377612.1:4621786-5821786 GCA_947397855.1 Thelaira solivaga | reverse complement strand
ATTATTTTTAGCATAAAAATATTTTAAAAGAATATTATGTTTGATACTAAATTAAAATAAAAAAATTTTATTACTAACAATTTTCAAATGAAAAATATTTTAATTTTGGTACTAAAATTTTTAGTAATGAAATTTCATATCATTTTCAGTAGAAAATTAATTAAAAATTATTTTTTATAATCAAAAATTTTACATTTTAGTACTGATAATATTAAGAAGATAATCAATTAAAAATATTAGTATTATTACAGTTTTTTAAGTATTAAAAAATATTGGAAATTAATTTAATAATAATTAAAAGCTTAAAAAATTATTTTTTAGTACTGATAATTTTTGTTATGAAAATATTTTCAATCATTACATTTTAGCACTAAATATGGTAGCATAAAAATAGTATTACTGCAACGGCCAAGTATAAAAAAATTTGTATTTTTAAAATAAATAATTTTTAGCCCGAAAATATTTTTTAAAAAATTTATAACCACCTTTTTAGTACTTAATATTAGTAAAACAAATATTAATATAATTTTATTTTTTTTGTTTTAGCAGAAAAGTCTATTAATATACACATTTTTAGTACTCAAAATATTTAGTATCAAATATTTTTATTAAAATTTTTTCAGCATTAAAATTTTATATATTTAGTATTAATAATTTTTGGAGAAAATATTTTAAAAAAAATTTTAGTACTAAAAATATTTAGTGGTACTAAAATTTTGTATTTTTAACTTTTAAAAATTAAAAAAAAAAATAATGTGTGAAATAAGAAAATTTTTTAGTTTGATAAGAAAATTTTTTAGTTTAAAAATTTTGTGTTACTTGTACTTGATACACGATCTTGCAAAATTTTTAAACTTTTCTTTATAAATTTTTTTTTTATTGAAATTGGGGCTTTATAAACTTGTGTGACGATATGTATCAATAAAATTCAAGTAATTCATCATTAATTGAGAGAAATACACTTTTTAGGAGGAAATACACAGAATTTGTGAATAATATTCTTTCAGTGTCCACGTTTATGAAAGCATGTTTCTGTTGTTGCCTTCCATTTTCAAGTTTTTTTTTTGTAATTTGTTGCTGCTTTTAGTTAAAAAAAAATCTTCTCCTTTTATTGTATTTTAAGTCTTTTTATTGCAGTAATTTGTGCACTCAATGGAAAATTGTTAATTAGATTCCTTTTGGCGTGTGATGACTTTGTGTCGTATTTTATCTAGGGAATTTGCTACTTTCCCTATTTATATGTATGTACGAGTTAGTACAAGTGCCACTGTGCTAGTGAGTATGTAGAGCACTCGTATCTCTAGCTGGCTGTCGCTTCTCTTCTTGGACTATCAACCAACCAACCAGCTAAACTAACTATTTTGTTGATAGTGAATGGAGTTTTGTCTTTGTTGCTGTTTCTGTTTCTGTATTTCTTTTCCTTTTTTTTACTGTAAAAGTAGAAATCATGATAAAATACCGGATTTATACAGAATATACGTTGAGTTACTTAGCTTTGCAAAAAGTGTCAGTTTGTTTTTTTTGAGTTTCAGGTAACTGCACGAATAGTGGCTTAATTGAAACAGAAAGCAACAATTTAAATATTGTTGCTGCTGTAAAAGAATTAACTTTTAAGTATTTAATTAGTGAGACGTTAAATTGATTGAAATTCTTTTGTTTAACAGAACTTTAAAAAGCATTATTGGAGTGTTTGGACTGTGTGAGGTTTAATGGTTGGGCAAGATATTAAAATAATTGCACAGTTTGCAAACAAAAACTTTAAAAAAAGCGGGGCCATTTTTTATTTTCTTCTCCCAAAACATCAACCTCTCTGAACCTTATTTTTGGGGCCAAATGCCCATTCACCTTAAGCGAGTTGTTGCTGTAACAGGAAATGAAATGTTTATTGTGCAAAAAAAAATGTGCTAAAAATCTAATGAAACGTTTTAATTTAAATTAAATTAATTTAATTAAAATTAGTGAATATATCATGAAATTAACGAAATGTTTCATTAAATTGATGAACGCATTTCAGTGAATTAATGAAGTATTTTCAAATTAAATGAATGAAATTATTTCATTAAATGAAGGAGGAAATTATTTCATTAAATTAATTAAATTATTTCACTAAAAAAATAAAATATTTTTAAATAAAATAAATGAAATTTCAATATTTCTTTAAAGGAATGAAATTATTTCATTAAATAAATGAAATTATTACATTAAATAAATGGAATTATTTCATTAAATAAATAAAATTATTTCATTAAATTAATGAAATTATTTCATTAAATAAATAAAATTATTTCATTAAATAAATGAAATTATTTCATTAAATTAATGAAATTATTTCATTAAATTGACGAAATTATTTCATTAAAGGAATGAATTATTTTCACTAAAAAATTAAAATATTTTAAATTTAAAAAAGTAAATGTCTTTATTACATTAAGAAAATTATTTCATTAATTAAATGAAATTATTTCATTAAATGAAAGAAATATTTCGTTATTTCAATGAAATAATGAATGAATAAAAAATAAAGAAATTTTCATTAAATCAATGATGCAAATTAGATGAATATATTTCACTTAGTCAAAGCAACTTGAAAGGAAGTCTCTTGTTCCCTACCCAATGCCATCTTCCACTTGGACTCAAATAGCATTTAATTAAAAATTTTTGATTTCCTTTTTGCCTACATCATCCAATTAAAACAAAAATTAGTAATTTTTATTAAATTTCTTTAACGTCAATACAAAAATGAAACAGAAGAAGAGAAAAAATGTGAAAAAAATCAAACGCTTAATAAACATTTTATATTGCCGCCGCCACCACCCAAACCAGCCGCATTATTAGCGTATTTTATGAAAATTCAAAAGGAAATTGCATACCATTTGGTTATATTTTTGTTTTTTGTTGTGAATTAAACTCAGACAATAGAAGATCTTTCAAAGCGAAGGCATACGAGGAGTAGACGTTTTGCTGGCACAACTAAACCAAACCAAACCAACTTAAGCCAACCAAACAATTAAGGGGCGACAACAACAAAATTTTCAACACGATGAATTAGTCATTTTATGTCAGTGATGCATGCATACTAATGCGTGTAAGAAATACACTTACACACACACACACATTCATTTAAAAACAGCCAGTCTAGTCTAGGCAACCAGCCAGTGGAAACATTATTTTTGGTACAAGAAATTTATGTAGCTGCTGCTGGAAACTGAGAAGCGGCTGGGTTAGTAGTTGAAATGGGTTTGTGATGTTGCAACATAAAACAACATGGCGTATTAATGTGGTTGGATTGTATTTTGTTTCCTTTTTTTTCGGTTGTTTGTGCCATTCTGGCTTCAAGGCAGCCAAAGCAGCAGCTCTACTACTAACATAATAAACATAAAAATAAAAAACAAACAAACAAAACAGCATTGAAAAGAATTTTTACAAACTGAAGCAAATGATGAACATTTTTCATGCACTTTTGAGCAAATTAGATTTTATACTAATTAAATTTCCACTAACACAATAACAGAAAACAAAACTGTTTGTGTGTGTGTGTGTGTGTGCTTAAAAACATGCTGAGTAGCAACGTTAACTTTTATCCAGCCAACCAACCATGTACATACTCACTCACTCATTCATTCATTCATTTCTTCAACCAACCGTATGTGTGTGCATATTGCAAGCTTAGAGTGGCACACGATAGTGGTAAATCCTAAATCCTATACATTGAAAAAAAAAAATTTCTAAACCTTAAGCACTTGTTTTGCTAACAGATCGAGAAACTAGAAGTCCACACATTAAGCTGTAGCTTTCTTCTTTATTTAAACTTTATAAAATGTAAAATTAAGAAAAACTCTGGTTTTTCTTCATGCTACTCTTAATAAGCCTCGTAATTTTTGATGAACTGATTAAATTTTTACGATATTACACAAAACCCGGCTCTTTTTCATGCTACTCTTAATAAAGGGCTTGTTTTTTTATGCTTTTCTTAGTTATTTAGTTAGTTCTTTTTGCTACTGTAAAAAACAGTTGGTTTTTCATAATTCTTTTTGGTTAACTGGTTTACTTTTTATGCTACTTTAAGTAAAATAGTTTGCTTGCCCTGCTACTATACCTAAACAGTTCCGTTTTTATGCTATTTTTAATTAGTCTTTTAAATGTTAATGTAATTCAAAGAAAACTAATTAATTTTCTATGCTACTGTAAGTTAACCATTTAATTTTTTATGCTACTTGAAGCAAACTGATTTGCTACTCAAAAAACTGTTAAAAATTTTATGATGTTTGCTAAAACCTGGTTATATTTTAATGCTACTCTTAATAAAGGGATTAATTTTTTATACTAATTTTAGTTATTTAGTTAATTGTTTTTGCTACTGTAAAAACAGTTGGTTTTTCAAAATTCTCTTTGGTTTACTGGTTTACTTGCCCTGCTACTATACCTAAACAATTCCTTTTTTATGCTATTTACAATAAACTGTTTAAATTTTTATGCTATTCAAAGTAAACTAGTTAATTTTCTATGCTACTGTAAGTTAACCGTTTAATTTCTTTTGCTACTTGTAGTAAATTGTTTTGCTACTCTAAAACAACACCTTAAATTTAAATTAACTGTTTCACATTGTATAATTCGAAATCGAAATTGTAAAATTTTTTTTATAAAAAAACACTAAAATTAAGAAAGCTTGCATTATGCTTTCCCAAGTGAATCACTGCTCATGATAGAAAAATCATTACGAACTTAGAAAAACACTAGATGAGAAGAAAACTCTTTAAAATTTTAGGTTTCTAGATTTTAAAATTTAATTTGCTATTTTTTGAATTGTTTTATTATAGAAGAAAAACTTGAACTTTTTTATTATTTTGAGTTGAGAAATTTCGCTTTGTTTTGCTCTCTTTGCTGTTATTTTTTTAAATATGGCAATCCTTTTGCGAATCTAAACAACAACCTCAATGGTATCATAATGCAATGTGCTGCATTACCAACCATTACAGGCCAAAGAATTTTTATAATGTCGAACGTTCAGCCATTTCATAAACAACTAACAAGCCATCAAGAATTTTGAACTTTTCCCTTTTTTTCCTTTCCCCTTTGTTTTCTTTATTTTATATATTTTGTTTTCTTTTTTACTACAAATGTAGCAGAGCACTATTTAAATAAATATGCGAGTAAAATTGTAAGAGTTGCTCTACAGTCTTTGCAGTGAAATAGGAGAAGGACAGGACTACACTACTTACGTTTTGTTGTGGTGCTTGTGGGCTCAAACATAAATCTGAAAATGTGTGGTTTGGTTGATGTATAAGACTAAACAAAGCTAGAAGGTACGAGTATAAACACTCATTTTAAATAGTTGATAGAGCCCAGCCCGTTGCTCTTGGCTAACACACACAGCAAATCTTTTCTTTACCAACTCATCACCACATTTTTTAAAGCCTTAAAGTTTCTTTTACAGATATATATTTCCATAAGTTTTATTATGCCAGAAATGTTGTTTGCTGGGTTGTCTTTAGTTTTTAATGTCATGTAACTCGTATGACACATGCATGCAGCAGCAGTCAGGCAGGCAGTCATGCCACCATAATTAACTGCGAAAATTTTAATTGCTAATATGTTCTGTTTGCATTGAAGTATATTATGCAAATTTCTACACTATGTGTATGTAACCCATCCCACTTCTTATCATAATGTAAAGCAGCCACACTAACATTGAGAGTAAACGAAAAAAATTGCTGAAATGAATCTTTCATAAAAACTATAAGAGCCAACAACTTCTGAATTTGTTTAAAAATTACGTATGAGCTTAAAACTCAATAAACATTCACTCTACCCAAACGCTATAACAACAATAAAATAAAAAATTATTTTATGGAAAAATTAATTTTTAAGCAGGTCACCACTTTTCACGCTACTCTAGATAAAGCGAATCCTGAGACCAACTTACAGCATTCGATATCGTTAGAAATTTCATTGAATTTTGATAGGGAATGCTTTCTATTTCTGATCGTACCAAGGCATTACAACACTTTACGGTTCACTTACAGCGCATTCTATATAAAGCGTTTTTGTTTTTTATTTTATTGAGTAAAAAATATTTAAAAAATATTAAATTGAAAAAAAAAAAAATCTTTTTTCTATCCCAATGATTTACCTTAACCGAACTAACTACCGCTTATCTTGGCATCATAGTGCACTAAAAGCAAACTATTTCATAAATCCCATGACACAATTTCATTAAATTTGTTTCAATGAAATATTTTATAAATTATGTAAATTTTTGAAGTTATTTCTAATGAAAATATTTTATAAAATTAATGAAACTCTTTCTTTAAATTAATGAAAAAATTAAATTGTTCTAATGGAATTATTTATTAAAAATATTTAAATATTTTATTTTTAAATTAATTAAAAATTTTCATGAAATTAATGAAATTATATAATTAAACTAATGAAATTATCTATTATAATTAAATTAATAAAATTGTTTATTAAAATTAATGATATATTTTTATTGGAATGATGACATATTTTCATTAATTTAATGAAATTATTTCATTAAATTAATAATATTATTTTATTAAATTTATATACTATTTATTGAAATATTTTCATTGAAATAATGAAATATTTTCTTTAAATTAATAAAATTATTTCATTAAATTAATGAAATTATTTAATTGATCTAGTGAAATTATTTCATAAAATTAATAAAATTATTTCATTAAATTAATAAAATATTTTTATTGAAATGATGACCTTTTTTCATTAATTTAATGAAATGCAATAATTTCATTAAATTAATAAAATTATTTCATTAAATTAATCAAATATTTTATTAAATTAATGAAACTGTTTAAATAAATTAATTAAATATTTTCATTAATTTAATGAAATTATTTACTTAAATTTTTAAAACTATTACAAAAAATTAATAATATTATTTAATTAAATTATTTAGTTGAAGTAATGAAACTATTTCATTAAATTAATGAAACTATTTATTTATAATAATGAAATATTTTCATTGAAATTATGAAATATTTTCTTTATATTAAAAAAATTATTTCATTAAATTAATTAAATATTTTATTGAATTAATTAAATTAATGAAATATTTTCATTGAAATGATGAAATTTTTTTTAATTAATGAAATTACTTAATTAAACTAGTGAAATTATTTCATAAAATTAATAAAATTATTTCATTAAATTAATAAAATAATTTTATTAAATATATGAAATATTTTCATCAATTTAATGAATTTATTTACTTAAATATTTGAAACTATTACAAAAAATTAATAATATTATTTAATTAAATTATTTCGTTGAATTAATGAAACTATATCATTAAATTAATGAAATTATTTCTAGTCCTAATCGCAGAATTTCGTAAAGAAAACGTTGCTCATTTTTGGTACTCTTAAATGAATCCTTTCCTTTTACCTCTAACTTTCAAACAGAACTAAATTTTTATTATTTTTTTGAGTTTTATAAGGACAATTTATGTCGTTTAATATGACCCCATATTATTCTTCTCATTTTGCAATTCATCATTTTTATTATAATTTTTTTTTGTTACCAAAGAACACACAAATGCGCAATAAATCTAGATGTTTGAGCAACACTTGTTATGTGTGAAGAAAAATTCACAAAAAAAACATAAAAAATTCAGTTGAAAATTAACTCGCTTTAATAATAAAATTGTTAATTAGAGGTTGCGAACATGTTAAATGCATTTATTCAACATTTGCATAATTATATGCAAGTGGAGTGGATTTGGAAAGCAAAAAGTAAGATAAAAAAAAAGAAATATTGCATTTTAATAAGAGGAATTTTGCAAAATATTTTTGTTTGCTGTTGTTGACGTTCTTGTTGCTGTAGGAAACCTTTTTAATTTTGTGTTACAAGTGAGAAATTGTAAGAAAAATCAATGAAATTAAAATTCATGAAAAAAATTCAATATGAATTTTGTGGCAGGAATTAAGTAAAGAAAATCAAAATTTCGTTAAATGCTAAAAAATTCTTATGGATTTTTTTTCATGAATTTTAATTTCCTTGATTTTTTTTACAATTTTCAAATATGCTATCATTAAGCCAATGAAAATATTTCGTTAATTGTTTTTGTTTTTTTTTTTAACATTCAAACTTAAAATAAAACAAAAAATATATATTTACAAAATTAAATATTAAACGGTAAGCTAAACAAATTTTTAGGGGAAATTTGGAGGGGAAAAATGTAATTGAATACGTTTGACCAGGGCTACCCCATAATAGCCTTTCCATGTTCAAAGTTTAGAGACTAGTGATTTCCACATCGCCATTACTTTGAACTGCTGTACTGGTGCTGCCACCAGTTTCAGCTTTTTGTAGCTTCTTCATTTGCGTTTTACGGCGCCTCACCACAATATAGCAAATTCTGTAAGGAAAAGATAAAAAAAAATTTTATTTAAAACAAACAAATAAATAAATAAAATTTTAAATTTTTTCCGAGGGTAATAATACTGCTGCCATTAGAAATAAAATATATTTGAATGAAATAATAAAATGTTGGCTGGGATATCTCTGTGCTTGTTTTAAAAGCTACTCTGAAAAGCATGAAACAATTTCACTAAAATAGTTTCAGTGATAATTAAATAATTCCATTGAATTAATGAATGAAATTATTTCATTAAATGAATGAAATTTTTTGACGAAATTAATGAAATTATTTAATTAAATTAAGAAAATTATTTAACGAAATTATTTCATTACATGAATAAAATTTTAGAATCATTGCATTAAATTCATGAAAAATATTCATTAATCCAATGTCATTGGGTGAAAATTAATACATTTTTCATTCGATTAATGATTAAATTAACAAAAGTATTTCCTTAAGGGAATGAAATTATTTCATTATATTAATGAAATATTTCATTGGTCTAATGAAATGTGTTATTGGCTAAAAAAATTATTATTTTTTTTTGGGATTATGGCAAAATTAATGAAGTATTTTCATTGAATTAAAGAAATATGTTCATTAAGCCACTGAAACGTGAAAAATAATAAAATTTTCATGGGTTTAATGACCAAATTAATGGAATTATTTAATTAATTGCATGAAATTATTTAATTGAATTAATGAAATATTTAATTGGCCTAATAACGTGTCAAAGTTTCATTTAACTAATGAAAAGATTCATTACTTCAATGAAAAGTTCATTAATTTAATGAAATAAATTCATTGAATCAATGAAATGTTGTTACTAGCCCAATGGAACACTGTTATTATTTTAAAAATTAATGAATTATTTTTTCAGAGTAATTCGATAGCCAAAAATTCATAATTTTTTATTTAGTCAATTATTTTGTTTGCCATGAAGTGATATGGAATATATCCCCTGACGACCAAAGTAGCTTTTGTGAAATGCTACTTAGTATACAATATAATTTTTTATCAAAGTTTTAATCAGCAGCAACTGCTGTTGGAGCACAAGCACGTCACGAAAATGTTTACAAAAAATCATCAATTTGCTTTAACACTTTTCTTGCAAAAATTCATTCATACTGAAACTGAGTAAATTTTATAGAATACTAACATGAAAACAATTATATTCGGCAGGGCAAACACTTCACTGAATAGAAAAATGGCCCCTGGAAAAGAATTTATTGTTTGTTCGTAAATCTCACTGTAGATGGGTGTAAACACCAGCTGGGCAATAGGTTGACAAATACTAAAGATGGAAAACATTTTACCTGAAATTGTAATTAATTTTTGTTTTTTTTTTTGGTTTTTGTTAAAATTAACTCAATCATACTTAATTCCTCTTCGTCGACTATACTGGAGCCAATCGTTTTGATGGCTATAACTCTCAGGGTGGCAAACATATCAGCTATACCGCCAGCATAAAACGTGGCTGTGTCTTTGGAAAAGGCCTGTGAATTAAAACAAAAGCATTTATAAAAAGAATTAATTAATGTGGAAGTAACACTTACAAATAATGCCCTAGACAGGGCTGTAGTTAAGGCCGATACGAAACCCACCAAGGAGTCGGAAAACTTTAACAATTTACTGAAAATAGTGGTGGCTACAAAAGTACCTAAAACGTGAAAAATCCAAAAAACATTTTAAGAAATTTTTAAAGCTTTTGTTTAGCAAAGACTTGCCTGCCAAGGCTAAAGCCGAAGTAAATGTGGTGTAAATGCTAAAATCATTGCCATTCCAATTTAGCTTTTTGTAAGCAAAACGATTCCAAAAATCATTTTCACCCAAAGCTGGACCCACCGTGAACATGTAAGCCATTATCAGAAAAGCCAGCAGCATTCTGCCATGATTGGCACGCTTCTTGAGAGGAAATTTAACATAATCCACCACTAAAGTGGGATCAAAGAATGACAGCAACCAATTTTTCTTTACTGGCATTATTGGTGTTGTAAAAGTCGGAGCCACCGCCTCTAAAGCCGAGCCAAATGAAACATTTTTTTGCAACTGTTGAGGTGGCTCTTCCAATTTGGTGATCTCAAAGGCGGGATTATCCACAGCAGAATTATGCAAACAAGGAGGCGGTTGAGTAAGCAAAGCTGGTGGTAAATTACTGTTAGCAGGCTTCAGCTCTTTAATGAAAAAAATTACATACAGCAAAGCAATAATATTAAAGCTTAAAGCCATGCCAAATGACACTAGAAGAAGAATTGAGAGACATTTAATTAAATTTAATTTTCTTTGCTAGAATTTGCACTTGCTTACTTATATAACCCAAATATTGAAACAATAAACCACTTATGGGTTGCCCTAGAAAAGGCATGCCTGTGCTAAACATGGCAAATATGCCAAATCTAAAAATAGAAAAAAGAACTTGATTTTTTTTTACTTATTTTAACAACAACTCACCTAAAAATTCTATCTTTTTCTGGTGTCGATATGGTCATGTAGCTGTCTATGGCCATTAAACACAGTGTACTGCCCCCAAATATTGCTGGCACTATAGCTTCTGCATATGCTCCAAATTCCATGGGTATTTGATCAAAAAATATGGCCGACACAAATAAACCTTCTTTGGAAAATTTTAGTTAATTGTTGTAAGTCAAGTCTTCGTGATTGGATATTTTCCTTTTTTGCAGTTTACTTACATAGAAATGAGAGTGACTCGCCAACAAGTGGTGCTATCATGCAGGCTTTTCTTTTATTATAACGATCACTCCAGCCACCTGCAAACAGCAGCACTATTAAAGGGAAAATGGCAGCTAAAATTGAAAACAAAATAAAAAAACAGAAATAAGAAAGAGAAGCGAGGGCTTTTTCCTTAGCTTAATTTTATTTTTTAAGCTTCTAACTTTTGTTAAGCTTCAGCTTCACAAGTTGATTTCCCTTAAACACTAAATACCTTTAATAGCCAACTGCCCTGACACTTAAAATTATTAAAAATTATATGCTCACAATAGCATTTTATGATTATAGAGAATCAATTTTAATTAACAAAATTTTTTTTCTTTTTAATCAATTAAATCATTTACACTTTTTCTTAACTACCAGGTAAAATTACTCATATTGTCATTGTGGCTGCACAAAAACAATTCCGAACTTGAAATTGTATGAATAATTAGACTTGAATAAAAAAATTATCCGAATTAAACGATTAAAAATTTATTTAAAAAGTAAATAAAAAAAATTATCCGACTGATGGAATTGAAATAAAAAAGTAACCGAATAGTAAAATTCGAATCAAAGATCATCCCATAAAAAAACTCGTATAAAATACCATCCGAATAATGAATCTTGTATTAGAAAACGATTATTAAAAAAAGTATCGAATAAAAAAATTATTCAAAATATAAAACTCGAATAAAAATGTAATCGAATAATAAAACCCGAATAAAAAATTAATCGTATAAAAAAAAAATATCCGAATAATAAAACTTTACTAAAAAATCTGGAATTAAAAAATTTCCAAAAAAATAAAACTCGAATAAAAAAGTAACCGAATAATAAAATCCGAATAATGAATCTTAAATAATAAAAGTCGAACAAAAACAAAATAATAGAAAATATTTCGAATAAAAAAATTATTCAAAAAATAAAACTCTAGTAATAAAACCCGAATAAAAAATTAATCGAATAAAAAAAACTCAAATAAAAAAATATCTGAAAAAAAAACTTTACTAAAAAATCTGGAATTAAAAAATTTCCAAAAAATAAAACTCGAATAAAAAAGCAAGCGAATAATAAAATCCGAATAATGAATCTTAAATAATAAAAGTCGAACAAAAACAAAATAATAGAAAATAATTCGAATAAAAAAATTATTCAAAAAATAAAACTCGAATAATAAAACCCGAATAAAAAATTAATCGAATAAAAAAAACTCAAATAAAAAAATATCCGAAAAAAAAACTTTACTAAAAAATCTGGAATTAAAAAATTTCCAAAAAATAAAACTCGAATAAAAAAGCAACCGAATAATAAAATCCGAATAATGAATCTTAAATAATAAAAATCGAACAAAAAAAATAATAGAAAATAATTCGAATAAAAAAATTATTCAAAAAATAAAACTCGAATAATAAAACCCGAATAAAAACTTAATCGAACAAAAAAAAACTCAAATAAAAAAATATCCGAAAAAAAAACTACTAAAAAATCTGGAAATAAAAAAATTCCAAAAAATAAAACTCGAATAAAAAAGCAAGCGAATAATAAAATCCGAATAATGAATCTTAAATAATAAAAATCGAACAAAAAAAAATAATAGAAAATAATTCGAATAAAAAAATTATGCTAAAAATAAAACTAGAATAAAAATTTAACCGAATAATAAAACTCGAATAAAAAATTAATCAAATAAAAAATTATTCGAATAATAAAACTTTACTAAAAAATATGGAATTAAAAAATTTCCAAAAAAATAAAACTCGAATAAAAAAGTAACCGAATAATAAAATCCGAATAATGAATCTTAAATAATAAAAGTCGAACAAAAACAAAATAATAGAAAATAATTCGAATAAAAAAATTATGCAAAAAATAAAACTAGAATAAAAATTTGACTCGTATAAAAAATTAAAAAAAATTAAAAAACTCAAATGAAAAACTAAAGAATCTATGTATTATAAAATAAAACCCGAGTAAAAGTAAATACGATTAAAAAAAATTACTTAATATTTTTTAATCAATTTAATTTTTAAAAACAATTAATATTTTATGTATTTTTTTTTGTTTTTATACGAAAGCCAGTATAATGCAGCTACTAAATGTTAATCTGCTTTATGGCAGATTTTATTAAATTAAATTTTAAATAAAGAAATTAGCATAACATGCATATACAAACACATTCTTCAGTTTTAATAGAGAAAATTTTAATTTATCCAAAAAAGAAAAAAGTAACATTAAACTATAAATTATGATTTTGGAAATTATTAACAAAGTTTTGTATAAAAACTGGATTTTTAGGGTTTAGAACAGCGTATCAAACAGAAAGCAAATTAACTTGAAACGTAATTAGATGGCCGGGGTTTGCTGTACGATTTAAAATGGAAATGAACAGCAGCAAAAAAAAAATAATTTTTATTTTTTCTTCTTTTTATATAAATTTTACTCTAACAAATTAATTAATTAAAAAAAACCTACTAGTATTACCAGTAATACTGTTGGGTTTGAGAGTTTATGTTCAAACACAACCAAAACATGTTGCTTCGTATTATTTGACTGGTTTTCTTTCAAGCACAAGCAACCGGTTTTCAGGTTTGAATTAAAAAATGCTTTAAGCGGCTTAACGAAAGACAGTTAAGTTGCTATTTAACTATCATTATTGGCCAGGTTCCTCTCACAATATGTAGAACGAATAAGAATATTAAGGGGTTAAAAAGTGTTGGAGAATCGAAGTAATCAAAACTATTGTGTCAAAATTTTTTAATATATACGTTTTACATTTGACATAATATTTTCATTCTAATTTTATACTTCAATAAAATAACTTATATTAGAAACAAAACACATTCGTTTCAATAGGTTATGGGCCCAGATTGGCTTACATAAACTGTGACCAAGGGAAAAATAATTGGAAAATATAATTAAAATCAATTAACGGTATGGCCAGTGTGGTGCGTATAGAGCCGCTAAACGCGGACAACTATGATACGTGGAAGATGCAAATGCGTGCTATCTTAATAAAGAATGATTTGTGGTCATATGTTGACGATAGTTTGAAATGCCCCGAAGGTGAGGTAGAAGAAAATTTGTGGAGAAAACAAGATCAAAAGGCAGCTGCAGATATAATGCTTGCTATGAGTCCATCAGAATTGGGCTTAGTTGCGGAATGTGTGACTTCAAGACAAATGTGGTTAAGATTGGAAGCTTTTCAAAAATATAAAGCAGCAGCAGAGACATTTACAGGCCGAAAAATTAAAATGCTTCAGTCGGACAATGGTCGCGAATATTGTAACAAGGAATTTGATTCATATTTAGAAAAATATGGAATAAAAAGGCGTTTGACAACACCTTATACTCCGCAGCAAAATGGTACGGCGGAACGTAAAAATAGAACTCTCGTTGAAATGTCGAGATGCATGATGAAACATGCCACTTCGCCGCCATCTTTTTGGGCGGAAGCTGTTAACACAGCATGCTACATCAGAAATAGATGTGTTACAAAAGCAAATGGTAAAATTCCTTATAGCCTTTGGACAAATAAAAAGCCTACACTTATGCACATGAAAGTTTTCGGATGCAAAGGTTATGTACTGAACAAAAATCCTGCTAAAAGTAAATTTGATTCTCGTTCAAAACAATGTATTTTTGTAGGATATTCGTCAGAATCTAAGGCTTATCGTATGTGGTCCCAAGATAAAAGAGACGTAGTTATTAGTCGGGATGTAAAATTTATAAATGAAAAGGGTTTTAATGATACATACGAAGATTTTTATGGGCTTGAGTACAATATTGTTGAAAGTGGAAATGAAAATTACTCTAAAGAATTTAATACGATGCAAAAATGTACAGAAAATAAGGAATCTAATGATGATACTAAAAATGTAAAACGTGCTCGAGGACGGCCAAAATTACAAAGATTAGGTACACGTGGACGGCCTAGAAAATTATTTCAAACCACAAAAGACGATGAAAGTGATTCACAAGAGGACGGTAGTGAACCATTAGTTCAGTCTGAAGAAGAGAATTTTGAAGAATGCGAATTGGCATATTTGACGACAACAGATGATCCTATAACGTATAATGATGCTATGAAATCACAAGATGTAACAAAATGGATAGCTGCAATAGAGGATGAATATTTAGCGCAAATTCGTAGTAAAACTTGGGAAATTGTTGAGCAACCTGATCAAAGAAAAATTATTGATAGCAGATTAGTTTTTCGAACAAAAGATGATGGTAGAAAAAAGGTTCGTCTAGTAGCAAAAGGATATGCGCAACGTCCGGGTGAAGATTTCCATGAAACGTATTCTCCAGTAGCCCGATCATCATCAATTAGACTTTTAGTGGCTTTAGCAGCTGAGTTACATTTAGAAATACATCAAATGGATGTCATTACAGCATACCTGAATGGAGAGCTTAAAGAAAGCGTTTATATAAAGATTCCGGATGTATTAATGCCTGTATTGAACAAATTTAAATCAGGACAGCCTATGGGTTCTAGTAATATTAAAAAATATAACAGAAATGTCGAAGAGACGGCTAATAGATGGCTACATGCAATATCTAGTATGAAAAATCCTGTTTGTTTGTTAAAGAAAGCGTTGTATGGCCTGCGTCAATCTGGCTTAATGTGGTACAACAAGTTAACAACAATATTAATTAAATTAGGACTAAAACCAAATACGAAAGATCCGTGTTTATTTTCGAAGAAAGAAAATGAAAATATTTTACTACTACTGATTTATGTAGATGATTTATTATTAGCGACAAATAATCATAAATGGTTAAATGATACTAAAACGTCATTATCTCAGTCATTTGAAATGAAGGATTTAGGTCCAGTTAAGCGTTGCTTAGGCATAGACTTTTACCAAAATCTTAAAATTAATCAGATTTTTCTATCACAGCGTAAGTATGCAGAAGCAATTTTAGACCGATTTGGTATGGCAGAATGTAAACCTGCATTAACTCCAATGGAAACAAACTGCAAGTTAGTGCATCCATTGACAAAAGACGATAAAGCAATGTCTAAATATCCTTATCAGCGACTTATAGGAGCACTTATGTACTTGGCGGTAACAACACGCCCCGATATTGCTTATGCAGTAAATTACATGAGTCAATTTAATTCAAATTATAAGGAAGAACACTGGAAGTCCGCTAAACGGATTCTACGTTACATAAAAGGAACACTTGATTATGGAATATTATTCAAAAGTAGCAATTTGGAATTGTATGGAGTAGCCGATGCAGATTGGGGAGCAAATTTAACAGATCGTCGATCTTATTCTGGTTACGCATATATTTTTGGTGGTGCAGTTATTAGTTGGGAAGCACGAAAGCAGCGAACAGTGTCATTATCCAGTACCGAAGCTGAATACATAGCTATTGCTGATGCAACCAAAGAAGCTCTTTATCTCAGAAGTATTTTTAGTGATATTGGTATTAACTGCGAACATGTCACTATATTCAACGATAGTCAAAGCGCACAAAAATTAATAAAAGGTTTTAGCTACAATTCGCGCACCAAGCATATTGATATACGCCATCATTTCGTACGCGATTGCATAAAAAATAACAATATAATTCTTGAATATTTATCAACAGAAAAGATGCCAGCCGATATGCTAACGAAGCCACTTTGCAAAATCAAACATCAAACCTGTTTAAATAATTTGGGCTTGAAATCATATCAGCAGCAATGATTTAGTATTTCTACTTCGAGGGGAGGTGTTGGAGAATCGAAGTAATCAAAACTATTGTGTCAAAATTTTTTAATATATACGTTTTACATTTGACATAATATTTTCATTCTAATTTTATACTTCAATAAAATAACTTATATTAGAAACAAAACACATTCGTTTCAATAAAAAGGGTAAAATCAGAATTCTTATATGTCCAGAACTATTAGAGATGGAGCCAAAATTTAAACTACAAAAAAAAAAAATAAGCAGGTCAGAAAACGTAAATCATTAGAATTGATCTGCAGTTTTAACTCCATTTAACTTTCAAAGCAATAATCACACCAACAAAAACTAAATTGTATTCTTCCCTTCTTAAAAGGTACTTATTTAAAATTTAAGCAAATAAGAGGTAAAATATGTACTCGTACTGCCACTACGCTATGTACCACCTTTAAGTAAATTGATGCAACCTACAAATTATTCATCATTAATTGATAACATCCAATTAAAAAAAAGGGAGCAAAAAAGTACAAAAAGAAAGAAATACGTTTGGTACTTGATATACAAAAAAATATTAATAAAAAAAAACTGGAGCTATAATTTGATTTTTGCTTTTGTTATAAGATTTTCTCACCTATTGGTGCTCTCTTCCCTGAAACATTTGCTGCTAATTTTTGAGCACCCACCTCTGCTTTACACACAGTGTAATTAAAGCCCATTGAGGTGTCTGTGGCAAACATTTCTGTGCCGGTGGCCATAAATTCTGTAGCATTTTCAAAATTAAAATTATCACAATCGATATCGTACTGGGATTTATCCAAAGTGGTGTCACACACCTGCCGGCTGTAGCCCAAATTAACATGACAGGCCTTGTCCAAAGGAAAGCTTAACATGGCAATGGTATTGAAAACACTGGCCATCAAATAGAAAAAGAAAAATGGTTCGATGGTCAAGTAACGCCTGAAGCGCCATACTCTTTGAAAATAATTTAAACGTTCCTCCTCATTATTTGTGGCTGTGGCAGAGTCTTCCGTAGGCATTTTGAATATTAAAAATTTTTATTCCCGCACCGAGTATTCACTTGAAAACATTTCTTTTTCTAAACGTACGTTGTTTTGTTTTTTTTTTTTTTTGTAGCAAAATTAATTTATTTTTAATAAAAAATATTTTGTTATCCAAACGTTTTTGTTTTTCTATTTGTATACTAACGCCCAGGCGTTCGATTTTAAACTGAACTTGAGCATTTGAATTAATTTTTAAAACAGCAGCCAGCCTGTGCTTAGAACTCAAGTGTGTGAGCTTTTTTTTCTAAAATTTTACTTTTGTTTTGTTTCATCTTCTTTTCTTTTTTTTTTTTTTTTTTTTTTTTGTTAAAGTATTTTTGAATTTGGCTTCTTGGGGTTTCAAAAGCGAATCGTGTTTGTTTGTTATTTTCGTTGCGTATGACATTTCATCTTGAAAAGTATTTTGTATTATCTTTTGTCATTTTATTGTTTTACGTTTTAGTGTAGAATTCAATTTTGCTGTTTTATATTCAAATGACCAGTTTGGTTTTATTAAACAGAGCATAAAAGGTATGAAATCATTAGTCTCTTTAAATGAAATCTAAAAACTAAAAATTTTTTTGCCACCGTCAGAATTTTTAATTTTGTTTCAATTTATTTTTAATTCGTTTAATTAAATAAAGAATTTTATTTGAATATTTCTTTTACACTCCTCAGATTTTAATTAAAATTCTTGGTCAACAATTATTTAATTTAAATTCTATGTTAAGAATATTTTTATTTGAATATTTTTATACCAATAATTTCTTTATTCGAATAATTTTTTTACTTCAAAATTTTTATCAGAATAATTTATTTTATTTGAAAAACTTTGCTTTAGAATTTATTCATTTGAATAATTTTTTATTCGAATATTTTTATTCGATTAATTTTTTATTCGAATAATTTATTTTATTTTGAAAATTGCTTATTTCAATAATTTATTTATGCGAATATTTATATTCGATTAATTTTTTATTCAAATATTTTCATTCGATTAATTTTTTATTCAAATAATTATTATTTTTTTTGAAAATTGCTTATTTCAATAATTTCTTTTTTCGAATAATTTTTTTTATTCCATTTATTTTTTTATTCAAATATTTTCATTCGATTAATTTTTTATTCAAATAATTATTATTTTTTTTGAAAATTGCTTATTTCAATAATTTCTTTTTTCCAATAATTTTTTTTATTTCATTTATTTTTTCATTTGAATATTTTCATTCGATTAATTTTTTATTCAAATAATTAATTTTTTTTTTTTTGAAAATTGCTTATTTCAATAATTTTTTTTATTCCATTTATTTTTTTATTCAAATATTTTTTTATTCAAATATTTTTATTCGAGCAATTTTTTAATTCAATATTTTTATTCGAGTAATTTTTTATTCGAATATTTTAATTTTGTATTCGAGTAAATTTTTTTATTTAAAGAAATATCTTCGAAAATTATTAATTTGAATTAATCTTTTGTTCAAAAAATTTTCTTTTGTTTCAAAAATGTTTTGAATAATTTTGTTTTCGTATATTTATTCGATTAAGGTTTTGTAAAACATTTAAAATATTATCTATTTTATTCAAATTCTTTATTTTCGGTTTGGTTCTGTTCTTTTAGTCGAATAATTTTTAGTTGGAATACTTTTTTATCTCGAATAATTCCTTTATTCGAATAATTACATTTAATAAATATTTTTTTTTTTTTTTTGCTATTTTCATAATTTTTAATTCGAGCTTTATTATTCGAATAATACTTTTACTTTTTTAACTCGATTTTTATTATTCGAATAATTTTTTTCCGAGTTTTATTGTTTGAATAATTTTTTAATTGAGTTTTATTGTTCTAATAACTTTTTATTCGAGTTTAATTTTTCAGATAACTTTTTATTAAAGTTATTTTTACTCGAGTTTTATTTTTCAAATAATTTTTCTATTTGTATAGTTATTCATTCCCATAATTTTTTTAATTCTTAAAATTGTTTTTACTACAGAAATATTCTTAATCGAGTTTTTTTTTATTCTTAAAATGTTTTTTCTAAATTAATTAAGTAACATTTTTTATTTATAAGATTTTTCACTAGAACTTTCATTTAATCGCAAATTTTCTATACGGTTGAGCAAGTGAATCTATTTGTGAAAATGCGTGGCAAAATTTCAATTTTAATTTAATTTTTCTTAATCAACATTTAATTTCGTTCCTTTAAATTTCTCAAATCAAATAATTTCAAGAATTTTTTATTTTTAATTTCTTTTCTATTTTAACTGGTATATTCAGCAATATTATAATTAACCAGAAACTAGTATCATGTTTATTATTGTTTATTCATGATTTTCAAATTCTTAATGCCAGCGGTGCCAAATATACAAACGTTTTTTTTATATTAAATTATTATTACGAACAAAATATTTAGTTGCTAAAAACTGAATGGATGGAATGATGAAATCATGCTGAAAAAACGTAGTACTAGTAACGTGTAATTGATAATAATTAAGTTTTGCTGTGGGGCGAACGTGTAAATTGACCTTCAGCTCTTAGAAGTTGTTTGGGAAATAATTATGTTTTCTTTTATTAAGGGTTTTCAGGTTTGAAATTAAATGTAATAAAAACAATTCTATGGATTTTAATTGTTTGATACACAAAGTTTTGGGGAAAGGGTTTTTTGAATTTGTATGAATTTTATATCTTGATTATGGATCTAGTTATATTGTTATGCCTGCAATGGGCATTCATTTTTCATTAGAGTTACATTATTTGAATAATTTCTTATTCGAGTTTTATTATGCTTTTAAATAGTTGAGATCTTAAACACAATTGCAGTAAAAATATATTTTCCGGTTGAGGAACTAGCAGTCAGTGCAGTCTTAAGGGTAAAAAGTCTTGTACATCTATCCTCTGATTTTTGTCATTAATCCAATAAAAAATAAAATATATTTTTGAAATAATGAAACGTTTCATTGAAATAATGAAACAATTTTTAAAAATATTCATAAATTTAATAAAAAATTTTATGAATTCAATGAAAAAGTTTCATTAATTCAATAAAAAAAAATTTTATTTACTCGATTAAAAAATTTCATTAAATTATTTAAAAAATTTCATTAAATCAAATTTATTAATAAAACGAAAAAATTTTATTAACTCAAAGAAAAAATGTAGTTAATTCAGTGAAAAAATTTACTTAAATAAATTTAAAATTTTATAAATTCAATGAACTAATTTCATTAATTCAATTAAAAAATTTCATTAATTCCATAAAAAAAGTAATTAACTCAACGAAAAAATTTCATAACTAAATTTCAATAATTAAAAAAAAAAATTTCTTTACTTCCATAAAAAAAATTTATTATCTCAACGGAAAATTTTTTATTAACTCAATGAAATAATTTAATTAATTCAATTAAAAAATTTCATTAATTTAGTGAAATAATTTAATTTATTCAATTAAAAAATTTCATTAATTGAATGAAAAAATGTATTTAAATCAATTTAAAATTTCATAAATTTAATGAACTAATTTCATTAATTGAATGAAAAAATTTATTTAAATCAATTTGAAATTTCGTAAATTCAATGAACTAATTTCTTTAATTCAATTAAAAAATTTAATTAACACAACGAAAAAGTTTCATTAGTTCCATTAAAAAATTTCATTAATTGAAAGGCAAAAATTTCATTATATTAAAGAAAAAATTTCATTACTTCCATAAAAAAATTTCATTAATTCAACGAAAAAATTTTATCAACTCAATGAAATAATTTAATTAATTCAATTAAAAAAATTTTTAATTGAATAGCAAAAAAATTTCATTGTTTTATTGAAAAAATTTCATTACTTCCATAAAAAAGTTTCATTAAGTCAACGGAAAATTTTATTAATTCATTGAAATTTTTTTTATTAATTCATTAAAAAAAATTCATTAATTAACATAATTTATAAAATATTTTATTGAATAGTTTCATTACATTAATATTAAATTTTTATTCAGTTTTCCCACACTTTGTCTTACCTTACTTTTTTCTTTACTCTTCTTCTTTAACATTCCAATATGTTCGTTTTTAAAAATTTTTTTTGAAATACTCAATTTGTGTGCTCATAATTCTTATCTCTTTAAAAGAAGAAAATTTTTCAAAAGTACACTTTGGGATTGAGGTACTTAAACCTTGTGTAGCAACTAATAAAAACTGTTAAAAAAACAATAACAAAAAAATATTTTATTCGTGGAAAATCAACTGAAGATCCTTTACATCAATGCATGATTTTGATTTTTATAAGCAACAAATGTTAACGATCATTGATTGCCATAAGCAACTAGCAATTGTTGCAAATCCTTAACACATGTTTGACCTCGACTGGCCTGTGCAAGAAAAACAAGTGACTGACACTCAGGCAGACATAAGCATGTCGTCTCTGCAATACAAATAAATAAAACCGGGAAGGGGGCGCTTTTAATGTTTATCTTTAGGCAAAAGACATTTCAACAAGTTGCTGGTGGTTTTGATGGAATTTGTGGCTGCTGTTTTAACACGATCTTATGAAGAGCCGTTTTTTGTTATTTTTTCTTGAGTAGAAATTAGAAAATTGTTCATTGAATTTCCTGCTGGAATACAATTTCTATATAAAATGAGTATTAAATTTCCTTTAATGCTTTTTTGGTTTTTGAATTTGTAAATGCTTGAGAGTCTTTTTTTTTAATAGTTTTGAAAAGGAAATTAAATTTTTTTTGAAACAAAAGAGCTGCTCATCAATTCAAGTGGCTAAGCGAGTTGGCGGCTTAAAATGATAAGTGTGTTGAAATGTGTTTAAAAATATTTGTAAAAAAAAAGTAAAACGAATAGAGAATATTTTTTTTTTAAGTATTAAAAGTAGGCAGACAACTTTAGAGTCTGTATGCAAAGAACGTCTCTGCATTCTAAGCAAGTGATAGAAAAGAGGCGAAGGAACTAATGAAAACTTTCCCTACATGAGGGTATTACCCACAGGTAATGAAAAGAACATGCTGACAGTTTTCGATTCTTTTTTAAAAAAAATCTTGGATGTTAATATATCTCGCTAGCGGGATCTACTAACCCACTCAACGAATTTCCAGCCTAACTTGATCAAACAGTAGCAGGTGCATCCTACAAAGGATAGTCAACATAGCCTTTTGATGCATCATGGCGAATGAAAAATCGGAAGTGTTCTTTAAATTAATGCTCGTTAAGCTTTAAAATCCATCATTTCAGTCGTCAGTTAGCAGCCAATCAAATGATGAAGCAGGACGAAATGATGTGCAGCTGTAGAGCATTAAAAAGAAGGATATTGGCAGGCAGGGATTAACCTCCAACGTAAACTGTCACAGTTGATGGGCACCTGAGAGTAAACAGACAGCTCTGCAACTTCTCTGCGGGTGCTAGCTGTTCTGGCTGTGAGACACAAATTTATCGCTGCTAATTTTAGGGCAGGCTTAGAAAATCTTCTCTCAGATATCTTAAGACCACAGAGTGCAGCTAGATTACTTATTATGCAGTTGTATTGAAGAGTAGGTGCTTCAAAAGAGAATTTTGAGATTTTAAGCAAACCAGCGAGTCAACGGTTATATGATAAAGGCTCTTTTGACTAGTCATAGAATAGGCCCTTTGGAAATAGTTACGTGACAGGTGCTCTTTTGGCTTTTAGCCCATATTCCAGAACAAGTTCTATTGAAACAATTGAGCCACCAAATTCTCATTGTAAAACTCATTGATGGTAAAATGTAGAGAACACGAAATATTTTAACAGAAAAGATGGAATCCAAGCAGCTAAAACAAACTCTTTCAAACAGAATTATCGATTGTGTCAAGATTAACTTTATTTTTGATTAAAAAAATTTCTCTGTTTTTTTCTCTCTCTCTCTCTCCCCCTCCTTTCCCTGGCTTTTCTTGTTTTATTGTTTATCTTTAGGTACACTTTCGGCTAAGGATTTCTCATTGGAGTGTCTTAATGGTTTTAACAACAAAAAGAAAAAGAAAAAACGTCGACACAGTCGCACCATATTCACCAGCTATCAGTTGGAGAAACTGGAGGAAGCTTTTAAAGAGGCCCACTATCCTGATGTGTATGCACGTGAAATGTTATCATTGAAAACAGAATTACCTGAGGATCGCATACAAGTAAGCCCCCCTAAAACAAATTTTGAAATTTAATATTTTTTTAGTTTTTAAAATAAAAACCCGAGAATCCTTTTGTGTGTGTAAGATAAAAAGTAATTACTAATTATTTTAAACATCCTAAAGGGATAATGAAGATAACAAAACAAAACAAAAAAAATAGAAAAAACCAGCCCAGAGTGTTGGTTGTTGGCAAAATATTTTCCATAAGCGTTCAACACTGGTTTTGTTTGTGTTACACATCCTGTACGTTCGTCTGCTGGCATTCACCAGATAATGCATTTTATTTCTTTTTTGTTTGGATATAAATTTTATGATTTTTCACACCTTCCATTATGATGGCATGATTTGGTTTGTTTTGTTTATATCATGACGATTGCATGTCATTACAAAAACGCTGATTTTATTTAAACTTTTCGTATTTTCATACAAAAAAAAAATATAATTTTTTTTTTTTATTTATTTCTGGTTGTTTGTTGCATATGAAGCAAATTTTTTTTAACTTTCTTCCCCTGTTAATAATTTTTTCTTTTATGCTTCATGCCCAATTGCCATTTTTAGATGTCATTAGCAGCAAAACAATGCCATTATTTCAAGTGGCTTATAAAGCTTTACTCTGCTCTTAACCACTCACTCACTGACACACCACAACCACCTCATGGTCTCCTTTTTCCATTTAATTTTTTATTTTTTTGGTTTTTGTTTTTATTTATTTCAAGTTTATTAATCAACCACCATTTTTTTATAAACACCTTTTGACAAAAAAAAAAGAAGAAAAAAAAATGCCAAGAATTGCAAAAAAACAAAATATTGCAAATGAGGTGAAGAATTTTTTTTAGATTTTTTCTACTCTCCATGCAAATAGCCTGCGGTTTTATTATTACTCACACACCACTAAAACAAAGTTGCCATTACACTAGACAGCAGAAATTATAAAATAAAAATTAACCAGCAAAGAAAAACTCTACAAAAAATTTCAATATTGTTTTTTTAATTAAAAAAAGTTTTTAATTTTTTTAATATAATAAAGATTTTTTTTTAAATGTAATGGCGATTTACAGGTTAAATTGCAAATGCTTGATTGTTGTGTCAAATTAAAGAAAATTATTACCAAAGTTTTCGTTGATTAACGAAAATAATTTTTTTTAATGTAAGCCGTTTGCTATGAAAATGGAATAAGTCCACTTTTTTTTAACAAAAAAATAAAGCTGATTGTTGTGTCAAATTAATATAAAAAATTTTTTTTAAAACTATTATATCACCAAAATTTTCGTTTGCTTTGAAAATGGTATAAGTGCACTTTTTAAAAAAACTAAACAATTAAATTTATTTTTTATTTTTTTAATACAAAGAAAATTTAATAGCGATTTACAGGTTAAATTGCAAATACCTGATTGTTGTGTCATAAAAAAGTTATCACCAAGACTCGTTGATCAACCAAAAAATTTTTTTAAAGTGGAATAAGTCCACTTTTTTAAAAAACTAAGAAAAATCGTATTCTTTTTTTTTAATTTTTTTAATAAAAAAAATTTTATAGCGACTTGCAAGTTAAATTGTCAAATTAATAAAAAAAAACCTTGAAAAATATCATCAAGACTTTCGTTGATGAATAAAAATATTTTTTTTTTTAATTTAAGCCCTTTTTTTAAAAACAACAAAATTAAATTTTTTTTTTTAATTTATTAAGGTTAACAAATTTTTAAAAATTAAAAAGGGATTTACAAGTGCCTGATTTGACACAGCGTCAAATGAAAAAAAAAAAATTATCACCGAAATTTTCGTTAAAAAATTTTTTTTTAATTTAAGCCTTTATTTTTGAAAGTGGTATAAGTTAATTTTTTTAAATGAATCAGCAATAGTTTTAGTATAAGATGGTGTCTATATCGTGCTAAAATTACTATTAATTTATTTTTTACCAAAAGTGGACTTGTACCACTTTCTAAAATAATGGCTCATTTTTTAAATAAACAAAATTTTTGCATAGAATTCTTTTTTTTTTTTTTTTTGATATTGAAAGTCAGATTGCACCAATGTTGATGGAAGACCGAGGTAGCGAAAATATTCATCTTATTCCGTTCTTGAAAGATAATAAATTTATGCACTGACAGGTTTTTTCTTTAAAATACCCGCTGAATTAGAAATAGTAACCGAAGCGGCAGCCAAATTAGACCTATTGTGGCTGTACTCTCAAGTTACAAATTCTGCCTGTAGATTCTCATTAACTCAGAGAAAAATTAATTATTTTTGAAACAATGATCCGCTCATTGTTAATTTAATTAATTAATTATCAAATAACTGAAGCTTAATTATGACTCAAACTCTCGATAAAGTTTTTTTTTTTTAGTTTTGAAATTTATTTTGTTTAATAAACAAACAAAAATGTTAAAAGCTTAACATGCATTTAAGCAACCTTAAAAAAATAATTTTAATCCTTACGCAAAAAGTCAACAACTACAAGCTCATTAACAGTTAGAAATGTTACGAAGAAAAGAGGAGGAAAGCTCATCATCATTCAATCATTGAAATACAAAACAGCCCCCAAAAAATAGTTACAAAAAAAAAGCATAAAAGGGATGAGCGGAAATGTTACGTTCAGTGAAAAAAAAACAACTCAAGCAACTTGGTCGCAAAGCAATGACACACTTTTTACTATTATAAATTTTGTTAATAGCCAACAACAACAAGTAATAAATAGGGAAATACAAAAAAACAAGAGCACGTTTTCCAACACCCATTGTGCAAGGACACGTGTAATAAAGAAACAATTAGACTTTAGTTTTCTTTATAAATAAATAATTAGTAAAAAATAGATAAATTTGTGTGCTTGTACTTCTTAATCTTTGGCTACTGTTTGCTTTGAATTTTGTAAAATTATTATTGTGAATTTTTCTATACCACCCACTGCGATAGAACGTGATATTTCCGCCAATGTGCGGCTGGAAAATCACAAACAGTCAATATTAATGAACTGAACCCTGTACACACAGAAAACCACTTCGTTTGTGAGAACCAAAATTCGATAGTACAAACCAAAATTTAGTTCTCTAAAAAATATTTCAAGTTCGGAGAAAATCGCTTAACACAACTGAATTTTTGATTGTGAAAAACAAACGCAGTTGTCTTGTCAGTGTATCTAACAGGGTGCTGCTGATCCCAAAACCATGTCAAGCTTGTCACAAGCTTATTGCAAGCTAATATTTCTGTCAATAATAATAGAAAAAAAAGGCTAGGCATTCCGCAAGTAAATTCTCTTTCTGTCAGAGCTCAATACTGATTTTACGTCCAAGGTGAAATCATCAGGCAACTCTGTTTTTAAAATATTCGTGAGACAGAGATGACTTATGCACTCCGACCACATAAATATAGCAATTTGAACAAACTAGGAAAAAAATTTAAGGCCGGCTGGTTTCTTCGTATCACCTTGTATGAATTCGCATCTAATTTTGTTTATAAGCGTCTGTATGAAAGAAGAGCAAGCAAAAGCTCTTTTCTATTGTTCTCGTAATGATATGTCGTCACACTCAGCAGTTGAAGAAGAGACAGCCGAGCACATATTGTGTCACTATAATGGTCTAATTTTAACCCGTTTTCACTACTTAGGGCGTCTAACAAATTGCACATGAAAGTCTTTGAATTCTTAATGAATACTAGACTCAGGAAGGATTTGTAACTTGAGAGTACAGTTACAATAGGGGTATATTGGTCACAGTGACAGGTGAGTTGTGTCTGCTTCTCATTTTAATTGTAATTCTGCAATCCAAATTCAAATAATTCACAAGCTGGGCCCAAATCGTTTCAGTCTATATCAAATTAAAACGATAGAAATTTAAAAAAAAAATTTTAAGTTTCAATAGACTACTTAATGGCGAATTCGGTTTCAGGTCTTTAAGTTTTTAATAAATTTTAAGTGTAACAAAACCACTGTGCGTTATATGTTAGAATTATAAAACGCTGCTCATGTTGTTATTGTTGTAATTACTAGTTGGTTGGCTCTTGTTAATGATATTTAAAAAAGGTGATGAGGCAAATTCATTAAAATTCATAAAAACTCAGCAAAACGTCATACTTATTTAACACAGAACACACACACATATAAGCAAACAATGAACTGAAACTTGTTGCACCTTCAGCCACATGAATCGAAAAGGGGAGATACTAAAATAACACAACGATTAACGCACTTAAAAACTTATTAAAGCAACAAAAATTTTTTAACTAAAAAATTATTAAATTAAATATCTTTTCCAAGAATTGATACCATTTTTAAGTGAATTGGTA
This sequence comes from Thelaira solivaga, assembly GCA_947397855.1. NCBI lineage: Eukaryota > Metazoa > Arthropoda > Insecta > Diptera > Tachinidae > Thelaira > Thelaira solivaga. The sequence goes on along the minus strand of OX377612.1, from coordinate 5,793,544 downwards.
CTTGAAATACAGCCTTAACAAAAGTGCTTACAAAAAAACCAACAGAATTTGATTATTTGGCAGCTCCATCTTTTTAATAAAAAATATAAAATAAAAAAAGTTTTTTTTTTACACACTCTTGTAGTAGTTTCTTGGGAATTCTTAAACTAGAAATAATTTTAAGTTGAATTATCGAAATGAAAGGGTAACATGATCTCGTACGCTAGAGAAAGAGCTGTCTGACATATTGCAACGATGTAGAGTGATTTTACTTTTTTTATGTTCTGCATTTGTAGACAGTGCAGCGTCAAGTGGCATACAGTCTTTAAGTTTTAAGCGTGTTAAAGGGGCAGCTAAATATAATGCAACATCATCATGATGAACCACATGATCAAACAAATCATAATTTTTGATTTTTGTTTATTTTTAGTTGAAATTTCGTTATTTGGTACGAGTCGCTGTCTTTATCAGTTCCCACAGGTTCTTTTGTCAATTTTATATGCCAGTCGCTTTTATTAGTTACCACGAATTGGCATTTTTAAGAATTTCATGTATTTCTTCAGAAAGCAATTAATTTTTTGTTTCAACTTTTTCATAATTTTTTTTAACACGAAAGGAAATGAAAAAAATTAAATTAGAAAAATAAAAATATTCAATTAGGTGACATGAGTCCCATGACTACCAAGCAAAAAGTAGTGCTTGCTTAAAAGTGTCTATATACGTGATACAACGATAGATGAGCCACCTATTAATGGCTTTAGCTGCCAAGAATGCTTATTTTATGTATTCATTTTTTTATTTAATTCATAACACCAACCGGACATCTGCAGGTAAGAAACTTTAACTCGTCACCCAACTTCACTGCAGCCACAAATCTCGGGTTAAGTGTTTGTTTTATTTTTACTTTCAATCACAATTATTTAAGTGTGCGAAATGTTCGTGCACTGCAAAAAATGATTTTTGAATTCACGTTTACGTTAGTGCTTTTCGGCAGTAATAAATTTCCATTTGACATTGGTTTGACCAAGGCCACACGCAGCAAGTTGGGCATTCTTTCTCAATTCTCTTTTAAAATTGGCGTTTTGTTCACACACAAATTTTTTGTTTCAGCAATTTTAGCATTCTTATTCAGTCATTCACTCAGTCTTTAAGCTACCTGTCTTCTTTTTTTACATCTTTATAACAGATACGAAGAGAGAACAAAAGGGAATTGTCGAGTACGAGCAAGTTTGTACCCCTTTCCATTCCTCTTTCCTCTCTCTCCTTAAAAACTGTCATTGTTTTATGTTTCGTTTATCATAAAGAGATCATTTGAAAAAAAATTTTTAAAGCTATTGCTTTAAAATAAAGTTTTTTTTTTTTTTGATTTTTTACTTTAAATTAAAATTAAAAAAGAGGTCTTTCAGAATTTATTTATAGCCTGTTAGGTCAAGTAGTTTTGCAAAACCTTTAGCAATTATTTTGCATAAAAAACCAGCCTGAAGCTAACTCGTGGCAATTTTTATGGGAATTTAAAAAATTTTTCTTACAAAAAGACTCAAATTTAAATCGTTTTCATGCGATATTAAATGCAGCCATTTTGGCTCTAAATTTTGCTTAAAATATCTTTTTCCCCAGCAACGTTTCAGTATTCGTTTTAATTTGTTTTATTTATTTATTTCTTTCCTTTTTGTAACATTAACAATTCTATTCTATTTTAAGCAGAAAAGTTGTAAAGAATAAAATATTTCTTAAAGCTTAGATGTGTTTTCTTCCCTTAAAAAAATTGGCCCTGTGGCAACACCTTTTTTTTAATAAACAAAATAAGAAAAAAACTGTTAGCTAATAAATAGATCACTTACATAGTTGTGTTGTTATTGCTTAAATTATTCTGAGAGCGATTAATCTCTTCGCTCTTGTTTTTGTTTTTATTTTCTTTTAAAAACAAAACATAACTGAGTTTCGCCGTTTTGGTTTTTTTTACACACATTTCTATGCACATTCACACATCAATATGTAACATATTAATCAAAAATACATTCTTGAAGAGGATTTATTACAAATTAGTCAGTTAGTTGGTCGGGAGTTCTTAATCGGTACGTGTGAGAAGCGAAGTTTAAATTCGGTATTGCGTGTCAGTGAAAAAAAGTGAATTTATTGGAATGTGGGCAATTATAAAAATAATGAAAATAAAAGTGTGGATTATAGACAATAAAAGAACGAACAATTAAACAAAATGTGTAATAAATTTAAATAAAAAGAAGCAGGCTATTTTTCAACAAATTATTTTAATTTTTTTTCCTAATAATTGCCACATTAAAAAGAAATGAAAGAAGCGTAATTTTAATATAAAAAGAAAAAAGTAAATTGTTGATTTTGGTCCGTCAAATTATCATGATGGTATTAAAATGTTGTCATAGGGTAACGTTGATGGCTTGGTATACTTACGTATTAGCTCCACCGCACCAAAAATTTTAAATAAATACTTCGCTTTTAAATAAAGTGTTGTTTGGACTTCTAAACTATTTTAAAGTTAAATAAAGAGTTTTATTTTATATTTTCTTGTCAAAAATGTAGGTTTATTTAAACCTTGCCCTCGCTAACCATAAAATTTTTATTTTTTTCTGGTGGCTTTAATACGTAAGTACTAAAGGGCTGCACAATTATATTTGAAATTGCTTACAAACACTTTTTACCAAAATATTACACATGTTTGTAGTGTCCAGCCCTTTATTAAATACCAATTATTTCAATTGTAAAAATAAATTGCAAAATTATAATTATCCACGGGTTTAATTCAATTCAAAAATATTAATCAATCAAGTGTCTACATGATATGCAAGAATAAAATAAAAAAATAAAACTAAAGTGCGGAAATTTCGACCGGCCGGTACGCGTTCGTTAATGATTAAATCGCAAATGTTGGACAGTGAAAAATTCTTGAAAAAAATAAACTGCAAAATTGTGATTTCCTGTGTTGGATGCACATGCGATTCAAGGTGGTCTTGTCCCCGTCACAATTTGAACTTCAGTGTTAAAAATGTAAATTAATCAAGAATAAAAAAAACTGAAGTGCGGGAATGTCGGTGAGCCGGTACGCGATCGCTTATGATTAAATCGCACATGTTGGACAGTGAATTATTCTTGAAAAAAATAAACTGCAAAATTGTGATTTCCTGTGTTGGATGCACATGCGATTCAAGGTGGTTTTGTCCCCGTCACAATTTGAACTACAGTGCTAAAATCATAATAATCAAGCATACAATTACAATTGATGAATATTCGTCATCACAACCAGGTTAGTTTGCAAACAAAATATTTTAAATATTAAAACCTTTCTGCCACAAAATCAAAAAAAAGTTGTTTATCTAGTATTAAACCATGCTCACACCTAGGTTTCTGAACGTGTTTTTGAGCTAAAACCAGTAAATTTTATCAGGTTTTACCATACATTGATGAAATGTTTTAATAAACATCTCAAACGACGAGTTTTTGATAAAAACACTTCCAAAAACACTTCAAGCACAGGGTTGCATTTGCATTTAGAGTACATTCAGTGGGTTTTCGGTAGTTTTATTTTTTGTTAATAGATGGCGACACATAAAATATATTTCGTGACCAAAAAAAATGGTAATTTAAGATTTAGAGACATTACTTGAAATTTCAATATTAATATTTGGGGCTTGATAAGTTTTTAGCTAATTATTGTATTAAAATTAAATAAAATCAAAAAATAAAATAAAATCAGCTGACCTAAAACATCTCAAAGTTGGTGTGAACGATTGTGTTTTTGTTTTAAAACATTTCGCTAAAACACGCTCAAAAACCGAGGTGTGAACATGGTATTAAAAAAGTATATAAAAAAATTTTAGCACCTAAATAAAAGCAGGGAACTTATATTTATATAGTTTATTTTATTGGTAACATTAATACTTACATATTTAATATTTACTACAGGTTTTTAATTTATTAAAAAAAAAAACCTAAGCAATTTTAATATGCACTTATTCAAATTCCCGGTTACTGTCATTTGATTTAAAAAAAAAATCATGTATATAAATCGCAGCATGCACAAACAAAATTTTTCAAAATCAATACAAAAAACTAAATAAGAAAATAAATTGTCAGACCATTGTTGTAAATAAAAGCAGCGAATTTATATTTTAAAGCAGTAAAAGAAATGCAGAGAGTAAATAATTCTCATTAAAAAACGTTACACTCATGCAAGGCAAATTCATACCTATAAATTGCTCTACGAGCATAAATTGAATTTAATGTTTTCTTTTTTGTTTTTATTTTAAATTAATGTTTGTGTATTCACAATACCTTGTGATTATTGCTTGCCTGAAATTTTCTTTTCTTGTGAATGACTATAAACCTTTTATTCCATTTAACTAAATTATTAGTAACATTAAGCTGCCATTCAACATTCATTATTTTACACGCTCATCCGTTGCTGTTAATTTTGTCATTTTTTCTGTTTTATTTACTTTTTTCATATTCATTATTTTATGCAAAATTGCAAAGTGATAATATTTTATATTGTACTTAATAATTTGCTTGTTAAAAAATTAAGGAAATTCCTGTCTATTTTAAAAGAAAAAAAAAAAAAAGAAATAAATGGGTATATGTGGGGTGTGAGGGGGCTGTGTGTGTACTGCATGAGCTGGTATTGTAAAACAAAATTGTGCAGTGAACATTTACTTTTTTAACTGCAGCATTATTTAACCACAAACAATGGCTTCATTATTTAATTACGATGACGTTGCGGTTGTCAGCAACTGTATAAAAACAGACAGACAGACATGACAGGCTACTCACAGTGGCGTAAATAAACCTGCCAATATTAGGGAGTATCATGGTTCTTCAGCAATAAAATTTTACACTTTTGGAGAGAGCAAAAAAATTGTCTAGTTTAAGGCAATTTGAAAGCAACTTTTATTGCGAACATTCGTATCGAAAAAAGCAGCATAACGATAATTTATTGAATTTGGTATTCAGTAACTTTCCGACAAAAATATTCGAAATTTTAAGGCGAAGTTAACAGCACATACATAAATAATCATCGCAAATAACGATTTCTATCGTACCGAATATTTTTGTCGAAAATCACTGAATACCAAATTCAATGAAATTTACTGAATCGCATTCAGTTGGATTGAAAGGAGACATAGGGATTACTCAGTTTCTTATTGACTATGGTGACTATAGCCAATATTTGTCTAGGTTTAAACTCATCGAGGAGGCCGGATATGTATTGCTGAAATCAAATTATTCAGAATCTACTAACAGTTTTCTCTAAACTTAAACTTTAAAATACTTTTTTTTTGTTTTCGCAAAAAATTCTTTAACAATTTAGAAGCTGAAAAGAGTAAGGCTAAACTTTAGTTTACTTTACCGCCTTCTTATATATTTTTCGTAACCCTTCTTGTGTAAAATAATTGATTTTATGATGAATTACGTTGTTGTCTTTATTGGGCATTAAACTCAAATTATTTTTACTTGTTGTTACTCTGACAAAAAAACACAAATTTCTCTTTTATTTTTCACATTAATTAAATGAATTTTTTATTGTTTTTGTTTTACTCTTGCTGTTGGCAATTGAGTTTCCATAATTAAGTAGGTATTCATTAAATATTGTTGTTGTCTTGACAATAAATAAAATATAAAAAAAACAGCGAATGAACAATATTGCCTTTAATATCTTAGAAAATTTAAAGAAATTTTTTTAAAGTTTTAAACAAAAATATTAAAAAAAAATTTTTTTTTATGTAAAATATTTCATTTGTCAATCCAATTCTTTGACACTTTTTCTTGAGTGTATGCTATAGCACTTTCTACTTCATTTTACCAAAAAGAAAAATCTTTCTATTTACTTTGTTAAAAAACTACTTTTCATACAATAACAGCAACAACAATGATTACGTGATTGCTTTTCTGTGCTAAAATATGATGTGGTTTTAAAAGTTGAGGAAAATTGCTAAATTGGTATATCAAATCCAATAGACTAAACTAAACTAGTTACCCTAACAACAACAACAACATCAGCTCTATAACAAGCATTTGTAAACTAAGCTGCTAAAGCTTGAAAAATACTAAAACTAAAGGGTGAGTCAATTTATGGCTCAGAAAAAATTTTCTGAACCATAATTAAATCACGAAGAAATGTCAGTAATTTTTTAAGAAATTATTCCAGTCATAAGTGGCCTAGCAAGGCAAATTCCTGACCGGGTCAGGTCTGGTAAGTCACATGTTCTCTTTCGAAAACCGAATGGCATGAATGTTTTCGCTGCCCTGATATCTTTTGTCTTCAAGCATTATTGTTGCGATTCCCCAAGCTTGAGCTTAATAGAGCTCCAGTTCGCAGTTCGCAGAATGATGCTGGGCTAATGAAGCCACTTGAACCTGTCGTTGCCAAGATATCCATTTTAACCTGTCACGTATACTAAGTGTATCGCATGCTAGTCGCTTTAAAAGTATTAGACAATGACAGATCAGTTTTGATTTTATTTCGAAAGCACTGAGTGCCTGTAATGCTGCTTTATTGCCAGAGCACATCAAGATTTTTTTTATGCCTTTCATATCCCTAGCCTTGTGGCCAAATAACCCCATCAACAGAATTTAAAATTTTGATCAATCAAAATCATCTTAATATTTTTTTTTTTTTCTAAATCAAAGGCCAATTCGTCCGATTTGATATCGACTAACTTGTATCGAAATTTTTAAATTTTTTCTTGCAAAAAGACTAAAATTTCAATTATTTTCATTCGATATTGAATGTGGCGATTTGGGCTCAGATATCTTTACGCATCAGGTAAGCGTTTCAAAAGAAGGCGCAATACTTAACAAAGGAGCTAGAAATGAGATATAATTTTTTACAAGCCCCTCTCCCTCCATTTTTTTTACAGTTGCTACACTGAGAACACAACTTTGGTTGTGAGAACTAAATTTGTTTCCAATCAAAAATTTTTCAATCGTAACTTACAGCTCGAAATATTTTTAAAAGCACTAAATTTTGAACGGTATTATGGAATTTCGGTTACTTAGACTAAAAAATTTGGTTATCACAACTGAATTTTTGATTGTTAATAAATTTAGTTCTCACAACTAAATATTGCATTGGATATCGCATAAAAACGATTGCAACTTCAGCCTTTTGGTATGCAAATAATTAAAAATTTCCCTATAAGTTGCTCGATACAGATATTAAGAACCCTATTTTGCTCACCCTCTAAAGACTGCTTAGGGTATGATTTTAAATAAGCAACTTTATTTCTTGGCATTTATATGCGAAATAATTGCAAATTACATGCCCGACTGTTGGTGACTTGTGTACGAGTACTTGGCTTAGTTTAGCTGGTGAAATTTTTCCAAATAAAAAAAAAAACAGCAGAAAGAAAAAATGTTTTGTTTGCTTTTAGAAATGCTGATTTAAAAGTGTTTTGAAGTTGTGCTAACTAATTGTCGTGACTGGCTGATAAAACGCCTTTTGTTATATAAAAAATTTTAAAGGAAACGAGATCATAGACTTTTTTCTTTTAATTTGAAATGAAAAAAAGAATTACAGTAAACTAAACGTAAAAGCTGTAGAAAACTAGTCTAATCCCAATAGAAATTAACGGAATTACAGTCTTCCTAATTAAATAACTTTTTTTTAATGAACTAGATACAGAAATACCTTCTTTGCCACAGCTGAGCTTTACAAGATCAGTCTGAGCTTCACCTTAGCTCTTGCGTTGTTCACTGTTGCAGTCGGCGGGCATAAATTGATTTATTTTGTGATGTACTTTTCTTTTTAATATCTTTTTTCTGCTTTCTTTTATATCTCAAGTTGTACTAGAGCACTGCTGAACTATACCTGAAAGCCTTAGGCCACTACAAACATAAAAAAGTGCTTGTAAGAGAATGACATTTCAAATAGAATTTATTAATGAAAAAAGTGAACTGATATTCAATATCGAATGAAATCTATTGATGTTTTTCTCTTTTTGTATGGAATACTTTGAAAATTTCCGATAGGCTTTATTAGCCCTTTAACATAAACTGTTGCAGCCGATGGGGTCTTGTAAGAGTAAGGAGACAGTCGGATCTTCTGACTTGAATGCACAATTTTCTCACTGCTAATTTTATAGACGGCCTACCTGACATTTCCTCAAAGATCTTAATGCCACAGGGTAAGCCTAGATCACTTTATTACTCTTTTGACTTGGCGAGTAGGTAGGCCGCCACTCAAACCAATCAACCTCTACTATTTACTGTCCTTAAACCAGGATCAGAAAAAGTAATTTTAGTTGTCCAACTTTGTTTCGGCAATTTTAGCTCTCCTCTTCATTCATTCCTTCATTATTCAAGCTACTTGTCTTCTTTTTTTACATATTTAAAAGATACGAATAAAAAACAAAAGAGAATTGAAGAGTACTAGCAAGTTACTACCGCTTGCCATTCTTTTTTCCTTAAGAATTACGCAACTAAAATTACCGTGTCTGGTCTACCGGTCCTGTCATCTTTCTGCCAAACACATTCTAGAACCCACCTTTCCTTTCTAAGGCTTTCTGTTCAAGCTAACGTAACGTAAGTGATCAGAAAGTAGAAGAACTCCGTAGTACGTTAAACAAGATTTGATTCGATATCGAGCAGGTTCTATCGAAGTTTTTAAAATTATTTCATACAAAAAAGGTTTCTTGCAATATCGAATACCAAGACTAGAGCTCAGGTTATTTTACCCTGACTGATATGACTAAACAAAGCTTTAGCCATGAAACTGACAAACTTTACAACTCAAAAGCCCATTGACTTTAGTTTTACAAATTTCTTATCGCTTGAGTTAATCAGCTTTATTATGAATGTGGTCACATATGGCTGTTTTTACCTCATCAGCAGGCCTAATAAGCTGAAACTAAAGCACCCTACTCCATATCCAGCAACTCTTAAGCGCCTATTAGATGATCATGCGTGACATGTCAGCAGAGTAAAAATATCAAAAAAAATTTAACGCCATTATGCACGGCATGTTAAACAGCAATTTCGCGCTATTGCACAAGCATAATGGCATTTCATCATGCCGCGCTTTATAGAAATTTTCAAAATATTCCCTACAAAAAGATAAAAATTTCAATAGTTTTAATTCGATATTGAACATCAATTCCCTTTCTTTTATTAATAAAATTGAAATGGCATTCCCTGCATGAAAATTTTTTCCAAAAAAAAAGAATTTGTGCTTTTCCTGTTTGTTATCTAACCACAACACAAGTATGTGTGTGTGTATGTACTTTGATATTGTTGTAGTAGCTGTTAGCATTGCTAAGGAAACTCCTCTTTAAATAGCAGTAACACAAAGCAATTGCCTTCCCTATGACAATTATTATTAATTTCCGTTTTGCCAGGAAAAAGAGCACCTACACCACTACCAATCACTTAACTGTTTGGGTGTCTATTACATTAGCAATTTCCAGTGAAGGTATAAGCATGTTAGAAGAGCTTGTGTTCGGCTTTAAATAAGGAAAAGGATATGACATAATGAAATTGTTGGTTTAAAATAGCATGAAGTTGTGTTTTTTCTTCTTTTTTTTTTTGAGCCAAATAAAGTCAGAGAACTAGTAGGAAAATAGAAGTAAAAGCAAATGAAAGACAAATTTAAATAAATTAAAACGTATTTTTTTTTTGTAATTAATGTGCTGTTTATAAGAGACAATCCTTTAAAAAACTTTTATGGAAAACACAAAATTTTTTTAATACTTTTGAGAGTTTTTTAGATCAATTATTTGGACGCTTGGAATGTTCGTTTCCTATAAACAGCCCTTAAGAGTTTGAACTGTAAAGGTTTTTCAAAATCTCATTCAGTTTGATTAACATTTTTTCCCTTAACAAACACATGCTTAAATTAAGATCCCACTATCAGCACAATAAACCGATTTCATGCTAACCAAAGTTAGCGAAGATAAATATGCTAAGTTACATATGTTTTAACGTAACCCCTTACGTTTTTTAGTATTTGTAAATATCTTTTCAGTTGTTAAAATCCCTCAAAGCAACAGCACTGGGGTATTTGGAAATTAAAAAAAAATTTTTTAAAATAGTCCAAAGTATTTTCTGAGTATTTAGACGGTAGATTACAAATTTAGACAACCTTCCCCTTAAAAACCTATCTTTATAGGTTCGTTGGAAAGTTGCTAAACTCACTCAGAGCAACAGCACTTTGGTATATGGAAATTTTAAAAAAATTTTAAAAATAGGCCAAAGTATCTTCTGGACGAACCATATAAGATTACGGTATGAAACATATATCATTTTAAAGGGTAGGTCGTCTAGATTTGTAATCTACCGCCCAAATACTCAGAAGTTAGTTTGAATTATTTAAAAAAAATTTTTTTTTTTTAAATTTCCAAATACCCCATTTCTATTTATCTGAGGGATTTTAGCAACTGAAAAGATATTTACAAATACTAAACAACGTAAGGGGTTACGTTAAAATATATTTATCTTCACTCACTTTATTAAAAGCAACTGTATTACCGGGCTCATTAGCAGTTGTTCGCAAGAAACCTTTAAATATTTACGTTTTTAGTCTACCTTCACCATTCTCGCATGCTTACGTTTTCTTTTCATTCCTAAACTATTTCGTTTGCTAGAGAAAAAAGCTGAAAAAGGAGCTGGGTAGCTGTACAGATGAGTGTAAAGGTATTTGTTGCGTTATTTTCCTGCATAGCTTGCATGACATGTGAATGAAAGAGTTTATTGAAACCAAAAAAACAATTTCAATTTAAATGTTATTGAAATGGAATTTTGTTTTTTATTTCTTTTTCTTTCGCAAGGATTATCTGGCTGCTGTTAAAATATGTTTTGATTAATGCAGAACAAGTTTTGTTTTGTTGGCAGCTTGTCCTTTGTTGATTTTTATTATGGGTTATTGAATAGATGAAACGCGCATAAATACACAAAATCCGTTGAATGAATAAAATCATAAAAGACCATTTTGTTCCTTTGATTTTATCAATGTAATAAAAACAAAAACAAAAGCAAAAGCTTAAAATTTTAACAAAAAAAAACAGGTTATTAATTCCTTGAACAGAAAAAAAGTCCTTCTTTTTTTAATGATTGTGTGAGTAGAAGTAGAAAATATTGGAAATAGAAACCTTCTATCCGCTTGAATAAACACAATCTTGGTTTTCGGTGAGGGAGTATTTTAAAGTTGAGCTCAAGTTACAAGTGCTAATGAAAGTGGCTTTTAAAGGGGGATTATAATAGATTCAATTAATGAGGCAGTCTTGTGAAAAAAAACACAGTCAAACAATCAGATGCATATAATCGTGCTGAGAGTCTTAAGTTTACCAAACCTGAATTGAAGAACGCTTACCTGGATGTCTAGTAATACATTTATACACTCCAAATGCAGCAATTTCCTCGTCTTGCTAACTTCTACAGTAGGCATTCGATGGTAAACCCATTCTCCGTGCATGTTACCAAAACTTCTGATCTCTCTGGAGTTCCAGCAAACTCCTACTGCGATTACTGTCCAGCGCAGGCCAGATTATCTTCTTTGTATTGTACGTCCATTCGTCTCCATTTTTACTGTACCCTACGCAAAAACATACTCTCGATCTGCTGTTGGCAAATGAGGGATGGCACAGGACGTTTCGGTATTATTCTACATTGGCACCTTCAATCCTTCCTTTTCCTATAGTAGTCCCATGGCCACTCACTCGGATAAGGGTGACCACTTAAGGATGTCCGGCATTCTCGGACCAGCTTGGATGTTGCAGTTCGCTTGTCACTATAAATGCGCATATTCCTGCCAAATACTATTCCATTATACCAAAGCCAGTCTGTTGCATTTCTTATAGCCTCGAGGAGTCTGAAGGATATACTAGTCACATACTCCTGAACTATTCTTACAGCCATTTTTTAAGACATCTAGTTCCTCTCTTGGAAGAGAAGATCCCATTGAAACTCCCGAAGAGTATAAAATGACAAAATATTTTCAATTTAGTTTAAGACACAGTGGGCCTAAATGTGCTTAAAAAATTTAAAATTAAAAACATAAAGGCCAAATTGTAAGTTGAAACTTGAAAAATAATATTTATTAAGGTTCATTAATCCACTTGCTTCGAACAAAAATTTTGTCCGAACAAAAAAAAATATTTTTCCGAAAAAGTTTTGTGTACAATTTTATCCGCACAAAAACTTGTCCTATTTTTTTTTAGTTTGCAGGATGGTCCTCCACCTCGTAGCCTTCATATCCACTGTGACCTGGCCTTGTACTAAGTGAAGCCTGCTATTAAATTTTAGTCTCTTTAAAAGTGTTAAGCAATTCCAAACCAGTTTTGATTTGGCAACTTAACAAATCCTTTACCCAAAAACATGTTCTTCTCCTGCATGTAGATTAAATTTTGCTACTTGTTTAATTATTAGTTTTTCATGTTCCTTCCTTTCATAGAGTTCTGCTGAAATTTCCCTTAAAACTTAATTAAAGATTTTCAAACAAAAGCTTAATAAAATTTCAATTTTATTATTCAATAAAGTAACTCACCCGGTAAAATGAACGCATAAAGGAAGCTGCAACGAACAGAAGTGCATGTAAGAGAAGCAGCACTTTAAATTGAAAATTTTGTTCATAATAATGATGCAGCTGATGATGATGATGATGAAATAAAACCAATAACATTGTGATAATGATGGCTTTATCCAGCAAAGTATTATGAATAATAGTCGAGTCTATTTATTACCTAAAGGTTTCATATTTCTTGTATGAAGAATTTTCTCAAAAACCCACAACTGCATTCGGCAGTTGGACCGAATGTGTGTTTGAATAGGCAGTCAGGTTTTTCATTTTATTAATAAGAAAATGCAACTTATGTCTTTATAGGTACAATACGAGTGGGTATATGTTGCAAGAAACCAAATACATTAACAGGTGCAAGTCATGGTAAGCGTGAGTGTGTGTGTGTTTGAAAATGCATGTTTCTGTATTCATGTTGATTTCAAGTATATGTTGTTTGTTGTTGCATATAAATTTGTAATTTAATGCAATTTTCCAAAACAAGTGGGCAAATATTTGTTACACATACACATACGCACACAAACCCAGCAAGAGTGTGGGATAAATTCATACAACTCACATACATACAAACACAAGAATTGTACAATTCATTCACTTGTTTTTATAAGTGAAAAACTTATGATGTTGGTATTTAAGCTGTCGAGCCAAAAACTGGTAACACAATGAGGAGCTTGAATGAGTGAGTGAGTGCATCATCATCTTTATTATGAATAAAAACAACAAGCCAAAGTTGTTGTAGAGCGTACTATGATTACGAGTTGTAGAGTATAAAATGACAATGATTATGACGATGATGAGCATGTACGTTTGACGGTTATAGCTGTTGATGATGGTTGTTTATTATCATTTTAAAAGCTCTTTTAAATTTTAGCTTAAATGACTCTCTATAAAAAATATATTTTCAATTTAGTTTAAAGCACAATGGGCCTAGATGTGTTTGAAAAAATTAAAAAAAAGCCCTGTACTTATTTTTAGGAAGTGGGAGTTAATCCACTTGTTATGAACGAACTTTTTGTTCTCAAAAAAATTATTTTCGCATAAAACTTTTATTTGTTCACACAAAATTTTTGTTGGCACAAAATTTTTGTTCGTACAAAATTTTTGTCTAGACAAAATTTTTGTTGGCACAAAATTTTTGTTCGTACAAAATTTTTGTTAAACAAAATTTTTGTTTTAAAAAAAATTTTTGTTGGTAAAAAATTTTTGAACGCAAATAATTTTTATTCACACATAATTTTAGAACGAAAAAAATTTTTGTTCTTACAAAACTTTTGTTTTCGAGAAATGTTTGTTTACATATAATTTTTGAACGCAAATAACAAAAAACTCTTTCTAAACAAAATTTTGTGTTTTCAAAAAAAATGTTGTTTACACATAGTTTTTGTTCGTACAAAATTTTTATTTACACATAATTTTTATTAACACAAAATTGTTGTTTAGACACAATTTTTGTTTTAACAAAAGTTTTTCTTGGTACAAAATTTTTGTTCAGACATAATTTTTGTTCGTACAAAATGTTTGCTTACACATAATTTTTGTTAACTCAAATTTTTCTCTAAAAGTTTTTCTTCACACATAATTTTTGTTAGTACCGTATTTTTTTTTAGTTTGAAGTGTCTCTTAAAAACAGAGAGTGTAAACTACGTATTAACAAAATTTTACGGACAAAAATTTTTGTCCAGACAAAAAAAAATCGTATATACCTGTTAGCATAACTTAATTATAAGACAAATTTTTATTAATTTAGATGGTTAAATAACACACATTCTGACAAATGCAGTTTTATGAGTTTTAAGCCTTAACGAAATAATCAAGCATTAAAATCGGGTTGATTTTTTAGTGCGATTTAAAAATTTTTTTGCAAAATTTTCTTTCATATGACAAAAATTGCAAAAAGAAAATCACAGAAAACATTAAATTATTGGTCTCAGGTTTTAAATCAACTGATGACAGCAACTATCTGAAAGAGTTCTTTGTTTTCTTAAGACCTTCAAAATGATGATTTTAACACTTACTCGTGTAAGTAGGTATCGTGTAAATCAACACCGTTACTTTTAGGGCTTTAGATTTATGCTAGAAATTACAAGTGATATAGAAAATTCCAACCTTTACACAAAAGGTAATGCGCGTGTAACTTAAATAAAAGGTTCCTGACGACCCAAGTGAGAACTAAAAAAATAGGTTTTAGTTAGGCAAATATAATTTCACTAAAAAACATTCAAGGAACGAGATAACGAATTATTATTTAGGGTGCTTCCAAGCAAAAGACACTGCCAGCTAATGAAGTCAGTACAGCAATCGTCAACGTCTTATAGTTTAGAAAGAAAATTGTAATTGAGGATACAAGGTCCTAACTCGCTGCATTTGATATGGAATAGGATCAAACAAAATGAAATCGATTTTTTATTTCTTTTAAATTTTATTTATTTTAAGCCCACCGTATGCGTTATTTTATGTATGAGTTCACATAAAGATTATTACTTTGGTATGCCAGTCAATATGTTTATTCATAAGAAAAAAAAAATACACACATACACACACACAGCTGTGCATATGAACATTTCAATGCGTTTAGTCGCATTGAATGAAAATGATTTTGTTGTCATTACCTTGTTTGATAATTGAAAATATTTGATTGGTTACCAATATTTTAATTATGGCATACATTCATGGCAAAATACCTTTTTCATTTACACACACACACACATACACTTATTTGTAGTAGAATATAATTCATGCATTTAATCATACAAACATCGAATGAATGACTGACTGATTTTGGCCTGATGATTGATGAAAATTTAACAAAATTTTATTAAAGCTTTGGAGTATTGAGGGCATTAACGAGGTGTGATAAATTAATTATAAATTCTTTACTTTGATTTCTTTGTAAATAAAGAAGACTTGGAAAGAACTAAAGGAATATGGAGAAAGCTGTCGTCATTCACAGCAATTTAAGGCAGGAGGAGATAGCTAGGAACCTAACAGTAAGCGGGCTGAGAGCTATAGGGATTTAAGGCAGTACTTGGTTTGAATGGCATTAGATTAATCAGTTTTGGATTTTTTATTCACTTTGTATTCTTAATCCATAAGAGATGTGGACAAAGGTGCTTGCAAAAGATGTCTCGCATTTAAATTAATTTGATTTTTACAATAATTTTGGTTAGTGGTAAGTGGCTGGTGAAGCCATAAGCTGACTGATAAGCTAATTAGCTTTTTAATTCACGCTGCCTTCCTAATCCATGAGAGGGTGTTTGCAAAAGATATTCTCTTCCATTAAATTCCTTTAGGCCGGCCCTCGTAGTTAGACAATTATAGAACCAAAAAGTTTTCAATTACACATGCAAAACAAATTATGGCTTGTTTAAGTTTTAAATAACTAAAGTTTATTTATAGTATTTCACTTATTTTGGTATCCCAGAGCGAGAGAGAAAGAGAGAGAAAAAATAAAAATAAATAAATGAAACCAACTACTTACAGCTTACATTATGTCTACCTACCTACTTCAAGTCCAAGTGTAATACATTTATTACACAGACTTTTAATTTTTTTTTGCTATTCAATTTATTGCAAAATATCTAATTTTCAGTTATAGAGAGAGAAAAGGGCTACATTACAGATTACTGCAGTTTTATTTATTTTTTATTTTTTTTATAACAGTGATTTATATTTCAATTACTTAAAAGTATCTTAATACAGCATAAATGTGAGTGGGAGAAAAAGGGAGGGAGGGAGTTGAAGTGGAGCTGTATTAAAATTAAACTTAATGGATGGATTTTGTTGCAATCACTAAACCATGATTACAAATTAAAGTGGGTGGTAGCTGGTAGTGAGTTGAGACAGACACAATTGAATGGCTACATGTGCATGTTAGATGGGTGTGTCTTGTAGTTTACATTTTCTTGGTCTGTTAGGCGGTTACAATTGTCCACAAAAACCTTTCAAACCAAATATGTTTTATGTTAGAATGGCAATAAAGAAATCATCAACAATATCAATTTGCTGATTGAAAATTTATTGTAAAACAAAAAACAACAACAACAAAAATGTAATCAAAATGAAATGCACTAAAATTAAAAAAAAAAAATCAGCAAAACTAACAAAATCAGTTGCCAGAATGAAGAAAACTAAAACTATATACAGAACACAAATGTGTGGCCAATCAAGAATTCGGTTGTTTTAATTTAAACTAAATTTCGGTGTGTACTATCGAATTTTGTTTGCTACAACTAAAAAATTCGATTAACATAACAGATGTTTTTGATTGAAAACAAATTTATTTCTCACAGGCTTTAAATCCCTGGCTAAACTGAGCTGTATGAGAACTATATAGCAGCTAGGTTCCAATATAGTGAACTAGTTTAAAAGACAGCTGCAGAAAAATGTTAATAAGTGACCTGTAATGCGTTTCAGGAACTTTTATTACAAACAATAACGATATTTTATAGAATTCAGTAACTTCAGCAACGAATGTTCGTAATAAAAATTACTGAATCGCGCTACAAGTCACTTATTGAAATATTTCTTCACCTGCCTTTCGAACTAGTTGACCATCTATTCTGCCAAGCCAAGACACCCACACTTCCTAGCCAACAGGTCTCCTAAAATCATACCTGCTATAACAAAAGCAGTTTCTGCCGATACTATTCTTTAGGCACAGCATACTCTCAAGCCGGTCAATCTGTTCAGGCCACATTAGATTAGTGTACAGTATAAGGCTGCTAACTATTCCTGCCATACCAACCTTCTTGTGTTTGGCTTAATTCTACAAAGCTTTTCCTACTACATATCCAATAGGGCTCTTGAATTATATTTCATAGCTATTTTAGCGAAGCCACCTACTCTTAATGTTATAAACTCTTCATTCGACGGCTGGTTATAATTCTAACCAGGCGATCCTGCGGACTCGTGGACTTTAATCTTAATTATCGATTCGATGTCATCAGCAAAGGCCATAGTCTACACTAGAGTGTTGCACAAGCACTTTTTATTATAAAATATAGGGTCCACCAAATAACTTTTTTTTTTTAAATGCTATAAAAACATCGAGTGTAGCTTCGGCTGTGTGGCACGTAGCGCTGTCCTGTTGAAACCAAATGTTGCCAATATCCTCCTCTTCAATTTTTGGGAACAAAAATTCGTTCAACATGGCCCGAAAACGATCGCCATTGACTAACGGCCACTCCTTGCTCATTTTCGAAGAAAAATGGCACCAAACAGTGACTCATTTTGGGTGCGTCGGCTTTTCAATGTATGCGTGCGGGTTTTCTGTGCCCCAAATGCGACAATTTTGCTTGTTTACATACCCGCCAAGATCAAAATGAGCTTCATCTGAAAAGATGATTTTTTTTGGCAAAATCGGCATCTTCTGTAAGTCGATCGCAGGCCCACTTAGCGAAGCGAAAACACAACCATATTCTTTCAGCGGAAGGATAAAACTAATTATTTGTTAAATCAGACATGAGCTAAGTGTTACCGTTCACGAAATTAGCACTAGTTGAAAAAAAACACGTTCGATGGCGGACTCTATATTACACATGTTTGAAGTGATGTGTGGCTTTCAAGTGTACTTGTGCATTTCTATAGTCTTTGCACCGACCGGCAAATTCAATCGCAGAATGCCATTGTACATTATGCTCCACAAAAGGGGGCCCATAATCGGTGTGTGTTTAAAACTCTCATAAAATCATTAATTTTGTTTGACTCCAGGCAAATTATACGGCGGTTGTTGTTCATCTTGTTTTATTTTTAATTTACGTAAATGTTTTGACAAGAGAAATTGTTATTCTCAACACACAACTCAACTCCTTTGGGAAAACAAGTGCAAAACGCACGCTGGCCCGGCTTTCACATAATCATACCAACGACAAATGTCCAAAAGTCACACGTTATTAAATCCAATAATTTTAATAATCAACAAATAAAGAATATTTTTTGACAACAATAATAACAACAACAATTATTTATATTAATTGTGATACAAGAGTCGAGTCCTCCTCCTCTTGATTTTCTCAAACAAAATGCACAGCAAAAAGTCATTGGAAATTTTATTTTCATAATTTTAGGATACAAAATTACAAACAAACTTCTTCCATAAGTGAATACAACTTTCAACTAAATATTTGAAAAAAATTTAAGAAATTTTGTATTAAATTAGTGGCTGGCGCTAGCAAACATTGTCATTGGAGATCTCTAGAGGATTGTAGGTCTTTGTGTTTGTTTGGTCATAAGCCAGTTTCATTGACATACCCTCCCTTTAACTAACTGTATGTGATTTGTTATTTATTTGCAACAAATTATCTAGATTCACACGCGCCTTAGTGGTTTTCATTTATTCAGCCGCACTGTGCAGTGTGTGTGCGGCTTGTTGCCGGTGTGTTTTAGAGTTTTGTAACAATACCCACTCTAGTTGAATTTTCTAATTTTCAAAACATCTAATCACCCTGAAAATCCTTTTAACAACCTGCTGATAACAAAATAAAGCAGCTATTGCCTGTTAAGGACACACGCTGCCGCTATGAATGAAAAGAAAAAAAATACTTTTTTTGTAACGTAAATGTTGCTGTAAATTTAGGCATTATGCACTTGTCAAACTGTTACTCGTAATTGCAAGTGTTTATTGTTTTTTTTTTGTAAAATTTATTATTTATTAGCAGCCCTTAAATACAGTTTTCTTGTTTTGTGTGTGAAACATTAACGAGTAGAAGCAAATTGTTTGTTAACTCCAGCCTACCCTTTCTCTTCCTCTGCTTTTTGTAAGTGGATTTTTGTATGTCAGTTTGTTTAGATGATCATCATGTCAGTATTTAGTTGTTTGTATGCTTAGCACTTTAGATAACACGAGAGTTAGCAAACAAAATCAGAATATTGAGCACTAGGCATATACGAATCTTGAGAGCCTGTTATATTTTTGGGAATTCAAAGTGTTTAAAAAAACTTTTTAACTAAATAAATGCATGGGAAATAATGTCACACCCAACAGAAGGTCTGTTCAAAGGCATATAAAGGGTGTTTTTTATAGACGTATAGAACTTTAAGTTGGCATTACTGTTCAAGATGGCGACCGATTTAACAGCTGTCAAGTGATTTATTCTCAGTTTGGTTTGGCAATTCATCATGAATAGACTCACGCCTGAACAACGATTGCGTAGATTCGTCGAATGGGCCCAAAACGACATTGCCGTTGTTCCCGATTTTCATAAGCGAATTTTGTTTAGCGATGAAGCGCACTTCTGGTTGAATGGCTACGTCAACAAACAAAACTGACGCATTTGGAGTGAAGCTAATCCTCAAGTGTATGTCGAAACACCGTTACATCCAGAAAAACTGACTGTTTGGTGCGCTTTATGGGCTGGTGAAATCAGTGGTCCGTACTTCTTCAAAAACGATGATGGCCAGAATGTTACAGTCAATGGTGATCGGTATAGAGCCATGATTACTAACTTTTTCATTCCTGAATTGAACAACCATGATGTCCAGGAGCTGTGGTTCCAACAAGACGGCGCAACATGTCACACAGCTCGTGCCACAATCGATTTATTGAAAGACACGTTTGGTGACCGCCTAATTTCACGTTTTGGACCTGTGAATTGGCCTCCAAGATCTTGCGATTTAACACCGCTAGACTACTTTCTGTGGGGCTATGTAAAGTCATTGGTCTATGCGGATAAGCCACAAACGCTTGACCATTTGGAAGACAACATTCGCCGTGTTATTGCCGATATACGGCCACAACTGTTGGAAAAAGTAATGGAAAATTGGACGTCCAGATTGGACTACATCCGAGCCAGCCGTGGCGTGGCAGTCATATGCCAGAAATCATATTTAAAATGTAATGCCACAAGATTATCTTTCGGATAAATAAAATTCATGTCAATCGAATAATCTATCGTTGTTTTATTGCAATTTAAAGTTCTATACGTCTATAAAAAACACCCTTTAGATCTGCTTCAACCGTTTTCTAGGCATCTGTATTGTGATTTGAAATTTGAGTTTGTTCTGTTTTTAATTTAACTTTATCTGGGAATGGTTAAGCTGAAGTTGTATTTCGTTCAACAGTTATGGCTCAAAGTTATAAATTTCGCACTTACTCGTATTCCAGCAAATTTCTCTAACAGGAGAACTGAAGTTGAGCACTAGAATTTTTTTGAACTTGAGTGTGTATGGACTGCATTACTGATTACGATATGCTTCTGTTGCCTTACAACCTCTCAACTTAATTTACCTAAAGTGTGTAGGGTAACTGGGCACAAAAAAAAATGGGTACAAGTACAGAAAATTAATTAATTTACTTAAAGCTTGTTAACACAATCAGTTTTAATCTTATTGTTTGTTTCACAAATACCAGCTTTTGGTTAATTTTAAAATAAATATTTACAAAACGTAATTTGTTGTTTTAACACATTCAATAAAAAAGAAAAAAAAACAAGTAGTCTGGGAATTGATAAATGAAAATCGTGGCAAAGGGAAAAGAGCAGGGGTAGGGGTAGTAAACAAATAGAATTGAAGCAACATAAAAATTCATTTATCATTTAACTGGTTTGAAATAAAAAAAAACAACCTTGTTAGTGGTAATTAATGACACAATACAACTACGGCTAGAAATAGTTTCATTAAAGGTTTCTAATTTCTAAATTTTACAATATTGATTTCCAAAGACT
Source organism: Thelaira solivaga (assembly GCA_947397855.1). NCBI lineage: Eukaryota > Metazoa > Arthropoda > Insecta > Diptera > Tachinidae > Thelaira > Thelaira solivaga. Next base: position 5,772,370 of record OX377612.1, on the reverse strand, counting down.
CTTTAAATTCATTTGATTTTCAAGCACTTGCAGTTCTATGAAGGGTAAAAGAATTCTGTTATGTTTTCTAGCTTAATGCAGGGTAAAAATGGGCAAAATCGATGAGCTTATATCCCTAAAACTACTAGGGCTGTTTGTTAACTCCGTGACTTTTTAAAATTTCCCTCACAGTAACTTTAAATGCAAAACTGCTTAGGTCAACAGCCGGCTTTTAATAAATTACTGCCAAATTTTGAGCGAGTTGCGTCATTTAGCTTGTGTTTGGCCGCTATTCAAAGCAGACAACCTAGTGACTTTGAACAAAAATAGAAAAAAATTGAATATCGTGTGTTGAACCATCAATGAAACCAAAAAAGGACTTGATAACGACTATGGGAACTCTACACCATCAATTTCATAGCCTAAGAAGTCATTTACTGGGTTTCGTTGAGGTTTTACCAGTGGAAGTTCATGTCTCCCAAAAATCGTCTAAAAAAAATTTTTTTTTTTTTGCTTAAAAAATCATCACTGAAACCAAAAAAGGACTTGATAAAAACTATGGGAACTCTACACCTTCAATTTCATGGGTTAAGCAGTGATTTACTAAATTTCGTTGTGGTTGTACCAGTACAAGTGACGACCTACGTTCAGGTAGTTCAAAAATCGTCGTGAATGAAAATATGTTAGTTGGCAGAGGTTGTCAACTGAGCGAGTACATAACAATTTGCTCGAATATTTGAACATGAAGGTGCTGTCCGCCAGATAGTTGCCGCAATTGCGCAGAGTGTGACATAAGCTCAACCGTGTAAACACTGCAAAGGTTCGTTCGTTTACATGGCGGCCTTCAATTAGAATCGCAAGATTCAGTTTTGAACTTCAAATGAATCCGGAGGAGTTTTTATTTTGTGTATAGTCGTAGGTGAAACAAAGATCAAGAAACAATCAAAATAGTGGGTTTCAGCAGGCGAACGTACACCAAAGAACACCAAGGTGGGTGTGTCAGATCATGGCTACAGTTGTTTGGGACATACGAGTACGTGTTGTCATTCTCATAGATTATCTAGAGAAAAGTAAAACTATCACCGATTAATATTAGTCAGCGTTTTCTCACAGATTCGATATTGATTTAAAGCAAACAACTTCAGCATTTCACAAAATAAAAGAGTTCTTTTCCATCAAGCCAATGCACCAGTGCCCACGTGTGTACTCGCTATGGCAAATATTCTTAAATTGGGCTACATACTGCTACCCGATCCGGCATATTCTGCAGGTTTAGCCCTTTGCGACTGACTCCTTTTTAAAATCTGAAGAAATTGCTTATTTTGAGGGCTTTAAGAAAACTTATTATTCGAAATTAATAAGAAATGTGCAAAATCCAAAAGGACATTATGTTGAAAAATAGCACGATTATTTGCCGAAAAAAGGGAAGATCTTTCGAAATCTTTGAACCCAGATACCGACTTCAGTGGCTAACGTTTCTTATTCAAAAATTCACGGAGTTATCAAACATCCTTTGTTGAGCTTAGTTGAGCAGAATGCTTGTGTTTCTATCTTGCTGTTCACCTGTCCCGGGCTTATATGATGATGGCTTAAACTTACACTTGATAGATCGCGGAGTATGGGAAGATTCTTCGAAATCTTTGATCCCAGACATCCACTCCAGTGGCTTATTTGCCGAAAAAATTTATTTATTCAAAAAGTCACGATGTTATCAACCAGCCCTTATAATATCCATTGAGTCTAGTGTGTCTCTAGAGATCTGTTGTTGAGCTTAGTAGAGCAAAATGCTTCTGTGTCATTGCACCTTTTCCTACGTAGTTGCAGCCTCTATCTGGCCGGATTTATACGACGATGGCGTAAGCTCGCACTCGAACGATCGTGGTGTATGGGAAGATTCTTCGAAATCTTTGACCCCAGACACTCACTCCAGTGGCTTATTTGCCCAAAAAAAATTATTTATTCAAAAAGTCAAGGTGTTATCAAGCAGCCTACGTAATATTCTTTTAAAAAATCAGCGATTAAAAATTTCTCACTTTATTTTGTAGGTTTTGGTGAACAGCACAAGTCCACAAAGCTTTTTAGCTTATCTGCACCCAGAGTCTAGGCAGTAATGGAAATTGCGACCCTAAGACTGATTTACTTTTTTTTTTAATATTGAAAACAAATAGTGAGGAGGGGAGGGGGGGGAGGGGGGTGAAAAGTTGTAGCTCGCAGCATAAGTAAACTAAAACTCACTTTAAAAATTATTTTTTGTACGAGGAATTAAAAATGTACGACTAGGGAAACATGCATACGTCTGGTACTTTTTATATTTAAAACTTTCTAGCTGAATTTTTAATGTTATTTTCCACTGTGACACCACAATGCGATAATGAATTAAAACAATCAGTATTCAAGATTGTTTGTAAAAAACTATTTAATTAAATTTTGAATGATGTTTAATATGCTTTGCTAAGCTCATAACAATTGCAGCAACTTAAAGTTCTTTTTGTCTTGCTTTTACAGTTCCCAACTAATAAATTCCCTTAACTTTTCTAATTGACTAATTCACATATTTGCCTTTTTAGCCCCCCGCGTTTTGCTCAAAGAAAATAAGGAATTTTTTCTCAAATGCCATTTGCAAACCTGCAAAAATCGTTGGTATTTCCTTTAGCCTCTTTTATTAGAACTTTAAGCGTTAACATATCTTTAGTGTGTGGCGGTGGTGGTGGTGTTGGGCAGGGCATAACGTTCGTTGCAGATTAAATGAAAGGAATTCCTTTGCTTGGCCTTTTGTTTTCTTCACAATAAATAGTCAATTGTTGAAATACTTTGACAATAATGAGATTATTAGTTCGTGACTTTAATGCCATTTGGCTTGTCACCACACAAAACGTTGCTGGTTTGATATTATGAAACAATAGATAGAGTCTTAAATGACACGTGGAATTGTTATTAATAATTGAAAATTTGTGGGTACAATAAGGCTATCGGTAAATTAGGGAAAATTAGAATTTTTTAATTAAAATATTAATAAAATGAGATTAAAAAGTGATAAACAAACTGAGCAGTCAACGGTTTTCATATAATTTTATCATAAATCTAATGGCCTCAAAGCACTTAATTTTTTTTTGTTAACAACCAAGAGCCAAATTACAGCATTCGATATTATACAAAATTTTCATTCAAACTGCATTGAAATTTTTATTGATAGCGAATGCCTTAGTTTGGCCCGAGGTATTGCTTACTAATTGTGGTATCCGCGTTTTGAAAGTTCAGGTCTGGTCATTTGACATTTTGAGGCTTAAAGTTTTTCTTTTCATTTTCTAATTTTAATTTGGAATCTTACGGGTTAGATACAGGAAATGTTCACCAAGCTCATGTAAAACTGTGTGAGGAATATTTTTGTGAAACATTTTAACCCTGTAACTCCTCAATTAAACAGGCTTTTTTGGCTTCTATTCTAAAAAAGTCAAAAAAGACTTATAAGCTAAATAGTTAGAGGATTAAAATGGTTTATAAAAATATTCCTTATGAAATTCTACTGTAAGTTTCTGAAGACATCAATAGCCAGAAATAAACTTTAATGCCTGAAATGAGTGAAAACTAAAAAATGTGTTTAAGGGTTAATACAAACTTAGCCTGAATCGGCGTAGGTAACCATATAAATCTTTCTTTTTAAGTTTATGAAATGTTCAGTAAACTTATCCCAAACACTACGAGGAATATTTTTGTGAAACATTTTAACCCGGAAACTCCTGAATTAAGGGGACTTTTTGGCTTCTATCCTAAAAAGGGCAAAAAAGACCCATAATCCAACTCTTTAAAGGGTTAAAATGTTATACAAAATTATTCCTTGTGAAATTCTATTATAAGTTTCTGAACACATTAGTAAACTTTAAGGGCTGAAATCTATGAAAACTAAAAAAATGTGCTTAAGGGTTAATACAAACTTAACCTAAATCGGCTTAGGCTACGATATAAATCTTTCCTTTTAAGTTTATGAAATGTTCACTATGAGGAATATTTTTGTGAAACATTTTAACCCTGAAACTCCTCAATTTAGGGCTTTTTTTTCTTCTATCTTAAAAAGTCAAAAAAGACTTATAAGCTAAAGAGTTACAGGGTTAAAATGAGCTATAAAAATATTTCTCATGAAGTTCTTATTCATAATCAAATTAATAAAAAATTTCTATGTCAGTCATATTTTTAAACTGCTTTTGGTAGTTTTTTAATGTTAACTGTGCGACTGACCTTAGCTGCCAGGTTGACAGTGATTGAAAAAATTATAAAGCCTAAAGCTCAGAGAAAGTGAATGAGAGGGAGAAGGAAAGGCAGAAAAAGAGGAAAGTATGATAGTTCAATATGCCACCTGATAAACACATACTGCCTAACGTTTACCCACCCAAAAGTCTTATTCATGCATCATTTTCTATTTTTTTGTTTAACAGCGACACAGGGGTTTTTATTATTAACAAAAAAGACACACAAACACACACACAAAAAGAGTTTTAACAATTTTTGCCTGTTACTGACACTTAAATTGGTTTGCCAACATTTTTGTGCACACAAAAAAAAAGAAAGAAAGAAAATTCACTACTAAGAAAGATGTACGCAAATTGTGTTGGTTAATTCACTGCCAAAACTGTTATAGCTAAAAGGATAATGTGAGTGGGTGGGTGGCTTACTCACATAAATACAGGTTCTAACAGCTTTTTTTTCGTTTGGCTAGCAAATGTATGTATTGTTTTGTTCAACAATCATGTTGACAATTGCTACACCTGCTGGGCACATAATTGAAAAATTATTGAATTCACCTGCTACAAAAGACAATTTTCTGGGTGCTTATAAAGGGGGCAGGGTACAGAGGTGATTGGTTAAATATGATTGTATGTACAAACAGTCTGTTTAGGTGAGTGGAAAAGTATTTATGTATGTAGTTGTATAGTTAATAATGAGCTTTATGTCAATCATAATTAAAAGCAGTTAACGAAATAAAGGTACTTTAAGCAAAAGCACAGCTAGCCAAAGGCAAACATAAACACAATTTACAAATAAAAATTTTTTAACGGCTTAGTAAGTGAAGTTACTCCTCAAGTTAGCGAAAATTTTTTTAAGTAATTACGAATTTAATTTTCATCAAATATAACAAATCGCTTTCAAGTAAATCTCACATGACTCATGAAACCTTTAGAATTTAGTAAAACTAGAACAAACTAAAAAAAATAAAAAAAAAATCAGAAATCAGCGCCAAAAAGTCTTCAGTTTTACTGCTGTCTGGATTGACTGCGTTTTAAAACCAATAATGTTGTTTTTTCTATAAAAAAACTTAACATTTTTATAAAACAAAAACTTGTGTTTATCAATTCATGCAACAAAAAAAAATGTATTTTTATTACCTTTTGAAAGAATTAATGAATTAAAAATTTTAGAAAAAATTTAATTTAAAAAAAGAAAAGAAAATGATTGATTTAAAAACATTTTGTAAAAATTAAAATTAAAAAAAAAAAAAAAACAAAAAGATTTTGCTCACCCTAAATACAAACTTGTAACATTTTAAAGGGCGTTTTAAAAACTGTTCAATTCAAGTGATGAAGACACATAGTAAATGCCGACATAAATGACATTTAGAGACAAAAGAGAGGATGAGAGCAGCGAATAAAAGGTATTGAATTAAACGTTTGTTTCTTTTTTCTAAACAAATGCCCGCCTAATCTGTAAAATTAATTTTCTTAAATTCTGCGACAGCACAAATTTGTTGTTGTAAAAATAAGCACTTTAGGTTTGTTTTTAAACCACTCATTCCAGTTCCATATACCCCAGGGATAGAAAGAAATATTTTGATTTTTTCTTTGTTAATGTTTTAAATGCTTTTGTGAATGAGTGTTTAAGTGGGCTGTGGGAGGGGTTAAGTACATAAAGTGTATTTTATATTCGTAATTATTTTCTGTGACTAAATCAAACAATTAACTGAACTTTTTTCTCATCTTCTTTTGGGATTTAGAAAATTAACAACAGATTGCCTTAGAAAACTTGCACAAACCAATTCGAGCTCTAATTCTTTTTATATTTTGTATAATAAGCGAAAAATTGAAATTTTCTAAATTTCAAAAATGTAATAAAGATTAAAATTTCAAAGAATTTATACACACACATACCCACACTTTGTGAAAATAATACCAAACAAATGTCACATAAAGAAAGTATAACAGTTTCATTATAAAGTTCACAAAATTTTGCTGAAACCATTCCATCATTATTTTGCAAGCTGCTCAACTGAATGATTGTGCATAATTAACAGTTTTTAAGTATAATCAATCAAGCAACTCTAGCAAACTAACAATGTGATTAAGAATCGTGCACAATATTTGATTAAATCATGTTGGAGGCACGATTACAAACTGTTTAATTTTTTATGCTCTTCGACACGATTGAATTTAAAAAGCAAACTGTCAAAAAGGCATTAAATCAATGATCACTCATATTTGAGTAAACTACTTGATTGCGTAGTATGGCCAAGAAGCTGCGAGGATTTGTGTTTAAAAAAAAAAAACCTTGTTATCTTTGTCTATAAAATTTTTGTTCTACAAATACTTCACTATTTATCATTTTTTATAAGTAAAATAATTTGTTACAAAAAAAAAACTATTTTTTCTTTTTTAAATAGTTATCGATAACATTTTTATGCTACAAAAACTTTAATAATAATAAATTAAAGTAATTTGTTGCAAAAAATATTTATCGATAATAGTTTTTCTTTTTAAAATAGTTACCGATAACATATTTGATCTACAAAAACTTTAAAATTTATTGCACAAAAAAGTTATCGATAATAATTTTTTTTTATAGTTATCGATAAACTGTTTGTGCTAAAAAAACTTTATTACTCATAATGTTCTGAAATTAAAGTAATTTGTTTCAAAAAAGATATATCAATAATAGTTTTTCTTTTGAAAATAGTAATCGATAACATTTTTTGCTACAAAAAGTTTAAATTTGTTGCCAAAAAAAGGTTATAATAATAATTATTATTCTTAATAAAGTTATCGATAACTTTTTATGCTACAAAAACTTTAAAATATGTTGCCAAAAAAGCTATCGATAATAATTATTGTTCTTATAATAGTTATCGATAAGCTTTTTGTGCTAAGAAACTTTATTACTCATAATTTTTTTAAATTAAAGTAATTTGTTGCAAAAAATATTTATCAATATTAGTTTTTCTTTTTAAAATTGTTATCGATAACATTTTAATGCTACAACAACTTTAAAATTTGTTGCTCAAAAAGTTATCGATAATAATTATTGTTCTTATAATAGTTATCGATAAAAAGTTTGTTTTAAAAAAACTTTATTACTCATAATATTTTGAAATTAGTCATTTGTTGCAAAACAGATTTATCGATAATAGTTTTTCGTTTTAAAATAGTTATCGATAACTTTGTATGCTACAGCAACTATAAAATGTATTGCTCAAAAAAGTTATCGATAATAATTATTTTTTTTATAGTTATCGATAAACTGTTTGTGCTAAAAAAACTTTATTACTGAGTTATTTAATTGTCTATGTGCTTAACTTGAAGAAGGGTTTTCGCTTTGTTTTTTATTTTCTATTTTGTTTTTTATTTTCTATTTTGTTTTTGTTTTCTGCTTCCCTTATTCTAATAATTTTCTTTTTTTTTCGTTTTATTTAAAATTAAATAACAAATAAGTTATTTCTGGCACATAAATCTTTCTTTAACAAATTGTGGATATTCGAAATCGCATTCAAAAGGAAAACTCATAAATCGGTTAAAGGAATACCAAAGAAAAGGAATTCATTTTAAATCCATGTATTTTAAGCACATGAATAACAACAACTATGCCAAACACTAACTCGTAACACTTGAAGTTAAATGCAAATTTATTATCCTTTTTATATGAATACGATGCTTTTTGACTGGCACCCAAGTACATAAATATGACAAAAAAAAAAAGAAGAGAAGGAATGAAATAATAAAAAAAAAAACACACACACAAGCACTTCAGTATATACAAATATCGTAGCAAACGATGACAAATGTCCTTTAGCAAATTATGCAAATTTTCTAGACTTGGAAATCAAGTGAAAAAAAAAATCCTGACGCTTAACACCCGCCTCAAGTAGAGATAAAAAAAATTTTTTTTTGAAAAGAAAGAAGATTTACCAAGATTTTTTTGTTTTGTTTGGCAATATAGGAATATCCTTAAGTATTTGTTGGTGTTGTGGCCAGTTAAAAGGAATTTTATCCAGTCTCAAACTGAATTATAAGTTTATTCACATAATTAAGTCTTTAAGGTTTTTTTTTATTTATTTATTCAATTTTGTTCGTAACCTCTTTTTGTTGTTGCTGCTGCTGTTGTTGTAGGCAAACGGCAGAACGAAATAATAGTTGATGGTGTAAAAGTGTGTTGACTTTTGTTATGAATTTTTTATTGGAAATTTTTCTTTTTTATGTGGCGATTAGGGGTGCTTTTTTACAAAATGTGTAAAAGTGTTACAGGAAACACCCTACACTAGAGCATGTTGTCTTCAATAACAGCCGTATCCACAAAGAGCAGTGTGACTTTGATGTCTTTAGATGCTTTTTTTTATGTTTCTAGTTAATCCATAAATTTTTCTTTAATGTTAATGGGATACTCATAGATGCAGTCATACATAATAATGATGACTGGCTTTGACTGACTACAAAGTCATCTCATAAAAACTAAACGAATGGTTTTTGTCATTTGTAACAGTTGTTGTTTGTACTGTCAACTAACCCATCATATTTTTTACATGATCATATTATTTAATGGTTCATATGAAAGAATATGCATTTAATGTAGTGGAAGACAATCTAATTATGGTCACTTATATGGCATTTAAACAAAAAAAAAAAGCTGACAAACCTTTAATATTTTTTTTAAAGTAAAATTTAGTTTTAAATTTATTTTTTTCTTAAGAAATTTTACCAGAAACTATCAAAACAAGCTGTCAAAGCGCATTTAGTTTTGCTTTTTGTTTGCCCAAAAAAAAAATTAACTTTAAACTTTTACAAGTTTTGCGTTTAGCCTAAAAGTATGCCAACTAATAATATTTTTAGACAAGTGTCTAAAAATATGCACTAGAAAGTAATTTATGACACGAGAAATTTATTTATACCTTTAGTTATTTTTCTAAAGCAAACACACTCACAAAATTTATTTATTTATTTATTTTTTTTTTTGTTAAAAAGAAAACTGAAAGTTTAGCGAATACAGACAAACAAACATTGAAATTTAAATTGCAGCCATAAAGTATAAATTTTTTCTCAAAAAGTTTATTAAATAATTAATAAAGCGGCCTCCTCCCGGGCAGGCAGAGCTAATCGATAGTTAACCCTTGCAGTGATCTTAAGTAGTTTCTCTAGAATTCCAGAAAATCCCTGCTAAGATAGCTGTTTAGTCTAGGCCAGATCATATTCACTGTACTGGACATCTGTTGGTCCCTCTATCTGGACTGTGTCGTACTTAAAAACATACTCACGATCTGCTGTTTACATACCGAGAGAGGGATGCAGTTACCAAGAAAGGTGTAACATTCACATTGATGGCTGATTACGGCTGGAATATTTCTCAAGGTCTAAAAAAGGTGTCTGATTCAAGAAAATCTTATAAAAAACAATTTTTCCCTCAACATTAGTAACCAAATAAAATAAAAAGAATAGAAAAGTCATGATTTTTTATAATTAAAACTGCTGGGAAAAAGTATTATTTTCGTTATTTAATCGAAAACGAATAAAAACACTTTGTAAAATTGTCAAAAATAGACATTTGTTCCCTTGTGTATCCGCAGGGTGTTATTACAAGCACTGAGTGCCGTGCCATTGACATCAAATCGAAACTAGTGTGACATTTGCCTAATACAGGGTGTCCGCCGGGAAGGTATACTACTTTGTTTTGCCGCCATTTTGGTAAACATTAGTCTTGACAGTTCATATTTGGCAAATTTATTATGGAAAAATATTCGATAAGCCAACGTGTTTTTTAATCGGTAAAACATTTTACCAAAATTAATCATCGATTACTGTGACGATGAGAAAGTTAAGTGAAATTTTTGGGAGAAACAACGTGCCAACAAAACGCACTATTTATCGTGTAGTGAATGATTTCGAAGAAAGAGGATTCCGGTATGCTCACTGGGTATCTATGAAGATCCCACACCCCTTGCCCGCAATCCAAAAAAAAAAAAAAAAAAACATCTTATAGTAGGGTTCACCTGATATGAGTGGCAGGTCATAGGGGACATATAGGCAATGACAAGGCAGGCGAACTAGTAAGAAAAGGTGTGTCTTAAAGCTGTACTGAGGTCAGATGAAAAGCCTGACTCGGTTAGGAATTTGCATTCTTACGGCATTGCATTGGAGAGTATTAAAACGCTCAGTCTCTGCAGGTTATAAAACGAAGACTCACAGACATCAGAACATGTACTGTGTCACTTTGAAGGTCTAATTTAGACCCGTTTTGGTTACTTGGGCCCAAATCACCTAACTAAGGCTTTGAACAGACCGTTTTCAAGTACTATTTTTAATAACGTGACACTTACTTCAATTAAAACATAATAGGCCTGATTACGAGAGTCGTAATGAAACAACGCCTGCTATATGTTATTTATTAGTTTGTTGTAAATTCTACCACGAGCACGACGCTCGTGGTTGTCTTTTTTTATTTATAATTTTTCATTTTCATTTCAAGCTGAAAACCCCCCTGTAAACTAGTGTAATTTTTTGCCAAAAAAAAAATTTTTTTTCTTTCGCTCTTTTCTTTTCAGGTTTGGTTTCAAAATCGTCGTGCCAAATGGCGTAAAACGGAAAAGTGCTGGGGTCGCAGCACCATAATGGCTGAATATGGTTTATATGGTGCCATGGTGCGGCATTCTTTACCTTTACCCGAAACAATTTTAAAATCAGCAAAAGAAAATGAATCTGTAGCACCCTGGCTACTAGGTATGGAGAATAAAAGTAAATGCAATAAATGTATCACAAAATTATTGAATTATTTAACAACAAATGCACTCACTCACTGATTTCGCGTCAGGGCTTAAATGGCATCTATACATTCCTTACAGTCAGTGGCGAATTTATAGCAGATGATTACATAGCAAAGGCGAATTCATTTTCTTTCAAATTGTTAAAAAAATTAAAAGCAAATTTTTTTTTTTTTAAAGAAGACGTGTCGTCTAGATTACCATCCAAATGCTCAGAAATTACTTTAAAATATTAAAAAAAAAATGCTTTGAAGGATTTTTACCATTCCCCATTTTGCCGAGGTACCATTCCCAATTTTGTCTAGGAAAATTTCCAAAATCAAACAGGAATTTAATCTGTAGGTTTTAACATTTTCGGAAAACTTAATAGTTTTTATTTTATAATGCAAAACGGAAACTGCCAAAACTCTTCAGAGTAACAGCACTAGAGTATATGGAAATTTAAAAAAAATTGCCATTACAAATGTAGACGACCTCTTCTTTTAAAATGATATGTGTCCCATCCCAAAAGTTGCACTGCGATATATGAAAATTTAAAAAAAAAAAATTTTTTTTAAATCATTTCTGAATATTTAGTTGGTAGCTTAAAAATGTAGACGATCTCCGCGCTAATCTACTACAGAAATATTTAATGATATAAAGCGTATTTGATAAATATGCCATTAATACTGAAAATATATTTATAAATACTAAAAAACGTAAGGGGTTACGTTAAAACATAGTGAACTCGGCATATTCATCTTCACTCACTTCATTTTTTGTATTATTTTGATATTTTAGAAGACTGTGGAAAGAGAAAAATATTAACACAGTAAAGAATATACAAGGTGGGAGAAAAGAAGTCATTCGATTTTTTTTCTAAATGAAAATGAAATGTGTGCCGTTGCTCCGTTCTGTTAGAACCACATGTCCTCCAGTCCTAATTCATTCAATTGCGGTTAACATGCCAGTATAGCGCGCACCGTCCACGTTTATCGTTTGACCAGCCCGATGAACCCTCCAGCGTGAGCAGCGCACCATGGAGTCACTTTGAGCGGGTGTAATGGCTCCTCGTGCATCACTCGTGGATTTTCAGTGCCCCAGAAGCGATAGTTTTGCTTGTTCATGTGCCCGCTGAGGTGGAAATGAGCCTCGTCGTCCACTTTGATTATTCCGCGTTTTTAAGGAGTCTATCGCTCTATGGCTTGTTCACTTGTATTCTACATCTGTCCAGTTCACAAATGTCAAAACAATAGGGAAATGTCTTTCAATAGGGTGAATTCTTTTCGCCCACCTTGTATAAGACTCGGCACAGCCGAATTTAACTTGTTACAACTGAAATGTGTTTTGCTGGGCAATAAATTAAAACAAAGTAAAAATAACTTTTGTCAATTACTTTATGGCAGATAAATAATATTTTTAATAGTCTTTTGTTTGTTTTGTTTTTGTTTTTAGTTGCTATTTTTAATTGTTATCAACTACTAATTGTTTGATTAAGTATTAACTAGCAAATGAAAGAACAACATTTTAATTAGACCGACATTTTAATTGACTCTGTTGAGTCAAATAGCTGAAAAAAATTTTTTTTTTTCAACAGACTTTCAAGGCATGACTAAGTTAAAATAAAATGTATTTGGTGATTGCAAAACAAAACACACACATAATCACACACACAAACTCTTTAGAAAACGTGTCATATGCTAGAAATTTGTTGGAAAAATATTTATGCGCGTAACAGAAAATAATGATCCATCCACCATCATGTCAACATCATTAATAGCAACAGCATTATTTAATATTTCTTAAAATCAGTTGAGTTTTTAAAACATTCAATCACCCTTTTTAACACCCCTTGGCAATAAAGACAAACAGACAAACTGCAGGACAACCGCTTGCCATCACCCAAAAAAAAAAAAAAAAAAAAAAAAAAAACCAATACGGGAATAATAAGGAGATTATATGGCTAGATTGAGTAGAGTACTTGACAAAATCCAACAAATTGTTATATAAATACCACAACAAGACACCAGCTTAAGCTACACAATCAACATAAAAAAACTTATTTTAAAGGGGGAAGAGAAAAAAAGGATCTTTTGTAAGAGATGCGCAATAAAATCAAGTTTAGGGATTAACAAATGTTCCACGTAAATGAATCTTTAATGTTTCCCATCAAAAGGGTGTACAGATGTGAGTTAGGTTTTTGGCCGCAAAATAACTTTGTCTTATTTGTTTTCAAATTACAGAGTGTTACTAGAAGGGATTAATAAATTTTAGTTTTTCCCCAAATTTTAAATTCGAAAGTAAAACAATAAAATTCTAGTAACCGAAAAATATTTGAAACGGCAATTTTAGTCGAGCAACTTTCGATTTATATTTATTTTATCCACACACGGGTAATTACAAAAAAATATCACAGGTGATAAAAAATAGAACTCTAAGACGCAGATTGGTCTAGGTTCGGTTACACACTTAAGTCCTCCCTTTGTAAAACCTGTAAAACACTTGAGATACAAAAGTGAAAGGATATAAAGAGGCAGATGGAAATAGGCAAGTTTACTTACGAAACCGTAAGCTTCGTGTCTTCCGCGTTATGGGCCTCCAAAGTTTTTTGATTTTTTATACAACTAAAAAAATAATTATCCCAGCTGATAGAATTATCCCAGCAGAAAGTATTAAGTAAATTTTCTTGGAAAAATTCGTATTTTCCGGGTTATTGGGCCTGGAAAGTTTTCATAGGTCCAAAACAAAATTTGTATTTTTTTATAAAAATTAAAAAATTTTGATGCGAACTAAGCAGAAAGTATTAAGTAAATTTTCTTTGAAAAATTCGTATTTTCCGGGTTATTGGGCCTATAAAGCTTTCATAGGTCCAATACAAAATTTGTAATTTTTTATTAAAAAAAATTATTCCAGCTGATAGAAAATTTAATTCTAAGCAGAAAGTATTACATAAGATTTTTCATAAAAAGCCATATTATGCGAGTTATGGTCCTCTGAAATTTGCAAGTCTGTTCTGTTATATTCTGGATGGTAAACACCAAATTCGCCTACAAAAGTGATACCTTTTTTTTTAATTTGCCGTGCTTGGGTACAATAAATTTGTGTCAAGGCGAGAATTAATGGCCTAAGGCCGTCAGGTTCAGCAAGAACTCAAGAAATTCAAAAATAATATTGTGAGAAGTCAGGGCATTAACAGGGAAGGTGTTATTCTCATCCTAACAGCTTCAGTAGTCATTATTTAGCTGATCTCTTTCTAAATACATTTCATAGACTTCAAGTTGTTGTTCAGCAATCAAGCTACGCTATGGTTTTTATAGGTGGCCCATCAAAATTGAAGTCTTAGTGTCATTGTATTGACATCCACTCACATCCGAACTTATTTGAGCAACCAACTTTGCTAAAGTAAAGTAGAAATCAGAAAAATCCATCAAAAGCTAAAATTTATAACTGCTTTTTTCCTACAGCGTAAAGTTTCAGAAAATAGTGGAGTTCGTTTTCAGGCCTCTTTTCAAAACACCCTTTTAAAAACTGTACGAAATTTCCAGTAAACATGTTTCAATCCAATATAAGAAAAAGAGTGTATTTAGTGTGTCAACCACTCAAAGAGCCGCCAATTCGTTTAATGGTTAATGCAGAAAAGTAAAGTCATTCAAAATTTCATGAAGAATTTAATGGCCGGCTCCCACGGATTATTCCATTAATCGGAACATGTCTTCCTTACAATCCAATAAAAAAAAACTCACAACCCCCTTATAAAATACTTAATTTTAATTTAAAATAAAATAAAACACTCCTACTGAGACACCCTTTATAAAAATAATCGCTTAATAAACACAAAAGATGAATTAAAAAGATAAAAGTGAAAGATAAAAAATACTTTTATTGTTTTAGGTCCCAAACTGATGAAAGATAAATTAACTTTTCAAACAAATGTTGCCTTAAATGCAGCACATCTTCTACAAACTTAATAAAAAGATCTCAAGTCAGACAGACTCCCTCCACCCCCCTAACACTCTCAGAAAATATTTTAACAAGCTGCAGGTTCTATCTGCTACAGCCACAAAACTTAAATTTCAAAGTTTTTATGAGAACTAAATTTGTTACCAATCAAAAATTCAGTTGTGACCGTCGAATTTTTTAGGACAACTAAATATTGGTCAATATTAGGGAAATTTGGTTGCTACAATTACAAAAATTGCTTTTTTGATTGGAAACAAATTTACTTCTCACAACCAAAGTTATATACTGTGTGTAAATTTACACTGACACCCATCATTACAATAGTTGCCGTTAGTTAAAATTAGCATTTTACAGGTCACATATTCCGCTCTAATTAAATTTTTTTTCTTCTTGCAGGCATGCATCGCAAATCAATTGAGGCTCAGCATACACTTCAGGATGATACGATGGTTGTTAGTGATAAAGAGGAGGACATAGAGTTGGACTTGTCAAATGATGACAAGCAAAGCCAGCTTTTATCCTCGAATGAATCTCTCAATGTAGTCAGTCCTGCTGTTAGCCCACCAGCCTCATCAAATTTAACAATAACAAGTCTACAGCAGTCCTTATCCTCGCCTGCCACAACTCCCACCGCTACTTCCACATCATCTGCCTCACCAAATATTGATCCAAGTTCACCTTCCCCCAACAACACCCCACAACAGTATTTCAATAGTTCATCACCGCAACAGTATGGTTTGACTGCTACTTTAGTGCCACCGACAATTCTGTCAAATCACAACAACCCGCCCTCTTTTGCCTCACAAGTAACAGGTGCAGTGTCAACTCCACATTCACTGCCACCACCAGCATCGGCACCTTCTTATCATCCTCTGCTGGATGCTGCTAATGCTAGTGCTTGTGCTGGAGCAGCCAGTACTAAAGATTTTCATATGATTATGAATACTGCAGTAGCCGCTGCAGCAGCTGTAGCTGCTCATACCAATGCTGGAGATTTGTATGGCAACAGTTTGTTACAAGATCCTGACACATTTCGGTAAGTCGCAATTCTCTTTTTAATAATTAATAGCTTTTCAGCAAATGTTATCCAAACCAAATTATAAGCAACAACAAGAGCGTTCAAAGTGTTTTAAAACTTTTGTAGTTTAATTACAAAATAATAATAATCAAAAAGTACTTAAGCACCCCTGGTTACGTTACAAGTAACTTGTGGCTATTCACTCATAACGTAACTTCACTAATTCTCTAATTAAGTAGTCTTTGACCTGATCACTCATTACACGTTATTGGGAAGTTTGTTTACTCAGGTTGCTGTCACTTACTGATTTTTCCCATTGGCCTTTTAAGACACAGAAAAAGGCAGAAGAAAAAAGTACCTTTTTATTCTTTAAATAATATTTTATTCTGCTCAGTATTTAGTTTCAGTTTCATAGTTTTGGGTTCCTTAATACAAAAAATATCCAAAAGTACTATTTGAAATAAAAAAGTACCTTTTTGTTTTTTAAATAATTTTTTACTCTGCTAAGTTTCATAGTTGTAGGTTCGTTAATACTGAAATATCAAAAAGTACCAACCGCAAGCGGAAGGAATAATGCACTTGGAGCTGCTTGGCTATGGGAGAGATTGTATATTCCGGTACCACAAGTGATTAAACCTCTGCCTGAAAAATTGAAAGAAGAAGGTGCCATGTGGTCCAGCCACCATGTTCATTTCCCAATTGTAATTAGGTATTTCTAAACTTTTTCTGATAATATTTCTTGCAATCGTAGATGTCTAGTGGAATTAGAACTATGAGCGGCAACGAGTCACCCTCTTACACCTATTATAACTCTTCTGTAGGAATTTAGATATTTAAATTAAATTAGACTTCCTTTGATTGTAAACCATTAAAAAATATAAATTTTATTTTGTAATTTGTTGTTGCTGTAAAATAAATTTATATTTTTATTATTGATTATTTGATGTGTTGGTCATCAAAAGGGAATTCGTTGTTTAAAGAAAATTTTTATATTCTAAACATTTAGGTTCTGCTGTAGGACCCTCACAAAACCAAATGAAATTTTCATCGCAGTGATTAGGAAGAATTTGAGCGACTTTGCTGTTAACGCAAGTGGGTTTCAAAGGACAAAAGCAGGGAGCCTGCGTCATGCCAGCCAAAACACAGCTAAAGCCAATTGCCAATAGAACCAAAACTAAAGCTAAAATGGAAAATCAAATGTTTTCTTCGTAAAAAAAATTTTATTTTTTGTTTATGCTTACCAAATTTCATTTTAATTTTTTTTTTTTATATTCACTGAGGCTAAACTCAAGTAGTACTCGATGAGAATCGCTTTAAAGTCTTGGGTTTTTATAGAGAAATTTTTTGGGAAACTTAATAAAAAACGCAGATAAGATTTGTTTTATTTTGATGTCATTTTTTATGATGGCATGTGTAGATGCTAATAAAAATTAAAAATATTTATATAATTTGCTAAAAACTAAACCTCATAAATTTTTATGATTTTAACGCTTTGTTTCAAAAAGTTATGTAATTCACGTTTATTTCCAGTAGTTGACTGAGATTTTATCTCTGCTGACTGCTTTGTAACTTTTCTTTTTACTCGTATACGCAGCGCTGCTTTCAAAGCTCAGTTTTTCAGTAATTGTTTGGTAGTTTTCAATAAGGGAATAAAAAGAAGTCAGTTTAGTTTGACTAAGTTAACCTTAAATACATAAATGATCTTTCTAAGCCTGTAACAGATATTTTATTATGAAACAATGTAACCAAACTAGGTTTACATTTGTCTGGACTTGATAAAAAAAAATTAATACAAAGAATGCAGCTTTTTAGTTGCAAAAATTAATAGAAAAATTCCAACTTTAGGAATTAAAATTTTTCTAAATTGAGCTATGCCTCTTTCACCCTTCCCCCTTCCCCCTTCCCCCTTCCCCTTTTTAATCAAATTCCATTTACGTTTATTATGATTTCCACATGAATTATTTTTTATTGTTAAATTTCTAATCAAGTGCTAAAATTTTCATTCATCGTTTGAATAACTCTTGGTTGCTGAGCTGGGGTCTTCTTGAGAACAGGGCTCAGTCCATTCGAATTCATCGAAGGGAACACAGGTTTCTGTGGCTTCATCGAAGGCATATTCATCCTCGCAACGCACAGCTACAGCTTCACCATTCTCACACACCCAGTAGTAGTTGGGATCAAAGAAATGACGACGTTTACCCGAGAAACCTTCACTACAATCTGGTTTATTATCACTTAAGGGATCACAGGCGAAAACGCAAGCCACAGCAAAAGCCAAAGCCATAAGGAAAATTGCTAGAAAAAGAAAATTTATTTAATTTGCTGGAGAGCACAACAGCTTCAGAAAACTTACCAAAATTCATTTTTGTTTTTAATTGAGTCGTGTAGGTGGTTTGATTTGTACTGGAGTACCTGAAATTTGTGGCTACACTCGGGTATTTATAGGAAAAAACTCTTCTTTTTTTTTTGTTTACTGACTTCTTTCTTAGAATTAGTGTTTATGCTTTCATTTTTAATTGTTTTTTTCTTTGTCACACAAAACAATTAAAAATTTAGTTTTCAACAGCTGGCAAATTTTGTTAAACCAACAAGGACATTGAACTTTCAGTCTAAGTCCGCAAATATTTTATGTTGTTGTTCTACAAAAAAAATTTTATTTATTTAACTTCAACTTATTTTTAGGTTTTTTTTTTTCTACGAATTCTTAGTTGGTTGGGTTAGGCTGGGTGTATATAATAACTTGCCTTCATTATTTGTTTAAGCCTATTTGTGTGTGTGCGTGTGTGTGTCTGGAAAAACACCTAGAGCTCAAGCACTCATTTCACCTGTAATTTCTAAATTAAAAGACTCACGTTCACTTAATAAGATAGACCACGAGTGATAGGCTGTTAAGAGTTATAGAATGGTGCTTAAAGTGACAGTTTTTAACAGCAACGCCACTTGATTCCATACTGCAGATAGTTAATAACTGAACTATAAAGATGCTGGCCATAGCATCGCTATACACGCAGAACATTCTGTCTGCTGAAATTTAAAATGATTTCTGGCTTAGTGGGTCTTTTTAGTTGCTACCTCTGCTATACCTATAAAATAATTTCCTTTCACTTCTTAGGCTAGGGAAGGCCAATCAGCTTGACCATCACTGCCTTAGGCATTTTAGAATTAGAATGAAAAGGGGAACAAGTCACCTGGTCACTGCGGCCAAAATAGACCTATTTTCTATTGGCATTTAGTTGATCATTTACTACTTCTTTTGTGCATTCGTACTGAATACAAAAACAAATTTTTGTATTTAACATTTCTAATCAATTGACAGAAAGTTGAGTAGAGTTTTCAAATGTTTTTTCTCTCTGCTGTAGATCTGTGTTATGACACCTACAAATATGCTAGAAAATTTTATTCTAAACAGTTTTTAGTACAGACACTCTAAATATCTAAATTCCATCTAAGATAAGACGACTAAATTTAGTAAATTAAAAACAAAAATATTTTTAATGCAAAAGCTTTATTTCAGATTGTTGAAAATAAAACCGAAAACAAGAGTGAAAAATAAATTTATTTTCAAGCATATTTTTTAGCTTATAAAAATACTACACAAATCCCTCGGTTTACAATTTAGAAAACTTTTAAATTCAAAACTTTGACATTCAAACTTTTAAATTTTTATACCCTTCACTGTAAGTAAGAAGGGCAGATATAACTTTGTGATTCCGTTTGTAAATTCTACACCATACAAAGGACACCCTATAAAGTTTATATATATTCTGAATCCTTATAAATAGCTTAGTCGAATAAGCGATGTCCGTCTGTCCGTGTAGCCGTTGAAATCAACTTTCAGAAGTCCCTAAGCAACGTACAGAAAACGGTCAGTTGTTTCTGTAAAATAAAGTTCTGTTCGGAGATAAAGCTTTCAAATAACGAGTATGTGAATTCAGCCTTATATGCTGTTTCCATAACAAAAGCGATCAAGTCGTGAAGAATTTTTCTCAGTCAAATAATAAAAATTCTTTACAAAAGTTGAGCACTTTTGTTAGGGAAACAGCGTGTTAATAAAATTTGAGACCTACTTAGTTTAAGATCATTGAAATGAGTTTGTTTTATAAGAATATATTTTACAATTGGTTCATAAACCTTTTACTTTTGGCTTGCATTAAAAGCACAAAAATATTTCGAGAAAGTGTAAAATTTTTTAAATCTCTTGGTAATTAGATAACGTACGCACTACTTTTCGTTTTATTTTATTTTTTTTTATCTTGATTACGCTTTAGTCATGATAAAAATTTAATTTACTGAAAATCATGCCGAGCTGACGTGCGACACTTGAAAATAAAACGCAAACTAGCAAAAATTAATTATTGCTTAGTAAGTTTCCAATTTTGTTTAATTTCGCTTTATCAGCCAGACCCAAAGAACTCTTTACAAGCACAATCATTAATACCAAATCTAGTAGGGAACCCCTTGAGCTTCAGCAATTAAAACGCAATAAAAATTTTTTTTTCACATTTTATTTAAAAGAAATTAATCACTATTTGTGAGTTCTGTTACATTTTCGGCTTCTTTGTAATATTTGTTGTTCTTCGAAGGTCTTGGAAAGGGACAAATTTTCAAAAGGCAGAGTGGATAGTCAGCATTTACGGCGACGTATAACAAAGAAAGCAAGAAAACTAAAACGAAAGCTAAAAAGGCTTAAAATTATTAAAAATAATAAACTGACAGAGAAATCTAGCAGAGATTTGATACGATATCTTGCTAAAAATCTATAAAATTTCTATTAGTGAATTTAATTTTTTCAAAAAGAAATCTAGTAAAATTAAATAGATTTCATTTGAAATCTTGTTACGAACTAGATTTCGTTTTAAAAAAAAATGCAGAATTTTTATTACCAAAATTCATTTTTTTTTTAATTATGAATAAGATCTTTTACAGTAAAATTTTTGTAATTAATGTTGGAGGCGAGTATAGACTGATTGTTGTTTTTACAATTATTATTTTTGTTTTTATAGGAAATTTTTTGCCAAAGCGTTCGTTTGTTTTATTATCTTTATGGTTTATTAAATTTATGACTTCTATCAATAGCACAAGAAGATTAAAAAAGATACAGAATTCGGCAATAGCAGCAATAAATTTTTATGGAACGTAAATATTTACTTTGGGTTTAAATGTTCATTTTTTTCAGCTCTTTATTTATCTATTTGATAGGCTTTGGTTTGATACTTAAATCATCCCTTCAAAATAAGTTCAAAAAGGGGAAAGGTGTATGATTTGATTTGAATTTTTTTGTTACAAAAGATGCCATGTCCCAACTATTTTAATTAATTTTACAACTCAGGTTAGCCAACAGATGCTAATGTTCACTCATTAACTGTTCTCGATGAGATGTTCTACTTTTTCATGGGCTAGAGAATCAGAATTCTACTACAGAAAGTCGCTTTGGAACACAAATTTTAGATCGGCTCAACTCCCTTAACAAGGGGGTGTGTGTAACAGGGCTTTAGCATACATATTTACTACCTATGTCCTTAACTGATCACAAAGGCATTGCTGCTAAGCTCGAATACCACCCTGGCTTGTCCATGGTAAGACTAGGCCCAAAAGCAGCTGCTTACTAAATCAAAACTACATACTCTCTCTCTCTCTCTCATTCCTTCCCGCTCTCTCTCTTACTCTCCCTCTCTCTATCACTCCTTCTCTCCCTCACTCTCTTTCGCTCCCTCTCTCTCTTTCGCTCCCTCTCTCTCTATTTCCCTTCCTCGCTCTCTATTTTCTTCCCTCTTCTTCTCCCCTTCCCACCCTCCCTTACCCTTCCTCTCTCTCTCTCTCTTACTCTCTCTCTCTCTCTCTCTTACTCTCTCTCTCTCTCTCTTACTCTCTCTCTCTCTCTCTTACTCTCTCTCTCTCTCTCTTACTCTCTCTCTCTCTCTCTTACTCTCTCTCTCTCTCTCTTACTCTCTCTCTCTCTCTCTTACTCTCTCTCTCTCTCTTACTCTCTCTCTCTCTCTCTCTTACTCTCTCTCTCTCTCTTACTCTCTCTTTCTCTCTTACTCTCTCTTACTCTCTGTCTCTCTCTCTTACTCTCTCTCTCTCTCTTACTCTCTCTCTCTCTCTCTCTCTTACTCTCTTACCATCCCTCTCTCTCTCTCTCTCTTACTCTCTTACCCTCCCTCTCTCTCTCTCTCTCTTACTCTCTCTCTCTCTTTCTCTCCCTCTCTCTTTCTTTCCCTCCCTCTCTCTCTATTTCCCGCCTCTAGCTCTTACCCTCCCTCTCTCTCACCCTCCCTTTCTCTCTCTTTCCCTCCTCTCGCTCTTACCCTCCCTCTCTCTCACCCTCCCTTTCTCTCTCTTTCCTTCCCTATATCTCTCATTTCCCTCCCTCTCTCTCTCTCTCTTTTTCCCCCCTTTTTTTCCTCTCTCACTTTCTCTCTGTCTCTCTCTGTGTTGTAAGCAGCGCTAGTCAAAAATGATAGAAATACAAGCTTATGCCTTTGATTTCCCGTTAGATACCATAGATAATTCACTGTTTGAAGAAAAAAATAATATTCTCTCTCTCTCTCTCTCTTATTTAGCTGTAAATTATTAGCCAATAAAAACACATCGCGTGACATCATTTGTGCTACATGTGCAGAAAATTTAATTTTTTTGTGGGGAATGGCGTAGTCTTGCTAGTTGAGATTTTAGTTTCGATTAACGCAGTTTTATTTCAATTTTGTTTTGTTAATCAGAGTTCTTTCTGTACGAGAAACTACATGAATCATTTACGAAAATGTATTTCTGTTGCATAAATCCGAACCAACCGAAACTATTATTGAAGGTTTTTTTTTTTTGCTTTCCATGGCCTTGGTTGGAAAACTAAAACTTATTTTTAAAAGACTTCAAGGTGTTAAAGAGTTAAATCAGTATTTGAAAAGCAAACATTCCCTAAAAAATTACTCTTGCGTGTTTGTGTGCTTTCATAGAATTCAACAACTAACTAAAACTAAAATAAACAGAATAAATATAATTATAAAATTAAGATATTTTTGGCTCATGCCAGTTCAAATGTTTATCGCCTGATATTTTATTTTTCAGCTATTTAATTGTATGTTGTAGATAAGATGAATGACTGAAAACCAAATAATGACACACATACAACAAATACGCGCACGTAAATCGCAATAAAAGATAAATTCTGTTTTATGAAATTTTGCCATAATTATCATTAGGATAGGGAAAAAAAATTATGCTTTAGGGGAGTGTACACTATAATCGACCGTAATACAAGTGTCGTTGTCGAATTCACGACAAGCCCAGAGGGATTCGATTATATATGGCCAGCGTCACCATATATGACCGTTTTCATCACGACTACGACACTCATAATCAGGCCTAATAGATACTGAGTAAAATGACTTGTCAGAAATTTACATCAACTGAAATCCAAACATCAAAAAATGCGTATAGAAATATAACAGTCGTATGGTTGTCACTATTTTTAGAAAATTTTCTAAACTTTTCTTTATATCAGGGCTGCATTTTTGCATACAAACAAAGAAATAATG
This sequence comes from Thelaira solivaga, assembly GCA_947397855.1. Taxonomy (NCBI): domain Eukaryota; kingdom Metazoa; phylum Arthropoda; class Insecta; order Diptera; family Tachinidae; genus Thelaira; species Thelaira solivaga. Next base: position 5,748,894 of record OX377612.1, on the reverse strand, counting down.
AAAACAGCTGACAAAATCCACTGAAAATGTTAACACACGCATTACAATACTCACGCTCGCGAGTTAAAATATAAAACTTGTGAACACAAGCTGGGCTCCAACTTACACAGTTTTGTGCTTGTGCTTGTGCTTACCAGCAAAATATTTTTGTTTTTTTTTCCTATTTTTATTACAAATAATACGAGTGTTTTTTATGCTCGTACGATCAACTGTAACAAAGATCCTTTGGGTCGTGTGGCCTTAAAAAAGAAGAGCAGCTCGTGCTGGTGGGCATGGTCGGCATTATTTTATGTTTAGTTTTTTTATATTTTTTTTTCTCTCCAAAACATTTTGAAAGCTGAATTTTCATATGGTTGGTTGGTTGGTCGCAAGACTTCGTTTTGACCGTAAGGTGACCTAGATCCACCCCGTAACATTTAGATATCCGAGAAGGTATGCTAACCTTACTCTCGATATCTCAGGTAGTTCGGCCATCAGATGTGCACCGAGAAATCTGTGTCTCGAAGCCATTAGAGCCGGGCTCTCACAGAGAAAGTGAAAAACCGTCTCCTCCTTCTCGGGTGACCGTCAGCTGCGGCAGCTATCGTTGAAGGGCAGTCCCAGCCTGCTGGCATGCTTACCGATCATCCAATGACCAGTTATCACCGCCACCAGCCTGGAATTGTCCCTTCTATTCCTGCTCACTAATTGAATATAGCGTTTACCATCATAGCGGGGTCATAATTAACGCGTGACCTTACACATGCATAGACTCCGCCATCTGGTGTCTGCCCTTTCCCGGTAGTGATCAAAAATACCAATCCTGATATACCAAGCGATACAGGGCCTGCCTTTGCCATAAAATAAATTTATTTTTATACAATCTAAAGGGCGTGCAAGCTCTATGTAGAAACGCGTCTTCCAATACTGTGTTTTTTTTTCCTTTCTTAACACGTGTAAGCACTGAAGTATATTTTTGCGTCTTAATTTTAATCCAAATAAATTTTAGTTTAAAAACAATGAAAAATAAACAAAAACACCTTAAACGCAATTAACTGAATTGAAGTCATCAGATAGATAAATAAAAACCTCAAAGCAAACATTAAAATCTGACCATGTGACCCACTTTTAAACCCAAAATAAAGGGTGTTTTTTATAGACGTATAGAACTTTAAATTGCAATAAAACAACGATGGATTATTCGATTGACATGAATTTTATTTATCCGAAAGATAATCTTGTGGTATTACATTTTAAATATGATTTCTGGCATATGACTGCCACGCCACGGCTGGCTCGGATGTAGTCCAATCTGGACGTCCAATTTTCGATTACTTTTTCTAACAGTTGTGGCCGTATATCGGCAATAGCACGGCGAATGTTGTCTTCCAAATGGTCAAGCGTTTGTGGCTTATCCGCATAGACCAATGACTTTACATAGCCCCACAGAAAATAGTCTAGCGGTGTTAAATCACAAGATCTTGGAGGCGGTCACCAAACGTGTCTTTCAATAAATCGATTGTGGCACGAGCTGTGTGACGTGTTGCGCCGTCTTGTTGGAACAACAGCTCCTGGACATCATGGTTGTTCAATTCAGGAATGAAAAAGTTAGTAATCATGGCTCTATACCGATCACCATTGACTGTAACGTTCTGGCCATCATCGTTTTTGAAGAAGTACGGACCAATGATTCCACCAGTCCATAAAGCGCACCAAACAGTCAGTTTTTCTGGATGTAACGGTGTTTCGACATACACTTGAGGATTAGCTTCACTCCAAATGCGTCAGTTTTGTTTGTTGACGTAGCCATTCAACCAGAAGTGCACTTCATCGCTAAACAAAATTCGCTTATAAAAATCGGGAACAACGGCATTTATTTTCGAAATAAAATTGCACTATTTGCAAGCGTTGTTCAGGCGTGAGTCTATTCATGATGAATTGCCAAACCAAACTGAGAATAAATCACTTGACAGCTGTTAAATCAGTCGCCATCTTGAACAGTAATGCCAACTTAAAGTTCTATACGTTTATAAAAAACACCCTTTACTTACCTTTCATTCTAATATTACTACTGTTGTTACCGCAGCCCGTTGACTGATTATCTTATTTAGTCTTCTAAGACTTCCGTCAGCAATTGTTTTTAATAACTATTCCAATAAAACCATCTCCTCCCTCCCTCCATTTTTGTGCTATTAAGTAAAGATAAAGATAATAAAGGAAACGATATTTTGGCTCGAAACTTTTATATAAAAACCCAAAAAAATTGTGAAGACAACAATCAGTCTATAGTTGCCTCCAGCTACAAATACTAAAATTTTACTAAAGAAGATCTATTTCATAATTTAAAACAAACAAAAAAATGAATTTCGGTAAATATTAATTTTTCCCCTTTTTTTATTTCTTTGGAAAGCGAAATCTAGTTTGTAACAAGATTTTCTTTCCATAAACTCTATTTAATTTTTAACAAATTTTCCATACAAAAAAACTAAATCTGATTTGTAAAAATTTTTTGGCAAAATCTTACGATATCTGGCCGGGTCTGTCCAGAGTGATAAAACTGTGTTTTTTGTAATAAAAAAAAAATACAAAAAGTGCGTTAGAAAAATTAAAAAAAAAAAAAAATTTAAAGAAGGTTTTGTAAAAACAGAAATTGATTTTAATTATTTTCCTTTCACAAAAAATTTCTGTTCTTTGTCACGCAAAAATTAAATTCACTAATGGAAATTTTTTAATTTTTAGCAAGATATCATATCAAATCTCTGCTAGATATCTCTTTTCTATGCAAATGTTTTCATGTCTGTTTATTATTTTTCATAATTTTTAATTTTTTTTTTTTTTAGATTTCTTTTTAGTTTTCTTGGTTTATTTGCTCTACGTCGCCATAAATGTTGCTCATGATTCAATCTGCCTTTTAAAAATTTGTGCCTTTCCGCGTGTACTCTCAAATGGAAATGTCGAATCTACAAATGATTTGCAACCAAATGAGAACTGAAAATTTGAATAGTTAATGTGTGTGTGTGAGTGAGAAGAGAGACCTCTTACTAGACTACACTAGTGGGGATGTGTGTGCGAAAGTTTTTTTTTATCTAATTTAATTTAAGAAATATATTTGTATATTTAAGTGTTAAATATAATAAAAACTATAATTGAAAACAAAAATTTTTATTCAACTAATTGTCAGACTTCTTGGGCCATAATCATAGTCAAAACAAAGTGGGCTGAATTTTGTTCATAAGAATTTTATGAATTAAAAGTATTTTTAAAAAAGATACCGACTTTAGTGTCACTATAATTATGGGCGAAAGAAAACCACTCACTCATTTTCGACTGAAAAAGCGGCTTGGCTTTATGATTTTTTTTATTATTATTGAAACAAACCAAATTAAATTAATAATAAATAAATACATTTTAAAAATTGATTTCTATAAAAATATGGCCAATTAGTACAGTGTACAAATGAAGCAACAAGACGATTATTACGAAAAGTTGAAAAGAGAGACAAAAAAATGTCTAGTACACATCTTGCGCATTTGCTTACTCGCCTACAAACTTTGTCTGTTCGGACAGAAATGTCCATAATGTAAATGGGGACTTTTGAATAAAAATTCCCTAAGAGTTTTTTTTTTCATTTTTTCCTTTTCTCTTATTATATTAAAAAAAAGTTATCTGGTTTATAGAATTTTCTCCCAAAAACCAAAATTTTCCTTCTGAAAAAATCCTTGGAAATATTCATAATTGCTCTGAGTATGTGTTTTGCTCTATAAGATTTTACAAAAAGAACTTTTATTTTCGTGTGTGAGAATTCAAAACAAAAACAGTAGACGAAAATTTGTTTTTGTTTTCAATACAATCATGCGAACGAAGCTGAACAGGCATTAAATTTCAAACAAAATTTTAAAACGATTTCGATTAAAATTTTTATTACCTATTATCTCTATTATAAACTTAAAGCACTTTATATTTTTATTTTTAATTAAATTAAATTTGTATTTTATTAATTTAATTTAATTTGTATTTTGTTTAATAAAATTTTCAATATTCCTCTGCTTTTGCCCATTTAAGGCATACGTAACCAGGCTTAACCCATGTAAACTCTCTAAATGAAATGCATTTTCCTTTAACTTCATCAAAAGCTTTCTCATTGGGACAACGCACAGATTCAGCTTCAGCTTGTGAGGTTTTACATAACCAATATCGATTGGGATCCCAGAAATTACGTATCGGCTTATTAAGAATGCCTTCATGGCATTCTGGCTTGTTATCGCCTCTCAAATTATAAGCGTAAACAGTGCAAGCCAAAAGAGAGCAAAGAATCACTAGATTTAAGGGTGAAATAGATACAATAAAAGTGATTAAGATGAAAAGAAGATTCAATGATAACTAACAGGCATAAATTTTTTTAATTTATTTTTTTTTTTTTTTTTACAAGCAGTTCTCTTTCTAATGAATCACAAAAAGTCATCGTGTAAATCAGAGACAGAGGCAGAGTGAGTTATGAATAAAATAATTTATTTGTCAATGAAACAACTTACAAGTTTTCATGTTGAAGTATTTTCGCAACTGAATACAACATTTGACATTTCTAAAGTTTTTATCTAAAAAAAAAAAAAAAAAAAAAAAAAAAAAAAAAAAAAAAAAAATTGGTGAAGGAATCAATAAGGCAACATAAAAAAAAAATAAAAAACTAAAGTAAATAATTTGTTATAACGAGAGTAGTCTAACTAAACTATTGTTATTTCAGTTAAATTAATTAAAATTTACACACATTCTTTCTTGATTCTTTCCATTTAATTTCAGTTTTATTTATTCAGTTTTATTTATTCAAGGCGGCTGCTACAATTGTTGCATTTTAAAACCTCGACAGTTTAAATTTTAACCCGCTCGCTGAGTTCCATATTGTCCCTTTGTTTCATATCTTTACAAAAGCATACTTGAATACCACACGTCAATCACTACAAACATGTGTAATATTTTATAATAAAAAGTGCTTGTAAGCGTTTTCAGGTATGCTTGTTTAGCCCTTTAGTATTAAAAAAATCAAGAAGTATAATTTTTCTTATTTTTCTGTCCGTTTAGTAACGTTTGGTCATTAATAACAATCAGCCCAATTATGAATAATTAATTTTTTTTTTAATTCAAGTGATGCCACTAGGTTAAAGCGGCTCTATTTTGTGAGTGGTCGACAGGTCGCGGATAGTCGAAATATATACAGATACTCGTATGTAGCTAAGCTGTGAATAACCAATAAGCAGTCCCCGACCATTACACTCTGCGACAAGATGAGCAGACACCATTTTTTTTTTTATAAGACAAATTCTCGAAGTTTGTCTGCAGAAAAACATTTAGGATCTAAGCAGCAATCGAACCTTGGTAGCCGGCTGGCAGTCGCAGTACCAGTATTGGATACATTAGCGTCATCAGCTGGCTGGCCATCTTAGAATTAAAAGATTACCGAAACTTCTTTGAGGCCCTATACTCCTTAAATAAACGAATGGGAACATGCCTAGGGAATATTCATGCTTGGACGGAATAAAGAAAACCAAAACTACCATTAAATTAAATATCCTTTTTGTGATTTTATTCTGTTCATGATTAATAGTCCTGATTATTAGTGTCGTTGTCGTGACGAAAACTGTGACATGTGGCAACGCCGGCCATATGTTTTATATGGGCTTGTCGTGAATTCGACTATGACAACGACACTCATAATAAGGCTGATTAATTTTAAAAAGTACTAAAAAAGTTTAGGATATAAAAGTATTTTGGTACCTTTTTCCGCCCTTTGAAAACAGGTTTTTTTTGTTAACAGATGATGTTCAAACTGTATTAATTTCTACCAAGTAACACTTTTGTAAATTAAGCTGTTACTATCTGCAATGTTCCTCCCCTCCCCTCCCTTCAGTTGAATTTGACTAAGTTAACCTTAAATACATAAATGATCTTTCTAAGCCTGTAACAGATATTTTATTATGAAACAATGTAACCAAACTAGGTTTACATTTGTCTGGACTTGATAAAAAAAAATTAATACAAAGAATGCAGCTTTTTAGTTGCAAAAATTAATAGAAAAATTCCAACTTTAGGAATTAAAATTTTTCTAAATTGAGCTATGACTCTTTCACCCTTCCCCCTTCCCCTTTTTAATCAAATTCCATTTACGTTTATTATGATTTCCACATGAATTATTTTTTATTGTTAAATTTCTAATGAAGTGCTAAAATTTTCATTCATCGTTTGAATAACTCTTGGTTGCTGAGCTGGGGTCTTCTTGAGAACAGGGCTCAGTCCATTCGAATTCATCGAAGGGAACACAGGTTTCTGTGGCTTCATCGAAGGCATATTCATCCTCGCAACGCACAGCTACAGCTTCACCATTCTCACACACCCAGTAGTAGTTGGGATCAAAGAAATGACGACGTTTACCCGAGAAACCTTCACTACAATCTGGTTTATTATCACTTAAGGGATCACAGGCGAAAACGCAAGCCACAGCAAAAGCCAAAGCCATAAGGAAAATTGCTAGAAAAAGAAAATTTATTTAATTTGCTGGAGAGTACAACAGCTTCAGAAAACTTACCAAAATTCATTTTTGTTTTTAATTGAGTCGTGTAGGTGGTTTGATTTGTACTGGAGTACCTGAAATTTGTGGCTACACTCGGGTATTTAAAGGAAAAAATACTTAATTTTTTGTTTACTGACTTCTTTCTTAGAATTAGTGTTTATGCTTTCATTTTTAGTTGTTTTTTCTTTGTCACACAAAACAATTAAAAATTTAGTTTTCAACAGCTGGCAAATTTTGTTAAACCAACAGGGACATTAAACTTTCAGTCTAAGTTCGCAAATATTTTATGTTGTCGTTCTACAAAAAAAATTTTATTTATTTAACTTCAACTTATTTTTAGGTTTTTTTTTTTTCTACGAATTCTTAGTTGGTTGGGTTAGGCTGGGTGTATATAATAACTTGCCTTCATTATTTGTTTAAGCCTATTTGTGTGTGTGTGTGTGTGTGTGTGTGTGTGTGTGTGTGTGTGTGTGTGTGTGTGTGTGTGTGGAAAACACACCTAGAGTTCAAGCACTCATTTCACCTGTAATTGCTAAATTAAAAGACTCACTTTCACTTAATAAGATAGAGCACGAGTGATAGGCTGTTAAGGGTTATAGAATGGTGTTTAAAGTGACAGTTTTTAACAGCAACGCCACTTGATTCCATACTGCAGATAGTTAATAACTGAACTATAGAGATGCTGGCCATAGCATCGCTATACACGCAGAACATTCTGTGTGCTGAAATTTAGAATTATTTCTGGCTTAGTAGATCTTTTTAGCTGCCATTTGCCCATTGCCTGGAAGAGTGGTAGTTGTATGTATAAAAATAGTTTCCTTTCACTTCTTAGGCTAGGGGAGGCCAACCTGTATCTCGCCAGTCACATGCGGTTTCCCAATAAATTTACCCGAGGTGCTTTTCTATTTTTTTTTTTTTTGTCTAAAATTCAACGAGTGTATAAAAAGCTATATAATATTTCTTATAAATAATTTAATATAAAGTTTTTGTTTTAAAAAAGCAGATCACAATTTTTGTTTAATTTGCTTTTATGTTGTTTTTTGTCGTTCGGTCCTTTCTATTCTTCGTTCATGTTTTTCAACTGGAACAATTAACAAATAATGGATTGAATGAAAAAGATCAGACACTAAAACGAACGATTTAGCACAGGTCTAAGGGCCATCCCCTGTCTTAGGTATTTAATCGATCGTTTATGACTTCTTTCTTTTGTACTTAATATTTCTAATCAATTGACAGAAAGTTGAGTGGAGGGGCCAACACACTTTAATAACTAATTTTAATAACAACAACATCTATCATTTTACCATTTAAATCTGGTTAGAAAATAATATTTAAGTCGTTTTCTTATTTAGTTTTGTGTCTATCAAGTTGATAAAAAATATTATTTTCATTAATTTTTTTAGTATTTTAGAAATTATAAAAAGATAGATCTCTGCCATGACACCTAAAAATATGCACGAATATATTTTTTTAAATTGTGTTCTTTAAATAAAAAATTAAATCTAGTAAATTAAAGAAAAAAATCTAAATGAAAAAAACTTCATTTGAGTTAGAAGAAATTTATTTGAACAAAGATCATTAAAAACAACAAAAAGATAAAAAGTTTTCTTATAAAAACACAACAACAATTTCTAGATTTACAAGTAGGAATTTCCCGAATTAAAATGATTTTACTTTTTCAATATATTTAACTTAAAAATTGCATCGCCCTAAGCTGAATTCACATTTTCACGTAAAGCACACCCCAGTATTAAAATAGTTATTGAAAACAACCACTGATAGTAAATTTTAATCGAAAGTAAGCGCCTTGGTTTAAGGGTGTGATTTGCTTTTTAAATCATTCCTCCAAAATAACTTCAAAGCAGGGAAAGGAGTTAGAGGTGAATAAACAAACATTATCGGTTTTTTTATTCCCTTCGCTGTGCGCAAAAATTTCTCCATAAATTTGAATATAAAACTCTCAACAGAGTTACAATTGGAACCAGTTCATGACAGTTCGGTTCAATTCAGCTTATATCATATTTAATCAATTTGTATGGTATTAGAATAAGAACTAGAACTAGAACAAGAGAATTAGATTTGAACTTGGAATTAGACCTAGAATTGAACTTTAACTTTGGCTTCGACATGGACTTGGTCTTAGTCTTGGTTTTGGATTTTTACTTGGTCTTGGGCTTGGGCTTGAATTTTGACTTGGACTTGGTTTTATTCTTGGTTTTGGTTTTTACTTGGTCTTGGGTTTGGGCTTGGACTTGGGCTATAACTTGGAATTAGACTTGGACTTCAACTTAGCTTGACCTTGGAATTAGACTTAGAATTGAACTTTAACTTTGACTTAGTCTTGGTTTTGGAATTTTACTTGGTCTTGGGCTTGGACTTAGACTTTGACTTGAATTTTGACTTGGACTTAGACTTGGTTATGGTCTTGGTTTTGGTTTTTATTTGGTATTGGGTTTGGGCTTGGGCTTAGACTCGAATTTTGACTTGGACTTAGACTTGGACTTGGCTTTGGTCTTGGTCTTGATCTTGGTTTTGGACTTGGTCTTGGTCTTGGTCTTGGTCTTGGGCTTGGACTTAGACTTTGATTTGAATTTGGACTTGGACTTGAAATCGAACTTGGAATTAGACTTGGACTTTGACTTGGACTTTGAATTGAAGTTGGAATTACACTTGGACTTGGTCTTGGAATTAGACTTAGATTTGAACTTGGAATTAGACTTGGACTTGAACTTGGAATTAGACTTGGCTTCAACTTGGACTTGGAGTTGGACTTATACTTTGAATTAGAATTGGACTTGGAATTGGAATTTAAATTTTTATTAGACTTGGAATTGAATTTAGAGTTGGACTTGGACTAGGACTTGGAATTGCAATTTTAAAGTGGACTTGGAATTGGAATTACAATTGAAATCGGAATTAGGAGTTGGACTTTGAATTTGATTTCTAATTGGACTTGACTTGGCATTGAAATTGGAATCGGACTTAGAATTGGAATTACAATTAAAATTAGAATTAAAATTTGAATTAGAATTAAAAACAAAACTGCAATTAGAGAATTAAAAATAACACTAGAACAAGAACTAAATAAAGGTACAATTACAACCAGGAGCAAGAACAAGTCACCTGGTCACTGGGGCCAAAATAGACCTATTGTGACACTGCCCTCATGAAGAATAAAAATTTTTGCAAAATTTACAAAATTTTTGATTGTTTTAAAGGCAAATAAAAAAGAAAAAAAGCAAAAAACAAAAACATAAAACTTATCTTAATATACTTCTTCACCTTGTTTAACAATTTCACTTTAAATTGACGTTGTTTTCTGATGTCCATTTTTTTTTTTAATTTTCTATTATTAAAAACACTCACTTGGTATTGCAAAAAAAATTTGTTTCATGTTTTCTTAGTTGTTTATGATAACAAATAAAATATTTAATAATTGATAACAAACTAATTAATGATATAGTTTTCATATCAATATATAAAAAAAAATATTAATTTTCCCTATATAAATAAGTAAGAAATAATGGAAAACACATTAAGTTCCTAAAATTCTCTCTAGTGGACTAGTTGTTATTGCGAGTGAATCAAAACCAAACAAAACGTAAACATGAAATTCTGTAAGTTCAACAAACACTAACGGGATAAGGTTTTTTTTTTATAAAAAAAATATTTTTTTTTTGTATAATTTATTTGGTGTAGTTGCCGTTTGCTTAACTCTCTTGTTTGTGGCTGTGATTTGTGTATTTGGCTGCGATCCCGATGGCAATAACAAGCCTGTATGTGATAGCAGCAATTTGAATAAACTCATACGTAATTTCTGGGATCCAACTCATTATTGGCTGTGTACTGCTGCAGGTGCTGAACCTGAATCTGTACGTTGTCCTGACTCCCAAGGTTTCGATTCTGCTAAAGGTGAATGTGTTCCATTCTCTGAATGGCAATGGATCACACCATGCACCGAATAATTATTACGCTGTTAAAGTGAAAATCTAATTGACAGGATAAGAAGGCATAAATGAATAATAAATTTACTTAATTAATATTTATAAAAATTTAATCCTTTTTTTAAAGTGGACTTGACTTAAAACAAAAACATTTAGAAAATCCATATATAAAACAAAAATTTCTATAGCTCACAAAGAAACAAGCAAACAAATGAGGAAAAAATAATAACAAATAAAAAAAAAGAGAAAAAGAAGTTGTACGTTTTTATGCCAGGAGGGCTATAAATAAATTCATAATAAATTATGCAGGCAAGCGATAGTGATCCAAATTTCTATACAATTTAAATGGAAATTTCGATGAATATCTAATTTAATTTCTTTTATAAGAACCTTCTCTACACAACAACAAATAAAACAAAAAAAAAAAGAATTAGCGAATTTGCTGCAGCAGTTCGCTCCTAATGCCGTGTCCAAGGCAAGCAGATATACATTTTTGTGTATTGTAGCGGCTGCTTTAAATATAGGAATATTTTTAGAGAAATACCGCCTTATCACTGTTTACTACTCACCTCTATTTTAGTTGAAAGGCCAGTAGAGATTCATTATTTTATTTTTGAAAGTAGTATAAGTCCATTTAAAAAAAAATTACTCAGCAGTAATTTTAGTTAGATCGAGTCTATATCTCACTAAAATTACCGCTGGCTTATTTTTGGAGCTGTTATTTTTGAAAGTGGTATAAGTCCACTTTAAAAAAAATCATTTGGCAGTAATTCTAGTTACTCTATATATCACTAAAATTACCGCTGGTCTTTTTTTTGAAAGAATACTTATATCAGTTTCAAAACTAACCGCTAATTTTAGGATCTCAAATAGAAGATACATATGTCTATGAACTTGTATAGTTTTTGATTTTTAACTGGGTAAACACAAAAGAACTACATCAGAGGACCCAAGTGAGTCTACTTCTTCTATCTTTCTTATTGGGGCGCCCTAAAGTTGTTAAACGTATTATCAGTTGTATTACCAGTGTCACCACAATTACATTCGTTTAAAAACTTTTGATATGCTAGTAAAGTGTAAATGATGTTTTTCATAAAAGTGTACGAATTTGGTGTTCGCATTTGTTGGGCCTGACCGTTAAGGCTAATTTCGTTAAAATAACTTGCATCTTTTTTTTCAATTTATTTGTTACAGAAACAATTCTATTGCTTGTTTAAGGGCTAAGGCTCAAGAGCATCAGGCTCGCTTGTTAAATAGTGGCCTCTTCTTACAAGTACGCTCCTTTGCCGATCTACAACAAAGACACCAACAACAACAACTGCAACAGCAGCACAACAATACAATGAAATTAAAAAATTGTGATATGAAAGTAAACAGTAGACAACAGCAAACGGTAAAAACTCTTTCCGCAGAGACCACAAATACCAACCAAAGAAACAACCAGCAGCCATGCAAATGAAGGTAAATCACGTGTATTGGATTTGGATGGATGGATCTTACAGGCAATTGGAAAAACAAGCACCCATGAAATGTGTTAAAAAATATTTTTTAATTAAAAAAAAAATTAAAAACCAAGAATTGATGAAATAAAACCACATTTTTTTAATTTTTTTAGTACACAGACATTTTGAATTTTTAAAAAATAATAAAAAAAGAAACAACAAAATTTTTTTTTATAAAAATCATTTACAAAAAAAAAATGATTTTCTGCTTTCCTAGATTTTTAATTTCAATTCCACTGGCAATCAAGAATGATCTCGAAAATAAAATGTCACGCTATGTGTTTCTATTGGCTAATAATTTACAGCTATGTTAAATAAGAGAGAGAGATAAAGAGAGTATTATTTTTTAGACAATCATGTTTATAGCATCCCTATAGATTAGTAGGTAGCATACTAATCTACCAACTTCGGTGTCGCAGTTACGATTCCTGTCTAGACCCTGGGTGTTTTCTGCAGACAAGCCAAGAAACTTCGCGAATTTGTGTTATTTAAAAAAAAATTCTCTTTTTATTACATTCTTGGCCGAAATGTTCACAAAACTATTCCATAACAACCTTTCGATACATACAGAAAGAAATAAGTATGTGGCTAATCATTCTTCACTGGCAATTAGCAGAGAAATTGTAATGAAAAGTCATGCAATAAAGGATTTAGCTTAGCGCAAGCCTAGTAATTGAATTAAATTAAATTAAATTAAAAAATTAAATTAAATTAAATAATTAAATTAAATAATTAAATTAAATTAAATTAAATTAAATAATTAAATTAAATTAAATTAAATTAAATTAAATTAAATTAAATTAAATTAAATTAAATAATTAACTTAATATTTTTTAATGAAAAATTAATTTCATTTGTGCTGCTTAAGTGATGGTTTGCCTGTGTTATATGAGTTAGAGCAGCTGTCGTAGGGTAATTAGCAGCAGAAAATAATTTTCTGTTTTAACCATAACCGCAGTACACATAGAGGGGCTTTAAGTGTCTTTCTTAAATGCCTACTAAAATTTAACGTTGTAACACTAACTAGACAATTGTGTTCGTTAGAAACGACATTATTTGTTCTTTTCCTTACCAATTTTACTGATTGATTTGGTAATGAAGACACAAACAACTAATTAAACAATTTTTTTATGCTTTTGTTATTTTTGAAAGTGGTATAAGTCCAATTCTTTAAAAAAAAATTATTCTGCCGTAATTTTAGTTAGATAGTGTCCATCTTGTACTAAAATTCTCGTTTAATATTTTTTTAAAGCACTGGACTTATATCGTTTTCAAAAATAACAGTTCATATGATCCACTTATACATTAATAAATACTCGTATTTGGTTTGATAAATTTAATTTTTATTGTTTAAACAAATGTGACAAGGATGTTAATATTTACTAAGAGGGTGTTTGGGTTTGGGTTTGGGTTTGGGTTTGGGTTTGGGTTTTTTTGTACTAAACAAAATGGCACGCACACACTGAAGAAGAATTGGCTGGGGTGTAGGCATTAGTCGACAACATTTTAACAAGTAGGCTCCTCCCATGGTTGTCCATTAAATGGAGTGCATTCTCCTGATTTGTAATCAAAGTATTGCTCCTGCTCACAACGCTTTTTAGTAGCTTCACCATTCTCGCACTCCCAATAGTAATTAGGATCATAATTATATCGTGATCTACCTGAACTACCTTCGGCACAATCCGGCTTATTGTCACCGCACTCCTTTGCAATAACACCAACCATTAAGGCAGCAAAAAAAATGGCAAAGACAACAACTAAAAATAACATAAAATTAAGGCAAAACTTCATTAAAAAGGCCCCGCTTTTAATTCTAAATCTAAAGGCCTTACAAAACAAAATTTCCATATCGAATTTGTTTAATAAAAAAAAAAGAAATCAAGAGCCAAATTTTCACACTCGATAGTGAGCGAAATTTCAATAGGATTTAAATGAAAATTTCGAGCGCTACCAAAAGCCGTAACTTGGTCTTCTTTTCTTTTTACAAATTTACTTTTTTTTTCTTTAATTTAAAATTGTTTTTTAGTTCTTAACTTACAAATTCTCATTTTGACTGGAGTAGTTGCTTAGTTAAAGTTGATTTGTTTTTGATTGATTAGAAAAGTTGCTAGAACTGTATAAAATGTCAACTAGTTCTGGGGTTTTTATAGTGAAATCTCTGAAAAAGAAAAGAATTAGCAAAACAGTAATTGTTTTATCACGCATTAGCGTAAGTTGAAATGCTTAAGGGGGTTGGGTTAGCTGCCTTATTTCTTGCTACACAATAAGACCTCAATCAAGGTCATCTCGTCAAGGCAATAACCAAAATAAAAATAGAAAAAATTTTGTTTACTTTAATTAACAAAAACATATTTTTAGTTAACAATATTAAAAAAACACGCGTGTCAATATTCTACGACAAACAGACAGAAATACATAAATATTTTTGATTTAAATTGTAGCAGTAACTGGGCATCTGAGAGTAAGAAGACTCTGCATAATATTTTTAATCACATTTTCGGGTCTTCATTTCTATATAGAGAGCCGTTAGTCTGGATAATAAAGCCAGTAAAAAATTGTAATTCAGGCATAAAGCCTTTTCGTTAACGATACAGAAACACAAAATGAAATTGGCGGCAGCTGTGAACAGTTGGGAGGGTTCATGTTTTGAAAGGCGCTTAATTGCAGGCAGCAATCGCTTCTCCATAAATCTTAATATATAAAATTCGACTCTACATATGTTTGACATTGTACTCCTCCTAAACGGCTGGACCTATTTAATTGAATTTTTCTGTATGCCTTTTATAAAGCTTTAGTAAAAATTTTTTTAGTTGTTGTAAGACCGATTTTTTATTTTTACGATTAATGAATTTTTGATTTCAAAACAAATTTAGTTATCACAACCGAAGATGTTTTCTCAGTGTTTCAACTGACTAGCATTTTTGTTAGTATTCTTCGAATCATTAACCTGTTGGAGGCAGCATTACTTTTTCTTAAACCTCTCAACAATCTTATGTGTTGTTATCTGCCGATTTGCCTCAACTAATACCTGCTTCAAACGGAATTTTGCAAACCAGTTCCGGCACTGGTGTATTGCCAACACATTGCTTAATTTCTTTCTGGCTTAAACAGCATTTTTGCTTTTTATGAAGTAAAAATATAATGCAAAGGCTGCCTTTTGCTTTGGGCATCAAACAAAAACTAGGGAATGGAATTAATTGAACTTTTTCAAGCTCTGTTTGCGTGTTTCTGTGCACACACATTACGCACATGCACAGCTTAAAAATTTCCATAAAAAAACAAAGCAGAAATGTATGAAAATCTAAAATTTTTTTATTTTCTGATTTTTCTCGATCATTCTGATTTTTTGCACAGATTTTATGACTGATATTTCTGATAAGACTGTGTACTAGGTTTTTTTTTTTGTGCTGGTTTTTTTGTTTTAAACAAAATATGCCCAAAAATACACTCAGAAAAGTTTCCAAAAATTTAGGTAGTCGCGGCTTTTGACTTAAAGGTCTACCATTTTTTAAACGATCTGGCTGAACTTAAATAACAACTGACAGTTTGGTAAGATGAACTCTTCTGTACGTGTCCTAGCAACTTCAGACAGTTGATTTCAACGACAACACAGACAGACAGACAGACAGACGACTCTGCTATATATAAGGATCTAGAATATATATACTTTATAGGGTGGAATCACAAACTTATATCTGCCCTTCTTACTTACAGTTCAGAGTATAAAAAAAGAAAATTTGATGTCACGCAATAGCTTAGCTTTACACGTGTTACCTTTTGAAAATATTTTTTAAATTCTTAAAAACAATAACTATTTACCAACAACACCCCAAGAAGTCAATCAAGGTTATCAACACCAAAATAATAATAGAAAAAATTTTAATTCCTTTGATTAATTAAAAAAAATATTTGTAGTTGACAAAAAAAACAATAAAAATTGTTTCAATATTTAACTTCCAACAGGCAAACCATATTTTCGATCAGTTAAAACAAACAAACCAAATTATTTTGTTTTGTTTTTTTTTTTTTTCTTTTCATTAAAAATCAAACAGCTTTAATGTTAATGCCCTTCAAACAATTTTTCGCTTTCTCTGCTGGTGAACGGCTTTTCAGGCCTTGAGACACAAATTTTTACTTTTATTCTATATAAAAGGCTATTAGTCTGGGTAATAAAGCCAGTAAAAAAATGTAATTTCGCCATAAAGCCTTTTCGTTAACGATACAGAAACACAAAATGAAATTGGGCAAGTTTTGTTTTTTCTAGAACTTTATATGAAAATTAAAAAAAAAAAAAAAAAAATTTCGTATTTTTAATTTAAAAGTTCTGGACGTTTTGATCGCTAGTGTTATGGAAACAGCACAATCTTGTTTCCTTTTCTTTTTTTATTTTTTTTTTTTATAAAAAATATTTCTGTTTGTTTCTTTAGTCTTCTTTTTAGCTGTAATAGCGTTCGCTCTCTTTGCCGTTGCCTTTGCCAATAGTGATTGTTGTGAAGCTGATAAACCTAATTGCGTGTTATATAAAAATGGCTATTTAGCTCTTAATACCTGCGGCTTACAAAATTGGATATGTATTAATAACACACCTATTTGTCCCGACTAATTACGCCTGAAGTCTCTATATTAACTGTACACCTGGGCTGTAAAGGAAGTCAAAGAAATTTATTCAAGTCATTTTGTAATTCTATTTCCTTTTGTCCATGATAAAAGAAAATAAATAAAATATTTTGATTCACCAAAACGTCTAAATAGTTTTTTTCAAGCTTAAAATCGATTTGCAATTAATTATTTTTATATCGATATTTCGCTTGAAATTTTAAAATTTATTCATACCGAAAGACTGAAATTTGAACCGTTTTTATTCACTATCGAATTCAACGATTTGGGCAGTGATTATTAAATCATTTTAATTTAAAGAGAGAAAACTTAAACAATTTTAAACATGTACAACCAAGGGCTGTAATCATCGTGTTAGGTTATGTTGCACAATTCGCCCCGAATAAAAGTGAGTGAAGATAAATATGCCGAGTTAAAATAAAGGGTGTTTTTTATAGACGTATAGAACTTTAAGTTGGAATTACTGTTCAAGATGGCGACCGATTTAACAGCTGTCAAGTGATTTATTCTCAGTTTGGTTTGGCAATTCATCATGAATAGACTCACGCCTGAACAACGCTTGCAAATAGTGCAATTTTATTTCGAAAATAAATGCCGTTGTTCCCGATTTTTATAAGCGAATTTTGTTTAGCGATGAAGTGCACTTCTGGTTGAATGGCTACGTCAACAAACAAAACTGACGCATTTGGAGTGAAGCTAATCCTCAAGTGTATGTCGAAACACCGTTACATCCAGAAAAACTTACTGTTTGGTGCGCTTTATGTTATGGGCTGGTGGAATCATTGGTCCGTACTTCTTCAAAAACGATGATGGCCAGAACGTTACAGTCAATGGTGATCGGTATAAAGCCATGATTACTAACTTTTCCATTCCTGAATTGAACAACCATGATGTCCAGGAGCTGTGGTTCCAACAAGACGGCGCAACACGTCACACAGCTCGTGCCACAATCGATTTATTGAAAGACACGTTTGGTGACCGCCTAATTTCACGTTTTGGACCTGTGAATTGGCCTCCAAGATCTTGTAATTTAACACCGCTAGACTACTTTCTGTGGGGCTATGTAAAGTCATTGGTCTATGCGGATAAGCCACAAACGCTTGACCATTTGGAAGACAACATTCGCCGTGCTATTGCCGATATACGGCCACAACTGTTGGAAAAAGTAATCGAAAATTGGACGTCCAGATTGGACTACATCCGAGCCAGCCGTGGCGTGGCAGTCATATGCCAGAAATCATATTTAAAATGTAATGCCACAAGATTATCTTTCGGATAAATAAAATTCATGTCAGTCGAATAATCCATCGTTGTTTAATTGCAATTTAAAGTTCTATACGTCTATAAAAAACACCCTTTATGTTTTAACGTAACCCGTTACGTTTTTTAGTATTTGTAAATATGTTTTCAGTTGCTAAAAATCCCTCAGAGTAACAGCACTTGGGTATATGGAAATTTCAAAATAGTCCAAAGTATCTTCTGTACGAACCATATAAAAATACGGTATAAGACACATGTCATTTTAATCTACCGCCCAAATACTCAGAAGTTACTTTGGACTATTTTTAAATATTTTTGAAATTTCCTTATACCCCAGTGCTGTTATTTGAGTGATTTTTACCATTACTTACTTTGCCGAGGTTCCATCGCCGATTTTTTTTTTATGAGAACAACAGTACTAGGGTCCAATAGTCCAAAGTAACTTCTGAGTATTCGGGCGGTAGATTACTAGACGATCTCCCCTTTAGAATGATATGTGTCCCATCCCGAAATCTTCTATGGTTCGTCCGGAAGTCACTAAAATTCTTGAAAGCAACAGAGAACTACACGCGTCATAAGGCTGATTGTATATGGGGCCATCTACAATTGATTTTTCATAAATCCTTATCGCTGTCAACTTTTAAAATTAAAAATTTTTATATGAAAAAGTTGCATCATTCAAAGCTTAGCTCACTTCTCTGTCTTTTGGCTGGAAAAAGAAGGTGTATGTGGACCTCAAGTGTAAAGCCTACGAAAATTTTCAGATATTCAAGTGTTTCTAATTTAAACTACAACTTACTGCCATTATTACAACTGGCCAATAAGGTCTCAAATAGTTATGGTCAACTTTAGTTAAAGTAACTGACAAAGAGACCTTCAATAAGTTAATGTTGCCAATACTGATAAATTTTTGTTGTTATAAATACCTAGCGACAAGGACATACTTTTTTTTTGCAATTTATTTTTTAAATAATCAAGAAATTCGCTCCTTTTAATTTTATTTTAATATTATATTATTTTTGGAAGTGGTATAAGCGCTAATAAGATTATGTCTATATCTTACAGCGAATTTAGTTTATCTACTAGAACTTGAAGACGTTAAAAATACAATTAATAAAGGAAGAGCAAAAAGTTTCTCTTTTTTTAAAGTCCTTTTGGAAATAACGGCCCATAATCATAGTCACACTAAATTCGGTATCTTTGTGAAAACTATTTTAAATTCCTGAAAGTTTTATGAACAAAAATCAGCTCTTAACAATAACCTTGAGTTTAGTCATAAATCTAAGATGTTTAATTTTTAATGAGAAAATTATTTCTTCTATTTTTGTTTTTACTGATCAAAAATATGTCTATCGTCAAATATTGTAACAAGTGCTTGTTTTTAATATTGTCAACTATAACTATTTTTTAGTTACTTGAAGCAAACAAAATTTTTTTCTATTATTATTTTGGTATTGACCTTGAGGTGTTATGATGTTGTTGGTAAATATTTATTTTTTTTTTTTGTAAGAATTTAAAAAAATATTTGTATATTTAGTAACAAACAAGGCAGCTAACCCACCCCCCCTTAAGCATTTAAACTTATGCTAATGCGTGATAAAACAATTACTGTTTTGCTAATTTTTTCTTTTCCAGAGATTTCACTATAAAAACCCCAGAACTAGTTGACATTTTATACAGTTCTAGCAACTTTTCTAATCAATCAAAAACAAATCAACTTTAACTAACCAACTACTCCAGTCAAAATGAGAATTTGTAAGTTAAGAACTAAAAAACAATTTTAAATTAAAGAAAAAAAAATGTAAATTTGTAAAAAGAAAAGAAGATCAAGTTACGGCTTTTGGTAGCGCTCGAAATTTTCATTTAAATCCTATTGAAATTTCGCTCACTATCGAGTGTGAAAATTTGGCTCTTGATTTTTTTTATTAAACAAATTCGATATGGAAATTTTGTTTTGTAAGGCCTTTAGATTTAGAATTAAAAGCGGGGCCTTTTTAATGAAGTTTTGCCTTAATTTTATGTTATTTTTAGTTGTTGTCTTTGCCATTTTTTTTTGCTGCTTTAATGGTTGGTGTTATTGCAAAGGAGTGCGGTGACAATAAGCCGGATTGTGCCGAAGGTAGTTCAGGTAGATCACGATATAATTATGATCCTAATTACTATTGGGAGTGCGAGAATGGTGAAGCTACTAAAAAGCGTTGTGAGCAGGAGCAATACTTTGATTACAAATCAGGAGAATGCACTCCATTTAATGGACAACCATGGGAGGAGCCTACTTGTTAAAATGTTGTCGACTAATGCCTACACCCCAGCCAATTCTTCTTCAGTGTGCGTGCCATTTTGTTTAGTACAAAAAAACCCAAACCCAAACACCCACTTAGTAAATATTAACATCCTTGTCACATTTGTTTAAACAATAAAAATTAAATTTATCAAACCAGATACGAGTATTTATTAATGTATAAGTGTATGTGCACCAGTAGTTTATTATCTAATTGTATTTTGGATAAGCTTTCATTTTGTACCCATATTGAAAAAAATTTTTTTAAAAATTACGGTGGCCCACAAATTTTAAATTATAAGTTTCCACGAAAAGTTTTAAAGCTTTTTTCTTAAAATTCAATTCAAGATCAGCTTTTGATTTATTTGGAAAGATTTTTGTGAAATAAAAAATTTAGGCGAAAAGATTAATTTCTATTTAGATTCTGAGTCCATAGTGAAAAGTTACCAGTGCTCTTTAACAAATTTAATCTAAGAATTAATTTCTAATATCAAATAATAAAAACTACTAAATGATGATGATGAAGAACAGGGGGGTTACTCTCTATTGCTATGCGAAAGAAAACGCATTGCAACTCAATGTAAAAAGCATACAGATGCGAATGGTTTTTCTTTCGCATCGCAATAGAGAGTAACCCCCCAGAATATATAAAAGAAATAATGAATTTAAGAGCTTTAATGAGAGGAATTTTTATAATAATAGAATTGCAATGATGAATTGTAATAGAAGAAATTTAAATACTAATATTTATATTTTGACTTCAAGTATTTTAATTTAATTTTTAATTTTTTCAAACTTCAATGAGTATGGTAGCACTATACAACTCAATACCTCTTACCAGACAAATTCACCACGATTTTAATGTAAAGGAAATGGTAGATAAGGCAGTGCTCTGTTAATATTTCAACACCAAAATACAATTAACAATCTATCAATTCTATATGTATGTATATTTTTTTTTCTTTAGGTGCTCTTTCCTAGTTGTCTGTACGATATTAAATTTTTCCTTTCAGCTTCTTTTTTTTTATTGTGTACGTCTCGATTTTGACATTTGAATCAAAATTGTTGCCTGGTGGTTTTTTTACCTGGTGTTTTTCATTCATAATTAATGTATGAATTCGCCATGTTTTTATTATACTTTGGTCAAGGCGAATTTACTTTGCCTTTGACAATTGCTTGTGTACAAACGCCATAAATACACATCATTTTTTTATAAACGCCGGCGTTTTCGGGTGGAATTGTTGTTTGCCTAACATGTTTATTTACAACATATTTATAAGTTACCTCATAATTTTTGCTTATGCCACTACTCCTGAAGAAGAACAAGGTGTACGTTATGCAAATAGATGTGAAACTTGCAAAATACTAGCAACAGAATTACAGGAGAGGTTGAAGGAAACTGGAAGAACTTTTGAAGTTATAGAAATTGGGTAAGTAATTACATTTGACATATAAAAAACCAGCTAACAAATGTCTTTTATTTAGTTATTCTGTAGATGATGTAAAACCAAAAAAACGCACTGAATACCGCAGGAGTGAGCTGCGGCTTTTAGAATCTACTGAAAATGTATGCGAACGCATTTTGGAATATAATCTTCACAAAGAAAGAAGCGATAGTACACGTTTTGCCAAAGGCATGTCCCAAACCTTTAAGACTCTTCATGGGTTAGTTGACAAAGGTGTTAAAGTTGAATTGGGCATACCTCTGGAGTTATGGGATACACCACCTGTAGAAGTTACTCAAATGAAGAGTCAATGTGAAAACATGTTGGAAGAGTATGAAGACATCATTTCGGATTGGTATTTTAAGCTGCAAGATAAAAAAGATTTAATTGTTCATTTGTGTGAAGAACGTGTTTTAGCTGACAATGATAAAAAATGTCTAAAGGAAACACTGCCTTCTGATCAAGGAGAGATAACGGATGAGAAGTATCGCGCAGAGTCTACAAAAAGGAATTCTGGTAAAATTAAAGGTGAAAGCAGAGAAGAGTTATAAAATACACATCGAACTAAAAATATATAATTTATAAAAAATTCCAAACTAAAGAACAAAGCATTAGTTTAATATGACCTGTACAAAATATCCTTTGGATTGCGGTACATATAGCCTAATAGTATAATTAGTATAATCTAGAATAAGTCATTTTAAATTTTGATATTAAATACTCATACACAAAATCACAATTATTTAGATTTTTTTAATGAAATTTTCATTGACCATCGCATTTTTTATCAAAGGAAGTTTTGCTGTAAACGCTTTGTTTTGTTAATATAGGAAAATTGTTTAGAATCTATAGAAAATTAGAAAAAGTTTTTTTTTATTAAATTGGCTCTGTAACCTACAAGTGAATTTGCTACTGGGTCACTTATTAAATTCGCTCTACCAAATGTCAGTTGTTCTCGTGCAAAACTAAATTAAAATTTTAATTAGTATTTTGTTAAAAATTTCAAAAAGCCATTGTTTTGCAGCTCCAAAATAAATAGTAACTGCTATTACTGAAAACACCATGGAATTTATGTACAAAAATTCTGATCAGCATGTCCATCAATTTACAGAAGTTTTTACAACCTAAACTTGTACACACAAGAACATGTCCCAACTTCTGGTGTATTTAAGGCAGCCAAAGATTTCACTTACAAAGACAGATAATCGGCAAGTGCTACAAAAGATATAGATGACAAATAAAATGAAAATGCTTAGTATTTACAAGTGAGGAGAAAGTTTATGCTCTGAATGTTATTAAAACCAATAGAATTAACTCCAAGTCTGTGAAAGACAATGAATTGCATAAAAATAGCAAAGCTGCAAGTAAAGGAACTGATTGGATGGCGAAATTATAAATCTAGAGAATCAGATACACACAAATGGCTCCAGAAAATTATCTAAAGCAGAACAGTTAAAGATAGTAAGTAATAAGTACAAAAAAAAGCAATACGCTGACGTGGCTTTAACTAAAACATTAATGTTTCATAAACAATCTAACGCTAATGCAGAAGAAGCAAAAACTAAAATTCATATACCATGCTATGATTCCTGGCAAAAATTGTATGGGAAAATATTTTCTACAAGAAATTTAATACTTTTCTTTCCTTGTATTTTTTTGCTTTGTATTTAATTTTAAGGTGTTCGTGGGACTTTAATCCGTATTGTCGAGTACTTCCACCAGCCATCTAGGACTATAATGGCCAAAGCTGTAGTATAAGTTTACTTATTCCGCAACATTTTATATCTGCTGTTTATGCACGTATTAGAACAATACAGTAATAAAGTCGATGGTTATTTAACACCAAAAAGTCTAAATTTGCCAATACTATATTGATACATATTGAAGCATTGGGTATTTTACAAGGTACTCACGACTCTGGGAGCTTTAGCCAGTCAGCAGGATATTTGGTACCCCGTTTATGGAGACGGTTTGTTTTTAGTTAATTGAAATAAAATAAAATTATTTAAATATTCCCTTTTACAGGTCTTAAAACTCAGTGATTTTTTTTTGTATTTTCCACTGAAACTGGTTAGTTACCATTCCTTCCGCAGCAGTCATTTGCTGATTTGTTTGAAAAAATGTTGCCGAAACCCATTGCAGCATACAGGCTTAGCTTTCAGTGAGTATTCCGCAAGAGAAAACGAGCTGATTTAACTAAACAGTTATTTGATTTTGCATTAATGCATACGCAATACGTCTTTGCATACTTTAATTGACGAAGCTTTGCCTGCAGAAATTTGATTATCTTTGGCTCCCGAAATAACAACAACAGAAAAAGACGAATTTGTGTGTGAATATATTTATATACCATCTGCCAATGTGCGCTTGGTAGCTAAGATACTGCTTATGTTTGTGGAAGAGGATAAGGTGCTACTAGGAATATTGTGAAATTGAAGCCAACTTTATAGAAAATGACGCTACAAACGCTTACCATACTAGTAAGTTAGAGCTTGGTACAGTTAACATTACATATTGACAAAGTATGAATTTTAAAATTACAGGCATGGGTTCTACGTAGCAGCCACAACAATCAACGTTCTTGGAATAATACGCAAACATAACTTTTAACTTATAGATTTATATTTTTAATGCCGTTTATTATTGTTAAAATATTTAATTTTAATTTAAGTTCTTACGTATTATCAGCTCTAGAACAATTTTGTATAAATTTATTTATACACTGTGGTGTAGTAATTTTCCCAATTGCTTTAACTTGCTGTAAGATCGGTATAAGGACAATGTTACGGCACTTTATGGCTACCAACTCCTAAAGTGCATCAATAGTATCCATGACATTTGTAAAATGCAAACAGTTGTGAAACGTAGATCTGGTTAAACAAAATGATACTATCTATCGTGTTAATGCAGACTTCACACTAAGTAGGACTTTTCAATTAAGGAAAATAATGTCATTATTTTGTAAAATCTGTAAATTTAGTCTTAAGTTCATATTGTACTTAGCATTAATGGACTGTTGTAAAGCCAGCCGTTCAAATAATTTAAGTTGTTTTTTCTAAAAACGCTAAAATATATTGAATACTTTTCACTAAAAAAAAATTAATTAACAATTTGAACGCCTGGGTTACAAAAATTGCATAAAATTTGTGGTACAAACGATTTTTTTTATTACTTGTAATGTATCTATCTGTCATTATTATATAGACGTATGAAAATATCTGTTGAATTAGCTAAGTCAAAATATATGAAAAAAAGTAAATACAGTAACCACTTCATATAGATAAGCGGATTGTGTATTGGCTAATATCTTAAAACATACCACTTCACCATCGTTGTTAGTATAAACAAAAACCCAATGGAGTAAATTAAGTATTTTAAAGCATATTTTTAGGCAACATGCTGTTTATGTCAACTTTCCTTTTTTGCTATACCTATTGAACGGACTAATATTTTTGCATGAAACCTTCACTGGCTGATAGAGCGGAAAATGGGCTACCGTTCCCTAGAACATTTTTCTAAAATCGGTCCAACGCTTACAAAGTTATAAGCGTTTTTCTAATTAAAACACTTTTTATTCAACTTTGATGTGGCATGTGGCAACATATGTGGCACGTGGCAGATAGCTCATTTTCCACTCTGCCACATGGTGAAAGTTGCATTAAAAAATATTGATCCGTCTAAAAGTTATGGCAAAAATACAAAATTTAAAAAAAATTCATCTTTCCCACTTTGCGAGAATTTATTTCAAAAAACTTTGAAAAAAAAAGTGAAACACCAGGCCAACAGAACCAGCAGTAGGTGGATTTTCGGGAAATGATTTTTGTTTTTTTGTTATAACTTTTGAACGGTGGCATATTTTCGCATGAGACTTGCACCATGTTGTAGGGTGGGAAATGGGCTATCTGCCACGTGCCACATATGTTGCCACATACCACATCCAAGTTGAATAAAAAGCGTTTTAATTAGAAAAACGCTTATCAGCCAGTGAAGGTTTCATGTAAAAATATTAGTCCGTTCAAAAGTTATAGCAAAAAAGGAAAGAAGTTGACAAAAACAGCATGTTGCAAGTTCAGATTTATATTAATATTTTTACATGAAACCTTCACTGGCTGATAAGCGTTTTTCTAATTAAAACGCTTTTTATTCAACTTGGATGTGGTATGTGGCAACATATGTGGCACGTGGCAGATAGCCCATTTCCCACCCTACAACATGGTGCAAGTCTCATGCGAAAATATGCCACCGTTCAAAAGTTATAACAAAAAAACAAAAATCATTTCCCGAAAATCCACCTACTGCTGGTTCTGTTGGCCTGGTGTTTCACTTTTTTTTTCAAAGTTTTTTGAAATAAATTCTCGCAAAGTGGGAAAGATGAATTTTTTTTAAATTTTGTATTTTTGCCATAACTTTTAGACGGATCAATATTTTTTAATGCAACTTTCACCATGTGGCAGAGTGGAAAATGAGCTATCTGCCACGTGCCACATATGTTGCCACATGCCACATCCAAGTTGAATAAAAAGCGTTTTAATTAGAAAAACGCTTATAACTTTGTAAGCGTTGGAGCGATTTTAGAAAAATGTTCTAGGGAACGGTAGCCCATTTCCCGCTCTATCAGCCAGTGAAGGTTTCGTGTAAAAATATTAGTCCGTTCAAAAGTTATAGCAAAAAAGGAAAGAAGTTGACAAAAACAGCATGTTGCAAGTTCAGATTTAAATGTTTTTGGTTTTCTTCCTATAACTTTTGAATGGATCAATATTTTTTAATGCAACTTTCACCGTGTGGTAGAGTGGAAAATGGGCTACATTCTAGTGGAACATTTTTTTAAAATCGCTCCAAAGCAAAAAAAGTTATAAGCGTTTTTCAAATGAAAACGCATTTTATTCGACTTGAATGTGGCATGTGGCAACATATGTGGCATGTAACAGATAGCCCATTTCCCACTCTACAACATGGTGCAAGTCTCATGCGCAAATATGCCACCGTTCAAAAGTTGTAACAAAAACACAAAAATCATTTCCCGAAAATCCACCTACTGCTGGTTCTGTTGGCCTGGTGTTTCACTTTTTTTTTCAAAGTTTTTTGAAATGAATTCTCGCACAATGGGACAGATGAATTTTTTTTTAAATTTTGTATTTTTGATATAACTTTTGAATGGATCAATATTTTTTAATGCAACTTTCACCATGTGGCAGAGTGGAAAATGGGCTATCTGCTACATGCCACATATGTTGCCACAAGCCACATCAAAGTTGAATAAAAAGCGTTTAAATTAGAAAAACGCTTATAACTTTTTAAGCGTAACTGCGATTTAAAAAAAAATGTTCTAGGGAAAGGTAGCCCATTTCCCGCTCCATCAGCCAGTGAAGGTTTCATGTAAAAATATTAGTCCGTTCAAAAGTTATAGCAAAAAAGGAAAGAAGTTGACAAAAACAGCATGTTGCAAGTTCAGATTTAAATGTTTTTGGTTTTCTTCCTATAACTTTTGAATGGATCAATATTTTTTAATGAAAATTTCACCATGCGGCAGAGTGGGAAATTGGCTATCTGATTCAAGGCAGATCCACAAGCCACATCCACTTTAATTAAAAAGCATTTTAATTAGAAAAGCCCTTACAAGTTTTTAACTTCAGAGCGATTAAAAAAATATTGCAGTTTAATGTAGCCCACTCCTACTCTGCCACATGGTGAACATTTCCTTAAAAAATATTGATGCGTTCCGAATATATACAGAAAATATGTTTTTGCTATCAGGATTAACCCAACATTTTATTTGAAATTTAATTTTTTTTTTCGTATTTTATTTCTATGTATACCATACATACATACATATTTCTTGTTTGTATACAAATGTATTTTTAGAAGTTTTTATTTGTAAAATGGTTTATGCACATTTAAGTAAAACCGAACTCATAAAAAATGTTAAAATTCGGGCCATTTGAAATTTTCGTCTTTCGCTTTAATAAAATGTGCATATAAAATAGAATATATTTTCATATATGCATGTATGTATAACTAAAATTAAACAAAAAATTATATATAAGTCATACATAAAACTAAAATCTAAAATAATAATTTGAATTTATTTAGTCAAGATAAATCTTTTTATAATTTTTTTTTTTTTATGCTTTTTTGTTGCACATACACATGTGTTTGATTAATTAATTTTTTAATAGCTTTTTGTTATTATTGATGTTTTTTTTATTCATTAGCATACGTGCGTAAAATCAATGCTGTATAATTTTGAAAATGTTTCATTTCAAATCGAGACACAATAAAATGCTTAATGCTTTAGCGTTTGCCATAAACATTTTCATCGGAATAAGCTACGTAAAGAAAGTAATCTTCTTCGTGATGTTCCTATTTAAAGTAAAAAAAAAGTTTGTTTTTATAAGTTTTAAATTTGAAGAAAAAAGGCACTAAAATTAGATATTACCTGATACAAGGATCCCATCGTGGCGGATGTTGGTGGAATTACATTGTTAACAAAGAAAAATAAAGCATCTTCGGGTCTCAATTGAATACGTTTGCGAATCAAAAAATAAAATTGTCCTACGGTCAAATCAGAAGGTACTAAATACTTTTTCTTATCCAAATCACCAATACGTGCTTTGGGAGCTTTCTCTACAATAACCTAAAAGGAATGATAAAAGTAAATACAATTATGGTAAATATTATTTTTATTTTTTTTTGCTTTATATATCTCTATATATCTCTATATAAATTTATAAAAGCCCTAAGTTGCAAAATCTATTTGGCTCTACTCTGTATTTGCGTTTGCTCTTTGCTTATCGCTAGACAAATTCAAAAAGTGAACTATTAAACACATTAAAGATTTTTTTTTTGCATCGCAATACAGAGTAACCCCACTGCTTTTGATATGAAAAATTAACCAACAGTTTTTTTTTGTTTTTTTCAATTCAAGCTTCAGTTTAAGAATTTTTTTTAATTGAATTTTTTGTTTTCTTGTTTCTAAGATATTCCCAAAAAAAAAAAAATATAAATAAAATGAGGCATACTTCATCAAAATCGATTCATAAGTTAGAATTTATTCACTATTTCGTGAATATATAATTGCTATGCTGTTTACAAAGATGTGTGTTCGTACTTAATTTCAGGCTGAAATTATGTTTTGAAATATTTTATTTAACACTAATCCTAGTAGCTTCTACCGGCATGAGCCACTTTCGCTGTATTTATTTGAATGGGTTTCTTAAGGATTAAAATTGTATTTGTAAACGGATTACTCTAAAAATTGGGACATACGCTTTCTATATTCTAATTACATTGATGGACTCACATAATAAAGACACGGACCGGGCGAGACCGGGTAAAACTCTATAGTTGTTAATAAATTTATTTTTATGAAATATGGCTCATTTTATGTTCTTTTTACAATTAAAAAAAAAAATTGTGTTTATTTGATATTTTTTTCGACCTTTAAAATCTATGATTTATATTTTAATTTTTTTATTGATTCTAGGTTTTTAGATTTATAGAACTTAGAGCCTATAATCATTAAAAAAAATAAAATATAAATCATAAACCGTTTTTGTTTAAAATTTTCTTGAAAAAAAATTGTTTTTTTGACAAAACTTTGTGATTATCTCCCAAACTACAAGAACTACAAAAAATTTATAATAACATAATTTAAAGGTTATTTTACAGCCGATTCTGGTGTGTTTTTGTAGATCTGTGCTATTATTGAAAGCAAAAAATATTAAGCTTGTTAAATCGTCATACATATGTACATATGTATAGCACGTACAGGTGACGCAAAGCAGCGTAAATAACTACATGCATACTGTAAAAATATATCAAACACATACAAATCCACATGAATTCTTTATTTTTAGCTTTAAACGTAAAAATATTACTATTATTTTTGATAAATAAAATGTCTTCTCAATACTTAGGAAAATCGTAATTAATAGACGTTATGTAGGTATTATTAGTTCTTTGTTATACATAATTGCATCAATTTTAAAAATTAATTAATTTTTGCAAGAAAATCGTATGTTTTTTCATTGTTTTTCAAAATATTTTCTTGCATTTGCTTTTCGTTTTACGAAACTATTTTTAAGTGTTTTTTTTTATAAGTGTAAAAATAAACCAAAACAAAATATTTTTTAGTATTTAGTTTATTCACTCGCTTCATTACCCACTCTGCTGAACATCCTGTGAAGCTTACACGTGTACACATCCAATATTTTTATTTAGAGTAAGAGAAATTTATTAAAAGTCGCACATTATTTTTTGTGAAATTGTTAAGTTACAGACTTCATTTAGTAGTGGAAGCTCATTTTTATTATCTCAACTTTTTTTATTATTATTAAAAAATTCATATTTTTTGCACTCAATTCAAATTATATAAATAATTCTTAATTCAAAAATTCATATAAAGATATTTTTTTTTAAATGTACTTATACCACTTTCAAAAATAACCGCTCACTTGTATGTATGTACATATATAAACAAAAGAAAAACAATGACTTGAACAAAATGGTAAGTCAATTAAATTTTTTTACTTAGCTTCAACTTAAATGTAGATTTTAAAATTAAACTTATAAAAAAAATAATTATTTCAAAGTAATACCAGGTATTTAAAACTAATTCATGGGAATTTTCATATTGTACATAAAATATTTAACCTGATTACGAATTTAATTGAATATTTTGAAATTATAAATGATATGTATATAAAAAACGTATTTAATATATACATATAATAGTGGCCATGCGTACACACTCACTCATATAAATTATTTGTTTTATTTTTATTTTGTGTAATTGTTTTTCAAATTGTTTATTAATGGGTGGAAGAGAAGGTGGTCGTCGGTCGACTTTAGTCAACAGCTGATTGTGTTTAATATAATAATTATACAAATATATACTATATATAAATTTCTATGTATACATATGTATTTATGTGAATATATACGTATATTTATATAGTTTCCCATTTGTTTTTTTAAATTCTATTTTGTGATAGTTAGAAGAGTCAGCCAGACTATATATGGAAAATTTGATTTTATTAATTTAATTTAATACATTTTACCGTCAGTCTTGAAAAACAACTGAATTCTGCTTAAAATAAAATTTAATACCTTTTTAGTAACATACTAACATTTCATAATAGATTTGATTTATTCAAACTTTGAGCAACACACAATTTTTAAAAATGTCGTTATTGGCTTCTTAAATAAAATATTGATTTTTTGTTGCTAAAATCTTGCACGGAGGAAAATTGGGGTCAAATTACGACACTCGCTAGTGATCGAAATTTCAACATAATTTATATGAAATTTCAATCAATATCAAGACGAAATTTTGCTCTAGATTCTAGAATAATACATATTTGATTAAATATCTATCATCTATGTATCATGTTCATTAATTTTTCACCCTCACTATACTATACCTACAATGCAAGATTTTTTAATTTTTTTATCTCTGTTTACAAAATGCATTTCATCTAGACGCACGTCACATTTAAACCAAGAAAAATAGAAAGAAGTTTTGCCCTCAATTTAATTGCATATACTACATATGTACAAGTCTCGATTACGTGACGTGTATTTTGTAAGAAGTGAAATAACCTGCTAAATTCTTGCTTACAATGTATATTTATGTTCTATATATTTAACAAAGGAATTGCCGTCCATTATAAAGGATTTTAAAATAGCCATTTTTTCCACATAATTCCTTTTCTTCTACCTATTTCGAAATAGGGAAGTTGACAAAGATTTTTTATTAACCTTGAATTAAGTCGTAAAATTTTCATTTTTCGTGTTTTGTTGTCTTTTCTTTTATAATATGAGATTATAAATATTATTCCCGGAAAATTGTTTCCTCAATTGGTACTGTTTTAAGGATTAGAGGTATACAAAAATATGTCCTTTTTTAAAGCTAGGTATTTGAAAGCATAGAAGATTAATTGAAGAGATGAGTTTACTATTTTTCTCCGAGTTTTAAGCAAAGAAGATTGCTCCTTAAAAATAACAATGGATCACAAGTTTAGTTGATATGCATATTCATGTTATCACTTTTGAAATTAGATTAGAATTAGGAGTGGAAATAAATGTTACAAATGCTCCCCAAGTCCAGAATTCACTAAAAATTCAGAGGTCTTTCTGACTGATACTTATTTTTGCCGAGTGTTTCAATACTCCGTAACATTAAGCCAGGAATTCTGTGAAAATACATATTATAGCTTTGTCCAGCAACGTCGATCTAATATACATATACATTTTAATACACTTTAAAGCGTTTTACAGTCCCTTAGCAGTACAATTTTTTAATTTATATTTATAAATATTTCATAAAATTACAAAATATATATGCAGGCACTATCCAATTTCCCTTGAAATACAGAGACAAAAAACTGGCAGCATTTTTGCTAAGAAACAAAACAAAACAGAAGACAAAGCAAACCAGGGAATATAAGAAATAAAAACATTTTTTGCCAATAACGCTGTCTCTTTTTATCGCCCAATACTTTTAAAAAAGTCTATTATTTGTGTATAATGGGTATGTATATACAAATAAATAAAAGCAAATTAAAAAAAACTATCTTAAAATTTTAATTGCATTATATTTTTTATGACGCAATTTAAAAGAAAAAGTTAAAATTATTTTTCTTTTAAAAGAAAACTAAACTTTGCAGTAATCAATAACTCCACACAAGAACAAAGAAAACAATGACATACTTATATATACTACATATGAACGTTTTTACTTTCGGGCATAGATACATAATGCATACATATACAAATGTATATGTATATACATATATATATACATAAAAATATTCAATAATTTTTCTTAAAATTTTAACAAAGGCATTTATTTAATAAGCACTTTTTTACTTACTGGTACACGATCAGGATATTTTCTGCGGATTTTGTCACCTTCTGCACGACGTTTTTCAAAAACGTGATCCTCCTTGTATTGGAATTTCATTTTCTTAGTTTCTTTCACAATATAAAAGTATTAATCAAAATTTTATTTAATTTTTTTTTTTTGTATTAACAGATGCGTCCCTCTTTTTTTAATATTTGTTGTTCTTCAACTTGTTTCTACGTTTTAAATGATTGTTTTTCTATCAATTTGTAATTCTGATTACATAGTTACTTGAGTGCTGGGTGCTTTTAACGTAAGGTACTCTAACATAGTTACTCATTACTCGGATGTATTTTTGTGTCGATAGAAAAGTAAATATTTCATCATCATGGTAAAATTTAAAATATAAGCGTCGATAAAAATCGCTAGACGCTACAACATATTCAAGTATCCCACACTTCTACTCGAATAGCGAACTGTATTATCAAAATGTCTGACCTAAAGTGAGTGCCTAATGAATTTTGATTATTAATTTTTTTTTTACTATAAAAATGGTTTTAAATAGTTAAAATTAATAAAAACTCAATTCATTGATAGTGTTGTAACAGCATAAAATGAATTCAGTTAAAAATATGAAGTTGTTTTTTGTGAAAATTCGTTGTGCATATTGAGAACAATTTTGGCATTGTAATTGTAATGTGTGAACCGCGGTGTGCCATCAACAAATTTACGACAGCTGCGTGTCAAGTGTAGAAAAATATTAGAATTTCTTTTTTACAGGATAGTTGAAAGCATTAAAAACTTGTTAATTGATTTAAATTATTATTTTGTTTCAGTGATGACTTATTAAATTATGATATAGGAGATGTTATAGATGATCAGGTTTTAATAGGAGCTGACGAAGATGAACTTTTGCTTTCAGATGACGGTAAGTACAATAAAATGTATTTGTATAATTGTACATGCACATATATGTATGTATGAATTTTACACGAAAATTTATAATTCTCTAGATTTGGAAAAAGATGTTTCAAAAGAAGAAAAACTTAAACTAAAATCTGAAGCCGAAGAATGGGTTAAATCGCAAATAAAAGATAAGCCTAAACCAAAAGCGAAACAAATTACAGAGCAGAATCTATCTGAACCGAATAAAACCTCCCAAACACACCATAAAAAATATGAGGTGAATAAAGCACAAGACAGTTCACAATTAGAACCGTCGCGTGCACCCGAAGTACAAGAAAATATGGTGGCAGCGTCCTTAACACAACAAGAATTTAAAACTCCTCCCGAGCAAACATCTCGGACAGAAGAGCAGACAAATATCATTAGTCAAAGCTCTAATACTACTAAAGAAATGAAGTTGGATAACACCTCTAATATATCCAACTCAGCAAACAATATAACAAATGAATCTTACACGTCTTCTTTGATACAAAGCTCACAGGAAAGTGCAAGTATTGCTATGAGTCACAGTGATATGTCAGATCCTCGTGAAGATTATGAAGAAGAACGTGAAGAACGAACAAATATAAAAATAACAAGTGAAAGAGAAACTTTTGAGCAAAACAATGAACAATTACCAGGTATCTACATGTTAATATTTTTCATTATATTAAAATAAAACTTAATTTTTATAATAAGTAAATACGAGAAAATAAAATTAACATGGTTTCCCATTAGAAAAAGATTAATTTGAAGGTTGTAAAACTATTAATCGAGTCATGGGAACAAGTTAGATATACTCAATTTAAAGTAAGATAAATTTCTAATTATTTTATCTGAAAGTAAATAAATAACTATTTTATAAGCTTAAAAAATATTTATTTACTTTCAGATAAAAAGGTCAAATAATCAATATTTAATTTCTAATTATTCTCATTATCAATATTTTATGGTACTCGCTACTCAATGTAGATAAAAATTTTTATTTCTGGCGTATTCATTAATTTAATTAGGGGCCAAATAATAATCAATCGATTTTTAAACAGAATTACATCGAAAGTACATACATATGCTGATAAACATTATTTCTGCCACTAATTCAGGTTTTAAACTATAATATTTACAAGAGTTGCGATTTTCATTGGCTTTTGTCTGCTGTTTTTGTTATTTCCTTGATCGTATGCAAAAATGCAGCCCTGATACAATGAAAAGTAGAAACGTTTAGAAAAATTTCTAAATTTAAATTTCTGACAAGCCGTTTTACAGTTTAAACCCCGCATAAACCATACTATGTAGTTTTGATTTTAATATAAAATTGATAACTGGTAGTTATAAAAATAAGTAGACTCTTTGCCTAGTTTTATTTATTTATTTTAAAATTTTTATCATTATTTTTATTATTCTTTTTTTTTTT
Source organism: Thelaira solivaga (assembly GCA_947397855.1). Classification (NCBI taxonomy): domain Eukaryota; kingdom Metazoa; phylum Arthropoda; class Insecta; order Diptera; family Tachinidae; genus Thelaira; species Thelaira solivaga. The sequence goes on along the minus strand of OX377612.1, from coordinate 5,714,102 downwards.
TTTAGAAAAATCTGTTAATCGCTTTGTTTACTATCAAAAAAGGAATGGTGCACCGCTAATACGTGGCCATGCACAACGTGGTCCTCCTCCTTTCCAACGTCCTTTGTTGCGTTTCCCTCCTCATGGTAATATATCCTTGCTTTCATCATCGCCCTTTGCACATTTGGGCAGTTTGGCTACAGTTACACTGACACATCCCAATACCAATCCTCTTATTCCAGGTCAACCATTTCCACCAACAACACAGCAACCTAACACACATCCTTTTGCACCGCAACCTCCACCTAACGCCCTACAAAATACACCACACGGTCCTCTAGCAGGGCCTAACCATGACCTAAACAATCCACACCACAGACCAAGACATCCGTTTGGTTTTCGGCCAGGTCCAATGACAGGTTTTCGCCATCCCAATCCCGGTGGCATGTATTCGCAGATAGCCCATGATTATAATGCAGTTCATGGACCAATAGGATTTAATCAGCATCAATTTGGTGGACCTCGTAATGTATTTAGACCTGAAGGTTCAATGGGCTTACCGCCAGGTATGCGTCCTGGCATGCGCATGCAACGACCACCCTTACAAGCTTTGCCACCACATGCTATGCCTAGCCCAGGTAACTTTATTAATGTTCCACCACATCAGATTAGACCACAAACTGGCCCTGGACCACAACCACCCACAGGTTCTTCGGTACCTGGGCAAAATCCTGCTATTGCAAATCCCACCCCAGCTGGACAAATTCCTACAACTGCTCCTTCACTAGCACCACGAAAAGTTCTTATTAATCCTAATTTTAAAGGTGGTGTTGAAGCAGCCACCAGCAAGTTTATACAAGAAACTCAGTATATGAATGCCATAAACACACATGTATCGCGATTACAAAGTGATGAAGAGTTATTGCGTCAACAAGAGGAATTTATAAACAAGAATCGTGAACATATTGAGAAGCGTCGTAATGCCAGAGAGGTTTCACCTGTTCGACGATCCCGCAGTCGTAGTCGGTCACGTTCTCGTTCTCGAACGCCACGCAGTGTTTCCCGTGAACGTAGTTATACACCACCAAAACGTCATCCTAATGGTGGAACAAACAACCGGAATGATCGTTTTGATCGAGAACGTGATCGAGATCGCGAAAGAGTCGATCGTGATCGTGACCGTCCATCTAATGATGACAAAAATACACGCGTCGGACGTGGGAACAGTAGAGATCGCGAAGATCGAGACAGAGACCGTAATCGACCTATTGGTGGTTATAATAATAGTCGACCGACTGCCAATCGTTTTAGACGTGGCAATAGTCGCGATCGTGAATATGAGAGTCGTAATCAAGGCAGTGGTAGTGGTAATTATGGAAAACGACGGCGCAGCAACTCGCCTTCACCGGGAAATCGTAGCGGTGGTAATTTTGGTAGCAATAGAGGACGTTATAATAATGATCGTGACAAATCAGAGGTAAGTTTTTACTTTTTAATATTAAAAATATAACTTAAATAAAAAAAAAACAATTTCAAGATCCTTAAAAAACAAATTAAAGCAATTGTTATTCACAAATCATATAACTATTTTGCACAGAACCAATATTTTGGCTCTTAATATTTTTTTTATAATGCTTCTCACCAACAAAACCTATTTAATTTTTTTAGGTTGAAGAAGATGAAGAAACTCGTGCATACCGCTTACAAATTGAAAAGCAAAAGGCTTTACGTGAACAAATAATGCGTGACAAAGAAATGAAGCGTAGACGAGCTGCTGAAGAAAAACAATACGAGGTAAGTTTTAGAATACGTATTTAATCGATAAGTTTTTGTTAAATAAAATTAACGAATTGAATTGCCAAACCAAAAACAAAATTCCATAAATTGTCCTAAAAGATAAAATCAAATCAAATATACCTTCAAAGACGCAATATGTCAAGTTAAAACTAATTTAAATTTCAATTCCCTTAAAATATGAAAATTAAGAATTCGTTTAAAAAAATCAAAAGTAAAAAAAAAAGATACAAAAATTTATACAAAAACAATTCCCCAACAAAAATCTTAGGAAAAACGCACTGTTGCACCACAACAAAAAGATGGTACTCCACCACAAACTACAACTCAGCACCAACATCAGCAGCAGCAGCAGCAAAATTCACAAAAACTAAAGGAAGTAGTGGCGGAGCGTAAAATAATTTCGCTTAAAAAGCGTGCTGCTGATCATAATGATAATAATGATAATGGCTATCATGGTAGATCAGCCCAAAGAAAAGCTATACCGACGGCCAAAATTTTGCCAGAAGCTAAGAAAACTCTGACAGATCATTTGCAGCATAATGAACGTAGTAGCGGCTCACATAGTATTAGTCAAAATACTGCCATTATTAAGCCGGTATTAAAAAAAGATTCCTCATCATCTTCTTCAGCTACAGTCGCGGCTATAAAACCACAACAACATCAACAGTCACATCGTCGTATGTCATCACATAGCGAGGACGAGGTACAACTGGACTATGACGAAGATGATCTTTTGTTAGATGAAGAAGATATGCTATTAGCTTCGCCTGAACCCACACCTCCTCGAGAAACTGCCTCTAAGCAGCGTATAGAATCGCGTACACCCTCGCCCGAGCCAAATATTAAATCTCATAATATTGCCAGAAAAGCATTAAATACACGTGGCAGCGCCAGTAATAGTGCTGGGAACAGCCATGCAACTTCAAAGCCAAGCTTTAGTTCTAGCAATCGCAGAGTTGTTTTAAAAACTTCATCATCCGGAACATCGGGAGTAAGTTCAAATAGTAGAGGCCGTGAAATGGGCTCATCAAGCAGTAGTTCAAACAGTAATTCACGTAGAGCCATTTTTGAGCGCTTAGATGCACGCAACAGCAGACAACAATCTCCTCCAACAGCTGGCACCAGTTCCAGTGGAAGCTCAGATAATAAACGCAAACCGCAAAGGATTGTTTTAAAGCACGATTAAATTATTTTCTTAGTAGCTTCTAAATTGTTTACTTTTTTTTTTAATTACGCTGACCTTACTTTTCCCTTTTTTTGTATTTTCGTTCACTCTACATACAAAATGACTATTCTCCACTGTTTGAAAATTTTTTACAACAAAGAAAACAAAAAAGCTGCTGCAAAGCTGTTTCAGGAAGTTATTACTTGTTCATTATTTAATTAAAATATTGGAAAAATAAGAATAACAAAAAAAATAAATACATAATATTAATTAAGCTTAAAATTTATTTAGAAAATAATAAATTTTCTTTATTTATTTTAAGTGTTAATAAGCCAATCAAGAAACTATGTATGCGTGTGTGTATTTCTCAACGTTTAAAATTTTTTTTTTTTTTAGAAATTTCTATAACGAATATATAACTGTATAAAGTATGTATGTGTAGATACATAGTTATACTTGTGTGTAACATGCATATTTAATTTAAGCTGATAATCTTTATTCTTTTATAATTCTACTATGAAATGTTGTGTGCTCATGTAAAACGTAAAAGAAAAAATTGTTAAAAAAAATTTAAGGAGTTTTTTTTTTTTTTTGTAACAAAAATTTCCATTGACGTAATAAATATAATTAAATTCGTCGGGCTGTACGAAGTTCCTTGTTCGTTCCAGTTGTGTTTATAGTATTATTGGTCAGTTGCAGCAATTTATTTTCAGTTTGAAGAGTTAAATGCTGAAATTGACTTATGCGGCCCATACACACTCAATCTCAATATATAAAATTCGACTGTACGTGTGTTTGACAGTGTACTCCTCCTAAACGTCTGGACCGATTTAATTGAATTTCTGTGGAAAGCTTAGCGTTACAAAACCACCCGGCAGATAGCGCTGCAGTGGGTATCTGTCTTATTTATCTACTACCTGTTTTTGCACGGTCCTTTACTATTTTTTAGAAGAAGAAGATCGAATATACAAAAATTTTAAGGCAAAATACCGCTGGCCGAGTCAACTAGTTTTAATATAAATTAAAATAAAGCTCAGCAACATGAAAAATTTAAAGCAAATATCAAAATGATTTTGATTTTTTGCAGTTAATTCAATCAACAAAAACAGATTAATACACTATAAAAATGCTCCAGAGGCTGCCATACTTTTGCAACTAATATTGCATTGAACTTGAGTGTGCATGGGGCGCATAAGCAGTAACATGTTTTACGTATGCGACAGGTTTTACCAGCTCTACGTTGCGATTTTACTAATTATGTGCAGTTTTTATAACAAAAGCGATAAACTCGTCTAAAAAATTTGTATGAAAAACACTTAATATTTTGAGTACTTTTCATATAAAATTTCCAGACGAGTTGATGGCTTGTGTTATAAAAACATCACATCAGACAAGCCAGTTTTGTTTCTGCAAATTGCATTGAAAAATCCATAGTCCTTTTTTTCTCAGTTTACAAAAGATAGAATTTTTATGTATGTTGATGTTTGTGATTTTTTTTATATATAAAATTAATGAACCTTTAGATGCTAACATAATTTTTTTTAAAAATTCCTTGAATAGTTTTTTTTATTTATTTTAAAGATAAATAAAAAAATAACTTTTTAACAATATTTTCTATAGTATATCAAGTTAAAGTCAATAAATTTTTTTTTTTTTTCAACTAAATGCTTTACTTTTATTTTAAATACATAAATAAAATTGTATTTGATACTTAAAAAAACAACTTTTTTACTACATATTTTATTTTCTTATTTCTTACGAATTTAGTTTTCTTATGTTTTTTTGTATTAATTATTTTAATTGATCTTACAAGAAAATAGTATTTTTTTTTTAATTTAATTTTCTTATTTTGTATAATTTGACTAATTAAAATTTTGCTTGACTTTTTGTTTTTTTTTTTTTATTATTTAAGAACTTACTTTACTACGTTTATATTGCATAAATTTGAAAACAAAATTATTTGTTTTAAATTCTACAATTATTGTTTTTATTTTTATATTTTATAAATGTAGTAGTCAAATAACAGTTTCATTTACCCCCATAATATCAAAAAAATAATATATATTTTAATAAATCATTCTTAACAAGTTATATGACAAAACTTTAATCTTTCTAAACTTTGAAAATCTTAGTGTGTTTTTTTATATAGTTTTAAGTTTAATTTTATAACTTTTAAGCCATAAAAATTTTATTATTTAGTTTTAATATTTAAGATTTACTAACCGTGACTTTTTAATTTTTTTTTTAATTTAAGCTAATCTATTCCTTTACATAAAATAAATTAACCACAATATAGAAATAAGTTTGAAATGCCTGAAAAAAATATTTCAAGCATTTTGGCTTTTAAAAAGAAAATCTTCAATAAATATTAAAAAAAAATATATATTAAAAAATGTATTTGGAAAAAAATAAAAATAAAATTTTTTGTAATGATTTCTTTATTTTAAAATTAAAAAACAAATTTTTTATAAAATGCAATTCAATGCAAAATACTAAATATATATAAAAACGGTAAACAAAAAACAAAACAATAACAAATAATGTCTGCATTAGTTTGTTTATTTAAATTAATTTATTATCTATATGTATTTATTTATACATGAATTGTACTTAAATTATATAAAACACAAAACCAATTTTTTTTTTTGTAAAACAAAATTGTTCTGATTAAGTTTTTTTAATACATTTTTATGTATAGATTTAAGACTCAAACATTTTTAATTAATATTTGTTTAAAATGAATTTCCTTTTACTCATAATTAAATCTTCTATCTAGACTAAATACATAGACAAAGATTAGGTATGTTCATGCAAATACATAAGCAGAAAAAAGGCCTAAAACCTAGTATGTAATCGTGGAAAATGCATTTAAAAAATTTGCTAATAGAACACATACTTTTTTTAAAGAATTTGTTTACAAAACGTGTCAGTCTTGAATCTCATTAAGAGCTTACTTTCCCTTATAAGAATTTTAAGGACTTAAAATATTTGAGCTGTTTTTTTTAAATTAAAAACATAGTACACTTTCAAAAATAACAGCTCATTAAAAACAAAGATATTGATTAAAATATAAAATTAAATTTAAATTCATTTCAAAACACAAAAACACATTGTGCAATAAGCTATGAAAAATTGATTATCCAAATTCATCAGAAGTTATTTAATTGGCTTTCATCATTTGCAACTGCAATTGTTTTGTAATAATTTTCTTTAAATAAAAATTAATGTGCAGATAAGTATCACTTAGGCTCAAATTTAAAGTGACTTAGTTAACTTAATACCCCTATTATGGCTTACAACTTGCAATAGCTGCTTTGAATGCCCCTATTACGGTTTACAACTCAACTCTGCTTTAGTTGGAACTTTGAAATTACAACTTTTTGATTTTATTGCGATTACAAAAACATAAGCAAAATTCATACTTCAATGTAAAGTCTCTTGTATCGAGTGTAAAATTGCAAAACTAAAAAATAAAATATTTTACACAACAACTATTTTCTAAAACAACTCAGAAATACAAAAGCGGAGTTCATGCTTCAGTATAAAGTCCCTTGTATCAAGTGTACAAATGTAAGCAAAATGTATTATTATTCTATTATTTTTTACAACAATGCGGAAATATAGTAGGGGGCTCACTCTTCAGTGTAAAGTGCCTAGTATCGTGTGTACAAATGTAAAAATAAAATAAATGCAGAATTTTTTTTACATACAACTAAATGCTTTCTACTATTTTCGACAATATGAAAACCCAAGGTTTTTTTACAATTGTGTAGAATAGCTGCCGCTAAATGGCAACTTTTAGTTTTGAGACAAAAGTTTCGTTTTAATTAAATAAAAACAAGCTTAACTACTTGAAAAATGGTTAAGTTAGCAACACAGTATTTTACATTTAGTAGTTAAAAATTATCCAAAAAGTGGATTACGCTTTGTACTTAAAATTTTCCTTAAATTTACATTAATTGTAAAAATAATTCTAAGCGTGGATTCCTCTATAAAAAATTACAAGTTTGAAAACAATATTTTAAAATTGTTAAAAAAGAATCAGACTTTTTTTTTGTTAAGTTGACAGTGTAAAAGAATGCGAAAATTACCGACATAAAATTTTTGTGTGTGCCCACAACGGTAATTTTAAAATAGATTTAAGAAAAAGCTGCGCAACTTAAATGAATCTGTGTAGTCCAAGGCTTTGTAGTTAAAATTTGCCGTAGTTGTGTAAAAATAATTCCAAGTGTTAGTTATTTGAGGGACGCTTGTGTATTTTGGCTGAAAGGTTTATGATAAAAAATATTTTAAGCTGAGTATTTTTTTTAAATGCAAACAAGAATTAAGTTTTTTATGTAAAATAAAACTGTTTCTTAAAAATTAAAGTAATTATTTACATTACATTAAGAAAAGCTTGAATAAAAAAATTTAAAAAAATATATAAAAATTAATTAAAGCATTACAAAAATATATCAAAATAAAATAAAACCTGTAAAAACAAAATCATGTAAAATTAACTAAATCCTTGTTCATAACAAAATGTGGGCAGCTCAGCTCGTTAGTAAACTCTTGCCAGCGAGCTCTAGCAAGCTGTTGTGCAGTGTTAAATAAAAAAAATTAAAGAAACAGTATATAAAACATTGCTTAAAATGATTAAATAAAAAAGTTTTGTATAGAAGAATTTAATAAATAACTAAATAAAATAAAAAGATTTCAATTAACATAACATAACTTCCAAAAAATCAACTCTGAAATTTAATAATGCGAAACTGCTTTCTTTAAAATTAATCTGGACTTAAATACTTTTTTTTATACTTTTATGTATATAAGCTCTTTTATCTAAAAGAGAAAAAAACATTAACGCAGACTTTAAAGTAAACGTTAGAGAAAAACATTTTTTTTCATAAAAAGTATTATTCTGCATTCTGAATTTAAAAAATCAGCATCTCATAACTACTTTTTGGTGCATTTCCTATATTTTTTGCTTTATCGTCAGTATGAAATTATTGGTGCAATTAAAAAAAAACAAAAATTTTAATCCACATTTTTTAGAATCCATGCGAAATACCGAACAGACACAAATATTTTTTCATAAAGTTTAATTTAAAGTCTACGTTAATTTTTTTTTGGTTAAAAAAATATATTGAAGTGAAGAATAATTTTCAAAATGCAGTCTCGCATTATTTAATGTCAGAGTTGATTTTTTAAAAGTTATGTTATAGCAAGCTGCTAAAGGAAATAGAGATTTTAGTTGGCACCGTTCATTAGAAGTAGTAACAAACAATCTGTTAAATTTTTGTTATGAATAAGGCTGCTATTAAGCAAGAGCTCGGTAGAATATTTATTATTATTGTATACATACATATTACTTACTACGTAGAATAGAGAGAAAATTGTGCCAGATAAATTACAACAAAAATAATATAGTATTTTTTTTTTTAAATTTAATTTAACTATATAATTAAGCATCACGATATAATGGTTTAGGTGTCTGTTTAAAATTGTTGAAATTTAATTGCCTGCTTTAGTTCATGCGAATGATAGTTTTCTTTTGTACATTAAATACAAAAACAAATTAAAAAATTTTTTTTGGTTGTCATTATAATTTGTACGACAGTAGCTATTGTTTGTGTGAAGTGAAACTGCCTCAAAATATTGTTTAAAAAACTTAAAATAAAATATAGAAATAAGTTTTAATAATCCCCTCATCCACGTTATCGAAATTTTTCATAAATTTTACGTAATTTTTTTTTTTTTTGGATAAGAGCATAAATATTTAAAAAAAAAACATGTTTATGTAGTAAGAAAATAAATATAAAATGAAATTATTTGTAATTTAAGAAGCTGTGCATAACAGGACCCATTAAAATGTTTTAAATTTATAATTTACTATAAGAATATTTCCTACTTCAAAAAAATAAATTAAATTATTGAAATGAAATTAAGCAAAACCCATACCCAAAAAAAAAATAATAATTACGAAGTGAAGTTGACTTTATGAAAACTTTGTCAAATTGCAAAAATTATAAAGCTCTAAATCAATATGACACTCTAAATATAATAAAATATTATATAACTACTCAAAGTATGAGAAGAAATAACGCCAGAAGCATACAGAGATGCCAGCTTTGAGGTTAGAATTTTCAGATTTTTATTCAACAATTGTAAAATAAAAAAACACATAAAAGCGTATCATAGCTTCATGAGTACATTCCGTATTGCAAACAAAAAGCACATATAAAAACTAGTTTTTACTTTCAAAAGAAACTTTGTACAAGCTTGTGGAGAAATAGGCCCATAATGCTTTAATACAATGAAAAAAAAAATTTATATTTTTTGTGTTTAAGAAACTTATTTGCTTAAATTAAAAATATGTCGTCATATGTTTGCAAAAAAGCCCTAAGTTACAAAAAATTAAATGCGACTTTTTTAGGTTCAATACTTCAAGACTTCTCTGCTACAATTCAAAATAATCATCTTGAAAAGTAAAAATTTTTTAAATAATAGAGACTTGTTTTTGGCTTCTGCCATACAATTTTTTTTAAATGTAACTTAGAAAGCTTTTTTGAAAACACATGACGACATCTGATTTAGGGAATTTTTTTTAACCTAAAACCAAAATTTTACTCCTAAAGAATATTCATAATTCTGCTGTATATCTAAACTCCGTTTACCTCTATATGCTCTGTGACCACAAGCAGGGCGCTGATAATAATTTTGATATTTTAAATAGTTCATAAAAAAAATTGTTTATTAAGTTTCTTATAAAAAAATTTACTTAACAAACTCTTATTATAAGAATATATTTTTTTTTTATTAATTTAGCCGTTAGTTTATATAAAAACCAGTCGTTCTGACTTTACACCTTAAATAATAAGGGCCTGGTTAACATTATGATACATAAACTGAATTAAAATATAAGAAATATTTTTTTAAATTTATTAACAGAAATTTATTAATTGAAATTGCTTCAATTAAGAAAGAAGAAATAAAAATAAGCACAAAATTATGTTTAAAAACAATATTAACAGTAAGAAAACTTGGAAAAGATTAATATTAAAAAAAATAATAAAAATAAATAATAAATAAATGAAAAATAAAATAAATAAAAAAAATAAATTAATAAAAAAAATTAATTAAGAAAAAAAATAAAGAAATAAAGAAAAAGAAATAAATATATGAAAAAAACATAAATATATTAAGAAAAAAAATTAATTAAGAAAAAGAAATGAATAAATTAAGAAAAACATAAATAAATTAAAAAAAAAATAAATTCAGAAAAAGAAATGAATAAATTAAGAACAAAAAAATAAATAAATTAAGAAAAAGACATAAATATATTAAGAAAAAAAAAACAATTAAGAAAAAGACATAAATAAATTAAGAAAAAAAAATTAATTAAGTAATTAAAAAAGAAATTAAGAAAAAAAATAATAACTTCAGAAAAAGGAAAAATAAATTAGGAAAAATATATAAATAGATTAAGCAAAAATGAATAAATCAAAAAAAAAACAAATAACTTCAGAAAAAGAAATTATTAAATTCCGAAAAAAAATAAATTCAGAAAAAAACTAAATTAATTAAGAAAAATAAATTAATTAACTAATTAAAAAAGAAGTTAAGAAAAAAAATAATAACTTCAGAAAAACAAAAAATAAATGAATTAATTAGGAAAAAAAATAAATTCAGAAAAAGAAATTAAGAAAAAGAAATAAATAAATTAAGAAAATAAGAAAAAAAAAAAAAATTCAGAAAAAAAAAATTTAATAAATTCAGAAAAAGATATAAATAAATTAAGAAAAAAATTAATTAAGAAATTAAGAAAAAAATTAATTCAGAAAAAGGAATAAATAAATTAAGAAAATAACAAAATTTTAGTAATGTGAATGTCAAATTTATAAAGTTAATTAACTGGAAGTTTTTGAAATTAATTTCTAGCGTAAATGTATGAAACCTTAACTTAATGACAAAAAAATATTTATAAATTCAAGCGTATAAAAATAACTCTATAAGCAACATTTAACAAAATATTAAATAACGAAAAATAAATGCAATGCATCAAGCATTTAACGAGAATTTAGTTTTCAAAGTTAAAGCCTCTATAAAAATTATTTTTAAATATAAATAAGTGTGCTCTTGCTGACATTTTGCTAATATTATCTAATCTGCTGACATGAATTAATTACTATATATTCTTCTTAAGGAGTTGCTTGAAAAACCCTAAACAGAATTAACCTTTAATGAACAAAAAAAATATGCTTTATGATGTATAAAAATAAAAAATACTTGTCTATATATAATTAATTAGTCAGAGAAAATATTTGTTGTTGAAGAATTAATAAAATTAATAATTTTATTGTCCAGTACAAGCTTATAATTTTAATTTTAAATACAAAACAAAAACAAATTTAATTAAAAAAACAAAATGTAATATCTTTAAAAAGAAATATTAAGTATAAAAATCTGTTTAAAACCATTTTATTAAATCTATGTGAAAGTAATTTTAAGTAACAGTTTTCTGAATGTTTTCTAAATATGAAATGCATAAAATTGTAAATAATTTAAATTTAAGGCCCAGTTTAGCTAAATGCGAATGAAAGCTACGTTCCTATAATTGTATTGAAAACACAAAATTTCTTTTTGTTTTCAATACAATTGTGCGAACCAAACTTTCGTTAGCATTTAGCTGACACAGACCCTAAGTATTTGCTAAATGTGCACGCCACAAAGCTTAATTGCAAATGCTTTGAGCCAACTTCTCATACAATCTGGTGACATTGTCATTTGGTGATTTGGGCCCTGACCAAAGGCTCTTTTCCTATAAAATAATAACATAAGGATTAGACAAATATAAAAAACATTTCAGAAATTGTTATCATTTTTAGATTGAGTGTTCTTGTGATGTTCGTAAACCGAAACGTTTAGGCTATTCAGTACTATGCAAGTCGATTTTAAGACTATTTATTAAATAATTAAATTAAATTAGATGAGATTAATTTTTTATTTTAAACTAAACTTTCTTTAATTATAAATGTACAAATAATGTTAAATAAAAAAAATTATATCAATTATAATAAACAAACTAACAGACAAAATTAAAAAAAAAAAAAAAAAAAATTAAACCAAAATTTATGGAGAAAATTTATGAAAAATTTCGTTAACGTTGACTTCAAAGTTTACGTTTTGGTTAAGAGGGTTAATCTAAAAGTAAAATATACAAAATAAGTTTATTAAAAATGATTACAAAAAGTCAAATACATAGTGTCAGAGGGTAAATTACGGCTTTCGTTTTGCAGCAAATCTAAAAAAAAAACACACAAATCTTGAAGCTGTAATTTTCACTCAAAATCATTTAAAAATATATTAAACAAATTAAAAAAGCATGTATAAAAAATCAGAATAACACATAAGAAGCGGCCTTAGTACGAGTGTTGTTTTCGTGGTCGGACAAGCGCTGTTGTGGTCACGGCAATGACACTCATATAATCAGGCCTAATAATTAATATTGAACTCAATAATATATTTATTTAAATTTTCTAAAACAAATTTTATAATTAAAAAAAAATATATAAAACCTAATTAAAATGTAATTTTAAAGTAAGAAACAATGGGCCATAATCACAATTACAAAAAAGTAGGCTGACTTTTGTTCATAAGAATTTTATGAATTTAAACTAATTTTTCAAAAGATACCGATTTTAGTGTAACTAGGATTATGACCCAATATGTTTACAGCATATTAGAGAGATATGTTGCAAAAAAGTTGTGCAAAATTGTACAAAACACATACGAGTACTTAAGATACGGTCACATTACAAACCAGCAGTTAAATTATTGCCCCTATTTTGGTTAACAGCAACTCAACTCTACTTTAGTTGTAATTTGTGTTATTACTGTGTTGTGAACCATAATTTTGTTAAAACCCAACAAAAAACAAATTTTCTTATATTGTTTTTGTTTTTAATACAAATGTGCTTTGCTTTCGTTTGCTTAGGTGTTAATGTGACATCGGCGAACAGGCTATAAAACAACTAAAATGTCATTAGTTTTCAACAATAACAAAATTAGGAAAAACAAATCAATTGTTTTGCAGCCAACTTCACTACCTAATGGCTGACAAAATCAAATATTTCAATTGCTCAGTGTTGCCGCCGCGTTTGCTTAATACATTTTGTATGAGCACCAGATTTTAGTTCACATAATTATTTAAAAAAACAACACGTTTATATATTAAATTTTTACGAAATATTAACTTTATAACAAGTTAATTTAAGCGAAGCTGTATGGAAGGCAGAAAAGCATATAAAGTTATTATTGCAGACAGTTGTGGTTTTATTTTTCCAATCAAAATAACTCTGGGTTAACGGTCGAAATTTCAATATAATTTAAATGTGAATTTCGAGCGATATGCCTTAATTAGGCCCCTGGGTACTTAAAGTTCAAAAACTGTTTATCCATTATATTAATTAAAAACTTACCTTAAATATGACCTGTTAGTTCTGAAAGTGGTATAAGCCCATTTAAAAAAGATGGTGTCTATATTATAATAAAATTACCGCTAGCTTATTTTTTTTTAAGTGGACTTATATCACTTTGGCAACAGATTTTAGTTTTGGATTTTTTTTAAACATAAACTGCTATTTTTGAAAGTGGTATAAGTCCACTTAAAAAAAATAATTTAGCGGGAATTTTTGTAAGAAATAAAAACCGTTTTACTAAAATTACCGCTAACTTATTTTTTTTAAAGTGGACTTATATCACTTTCCAATATAATAACTCATCTAATAATTTTTTGTGACTGGCAACAGATTTTAGTTTTAGATTTTTTTTTTTTAAAATATGAACTGCTGTTTTTGAAAGTGGTATAAGTTCACTTTAAAAAAAAAAATAATTTAGCGGTAATTTTTGTAAGATATAACAACAATCTTACTAAAATTAACACTGACTGATTTTTTTTTTAAAGTGGACTTATACCAATTTTAATCTAAAAGAAAATTGGCCTCAGCCTTCTGATTTGCTTTACATATAAAATTTTAAATTATATCATTTTGCAAATTTCTCTAATAGAAAAACATTAAAATTTACCAAAAACAAAAAAAAAAAAAAACAAAACCAAAAGAAAGAAAAATAATTAAGATTAAATGTGGTACAGTTTGCAATTAAGTTTAATATTTATAGTTCATAGTTCATACTATAATACAAAATCATTTAACAATAAATAAAAAGTAACCCTTTATTAATCTTTATTAATATTGATAATTAAAACCAACAACAAAAAATCTACAAATATTTTTAACAACACAGCAGCAAACACAAGAAAAAAAAAAGACACATACACACAAAAACAACAACTGTGATTATTTTATTTATAATTTTTTGCATTTTGTTTTTAAACATTTATTAAACAACAAAAAAAAATAATAATTAAACACCTTAAACTGTACAAAAAAATATCAAAATCAAATCATTAATTAAAAAAAACAAAAAAAACATTTTAAACAAATTTTTAGATAAAAAAAATAGAAGAATCTCATATTGTGATATTTGCATTTGAAAATCTCATATTTTAATAATTTTTTTTTTAAATTATTTTTTTTTCTTAATTAATTTATTACTCTACTTCTCTTTGTATTCCATGAAATGGCTTATTATTTTTAAATGAATTAATTAATCAATTTAATGTACAGTCTTCAATTCAATACTAATTTTCTAAATTAATTAAAAACTAATTTATACAAACAATTTTAGGATAATTGTGCCTTAAATATTGCTGCATTCTATTTTATTTATTATAGAAAATTTGCTTTTAATTTATTGAAACAGATTTGTTTATTTTCTTGTAATCAAAGTTTTCTTTTAATTTTATTCTACATTCTTCTTCTTTAAATTAATTTAAAATGTAAAACATAATTTTGCTTTTGTTGTAAAAGTTTAATTTATTTTCTTTTTAGTATTATCTTTTATAAAGATTTTTTCTTACAGCCATTTTTGTATGATGATGAGTTCGTTTTAGGAACTCGCTTAAAATTTATTTCACAAAAGTTCTTAATGAATTCAAATATTCAAGGAGAATTAAAAAACAAACCAAATAAAGAAAATATATTTTTTATGAAAAAAAAACGAATATGTTTAATTATAACAGTTTAAAAGGTGAAAAGGTAATGTATTATCCAAAAATTAGCAAATAGACAAAACTGCCATGTTGCAAGTACAAATTAATTTACTTTTTGGTTTTTTTCCTATAACTTATGAGTAACTTAATATTTTTAATTAAAAGTTTCACCAGATGATAGAGCGGGAAATGGACTACCGTTCCCTAGAACATTTATCTAAAATCGCTCCAACGCTTACAAAGTCATAAGCGTTTTTCTAATTAAAACGCTTTTTATCCCACTTGGATGTGGCATGTGGCAACGTATGTGGCATGTAACAGATAGCCCATTTCCAACCCTACAACATGGTGCAAGTTTCATGCGAAAATATGCCACCGTTCAAAAGTTGTAACAAAAAAACAAAAATCATTTCCCAAAAATCCACCTACTGCTGGTTCTGTTGGCCTGGTGTTTCACTTTTTTTTCAAAGTTTTTGAAATGAATTCTCGCACAATGGGACAGATGAATTTTTTTTAAATTTGGTATTTTTGCCATAACTTTTAGACGGATCAATATTTTTTAATAAAACTTGCACCATGTGGCAGAGTCGAAAATGGGCTATCTGCCACGTGCCACATATCTTGCCACATGCCATATTCAAGTCGAATAAAATGTGTTTTCATTTGAAAAACGCTTATAACTTTTTTTGCTTTGGAGCGATTTTAAAAAAATGTTCCACTAAAATGTAGCCCATTTCCCACTCTGCCACATGGTGAAAGTTGCATTAAAAATATTGATCCATTCAAAAGTTATAGGAAGAAAACCAAAAACATTTAAATCTGAACTTGCAACATGCTGTTTTTGTCAACTCTTCCCTTTTTTGCTATAACTTTTGAACGGACTAATATTTTTACATGAAACCTTCACTGTCTGATAGAGCGGGAAATGGGCTACCGTTCCCTAGAACATTTTTCTAAAATCGCTCCAACGCTTACAAAGTTATAAGCGTTTTTCTAATTAAAACGCTTTTTATTCCACTTTAATGTGGCATGTGGCAACATATGTGGCATGTAACAGATAGCCCATTTCCAACCCTACAACATGGTGCACGTCTCATGCGAAAATATGCCACCGTTCAAAAGTTATAACAAAAAAACAAAAATCATTTCCCGAAAATTCACCTACTGCTGGTTCTGTTGGCCTGGTGTTTCACTTTTTTTTCAAAGTTTTTTGAAATGAATTCTCGCACAATGGGACAGATGATTTTTTTTTTAAATTTTGTATTTTTGATATAACTTTTGAATGGATCAATATTTTTTAATGCAACTTTCACCATGTGGCAGAGTGGAAAATGGGCTATCTGCCACGTGCCACATATGTTGCCACATGCCACATCCAAGTGGAATAAAAAGCGTTTTAATTAGAAAAACTCTTATATCTTTGTAAGCGTTTAAGCGATTTTAGAAAAATGTTCTAGGGAACGGTAGCCCATTTCCCGCTCTATCAGCCAGTGAAGGTTTCATGTAAAAATATTAGTAAGTTCAAAAGTTATAGCAAAAAAGGAAATAAGTTGACAAAAACATCATGTTGCAAGTTCAGATTTAAATGTTTTTGGTTTTCTCTCTATAACTTTTGAATGGATCAATATTTTTTAATGCAACTTTCACCATGTGGTAGAGTGGAAAATGGGCTACATTTTAGTGGAACATTTTTTTAAAATCGCTTCAACGCTTACAAAGTTATAAGCGTTTCTCTCATTAAAACGCTTTTTATTCCACTTGTATGTGGCATGTGGCAACATATGTGGCATGTAGCAGATAACCAATTTTCCACTCTGCCACATGGTGAAAGTTGCATTAAAAAATATTGATCCGTCTAAAAGTTATGGCAAAAATACAAAATTTAAAAAAATTCATCTGTCCCATTGTGCGAGAATTCATTTCAAAAAACTTTGAAAAAAAAAGTGAAACACCAGGCCAACAGAACCAGCAGTAGGTGGATTTTCGGGAAATGATTTTTGTTTTTTTGTTATAACTTTTGAACGGTGTCATATTTTCGCATGAGACGTGCACCATGTTGTAGGGTTGGAAATGGGCTATCTGTTACATGCCACATATGTTGCCACATGCCACATCCAAGTGGAATAAAAAGCGTTTTAATTAGAAAAACGCTTATAACTTTGTAAGCGTTGGAGCGATTTTAGAAAAATGTTCTAGGGAACGGTAGCCCATTTCCCACTCTATCAGCCAGTGAAGGTTTCATGTAAAAATATTAGTCCGTTCAAAAGTTATAGCAAAAAAGGAAATAAGTTGACAAAAACAGCATGTTGCAAGTTCAGATTTAAATGTTTTTGGTTTTCTTTCTATAACTTTTGAATGGATCAATATTTTTTAATGCAACTTTCACCATGTGGTAGAGTGGAAAATGGGCTACATTCTAGTGGAACATTTTTTTAAAATCGCTCCAAAGCAAAAAAAGTTATAAGCGTTTTTCAAATGAAAACGCATTTTATTCGACTTGAATATGGCATGTGGCAAGATATGTGGCACGTGGCAGATAGCCCATTTTCCACTCTGCCACATGGTGTAAGTTTTATTAAAAATTATTAATCCGTCTTAAAGTTATGGCAAAAATACAAAATTTAAAAAAAATTCATCTGTCCCATTGTGCGAGAATTCATTTCAAAAAACTTTGAAAAAAAAAGTGAAACACCAGGCCAACAGAACCAGCAGTAGGTGAATTTTCGGGAAATGATTTTTGTTTTTTTGTTATAACTTTTGAACGGTGGCATATTTTCGCATGAGACTTGCACCATGTTGTAGGGTGGGAAATGGGCTATCTGCCACGTGCCACATATGTTGCCACATGCCACATCCAAGTGGGATAAAATGCGTTTTAATTAGAAAAACGCTTATAACTTTGTAAGCGTTTAAGCGATTTTAGAAAAATGTTCTAGGGAACGGTAGCCCATTTCCCGCTCTATCAGCCAGTGAAGGTTTCATGTAAAAATATTAGTCCGTTCAAAAGTTATAGCAAAAAAGGGAAGAGTTGACAAAAACATCATGTTGCAAGTTCAGATTGAAATGTTTTTGGTTTTCTTCTTAAAACTTTGGAATGGATTAATATTTTTTAATGGAACTTTCTTTGCTCTGAAACTAAGTTGACCCATTAAATTAAAAAATTCTTAAGCAGAGAAATTATATTGTTAAGCATACATATTGTACTTAGGAATGTGGTGAATATTTTTATTATGGTGTAGGGTTCATACAATTCGTTAAGGCTGATAAGAGATAAATGTTTACTTACTTTTTGTACATTTTCTTATAAAATAAAAACGAGTTTGACTTTTTATTTGGTTTTTTATTTATTTATTTATGTAGTCAGAACTAGAGTGAAATAAATGATTTGGAAATTTGTTTTCCAAAAATTTTTTTGTGAAATACCAAGCGCCCAGAATTGACTAGCAAGTAATTTTTGATATCTAATTTTTTTTATTGTTTTTTTGCTTATAAATTTAATATTTGTAAAGATTGTGTTAAATTATTATTTATTTATTTTTTTCGGTAAATAGAAAAATATTTTTGATTTACACTAAATGTAAAATGTAAAATAACTCTGACACATCTAGACTATACAAACAATCAGGTTAGAAATAAAATTGTTGTTATAATTGCTAAACTCTACATCTGATTGTATTGATATCAAGCACACTAATCGAGTGGAGATTGGCGTGCCCGATATCATTTAAATTTAACTTTATAGAAGGTTAAAAAGACTTATGAGCTGTTGATAGGACACGGTTAATTCAAGCGTTCTAAAAATTTTTTTTTATAATTTTTTAGACGATTGTATTTGTTTGTCTCTTGTAAACAGCAAATAATTTTTTTATTGACTTTTTCTTTGTTTTAGAATAAAATGTTTTTTGTTTTTTTTATTTTTTTTTTTTTTTTAATTTAAAATTATATTTTTTATTATCAATATTTAAAGTTTATTTTTATTTAAGGAATTTTCTTTTGCTGGAAAAAATTTACAAAAACAAAAGTATTAACAAAAAATTGCTCTTGTACTTTTTACCAGCCATGAAAATACCATTAAATACAGCTTAAAGATAAACATTATTATTTAATTTTCTTAAATTTAAGGTATACATTCATATCATATACATAGAATATGTATTTGAGCTGTTATTTTTGAAAGTGGCATAAGCCCACTTTAGAAAAAAAAATATATCGCTGAACCATAATATTAATATTTTAGAGTTGATTGTAACAAGTCAATGTTTTCTTAAGTCGACTTAAGCAATTTTTCCTTATGAGCTGTTATTTTTGAAAGTGGTATAAGTCTATTTTCAAAAAAAAACATTTGTTAACGGCATTTTTAGTAAGATGATGTCTATATTTTATGCGGGTTTTACACTATAATACAAGAGTTGAGATTTTCGATAGATTTTAAAAATCAAATGGGATTTTAATAAGACTGTCAAAAAATCGTAAGGGGTTGTTTATACTATAATACAAGCTTTAAGATTTTCATTGGATTCTCTCAGCTGTTTTCTAAAGTTTAGAAACGTTTGGAAAATTTTCTAAAAATGGTGAAAGCCCTGCGATTATCTAATTTTTATTATTTTTTATATTATACTTTTTCATTTTATTTCAATTTTTGACAAGTCCTTTCACTCAGTATTATAGTGTAAAACCCGCATTACTAGAATTATTATTGATTGATTTTTTTTAAGTAGACTTATACCACTATCCCAACTAACAGCTAAAGTATATTCATTTATAAATCCATCACTCCCTGTTTGTTAGGGTCCATAAAAGAGAACGATAGCTTCGTTTTCGTTTATACAAGTGTACGAACGAAGCTAACGTTCAATTTTATAGAGACCGGGCGTAAACTTTTAAAGCTGCGCTTGGTGGCAAACGATTTACAAACATTTTACAGATACCAGATGGGGCAAACATCTTGCTACCATTTTGATTGAGCAACAGAAACTAGTTATTATTATTTAAGTAAAAAAAAAAATTATCTTGGTAATGTGACGTTTAACTCAGTTTCGCTTTAACCATTGTGTGGTGTAGACATAAAATTTTTTTATGAAACGAGCAGAAATAGTGGCAATATTTAATCGTAATATAATCCTAAGGCTGTCTGGTGAAATTGAAGATTTTTCGTGGCCACATCAACAAACAGAACAGTCGGTTTTGGGAAACACAGAGTCCTCAATTAATCCATGAAACATCATTGCATTTACTGTATGATGTGGTATTCATGCTGGAAACATCTTTGGTCTTTTTTTTTTTTTTTTTTTTTGAAAATGACCAAAATGTTGGAGTTATTGTTACTGCTAAACGTTACCAAGGCATGATTCGAAATTTTCTTGTGCCTGAAATGCAAGAGCAAGGACTAGAGGACACAGCACACACAGCTCGTTTAACAATTCAATTAGTGAATAACGTTTTTATACCACAACTAGCTGACCCGGCAAACGTTGTCTTGCCTTAAAATTTTTATATATTCGATCTTCTTACACTAAGAAATCGTACTCATAGAGTAAAGAACCATGCGAGACCGGGTAAAAACAGGTAGTAAGCAAATAAGCCAGATACCGACTATAGCGCTACCTGCCGGGCGTATTTGTGACGTCAAACCTTCCAAGATTATACATATAAGCCTTCCTCTTGAATCACTCTATCTTTTAAAAAAAAGTGCATCAAAATCCGTTGTGTAGTTTTAAATTAGACAGACGCGGGAAGCGACTTTGCTTTATACTATGTAGTTAGTGACTAATTTCGCCAAGTGGTGATTTAGCATATCCGGATTTAACAGCACCAGACTATTTCTTATGGGGGTTTTTTTTAAATCAAAGGCTTATGTGAATAAGCCCCAAACGATTCAACATCTTAAAGACAATGTTCGTCACGAAATTTAAGAAATTCAGACTGAGATGTTGCAGAATGTCATGAAAAATGTCTTAGCGAATTGCCCTAACCATTTAGCCGATATAATTTTCCAATCAGAACGAAAAAAAAAATGTAAAGACCAAATAAACTTTTTATGAAAACCAAACTTGCTTATCTTTGCTTTGAGCAAAGTTATAGTTAATCAAAATGGTAGCGGGACTTTTGCCCCACCGTATGTTGTACGTATGTTTGTATGTATTTTATAGGTATATTTAATTTTTCAAATTAATTTAAGAGAAAATGTAAGCAATTTATAGAGATATTCACAAACATTTATTTAATTTTTTTTGTAAACAGTTTTTGTGAAAAATTAATTAATTTCATATATAATAAATTGCATGTATGTATGTATATTTCTGAAAATAAGCTTTTACATACATAAACACTTTTTAAAACAATAATTTTCCAGAAAATTTATTATGTTTCACAACATCAAGCCTTATTGGTTTGAGTTATTTGTTTCTTAAATTTGAAATTAAAGCCAACAATTCCGTTAGACATTGTGAAATGAACAATCAATATTAACTTTAAAAACTTTTATATTTAAACGATTAGTTATTCTTCCATTTTCCTCTTTCTTTTGCTTTGTTACTGCTGTTTTAAACTTATGCTACGATTAAATAAAATGTTTTATATTTTGGTTTTTATTAATATTTTATTATTTACAATTCGATTTTGGAATTTGTTTTTAATTCACCAGGACTTTATTGTTATTGTATTATCACAGCCAGTGATTTTAAAACATGTGATTTTCAAGTAATAAACTCTTTTAACAGCTGATTTAAGGCATTTATTTTCAACTGTTAATTTAAATCAAATTTTAAAGCAAAATTGGCTTATAATTTAAAACTAAATAAGAGAGAGAGAGTGAGAGAGAGAGAAATGTATTGTGTTTTATTCAAACACCTAACGGGAAATCATGTGCATGGCATAATCTTGTATTTCTATCATTATTTGCTTCAATTATTGGGTTACGACCCAATTGATTCCGCATGGAAAGGAAAATTTCGCGCAAACAAATATCGATCGATATGCAAATTGCTATTATTCATTGCTGCAGAATTATCTTATTATTTTGAATTGTTTCATTTAATTGTGAATTAAATTAAATGCTTTCCGCAATCGCGGAACGGAATGAATAATTAGACCCATTATTTTCAACATCTCCGAAAAGAGAATCATCATTTGGATCGTTTGCATAACAGAGTGTGAAGGGTTATGGAGTGGGGAGCCATATGCTATGTTGGTACCTGCAAGCTGAAGTTTTTGTTCAGCCCCTGAACCCTAATTGCTATATTGGAGTGCTACAAAAAGCTTTTCCTCACTTTCAGATTATTTTTGAAAGTTTACAGTGGACTTTCCAGCATATTAACTGGGTAGTAAAGTCATGGCGATGCGATTAAAATTTTAAAGTACTCGATTCGTGCCCTTACATGACGGCTCTCAATATCATTGCAAATTTTTGGGCATGGTAACTTCGTAAAGTATGTGCTTCTAGAAAGCGGCATACTACTAATTGAAGGCATTGATTCTATTCCCAATCGAATTTGTGAAGCAATTTGCGTTATTAAAAAGGCTTTAAAATGTACATAAAATTAAACATTTGCATTTCTGAACTCACGGCCGGTTTTAAATCACGATTTTGTACGCAGAACACCTTTTTCGTGATTTTACATCACTTTGAGAGATAAACTGTTTTTTTATAGACGTGTCCTAATCATATGACTCAAATTTTGAAGGCATTATTTCTTACCTTTTTTTTTACAAATTTTTTATAAAAAAAAAGTGTTTAATAACAACTAAATTGCCTTTAAATAGAAATAAAAATTCAGTTCGTAGCAATTTTCTTTTAGAAGCATTAAATTACAAAAAAAAAATTGTTTGAGGTTCTGTTCATGTGGCAGAAAGTGTATACTAAAACTAGTTTTGTGGAAACACTTTGAAGGCAAACTGCAATGTCTTGAAATCGCACGTTTTAAAATCACTTGATCATGAAATTAAATATTTTTTTTTTATTTAAATTGCTTTACAGTCTAAAATATTTTTTTGTTTTTTTTTTTTTTTTTTTTTTTTACATACTGAAATAAATAATTTTTAATAAAAAAAAATAAATGCCAACATTTATATTAATAAATGCAATTGTTTTAGGGCCTATTAAACACAATTGATACATAAAATATTTCTAGAATGGAACTTAAATAATCATAATCTGTCTTGTTACGGTAGTGAAAGCAAAAACTCGTGGCAACGTTTCTTATGTGTTTTATATTAGCTTTGTTCGAGTACTTTTTGGGAAAAGTTCGTCGAAATGAGAGTAAGCTAAGATTACTCTCAAAAAACCACAAAAATATTTAAAAGTAAACGAACGCAAAAAATCAATTTTTAGCCCAGAAACAAAATGCCAAACACTTACAAAAAATAAAATATGAGGTAGTGTCTGGAGCAGTTTTAACATAACAAGCGAAATGTGTTGATATCAAGTTTGACATATTCAGCCAGAAAACTTCATAAATTTGTAAATTTATTTTACAGTTTGCACTTTGTTTACTTTTATTTATTTTTCAAACAGCTGATCGACAATTTACCCAACTTGCACGAAGAAAAAGTGTGGGCTGTTTCGCGCAAAAAAAAAATAATAAGAAGCATAATTCTCTCACACAACTGCTCTCATTTACACAAGCTTGCAGTAAACGAACGCATTTTGTGTAAATTGGGATCCCGCGGGATCCCAATGTGGAGTAACCTAGCGTTTCCACATGCAAGTGCAAGTTCGAAAAACTTAATGCACTCACACACTCTCACTTTACGGACTAGCAGCCGAACTGGCAACGAAATTCTCTTGCATCAATTAAAAGCAATCACTTTAGCCCAGACTAGTTCCTAGGCTACACTTTTTTTCGTTGGCTTTTGAAAAAGAATTAATTATGCAATTATTACACACATTAATTTTCCTTGAGATGTTGCCACAATCAACTCACTAATTTCTGCACTCAGATTTTAGAATTGAAAAATTAAGATGCTAAATTATATTAAAAAAAATATTAACTGTAAAATATCCCATGACTTGTGAAGTTGCCAGATGTTCAAGTGTTTTTTTTTTGTGTGTCAAAGTACAATAAGCACTCTTTGATTATGGCAATTTGTTTGTTTGTTTAAATTCTTTGGTTTTTCATTAAATAATTTAGTTAATAGATTAATATAACTTTGGTTAATATAAGGAGGACTTGATTAGAAATTATATTTAATCCCTGTTTGTAAATTAGGAATATAAGAAGTTTTGGTTTAGTATTAAGTTTTTGTATACAAATAATTATTTAAACTAAAATATTTGTTACAAAAATTAGTATAAATAAAAAAAAAAATAAATAAAACTCAACAAATTTCGCTTACAAGCGTAATCACTTTTAGGGTAAATTATTAAATAAAAAAATTTTAGTTTGTTACATACATTTTTGAAAATAGAACTTTTTTTTGTGTTTTTAATTTTTTTTTTTAAGTTTCTCTTGGGGAAACCAATATAAAGCTGTTAAATTTTCTTCCTTCAATTTAAGTTTATTTTTTTTTAACAAACAAGCTTAAACTTGCATATTTTTTTTGTTTTTTTTTTTTTTTAATATAAATGCAATATATCGTTTTTAATACTTACATTTAAAACTTTTATAAATTTCTTGTGGAATTCTGCTTTTACATGTAATTGTAAACCGAGTGTTATGCTATATCGCGCACTATTTCAATTTTATCAAACATATCTGAGTCAGGCGGTATGGTGGTGAAATGTGTGCGATCACTGCGGAAGGTATTGCGTTCATTGGAACTCGTTTTAAGTGAATGTTCCGATGGAGTCTCTGTACCGCTTAATTGTATGCGTTTTTGTAAAGCTGACACAAAATTCTGGAATATAAAATAAAAAAAAAAAACATTTTTTTAAATGTACATTTTGATTTGTTTATTTAAAAATACTTGTGATATAATATCACCACGAGCTGTGCGCACTTGATACAAATAACGAAATTTGCGTTGTCTAGCCTCTTCGCGGGTTTCACGTGGTCGTGTTTGCATGCGCTGCAGCTGTTGGTGGCGTTTTTGAAAAACCCTTTTGCGGTGATCAATACCCCAGGCCGTAATGAAACTTTGTATCATTAAGCCAATAATAATGCTCACAGGCCAGGCAAATATAAGTATGCCTCCATAACAGGCAGGCGGATTTGGATGGGGTTTCATGTTAAAAATCTAAATGAGAATTTAAAAAAAAATATTATTTTAAATTGAACTTAAATAAAAATTTATTTATTTAAATATCGCTCTCATTTATTTCAATAGTGTCATAATCCAAACCACATTATATTACAGCAGAAGCATTTAAATTTTGCAATTTGTTACCACTCTTAAGGGGAAAAATTTTTAATAATTCTAAATTGGAGCGGCAAGCATTTTTTATCTGTCAAAAATTCTCAGGCCCATTAGAAATGTATGAGCAATTGCAAGTTTTTTAGTGAAGTTGGCTGCAAGACAATTGTTTTTTATTTTTGTTTGGCTATTTTTAACTCTATTTTTATTATAAAAACCCTCTATATTAAAAAAGATGATTAACATTACTGTAAAGAATACGCACCGGCAGCCCTCTTATTTGGGAATGACGCTTTTATATAAAGGGCGTTAAAAAATCCTGTGCTTGCCGCTGTAATTTAGGTTGAACTGTATATTATTACGTTTGTCAAAGTCGTTATGATAACATGGAAATGTGGCAGCACTGCCCATATGTTAGTATGATTTTATTGTTTTAAAATTAATTTACAAAACTACATTTTTGAGTTATGACACTATTGAAGTAAATAATTGTACACACAAAAAACAACTTCGGTTGTGAGAAATAAATTTTTTTCCAATCAAAAATTTAGTTGTGATAATCAAATTTTTTAGTTCGATAATAAAGTCTAAAATTTAGTTCTCTAAAAAATATTTCAAGCTGTATAAACGATTTTCTACTGTAGCGATTAAAGAATTTCATTATAGCAATTGGCAAACAAATTTAGTTCTCACAACCGAAGTTGTTTTCTCAGTGTATAGTAGACATACCCATTTGGTTAACAGGAGGCCGTGCAAAAAGAAATCAATTGAACATATAATCATGGCTGAACCTACAACACTAGTTGTCAAAATTGTTATATATTTGGCACTACACAGTGTAAGAACTGAACAAATTATGGCACCACCAATCAAAGCTACCGTGATTTCCGCTTGCTGTCAATAAATATTTTAAATAAAATTAATTGTATAGAAAAATATAACGACAAACAAACAAAAAATTACTCCAAATTCATTATCCGGCATGGTAGCAACACAAACGGCCATAGCTGCTCCTGCTATTAAAACACCGGCAAAAGCACTGATAAAAAATGTGGCCACTGGATATGTTGAGCCCAATACTGCGCCCACTAAGCCGCTTACCAACGAAGAGCATGCATCAGCCGGTTCACCTAAATAACCTGTCACATATAAACGTAACATGGCGACCGCTTTTATACCGATAAAGGCTCCAGTTAAAAATCCGACAGCACGCAAACAGCGATAACCTACACATATACAATTAAATGTTAAATGGCCAAAAATAAAGTATACTTTAAAAGCACTTTAATGAATTTTTTAATTTTATTCTATTTTAGGTTTATTAAAAATAAGTAAAAAATCTATTTTAAATTTAAAATCGATTGGGTAACTTCATGTACAAGATTAACTGTCCAATAAAAAAAAAAATTAAAATGACAAATAGTGTTTGATGATAACGGACATGCGTTTCGAGCTGCCTTACTGCCTATTTAAATTTTTCACGTTACCAGATTTTAGCACTTAACTTGTATTCAAATTGCGTGTGTATGGGCCGCATTAACTTATTGTTAATTCGACTACGAAAACGACACAAAATATATTAAGACATATAAATTGCGGTTTTGTATTAAGTGGGATGGATACCATGGGAATTACCGCCCCAAATTTCCATTTTACTCAGAATGGAGTTTATTTATTTTGCACTACTTTTGTATTTAGTACTTACCTAGGAGTACAAAAACAATACCAAACACGGCACACATTGACCATAACAACGCATACATTGTATCGGGTTGTGAGTTGGTGCACGGATGATCATCTAGAAAGCCCTGCAAAATATTAAAAAACATAAATTAGGCCAGTTGAAAAGAAATTAAAATTTTTAAAAATAGTCCAAAGTAACTTGTGACCTCTCCTTTAAAATGATATGTGTTCCATTCTGTAATCTTCTTTGGTTCGCCCGGAAGTCACTAAAAACTCTGAAAGCAACAGCTCTGGAGTATATGGAAATTTCCAAAAAATTTTAAAAATAGTCCAAAATAACTTCTGAGTATTTGGGAGGTAGATTACAAATATAGACAACCTTTCCTTTAGAATGATATACTTCCCATCTCGGAAGTTACTTTGGCATATTTTGAAATTTCCATATACCCCAGTGCTGTTACTCTAAGTGATTTTAGCAACGAACCTATAAAGATTGTGGGATGGGACACATATCATTTTAAAGGGCAGACTGTCTAGATTTGTAATCTACCGCTCTAATACTCACAAGTTACTTTGGACTATTAAAAAAAAATTTTTTTTGAAATTTCCATATACTGTTGTTCTCAAGAATTTTGGCAGTTTCCGTTTTGCATCATAAATTATCCGAAAATATTAAACCAGAAAGTTTAGAATCTACAGATTAAATTCCTTTTTGATTTTTGTAATTTTCATGGGCAAAATCGGGAATGGGAATCCATTTCGTTACTTAAGGCATCACTATCTACAACTTAGCTGCCATAGAGGACAAATCACCTAAGCAAGTTTTTGAATTCTTAATGAATACTAAATGAGCACTTGAGGTTACAGTCAAATTACATATATTTTGGCCGCAGTGACCAGGTGACTTGTTCTCGCTCCTAATTCAAATTCTATTATTGAGTTTATACTACAAATGGGTATGTAAATTTTCAGTGTGCTGTTTATATTGTATTTGTTTTAATTAAAGCAAAAAAAAAAAAAAAAAAAAATTAGAAAACGTTCCGCTTAGAAGAGAAATTCATTAATTTTTTATATTTCATTTTTCATTGATTTAATTAAAAGAAAAAACAAGAAGATAAAAAAACAAACTCATTTGTGTCATCACAATAACCATTCCATCTTAGTTCTTAAGTTCAATGGGTCATAGACATCAACAACCAAGCAATCAAAAGTAAAAAATAAAGGGAGAGAATAAAAAAATGTCAACAACAAAATAAATAATAGCATCCGTATTCATTATGTGGCCTAAAAATGGTGATGATTGCTTCAAAAAAAAAAATTAAAACAAAGATGGGAAAGAGACTGCATAAGTAGGGAATGTATGATTGGTGTGCCAATGAAAACAGTATTTGTGCATAAAAATATATTTATTAATAATTAACAAAAAAAATGGGATAGAATTTTTCTAAATACTCGTACCAATGCACTCCTTACAAACTAATTTTGAATCATGTTTTTTAAGGTTTGAAATGATGTTAACCCTTCTGTAGTTTTTCGCTTCAGGTAAACTGACTTTAGATAACATGGGTGACGCTACTCTACTACATAAATGGAATAAAACTGGGTCAATCTTAAACAAAAACACACACGCATACCTGTATACATACAAACATACTCACACATCTAAATAGTTTTCTTATGCTAACTTATTTTTTTAAAAGTTACTTTAATGCAAATTGTAAAAACTACAAAATAAATATTATAAAAGCACTCACACACACTCATACAAGTACATGCCTGGGTACACAAACATGCATTTTAGAAATTAAATATTACGAATTTAAATGGGAAATGCAAGTTTAAGAAAGGTTTTTCCAAAAACCAGCCAGTTTTTTTTTTCTTGAAAATTTAAACAAATAAATTAAAAAGCATTTATTTATTTGTTACTGAGCTAGATATCGATTTTTTTTTTAATAAAAAAATACAGCAGTCACTACCGCTCATTTTTTGTGATTTTTTTTTTGACACAGTTTTTTTCTGATGAGTTTTGTTCGCCTAACTGTAAAATTCATGTTTTTTCTAGATTTTTTTTTACATATTAAATTTTTAAAACGTCTTATCCAATTTTTAACGAAATAAATATCTCACAAAATTCGAAATTATATTGGCTTTAATTTTGTCTTGCATGTTTTTGCTGTTTTTACTATTATTTTTCTTTAAAAAAAAATTATGAAATTTTTGAGTTCTACAAATTCACAAAAAAATTTTATTATTTAACCTGTGTAAGTACCCAGTTTTTAAAAAAAAAAAATTAAGCTTTTTTTTTGAAAATTCAAGAGGTGAGCATTACTTGAAAACGGTTGGTTCTATTTGTTAAAAAAGAAAATGCAAAATTCGGAAACAAAATTGCCTTTACTTACGTACTTACATTATATTTAATTCTGCTTGCCAGTTTCAAAGATATCGTAGAAGTTGTGATAAATAAATATATGTTTTTATGCCAAATTAATAAATTTTTGATTTTGAAAAAATTATTTAAAATGGAAAAAGTCAAAAATTCACCGATTTTTCATTCAAGCCTATAGCCTTTTAAGTTTCAAGGAAAATGAGCCATAGTTTACAGAAATCGAGGTTCAACTTCTGATTTTATTCACAATTAAATTAAGCTATCACGCAGTAATAGAGAAACAAATGTTGCCATATGCGTTCTCACATGTTGCTTTGCCGTCTTTGCTGTCTAATGAGTTATTTACTGTATACAACAAGGTAGCATCTTAATTGCAAACAAAATCAAAAGTTGTGCATCGATTTCAATAAAGTACGGCTCGTTTTGTTTGGAGCTCATGAGGCTATATGCTTGAATAAAAAAAAACGGTGGCTTTTTTATTTTAATTAATTTTTTTAAATTACAAATTTCTAAATTTAACCTTAAAAAACAATTTTTTTCGTTACAACTTCTATGGCATTTTTGAAACCAGTGAGCCAATTTAAAACCGATGTGGGTACAACTGCAAGCAAATTTTGTTGCGGAATTTCGGATTTTCTTTAAAATCAAATATAATCATACGTTTACAAGTAAAGCTTACACATATCATGCCACCTCTTAAATTTAGGAAATTAGATTCAATTAAAAAAAAAAACACAAAGCCGATTTTAAATACTTTGAAAACATTTTTCAGTTTTACTTGGTTCTTGTATCGCACATGAATGATCGGACCAATTTAGTTGCTAGTGAAAGGTCCTTAAAAGAGAAAAATTCTAGAAAAATTATATGGAATAGAAATCAGACGCCACAGACACCTGTTATAAATCAAATTCTACTTGCTTGTTTTCTTTTTTCAATGGCCTTCGTACTAATCTGGATATTGTTAGTATTAAATTATAGAGAAATTCTTTTAAAAATTGAATTTTAATTATAGAAGAAACAATTTAACTTTTTTCTTATTTAAAAGAGGGCGTAAAAGGGGGCTTGGCCGGTACAAAAATAACATTTTGTTGTATATTATGGAATTCTAGTTACCACAACTAAAAAATTTTATTATCAGAACTGAATTTTTGATTCTCATAAACGAAATTGTTTTCTGTATGTAAATGTTTTTGTCTGATCTTGTCCGGCCCGGTCCTTTACGAGCATATCTACCAATTTTTAGAGAAATCCGTTTACTAATAAAATTATAATCCTTAAAAAACGCTTCCAAATAATTACAGCCATTCACTAATTTATAAAGTGCTTCAAGCCTTTGCTAGCATTATAAGCAGAGGGGCCAACCAAAGTGTTAAAAAAAATATATCAAAGCATAGTTTCAGGCTTAAATGCGGATGCTTATCTATATAAACTGTGGTGAGTGGAAATCATTGAAAAGTGGTAGTAAAAAGTATAAGACGACCTTATACATGTCAAAAATAAAAATTTGTATAGCGAGCAAACAGAAAGTGACTTTTATTTATTAAAAATAGATATAGATGATCTATTGATGTGTTTCTATGAGAAAAATTTCTTTTAGTGGGCACAATAGAAAAGACTTAGTGCAGTGTTATACTTAATTTTAAGTAACTGATGCATTTCGAGACTTTTATTTTTTGTATGTCAAAAAAAAATTTCTTTTAAATCAAGAAAACTAAAGCACTACAAAAGAAAACATGACATTACTTTTGCATGTTCCATTTTCATTTCTTTTGTTCTTCGTTTTTTTCTTCTTTACATTTTGGCCTGCTAATGTACGGAGCCCCACAATATTCAAGCCAAACAAATGCATTAAAATATTGTCTCTTTTTGTTTGTTTTTTTTTTCAGTTGAAACAAAAAGCCCAAAAGATGGTAGCATAATGTAAAGAAAGTGAAGGTACTTGTGTTACAAAGGACGTAAACAATCCTGTTGCGAATAACCATGAAGAATATATGACTGCGGTTCCCTAAAGCGTCCTTTGTTAAACAGCTAAACATGCAGTTACACTACACTACTGTGGTTTCAACATATTCAATACAGTATGTAAAAATTGATATGAACATACAAACAAACAAGCACATATACATGTACGCTTGTATTTATGTACATAAATAGATAATAAATGTGTCATAATTCAAAAATACATGATTTTACAGGAGAGCCATTTAGCTTTTGCTATTTGCTGTTACTCCTTTGGAGAAAAATTTTAAATATTTTATTCTATTTATATATTAAGACAATTTGCAAATATTCGTTTGATTTTTTTCCGACTACAAAGTAAAATATTGAGAAAAATTTTTTTTGAGTTATGACACTATTAAAGTAAATGAGCGATATGTAAATCTATATAAATAAAATTCATTTTCTGTTTGCTTGTTTGTTTGTTCGCTATACAAATTTTTGTTTTCCAACTGATTTGCCTGAAATGTAACACATATACCGAGATCAGCCATACCCACTTTTAAGCCCAATTTTCAACGATTTTCACTCACCCCTCTTCATATGTGGCTATACTTAATTTAAGCCTAAAATTATGCTTTGACATATTTTTGTACCGCTTTAACTGGCGCCTCTGCTAATATTGTTAGCAAAGGCAGGAGCTACTTTATGAAACGATGACTGACTGTATCTATTTGTAAACGAATTTCTGTAAAAATTGGTACATACACTTTCTGTACTCTAAAGATACCGACTCTGTAATAAAGGACCGAACCGCGCGAGACCGGGCAAAAACATCTAGTAAATACATATGTAAACGCACCATTCGAAATATTCCGAATTTCATATTTCTTAAATGTGAAAGAAAATATTTTTATTAATTACTTTATTATTTATAATTATATCCTGAAGAAGCTACACAAGTTGGAGCGACATATCGATATAAAAATAAATTTATAAAATAAGACCTCAAGCTTAATAAAATAGCCATATTAATTGTGAAAGAAATTTTTTAAATATAAAATCGAAGGTTTTAAGGTGGATAGAAACTCTTTTTATAGCGCTGAACAGGGCTGGCTTTTCGCAATTAACAAAATTTTATGGCAACATGGAAAACCCATTTATGTCTTGCTAAATCTTTTTGGAGGGCTATCACTTTAGAAGTTCAAAAAAAATTTTATTTTTATATTTATTTCGATTCTCATTAATTGTGGAATATATCGCCTGAGCAGCTTTGAACTACAATTACTAAAGTTATTCAGTGCTGTTCTGTATTCCGAATCCAAAATTCTATATCTCATAGCTACTCTGTGGTCCATTTTACGGTTTTTTAAATTTTGTTTTTGATTTATTTTGGGAGCGAAATGATTATAGAATTAAAAAAAAACATTAAAGTTTTCATTTAATAAGAAGAAAAAAATGTAATTCCACATTTTTTCAAATCCGTGTGGAATACAGAACGATTGAGTTCGTGGCGACAAGTCAATTTTTACTTAAGTCGACCGATTTTTTTTTTTACTATTCTATATTCTAGAATGCCATTTAGTACAACTGAACTGAAACCGGGACAGAATTAAAAATAAAAAGCCGAACTAACATAACATAACACTAAACAATACTAGTAGACCAAGACGAAATTAAGCAAGGTAACTGCTTTAGCGAATTCGCTCATCATTTTCTTTCAAATTGTCTTCTTTTTTTATATTTTGGTGCACGAAATTTTTACATTTTTATTTATTGGTGCAGGATTTGTGATTCCAAGAAGCTTATTTTTAGAATTAACTAATTTTTCCAATTCAAATTGTAAATTTAAATACCAGTACATGCTGAGCGAATTCACTAATGAGGTCAATTTAAATAGTTACGCCTTGCATTCACAAAACCACTTCAAATTATGTGCCAAATTTAAATTATAAAATGTCGGCGAGCAAGATATCATTCTCCATGTATAAAGCAGTGCAAATAAAACGATCATTTTATTTTTATTTAATTTCTTTTCTTAAATACAGAATGTTAAATTAAAAAAAAAAATAGAGCCTTTAAAATATTTTTTAAGGGACCTGTAGTGCGATTCAGTAACTTTTATTAGGAACACTCGTATCGAAAAAAACAAGTATAACGATATTTTATTCGGTACAATAGAAATCGTTATTTGCGATGATTATTTGTGTGCTGTTAAGACCTGTGTGGGTTACTCTCCATTGCGATGCGAAAGAAAACGCATCGCAACTCAATGTAAAAATCATACAGATGCGAATGGTTTTTCTTTCGCATCGCAATAGAGGGTAACCCCCCAGGACCACACACAGCAAGTTTAGTTGAGCAATTCTTTCCCAATTTGCTTTTAAAATTGTTGTTTTGTCCACACACAAATTTTTTGTTTCGGTAATTTTAGCATTCTTATTCAGTCACTCATTGAGCCTCAAGCTCTTTATAAAAGATACGAAGAGAGAACAAAAAGAAATTGAGGAGTACGAGCAAGTTTATATCCCTTTCTATTCCTTGAATTGAATTAAGTTCATCCATGCACTGTTGCTGAGTTAATCCATGTCGAAAGTTGTAAAAAATAATCGCACGAAAATGTTTACGATTTAATTCCATGTTTGGGCCGAGATGAATTTTTTAAGTTATTGTAAACAACACAAATAGCGCTCGTATGTCAAAACGTTCTGAGTACGTATAACCTCAAATATGTCCAACTTTACGATACAGCTGTCAGTTGCCAGGTTGCAACACCAGGGTTGCCAAGTCCCGAAATATAAAAGGCAACCCTCGTAAAAGTTATTAAATCGCACTACTGAGAGAATCAAACTAACGAGTTTTAAATTATTAGGAGTCTACTGTAGTTTTAAACGCATTTAAATTTATTATATAATTTTTTTAAGACAATATAAATCTGAGAAGCTGTTTTCGGCTTCTGCACAGAAGATGAACTTGCAGTTCACTAACAAATTAATGTTAGTAATATAAAACTATAGCAAGTTTTAAATTATACCTACAAACACTCCGTAACACATGATTAGGACCCCCTAACACAAATTTTTCAAAAGGTTATAGCTGCTACGAGTATAAAAAATGCTACGAACTTAATTTTTAGTTCTATTTAAAGGTAATTTAGTTGTTATTGAACACTATAAAAATGGGTTCCATATTACGTAAACTGGTTTTGTTTTTATAACAAATTTTGTAAATCCAAGTACAAAAATATCCTACTCATGTGGCAGGGAGTGTACATTAGTTAAATACCTGTTTACAATTTTTATAATTTTTTTATTTTTGTATAAATAATTAGTTTATTAATAAAGTTAGTGCTACTTTGTAAACATGCCGCATTGTCAGCGTACCTATGTATCCATGTACATACAGAAAAACAAACCTCAACTGTTTACGGATGTATGTACATGCGAAGCTATCCTTGACCCTGTTTTCTGTCGTCGTCATCGTCATCTTAACGACTTACAAAAAGTAAATAAAATGATGACGCTGGTATGGCCATTTATATAAATAAGAAAAATAATTTACTTGCCTTTATAAAAAATTGCCAATCCAATTTGTGATTTTCTGGATGTTCCGTTTCGTAAACAAATACCGAATCCATATTGATATGAGTCTTAATTAAGCAGTTTTCTTTAAAATTTTCGTTAAATGCTTTAATACATACATACGTTAGTTAAGTAGTTGTTAAGGAACTTCAAAGTTTTTTTATGTTTTCTAATTTTTTTTTTTATTTATTTACTTTTCATTTGTTTAGTTGCTTTTATATTTGTTTAATTAAAAAAAAAATGGCTCACTCTCACTAGCTTACGGAGTAGTATAAATAAAGGACTAAAGCATAATAACAACAGCAATGTAAATGTTGTTACAACTAAAACAAACGCAACACAACACCATCAGCAATAGCACAGACAAGCCACAATTACTGTGGGTACGGTCAGTGGCACATTGCTCTACCACCCCTTTTTATGCTTATGACTTCTTTTTGTTTTTGTTTTATTTTCTTTGATAACTGAGAAGAGCAGCATTAACAAACTTAAAAAAAACGAAGGAACAAACGTACTACTGAAACAGGAAAACTTAACGAATGCTTTCAGCAAAAATTCCTTTGTAACTCGTGCTCACACTTCAATGTTGATTAAAAGGCAAACTATACAAAAAAAAAAAATGTTGACACCTTTTTTCCCATGACTCGTTCTCTCACTACAAAGTAAAATTTTCTTTTAAGATTTTTTAGTATTTTTTTTTCTTTTTTAATCAAATAATTAATCAAAATTAATTAATTTTTTTTTTTTGTACTTTCTCCCTTATTTCATTTAGTTTTCTGGCACATTTGCAATACACACACATTTATTTCTGCACACAGCCCACACACACACACACAAACACATTTTTTTTCTTATTTTCAATAACAAAACATTTTATTGCGCTGCCTGCCATATCTTTGCCTTTTTCAATCCATGTCCTTTCAGTACTAAAGGCTCATTGCAACTGTGTGTGGTAAAATCATGTTTGTTAAAAACATAAAGAAAAATCGCAAAATAGCTTTTTTACCACGAAACTGAAAAGCTTTTTCCACCATCAACTTTCAAGTTTTGTAAATGACATTTAATCACAAAAAAGGATATTAAAAAAGCGGGAGTTTAAAAACATTTGTTTTACGTTATATGCAACGCCTTGCCTCATCATTTTATTTAAGTAACAAAAAAATATTTCTTTTTTCAGAATTTTATACAAAAAAAAAAAAAAAAAAAAAAAGGATATAAAAATACATTTATAAGTGTAATACAAATTTCAAATATCCAACGCTCTATGTACATACATACATACATATATTAAAAAAAAAGAGCAGATAAAAAACATAATTAGAAGCGATATGCTTTTACACACTTCACCCTGTTTTATTTAAGAAACTGTTGTTGCCATGCCATTTGTAAGAGCCATAATATTTAAAATTATTTTCACGTAATTTATTATCAGCCTCTTTGGGTCCTCGCGAACCATATGTATAGGATAGAGGTTTCACTTTAGATCTTTCGATTTGATGTAAAATTGGTGTGAAAATGCGCCAGGCTTCGAGCAACTCATCAGAACGTACAAAATGCATTTGAGAACCACAAAACACATCCAAAATTAAACGTTCATAGGCATCGGGCAAATAGGAATCGCTATAGCGGTGGGCATAGGTTAAATCTAATTCGGTTTCCTCAATATCGAATGTAATTCCGGGAGATTTTGTCATCATTTTAAAGTATAAAGCTTCGCCAGGCTGTACACGTATCACCAATTCATTTCGTTTAGTATTACCCTCGAATATGTCGCCAGGAACATCTTGATATTGAATGCGTACCTCAGTTTTACGTTCATTTAAAGCCTTGCCACATTTTAGTATAAATGGTACACCCTCCCAACGTTCATTATTAATTTTCAAGACACCCATGGCATAGGTGGGTGTCGTAGAATCAGAATCCACAGTTGGATCATCTAAATAACCTTTTGCAGCTTCACCAACACCATTGGGATTACCAACATATTGTCCCAAAACCATATCATCCAAAGTTAAAGGCGGTATACTTTTTAATACTTTAACTTTTTCGTCTCTTATATCATCTGGATGGCAAGTTACTGGCTTTTCCATGGCCACAAGGGATAAAATTTGCAATAAATGATTTTGCATAACATCACGTATAATGCCAAACTCGTCAAAGTAACCACCACGACCCTCGGTGCCAAAAGGTTCTTTAAAAGTTATTAACACTGAAGCAATATTTTCACGATTCCATGTCGAACCCAAAATTTTATTACCAAAACGTATAGTCATCAGATTCTGCACCATCTCTTTGCCTAAATAATGATCAATACGATATATTTGTTCTTCATGAAATAGTGAAGCTAAGTGATCACTTAATTGTTTCGAGGAAACATCATCATGTCCGAAGGGTTTTTCAATGATTACACGGTTCCAGCCTCTGCAAGAAACAATTTGTGTTCGAATGAATGAATGAATGATTTCAGTGATAAGTTGCGGAATTATATTTGTTGAATGTTATGAGAGTTGCTTATTCTTAACGATGGTAGTTATTGGTTAGTCAAATTATCTTAAAGCCCAAAAGAATCAGTTTCTAATTCTATACTTCTTAAGAATAACTTTACTTTTCTACTTTCTATACTTTGTTTTTATTTTAAGTGCTTTTTCTCTACCACAGAAATTCTTGTTTAGAAACTTTTTGTAAAGTTCTTTCATGCTTTATAACTTTTCATAGGCAATTTGCTGATTTTTAGTATAAGTTTTTTTAAAAACTATTTTTAACATTAATAACACGTTATCTTTATACACAATTCATTATTTCTCAAAAAAAAAAAAAAAAAAAAACAGATTCTTAATAAAAATTATGTAGTACAGCTAAAGAACTTTCTGCTAACGCTATTTTATTACTCTCTTTTAAAGTATTCATTGCAGATGTATGTATGTATGTATACAAGCAGAGCCATTAATATAGAGATCCGAAAGAAGAATTAATTTCTTAAAATATTATTACAGCAAGATCACCTTTAATAGCTTCACTGGGGGAACCGACAGATTTTAAATTTTCTGGCTCATTTTCATGAACTATAGTTTTTAATTGCTTCAGATATTATCACTCTTTACTAGAAGACCCGTTTTGTTTTGTTTTCAAATTTTATTTATATTGAAAAATAATTAAAAGGACCAGAATTAAGGGGTAATTTAAAGATAAAAAAAAAAGGACCAGAAAAATATAAGTTGGATTATTCTGAACATATAATAAAAAAATTTGCCAAATCGGTGCAGCCGTTCGCCGATTTGAGAAAAATTTTAAAAGTGGGCGTGGCCCATTTTTATTTTCATAACAATTTAAGTTGGGTTTTGATGAAAATATAAAATTTTTGTAAGTATATTCGATTTTCTTACTGTAAGAAATCGTACTCATAGGTTGAATGAACGTGCAAGACCGGGTAAAAACAGATATCGACTGGATTGCGATGCTAAGCCTTCCAAGGCGTAACCCAAAGACAGACAAAGAAATTCAATTAAATCGGTTCGGCCGTTTAGAGCACTACAATGTGAAACACACGTACAGTCGCATTTTATATATTGAGATTATAAATATAATACTAATGGCTCATAAGCTATTAAGGCAGTTGGGTCTGCAACACCCCAGGATTTACCAGCCAGGAATCGAATCCGCAATCCGTGATGTATAAGTTAACGCACTAATCATCAGTATATGCTTAAGCCAACTTTTTTTTTCGTATAGTGAGATTAA
This sequence comes from Thelaira solivaga, assembly GCA_947397855.1. Taxonomy (NCBI): domain Eukaryota; kingdom Metazoa; phylum Arthropoda; class Insecta; order Diptera; family Tachinidae; genus Thelaira; species Thelaira solivaga. Next base: position 5,675,451 of record OX377612.1, on the reverse strand, counting down.
ACACAGTCACAAACTTTTTTTATAAATACGTCCAGTTAAATACGTTTTTTTTTTAATCAGTTACAAATGCACTTAAATTAATGGGTTTTATAGAGATATGAAACCACTCTGGGACCTAATAGAAAACAAAGAGCATGGACAGAGCTATCATCCTGTGAAAGCAGTGTCTTCTAATTGCATTTCTGGAACTTTTTTGAAATTTTCATTTAGTACAAAAATATCATATATGTATGTGGTCTCTGAGGGATGAAGGCTAGATACTGTGATAGCGATCGAAACTTCAACATAATTTATCGATATCGAAAGCCGTAATCTGTTTATTTGCACTGCTTTACAATTAGATCACTCATCTTCTTTTCTTTTTTTTAATGTTAAACTGAATTTGATGAAGAGCCACAATAAAATTTATAAATCTTTAGACTTACCTTTTGGATAGGCAAATTTCTTTGATATATACAGTGACACTATTAAATAATGAAGGTGGTAAAGCCAAATAAAATATACGATTTGCTACGCCTTTATTTTCCATAGCCTCCATACATTGTTGCAGCATTTCAAAGGGCAAACGTTCATCATAACTGCCCGAAACGTAATTGTTTTGCTGCCAAAATTCTTCATAACGTGCTTGTTCATTAGGTTTAACCTGTAAGAAAAAAAAATAAAGTAAAAATATAAAAACTTGCAACTAGTATAATTAAATCTTTCTGTATCATACACAATTTTAAATGAAATTTATGTAGAGAATTTTCTTTATCTTTCGCAAATTTATTTATGGACTGCTTAATATATGTACGAGTATACGAAAACCATTCACTTTCAGAACATTTTTTTGCATGAAAATGCAAAAAAATTCATACTATCCGGGTTGTAAAGTCATGGCTAAGCGATCGAAATGCTAATGTGCTCGATTGGGTCCTTTAATAACAGGACCTTAACATCATTGCATATGTTTGGAGATAACTACCTCGTAAAGTGTAACTTATTGAAGGCATAATAGAGGCTTGGTCCACAATTTCGCTCGATTGAATGATTCCATACGAAGCAATTCGTAAAAATGGAGGTACTACGCCTTATTAAAAAGGCTTTAAAATGTACATAAAATTAAAAATTTTATTGAAATTTTTATAAAAGTGTCCTAAACATGTGACGCAAATTTTGAAAATATTTTTTTAAAATAATTTTGGTAAATTATTCGATCTTATGAATTTATTATTAGTTAATAAAGGGTGTTTTTTATAGACGTATAGAACTTTAAGTTGGCATTACTGTTCAAGATAGCGACCGATTTAAGAGCTGTCAAGTGATTTATTCTCAGTTTGGTTTGGCAATTCATCATGAATAGACTCACGCCTGAACAACGCTTGCAAATAGTTCAATTTTATTTCGAAAATAATGGTTCATAATTTTGATTTTCATAAGCGAATTTTGTTTAGCGATGAAGTGCACTTCTGGTTGAATGGCTACGTCAACAAACAACACTGCCACATTTGGAGTGAAGCTAATCCTCAAGTGTATGTCGAAACACCGTTACATCCATAAAAATTGACTGTTTGGTGCGCTTTATGGGCTGGTGGAATCATTGGTCCGTACTTCTTCAAAAACGATGATAGCCAGAACGTTACAGTCAATGGTGATCGGTATAGAGCCATGATTACTAACTTTTTCATTCCTGAATTGAACAACCATGATGTCCTGGAGCTGTGATTCCAACAAGACGGCGCAACATGTCACACAGCTCGTGCCACAATCGATTTATTGAAAGACACGTTTGGTGACCGCCTAATTTCACGTTTTGGACCTGTGAATTGGCCTCCAAGATCTTGTGATTTAACACCGCTAGACTACTTTCTGTAGGGCTATGTAAAGTCATTGGTCTATGCGGATAAGCCACAAACGCTTGACCATTTGGAAGACAACATTCGCCGTGTTATTGACGATATACGGCCACAAATGTTGGAAAAAGTCATCGAAAATTGGACGTCCGGATTGGACTACATCCGAGCCAGCCGTGGCGGTCATATGCCAGAAATCATATTTAAAATGTAATGCCACAAGATTATCTTTCGGATAAATAAAATTCATGTCAATCGAATAATCCATCGTTGTTTTATTGCAATTTAAAGTTCTATACGTCTATAAAAAACACCCTTTATTAATCAAGCTTAAGATCTCAATGAAAAAATTGTTTTTATTTTAATTTTCCAATATTTCGACTTTCTTTTGAAGGTCTTCTTCAGGGAAATTTATTATTTATTTTTCCCTGAAGAGGACCTTCAAAAGAAAGTCGAAATATTGGAAAATTTAAATAAAAACAATTTTTTCATTGAGATCTTAAGCTTGATTAATATTAACTAATAAAGACATTTTTTTTTTTTTACTTTTTTTTACAAAATTTTTAAAAAAAACAAAACCAGTGTGTACCCATTTTTGTAACGTTCAATAACATTTAAATTACCTTCAAGGCAATTTTCTTTTAGAAGCTATAAAATTTTTAAAATATTTTGTTGGGGGTCCTACTCATGTGGCACAGAGTGTATATAGTCATTTGCGTTTATTAAATGAGGGTACTGTTCAAGTGAATCTTTGTAATTTATTTCAAGATTTATTTTCATTTTTTAATCGAGTGTAAAACTTACTTTTTATTTAAATTTACTTTTTTAAAAAGAAAGTGGAAACAAGAGTTCTCCAGTAGTAAACATTGAAGAACCATAAGCTTTTACTATTGTTTTTTTTTAGTTAGATATGTAGTACATACCTACACGTAAAAAAAAAATAAATTAACAGTATTGCCTGATACTTTTAGCTTATCATGTCTTTCAGTCACACATCATACGATTTTTTACAATCAAATTAAAATTACTTTGTATGAGTACGATTTTTAAAATTCCACTTCAACTCTTAAAAACGTTGTCATACGAGTATGTGCCGACAATAATAACTTCTCTCTTAACACAAAAATTATCTACATAAAAAAAAGAGGGAATTAAATTATAAACTAAACATGTACTTAAGACTTAATTATAAAGTACATACATTGTACACAAACACACATATGCATACATTCATACATATATACATACATTCATACATATATACCCACTTACATTCATATACTTCTCACAAGATTTTCGTATATCCAATGTAGAAAGTTTAGAACGAGCATAACCACAAAATCTAGTAGATGTGGGCAGTAGATTATCCCGATATAACCACCATAATGTGGGATATATTTTCTTTTTGGCCAAATCTCCAGAAGCGCCAAAAATTACAAATGTATGAGGTATTTCGCCATCAAAATGAGTACCCTCACAAACCATTTTGGGGGATTTTAAAGATTTTATAATTCGCTCCAGGGTTTCTTCGTAGCTAGGTACGGCTGTATATAAGGAAAAAAATTAAGTTAAGTTTTTCTTATACAATTACTTAATGATAAGAGAGTTTCTTTAAGTATAGAGTTTCCTTTAGGTCTTTCTTATACGAGGTTATAGGATAAACTAAAAACTTTTTTAAACTTGACTTTGAAATTTATAATGAAATTTCTCTTTCTACCTACTAGCTATTCTATTATTTTGTATATGTACCTGCATATCGTTATATGTTTTTAAAAAAGCCCTAAGTTACAAAAAATATAAATTGGACTGTAGGTATGGTGACTGTATGTAATCAGTTTGCATTAAAATTAACATTTCTAACCGAAGCTTAAGCTGAAACATTTTTTGGAAAAACTGGGAAGAATTTTTTGTATTAAAGTTTTTTGGCTTCCAATTGGAAAAATTTTTTAATTTTAAACTTAGGGCTTTTTTTGAAAACACTTCACGATATAATACTTTGCCTCTGCTATTTAAAAGTATACAGTACTCATTGTTTTTACTTGTTCATAAAATTTTGCGTAGATTTTAAATTTTATGATAATTAATTTATTCAAGTATCTAAACAAATTTAAATAATAATTAAATGATTTAACACATTACTTTCATTACTGTACAGAAATATTTCCAGTGTAATATCGAATACGAGCCCTAAAATAATAGCTTATGATCGTTTTTATAAAAAATAACTGATCTTTTGTTTACAATGCTCTTTAAAACAAGTTGTTAGTGCAAAATAATTTAAACACACAGTTTTAAATTTTAGTTTGGTTATATGGCATCAAATGTACCCTACCAGATATGTGGGATAGTAACTAACACATACTCATTTCTTTCACTAATACTTCTACATCTGTTTTATGTTGGCATTCATTTGACCCATGTGTACGAATGAGATAAAAAATCGCACATACACAAAATGTTTTTATCACATTTTTTACAATATCCTTAGATCAGAACCACACACAGCATTTTTATTTAGGCAATTTTTGATTTTAAAGGAGAGAGAGGAAAGGGGTAAAAACTTGCTCGTACTCGGCAATTTTCTTTTGTTCTCTTATAAAGATGTAAAAAAAGAAGACGGATAGCTTGAAGGCTGAATTAGTGACTGAATAAGAATGCTAAAATTGCCGAAACAAACAATTTCTGTGTGGACAAAACGACAATTTTAAAAGAGAATTTAGAAAGAATTGCCAAACTAAAATTGCCGTATGTTTTCCTGGTCTTAAGAACTTTATAAAAACTTTCTTCTACGCTATGATAGATATTTCTATCAACAGTTCCAATCAAATACAGTCACTGTTTCTGTAGGGTATGTATTTAAATTATACAGTAAAGTCTCTATTTGTATCGTTTCCATAAAACTGCTTTTTAAAATTTTATTAATTTTAGTCGTTTGAATTTCGTTAAGCATTGCCAAAACAAAAACTTTAAAAATTCAGCAAGCCTTTGTCTATTTTGTTAACAAAGTGGTAACCACTTAATCTATTTTAGCAGTTGAGGCTAATGCCTCAATGAGTCGCATTTTACACTATATCTGTAGCAATAAGGAAAAACCGCTTATATCTTATGGTGTTTTTTTTCTTCTGGCAATAATGTTGCATTTATTTTGACTTTTATACATTTTTATGTTTTTTTCCAAATTATATTCTAGAGGGTACACTAGCAGTTAGTTCGTTTCTAAACATGTTGCACGAATAAGTGTAAAGAATGCTGCATGTTTTACCTTCGATTTTTTTATAAGTGAGTATTAATTTTTTTTTATTTTCTTTTCTATTAAAATTCATTTTTTCATTTCATTCTGACTAAATAAATTTCTAAAGTGAAAAATAAACTCCAAAAATAAAAAAAGTGCCAAAAATGGTGATTTTTTTAAATGTTTGTATGGGGAACCCCGTAGGGGTGGTTCCAGGGGGCGTGCCACTGGCATAGGTGGGTCGACCCTCCAAAGTTAGTCGAATTTTGACTCAATTGAGGCATTCTAAATGGGTCAAAGTGAGATTTTTCAAAATTTGACTCTTCGGATCAAAAGTCGGGACATCAAAATACATTATAGAGGTATGGTTCCTTCGGCAAAGTTTCTTATTTTGATCCCTAGAATTCGATTTTCCTTGTAATTTGTGCGATTTTTAAATCGACCCGCCCTAGTGAGTATACTACATTTCTTGATCGCATATTTTTGTTCTATTGTGATCATAAAAATTTTAACACAACATGAGTGTATGAGTAACATTTAAAAAGTGTTACAGAAATAAACGGCAGCATTTTCTTTCAGAAAAGAAAACACCATTATTAAGTTATTTTATAACTCTACAATTTTAAAAGCTCTAAAAGTTTTTCTAATAAAATTATTTCGATTTCAGCAAACAGGGATCTAATCACCGCATTCGATGTCGAGTAAAATTAACCGAAATTTTAACTTCGGTATGATGGCACTCAATATCGAGTAAACTGTATTAATTTGAGATGATAGCATTCGATAACATTCGAAACAGTATAATCAATAGCAAACTAACTATCGTAACCAAATTCCATTATTTTTTTAACGAGCACGGTTAACAAAAAGTTTAAAAAAACTTAAGTTAAAACAATTAGTTTTGTATTACAATTTTTATTAAATTTTCATCTTGTGAATTTATTATCAAAAAATTATTTTTGCATAAATGTTGCCTTTTCTTTTTCATTTACTTGCATTTAACAAAAATGTATGTATAAATAAATCTATTACAATTTGAAAAAAATTACGATTCGATAGATATCGTATGCATTGATTTGCTTGCTTGACATCTATTGAAATATTATTCTATACGATAGTCTACTCGGTATCGAATGCTGTGATTAGACAACAGTATTGTTTTAGTTGGCATCTCTGCAATAATCCAAGACTATATACCATGGCAGAATTAATTCTGCCTTGCTATAGGTACACCAAATTTTAAACAAAATATGTTGGAAAAGCTGTTAAATCATTGCATATTGGACTTAAAAGTGGGCATAGCGTAATGCTATATTGCCTATGTTACTCGCTGCTAATATATCGAATTTTTAGACTTGATCCATTACAAACTAAAAAATATATATATTTTTACTCTTTATTAGTACAGATATTTGAACTTTTTATGCTACAGGTTTTAGCCTACAAAACACACATCAATACAAAGTACACTCATATTTACATATCGCTCATTTATTTCAATAGTGTCATAACTCAAAAAACATCATTTTACACAAGTGAGATTTAGAGCTTGTAATTTGCTGGCACTCTTAACGGAAAAATTTTATATAGTTTATTACAACAAAAAAAAAATCTTTTTAAATATTATTTTTATATTATACTAAGTATAAAATAAGTATGTATGTATGTAGGCAGGTATTGAAAAAATTAACTTATTATTAAAAAAAACTTTTTTCGAGTTATGATACTGTTGATTTATTTTTCTAATTTTAACAAAAAATAAACCAACAAAAACTATATTTCTTAATACTGAAATTGAAATTGTATGAATTTCTTAGCTTGTATGACCTCTATACTAAATACAAAACTTTCAAACAAACCTAGTTTATTCACAAAATACTTAGGACTGTTTACTGTATTACGTATGTGCATACTTATGCATGTACATACATTTATTAAGCAAAGCTACATTTTTAATATTATTCCCAACCACAATTGCAACACCTTCTCTGTCTTGTTGACCTTAACTATCGATAGTGAAAATAATTTGTGAACATTCTCTTGTCGCAATAATTACGAATAAATTACTACAACTTACATTAAATGATAACAAAAAATATTATGGACGAATATAGTATAATTATTAGAACGGCATTTGGTTTTGAACTTGACCATAGAATACTGTGTGTGAATAATTATATTTTTATGTTTATATGTAATAAAACTAAAATTATAAATATATAGTTTGTAATCAAGGGTAAATAGCTGCATATGTATTATATAGTATATGTAGATAATATATTTTCTTTTGTTAATTTAAAATTTCTTTTATTGCAACGTAGTAATAGATACGTATTGAAATTTTGAGGTAACACTTCCAAATATTGTAACTCTGTAACATTTGGCAAAAATTTTAAATCATTAAAATTGTCTGTCGTCATAAGAATTTTTTTATTAATTATTTTTCAGTTACATCAAGTAAATATGTATATATGTAAATGTAGATTATAACTAAACTAAATAAATACTCAAGCCAAAACCTACAAATTTTGTAAAACCTTACTTATGAAACTCCAGCCATATAACAATTCCTGATACCCAATAAGAGTGACCTTAGACTCCCCCTAAGTAGATAGTTTACCAGGCAGTGAGTTCTAAGATACTACCAATGTAAGTTAGAGAATTTTAGAAAAGGTACTTTGTAATTGTCCTGCATTAATACTGAATTAGCCGATCGTGAATGTAGAATCAGTAAATGTAGTTGAATCAGCTGATCGTTTTTATTATATGAAAAGCTATGCAATGCTTAACCCACGGTAATATTACCTAGTCGTAATGTTCCAACTTGTAGAAAATGGAATTTCATTAGAGCAGGAACGCACACAGGAAGTTTAGTTGGGCAATTCTTTCTCAATTCTCTTTTAAAATTTACACATCAATTTTAGCATTCTTATTCAGTCATTCATTCGGCCTTCAAGCTACCTGTCTTCTTTTTTTATATCTTCAAAAAGGATACGAAGAGAGAACAAAAGGGAATTGCCGAGTACGGGCAAATTTTTACCCCTTTCCATTCCTCTTTCCTTTCTCTGCAACAAAATCAAGAATTGTCCAACTATAATTGCTGTGTGTGGTCCTGGTCTTACGAAGTTACGTGACAGTTGTAAACAGTGATGCCATGGTACTTTTTTGAATTGGAACCATTTCAATTGTTAAATTTGTATATATGCATGGTATATTGAATATATATAAACTTTTATTAAAAAATTATTAATCATTATTTGTTCTTAATTCCAATTATGTCGTTTTGCCAAATGCCTGATTTTCAAAAATATATGGATATGATTTCACTCTTAGAACTTCTTGTACTAAGTAAACAAACATTTTTTGAATGTACACATATGCATCTTAAAAATTTCCACAAACCTTGCTATCGTTAATAGATGTGTGTTCACACACATTACACACATGTTTATCATTTTCATGTTTAAAATAATTACGCAGTAAATAATTCTTTGCACGAAGCATTGTCAACTAACAACAAATGATTCATTCATCCAAAAAATACGTTTTGTTAAGATTGTATTGGTACATAACAAGAAGAAGACTGTACGCAAAGCTAATCGTTTTATTAGTAACATTTTTGCTGGAAATCATTTTGTATTTTGTTTTATACATTGTTCCAAACGATTTAAATTTTTTTAAACGTTTATGAAATGTTTCGTTTATTCGCGCACTCTATTTATAGGTATAAAATAAAACTTTGGTACCATTAGAAGCATTTTGGTACTTTTTCTATACAATCACAAATAATGTGAACATAATAAACTCCCATCAATGTTGCAAATAGCTGTTTAGATATTTTTCTTATAAAAAAATAATTGCTTAAAACTCAATAATAATAAAGTTAATAATTTACTTTATTAAAATATAATAAATATATTTAATGGACGATGAAAAATGGATATACATAGTTGGTGGAGACCAATGAAAAACAAGTTTTTTTACTAATTTTTTTTCCTGTGTATGTACCTATACATAATTTTTTTTTAATTGTTTGCTATCAAAAACGCATAATACGTTTTAACATTTCTATAAAAGCAAAAACATACAAGGATAACGATATCCTTAGGGTTTCTCAGTGCAAGAATTCTTGTTGGCTTTCCGATAATCATAATAATAATAAAACTCGTTTATAGTATGTATTTTCAAAACCGCCTTTGGCTTCCAATAGTTTTATGAGTGTCTATCAAAATCTGTCGGTTTCGCTTCCCTGCATATTTTAGTAAAACTACAAATAACTATGCTGTGTCCAATTTATATACATACAAGTAAATTTATACATACATAAATATATATGTATGTACAACTATAAAGAACGCTCCATAATTTAAGAAGATTTACATATATACGTAGATTGTATATAATCTCCAAATAAAATACAAAAGAAAAGTTTATACACAAGTCCCGTTGTTAATATATCCTCTTTATACAATTAAAACAAAAACCCAATGAAAATTTAATTAAATTAATTAACGTAAATAATAAGTATAAAAAAAACTCACCATTACTACTTCTCGTTTCTTCACTAACATCCATTGTTGCTATTGTTAGTTTTCACAAAAAAGATATGTATGTCACTCAAAATACACTTCTATACTTTACGAACATACATACATACATCCAAAAATATATATGTATCTATCTAAAAGTTAATATCAATCCAAAAAGGGATGTACAATTACTGTGTACAAAATTAGGAATTATTTATCAAGTAGACACGATTTTTTATTTAATCATTTGATTGCCGATGTAAATATTTAATTATTCTGCTTTTATGTGTATACCCTTTTCTTTCTAACAAAATTTTAGAACACTACATGCAATTGCTCCAACAGTTAAAATATGACTGATCACTTAAAATGGCTTGGAATATGAGTATACATCTACCTATGTATGTATGTGTGTATACATAGGTGACAAGTTTTGTGTTTTTTTTTACCACAAATTAATTTTGCATAAAAATTATTTCTTTAAATATCACTAAGCATAAAAAAGATATACACATATATATATATATTAGGTTTTTTTATTTATATACACTGTTTAAGTTAAGATTATAAAAATCACTAACTTTCCATGACTAGCTAAATAAATTTATTAATTAAAAAAGAGCTGCCAGATGTCGTTTTAGAACTGCCTGAATTTAAAAAAAATTCCCTTGTAATAAATTTCTTCAAAAATTAATAAAAACAATGTGTAATTTGCTGTAAGTTGCGATAGACATGTAATGTAAATAAGCATTTACACTTTTGAAAAGTTTATTGTAAAAACAGCTTTTATTAAGATATGTCCCCACTGAAAATAAAAATTTAAATATAATTTTTCCATTTCATCTGGAAGCCCACACCTGTTCTCAGATTAGCAAGCACGTGCTCACCAAGAGTAAACATTCAGCTTTTTTTATTAATTCAAGAGCTTTTAAAAAAATGTTTGAGATGGGTAAAATTTCTCTAACGTACTTTTATTAAGAAGTTGAAAGGTACTTTTCTTAATTTAATTACGTACTTGTTGCAGTAGATAGATAATAGATACATATAAATGACTTTAAATCGTTTCAATATATATGAGTTGTAATATTTGAAATGTAAATAATTTTAGTAAGATATAGACATCATCTTACCGCTTATTCATTTTATAAAAAAAGTAGACTTGTACCATTTTCAAAAATAACAGCTCATAGGTATGTATAGATGGTAAATTTTATATTACAGAAATTTTAGCTGAACGTTGTTGTTAATAAATGCATACATGCTCTTTCTAATGATCCTCAAAAGGTTCAGAGATCTATAAATAAATAATTTTCCATGAAACATTCTTTAGAGCGTAAGAGCCGGTTCCCATCACAATAATCGCTGTGAATGTTCAAGTTAGATTAATATTGTTTTGCTTAATTCTTATCTAATGCTTTTTTTCTTATCTAATTAAGTAGGTACATATAGATATAAAAAAAACATGTTCTAAAATAACTGGTAATCTCGTTTTGCTGTACAGGAATTCCATGTTAATAAAAAGTAACAAATGAGTAATACAATTCTGTTTCTAATATTTTTTTGTTGATCTTCTTAAATAAAAATACAATGTTTATTAATTATTAATTACAAGTTTATTAAGATTATTGTAGCTTTTATATTTTGGTATAAATGAATAAATACATACATACATTACATTTTAACATGTTGTATTTATTTTTACATTTTATTTATTTATTTAAATTTTTTTATGAGAAACAAGTTTTTAAATCCTTTATAACATTCATTATAAAAATTTTTACTTTACAGGATAATTATGGCCGCACATTTTATATTTTTAATAATTCTGTCTTAAGTTTTTTTTATTTTGATTTTACTCACAGCCGATTTACACTCAGCTAGTATTTTTTATGCAAAATTTCTTGAGGGAAGAGAAAAAAAATTAAAATTGTATTCCTTTCTCTCCCACAAAAGTCAAACTTACGGCAAGAAAACTTGCTGTGTATAAATAGGCACTAGCAGAAGAGTTATTAATTAATATTAACTATAAAATTAATGTAATTGCTACTATTCAAACCTGCCAACTTAGACTTTTATTGGTTTACGCCATATTTTATATACAAATTAATGAGGATTCTTAATTATTCTACGTTAGTATGCATTTTTATTTTTAATAAAAAATAAGCATTTTTTAATTACATTTTTAATTTATTTAGCATTTTTAGTAATTTCACACACACTTTTTCAATGTGCGTAAAGTATAATTTTATTGGCCTAGCCAATATTTAAAATATTTCATCAGACTCAGTTCACACTTTGCAAGTAACATATATGTTAAAAATTATAACTTCAGCCAATAAACTTGAATTATTCAAACCCTGTTTTATAAAAACTTGATAAATCAACTGAAGAGGTATATCCACTTTTAAAAGATTTTTTTAAAGTGAACTTATAATACTTTTAAAAATAAACTGTTTGTACATACTTCTGATTTGCTTTTTTTAATTAACTTTTGTTTTTGGCTTTGTAAATGAATTGTGCTTTTAAAACGTAATAAAATTTAAGTTCTGCAGTTTTTAAATTTTTTCAATAATTGTAGTAAAAATAATAATATTTATTAAATATTTTAATAACAAGTTTGTTTGATCCTTAGTCTTTTCAGATCCATTTTTTTTATATGAGTGAATTTACTTGTGTTAAATTTAAAAATAATTATTATTAGATTTTTTTCTACTTCAATTAATAATTTTTAGAATTATTGAAATACATTCTACACTCGCAAAAAATAGTATTCATTTGAAACAACTTTTAAATTAAAACAATTTTTTTTAAAAAGCTTAATTAAATTTTGGTGTCAATATAGTTTTAAATCATAATCATTATTAATTTTTTTTTTTTTTTTGTAGTTATAGCTATATGATTTGAGTCCTTTTTTATAATACACAATTGATTAATGGTTGATTTTGTAAAAAAAAAATTATAAAACTTTTTACTGTTTCAAAATATTTTGATTTACAAAATTAGCTAGGCTCTTTATTATTCAGATTTTTATACCTATATGTTTAATTTGTTGGTTTTGCAATTTGTGTTGTTTTTGTTTTATTCAGTTTTTTTTTCTGTTGTTAAAACATATGCAGAATAAGTATAAAAAGTAGAAAAGAATTACTCACATTTGACAAAAATAATAAAAAAAGGGTCAGTAAAAGAGTACTGAATGTAAAACAGTTTTATTACGCCTTGACTCGAATTCCTGTAAAAGTTCATCTATATCATTATCTAAATCACTAGATTTTGACATCTGAAATTAGATTAAAACCATTAAAAAGAACTTTAGTTTTATTATTTATTAAAAATTTTAATTTATGAAATAATAATATTTTAAATCAATATTTTACTAAAAAATTTCTTAAATAAAATAAATATATCAGGGACCAAATTACAACTTACAATATCGAAAGAAATAACCATTTAAATTAAATTAAAGTTTCTGTCGCTATTCAGTTCAGCGATTGGGAATCGGTCCCAAAGATATACATATATGACCATAATGAATATAGTGATTGTTTTTTGCCCAGGCAAGTTAGAAGTTTGGCATAATTTTAGTGTCTTTATAAAATGCTTAAAAACAAACCATTTTATATCAAGACTTTCTAAAATAAATTTCCGCACATAAAAATTGTCATCATCCTTAAGTTCTATTTTATAAAATAAGGCCTGAAGTACCTTGGAAAATTTATATAAATGGAGTTTTTAACGTTAACGGAATTTCAACTCAATCATTAAAATTAATTTTCGTAAAATTAATAGCTTTACTATATATTTTATCTTTTTGTCTCATCTACTGTTAATTCCCTAGCAAAAAAAATATTCTCAAACTTTGGTAAAACTAAAACTATTAAAATTACTCTCAATAAAAAAGAATTGTCTACTCATTATATTAAATCTTATTAAAATGTTAAAAAATATATGTATAACTTATTCCAAGAAAAAGGTACAGTTGGGATAATTTTTAATTAAAATTTTACATTTACCGAAAACTTTGACATTTTAAAATAATCTTTATAAAGAAAAATTGTATCTCATTATCGTTGTTACATTTCCCACTTCAAAACCTTTTTTTAAATTAAGACAATATTAAAAAAAATAAATAAATGAGATTTTCAGATTGATTAATTTTCTTCTAAATTATAAATAACCACACAGCATTTCTGCATTAAACACGATCATTTTGAGAAAAAATTTCCCAGGGTAGAACGACTTTTATACACCAATAACTTTTAAGTCGTGTTTTACAAAAAATGATTGCAAGTCCAAGAAATTAAAAATAATAACATCAAATTTTGCGAGAGCGCATTAATAATTTAACTTCTAATTGCATAAAATCAGCCTACAAATTTTGGCAACAACAAATCACCATCTAAAAATAAAAGTGAATTAAAAACCTTTAAAGAAACATAAAACAAATAGTTTCATAGTTGATTTCATTTATATTTTGTTCATCATAAAAATTCTCTGCTTCATTAACAATTCGCCTAAAGCGGGCGTTTATTGATAACCCTTCCCCCCATTCAATTGATGCTATTGGTATAGAACAACATAACTCAAGTGGCAACAGTAGTGGTTTGTATGAATAGCTGTAGATTTTTACCATATTTATCATATCCGTTATAAGGAAGGCACCCATTAAGGCTTCCTCATGATTATCCTCTATATCTACATTGAATATATGAACAGGACGATTATCCACTACATCTATTGACTCCATGTGTTCTAGGACTTGATCGTACACGCGCTCTTCAACTGTAACAATTATATCAAACTGCTCTCGACAGTCTTGAAATCTTTCTGGACATTTTTTGATACGGCGATTGCGATCTAACATATGCAGCAGCCCATTTTGAGTGTAGCTATATGAACAGAAAGAATTATTTGAAAATAGTTTTTTTTCTTACTTATTTCCCTTATAACTTACTATTGTTTATCCTTATTAACTAAATCATTGTATATTGTATCGTAAGGTGTTCCAAATTCATAAATATTAGGTTTATCTATGGCTGTGCCAGGTAGTTTCACACGTTCTCCTGTACCAAATGAACGTACATTATAACCTTTTTTGGCTAAAAAGTTGTGGGCCTCCATGGAACGATTCATATTCGAAGAGCAAACCACAGCTATAGACAAACTAGTATTAAGGGACATTCTGTATAGCTAATGTGATGGTTTTAAATTAACTTTAAAATATTACAATCGAATATATTTTCTGTGCGAATTGTACAAGAGAAAAAAAATTTATATGCAATGCTCACAGAACAATTTTGACATTTTGTTTAAGCACATGGTTGTAAAAATAGTACTATTTATAATTTGCGTAATTAAATAAAATAAATTTATTTAATACTTCATAGTTTATATACACAACTATTTTTAATTTAGAACAAATTATAATATATTATTATATTTTATTATAATTATATTCAATCAACTTTGTGCTAAAAAAAGGCTCCACTTGAGAACAATTGAACTGATGCCAACTTCAGTGTAAGCATTGCTGCCATCTCTTTTTAATTTTGCTTTGCGAATGCATATACAATTTTAATGAGGAAATTAAACAATTTATAAATAATAAAAAATAATTAAAATAGTGATATTTTGAAAAGTAAAAATTCATCTGAAATAATTTGAAAAAAAGTTATTTAGTAAATTACAAACAAACATATTATCTGTGGTATAACTGACGGACAGTTTTTTTCAATTATTTTATTACCTGCATACATGGCTGGCGTTAGCAAATTTTTTTTTTTATAATAAAAATGTCTAATTCTTTCTAAGAATTCAAAAATTTATATACAGGTAATATTTTTGTAATCGATATCATTTCCGACAGAAGTTGCAATTGTAACTAAGCAGTGACTAGTGCTACTTGCCGGTGTTATACTTGAAAAGCAAAAATTACAAGCTGAATCTTACTATGGAAGACGAATCAATTTTAAAGCAGCCTAGCGACCGTCGCATAGGCGAAAATAATTCTTTGCCAATGGGGCCACCAGGAGCAGAATTTGATGAACCGGAATTTGGTATGTTGTGAATTTATTTACAGACATACATTGTATTCATTTGTAGATGTAATAATTTGATAGATAAATTGTGTAATTCCAAAAATATATTTTTAGACGGAAAGAAAAGCGCAACAAAGTCATTAGGTACGGAAAAAGAAAGCTTGAATTCGGAACGTAGTTCTAGAAAACGTTCTCCTTCGGCCAGTCCAAGAAAACGAAAATCTCCCTCACGTGGCAGACGGTCTCCCTCACCTCCTATACGCAGTCGCGGGAGGCGTTCCCCTTCACCACGACGTAATCGTTATCGTGACTATTCACCGGATAGACGGCCACGGTATGGGGGCCGAAGATCTCCCGATCGCCGCCGTTCGCCACCTAGACGTGGAGGAATTCGCGATCGGTTTCGAGGACGTGGTCGCAGCATAAGTCGATCTATAAGTCGCAGTCCATCACCACCAAGACGTGGTAATGTTGGTAGTGGCCGTTGGTCTCCCAAAAAGAAGCCAAATTCACCACCAAAACATCCACCACCAAATTTGCCACGACAATTGGCTCAACCACCACCTACAGCTAGTCAGCCACCACCTCAGTATGGTGTTATGGCTCCGCCTCCACCTCAGTTGTATAGTGAAGCATATGGACCTCCTCCTGGCTATAACCAGTATGGGGTACCACCACCTCAACCGGGTTTCGTACAGTCAAATGATGCTTATGTAGCAATGCAAGCTCCAGGCACAGGTTTTAATACATCGTATCCACCACCAGGAGCTTGGGGTGTTGGTAAGTAATTAGTTTTTAATTAAACATAGTAGTGGGTGATAAGTTAATAGAACCGATTTGTGAGTCGTGATCTAGAAGCCAAGAAGCTTGTAGGATTTGTGTTGTCTACCAGAATACACAAATTTGCTTAAAATTAAGTATACAAATATTTCTATTCTTTTTGGCAAAGATGCTTATAGTCAACCACAATGGATGCCGCCACAAACACAAATGCAACAAATGGCACCACCTCAACAGCAACAACCACCACCGCCGCTAGTTGTGCAAACACCTACGCAACAACAAGTGCCCTCTAATATGGGGCCACCAAATATAGCTTCAGCAGTAGCAGCTGCTAATAAACATTCAACAAACAATTTAAGCAATGAAACCCCCAATATATTGGAATCCAATAGTCAACATGATGGTAAGTTTTTATTAAAATTGTTACACTTGATAATATTATTTCTTTCCGCAAAATTTTGTTTCCGTTCCATTAATATGTATGTATTTGAAATATTTGAAAGAAAATTGGTTTGCAATTTTAATAGCTTTAAAAGGGACCAATCAAATGAACGCAAAGGCATTTTCCAATTGCAGTATAAAAATGACCTTAAAGCCAGCCAGTTTAAATTCTAATAAATAAAAGACATTCGTAAATAAAAATTAATTACAGTCTGTGACGAAGATAGATTTATTAATGTTTTTGAATTTCTGTTTTTATTAAATTGTACAACAATAGCTGTGGCCCAAGAAGCTGAAAATCAACGTGATGAATTGAAAAAGCAGCGTACCAGTTACTTGAAAAAAACCTCTGTCTTGAAAAAGGAATTAAAAATGTTAAGAGAACAGCGTAAAGATTTGCACTCTAGTGGTGCGCCACCTTCACCCACAACCAAAGGATTTATTGATGAAAATGAAAAGCTGCAGGTATGTTTAACTCAAAAAGGTTGAAGCATTGAAAAATCTTCAATTTGATTTTGTTTTATTTAAGCTTCTTAAACTTGTTACAACATATTTTTTCAATTTATATTGAATTTTGTATTATTTTATATCAAATTAAACTAAACTATAAAATTCAAACAATTTAAAAAATAAATTAATTTCAATAGTAAATAAATAATGAAATTTTTCTTTAGCGTATTGAATCTACAAATGTTGTAATGTATGCATACACCCTAGAAATATAATTAAAAAAATTTTAAAAATGAGCACAATTTAAATGGACGTAAAACATATAGAGAAATTTTATTACAACTGGTTGGTTTCCACAAAAACGCATTTAATTAAAGACTAGAAAAAGAAGATGCGTCTGCTCCACCTTGACAAAGTTGAACGAAATGTCCACAAACAACACAAATCTAAGGCAGCACCATATTTAAATGTACTTGATTTATAAATTATGCTGTAATATTTTTTGTTTGTTAAAAAAAAAAAAAAGAACTGAATTGTATATTAGGTTTTTGTATTACATTTGTAATATTTATTAAGTTTGTTAAAGAAATTTATGTATTAAAAGTAAGCAATAAGTAATTCATCATCTTTGGAGGCGTGAACACCCTCTAGGTCATAATAATAAACCTGATGACTGGTGACATCGCTATTTACGTTACATGAGAAAGTGAGAAAGAAAGCGGAGGATTTGTGCAGATGAGTTGCAGATTTTTCTCATAAGTCTACTAAAATGCGCAAAGAAAAAACTCCACAAAGCATAACTAAATATTGTATAATTTTCAATCTCAAGTCTGAGGAAATTAATGTATTTCTAAATCTCCTTCTTTCTTTATGCATTTTTAGAGTCAAATTCAAAAGAAATTGAGCACTATTGAAAATGTGATTGACATGTTGACCGGTATAATCGGTGAAGAAAATCTGGACAAAGACGATTCAATAGAAGATGACGATATGCTAAAAGAAGCAGCGCTATCATCTCTACAAAAATCGCATAACAGTGAACGCGGATCCAGCCAATTATCTAACATGGTAGTACCGTCTACTCACAAAAAAAAGACACGAAGCTCATCTTCTTCGTCAGAGAGTTCATCGGCGAGCTCTTCATCATCATCATCGGAATCTTCATCATCATCTGAAACTGAACAGCCTCCAAATAAGGACGAAGAGGAAGATGATAGTTCTCCAGAGCGTTTGAAGAAAAAGGTTATTGAGTCTATGAAAAGTAAGGATAAAGAAGCACGCCATAAACAAGAGCAAAAAGGGTAAGTTGTTGAACTTCCTACTTAAATGCACAATACTTTGCCTGTAATATTTAAAAAAAATTGCATTTTTTAAATGACTCAATAAAAATTGTTAATTTCTATAGGCCCAACAAAAAAGAACGTTTCAATTATGTGTTTTATGACCCAGAAATGCACTGGTGTCAGACATGCAACGTTTTTCCAAAAACCGCTAAAGATTATCTAAATCATTTGCATACTAAAAACCACATGGATCGTGAGAGTATTGAAACACCTTGGCACACAGACATGATAACTGATGTAAGTATTATTTTATCAAAATTGTTTGAATGTCTACATACTCACAAGGCAATCATTTAAATTATAGCAATTTCCTTCTTATGAAAATGCGCCTACAAAACGCACACCTATCAGGGGTTTAACATTTTTTGTGCCCGCCACTGCTTGGTTTTGTAAATTGTGTAGCATTTGGATGGGAGATTTACATTGTGCTTCAACACATTTAAAATCTCAATTACATGCCAGTCGTTATAATGTAAGTTCGTCCTTTAGAATTTAATAAATTTAAATAGATATTTTATTATAACTTAATTTCTTGTAGGCATTTTTAGAGGAGAATCCCCACTATGAAGTTAATTGGTTAGCTGATCGTCAAATTGTCTTAAATGAACAAAAAACTACTCCTTTGCCTCAGCAAATTACATCAGTATCTACTACGGCAGCTGATCGTAAGAAATCTAAAAAGGACGATGATAAAGTCAATAAGAAACGTAAAAAGAAGAGTGATAAAAAACAAAAAAAGAAGAAGAAGAAGTCGAATAAAAAGCGTAAGAAGGAAAGTGAGTCTAGTTCTTCATCCAGCAGTGATTCATCTTCTTCATCGGACAGCGATGTACCGAAAAAGAGAAAGTCTGTTCCTGCTATAGAAATTAAAGATCTTGATAATCCAAATCCGGCTGTATCCATTCGTTTGTCAATGCGCAAACAGGAAAATATTAAAATAGATGACGAAATACCGCCACCACCTCCACAGCTGAAGCTGAAACAGCCTCCTATATTACAGCCACCGGTTGGAGGAGGTAAATGGACAGTAATACAAGAGGGTATGCGTAACAAAGATGCCGAAAAGGATAATGATGATTCCATTATTCAGCAGTGGAACACTGTGCAGCCAGTTATTAGTGAAAGTGAGAAAAAATTATTGGAACAATTAAAGGGTAAATTAAAAAATAAATCTAAAGATGAACCACATATTAGAGGTACGACTACGCAGAAAACTGATACTGAAAAAGAAAATCGGGATCGAGACCGTGAACGAGACAAGGAAAAAGATAAAGAACGTGGAGATAAAGGTGGAGAAAGCAGAAATGAACGATCAGATAGAAGGGATAGAGACAGAGGAACAAAAGATGATCGTGATCGTCGTACCACTAGACGTTCACGCACCAGAAGTCCTACACGTAGTCGCAGTCGTGGCCGTGATTATCGCCGTAATGTAAGACGTTCTGGTTCACGTAGTCGAGGACGCATGTCTCCTAGAGGCTGGCGAAATCGTAATAGACGCAACGATCGTTCACGTTCTCGTTCTTTGCGCCGACGAACCCGTTCACCTTATGACCGACGAAGACGCAGCTCGAGATCACGTTCACGATCTAATAGTCGTGGAGGCACAAGCAGTCGTATTGAAAAACCTGTAGTTAAACCAGCCGAATTTCGTCCGAGAGTTCCAGAAAAGGATAAGGAGAAAGATAAAAAAGCTGCCGAAAGTAAGGACAAAAAAGACAAAGTGAAATCTAAAACGTCATCATCTACAACTCCAACTGCAGCAAATGCCACGGGTAAGAAATTACCATTTATAGGAAAAATGCCTGTTTTCAAAAAGCAATCTAGTGGCGCATCCAACGACATGAATGAAAAGAAATCAGATGAACTGCAAGCACAGCCAGCAGGTGGTTTTATATACCCTATGGAAGCTGCCACAGCCTTTAGCAGGCCGCCAGCACCAACAGCAGCCCAAATACAAATGGCCATGATGGAAGACGCATATGGCAATGCTCCACCATTCCATCCTGATGCCGGTATGATGGTTGACTACGATGATTTAATGCCAGATCCAGTACAATTTGTTAATATAATGGGTCAGGCGCCACCACCTCCACCCCCTCAAAACACAGAAGACGATAAGGATATGCTGCCTCCTGGCATTGATGAAGAAGAAGCGGAAGAATTTGTACCCAAACCCATAACCGAGGGTGCACTACCAGGCAAGGGTCCTTTACCTAAAGATTTGGAGGACGCTTTAAATATAATATTTCCTGGCGAGAAGAAGCCAGGTGATGATGATAATGAGGAAGAAGTAAACTCAGCTAAAGCTAAAGGTAAAGCTATTTTTCTTTATTCTAATAGTGGAACTTAATCAAATTGAAATTTTAAATTTATATTGCTTTAGGTGAAACTCAAATCATAAATGATGAGGTGGTTATGCAGCCCGAAGACTTAGCTAGAGAAGGCATACATTTGGTAACATTGGAAGAAACTTCGCAATTGGGGCTAGACGAAGCATCACAAATGTCAATGAACGAACCTTTAGTATTTAATAGGCCTCCCTCTAATCCCACTACAATAAACATTATCAGCAGTGCAGATATGGAACTTGATGATATCGATTCCCAACCCAAAGTCGACAAGACTAGCGACACAGTACCGCCGCCACCGCCACCAGAAACTGAAGCACAATATACGAGTACTACTAGTGAGGAAGTTCCCATGACTACTGAAACAGATATTTTACTCCCTGCTCCTATGGAAGATGTTAAAATAGAGTCAGTAGAACCCAACATGCCGGATATTCCCATACCTCCTGAAGTTAACAATGCTGTTGAGGTGGAAGAAACTTTAGCAATTGCGGAAACTGAAGTGACAGTAACCACGGAATTAATGCACCCCAATATAGAGATTGATTTGGCTGATATTCCTCAGCCACCACCCTCTCCAACTGAGAGTGAAAAGAATCGACGTCAAGAGGAATTAGATGATTTGGCTATGCTGGGCATTGATGCGGACGATATGGCTGCACAATGTATGTGAGTTTAATGAATATTTGCTTTGAAATTCATATAAAATTTTTAACAAAATATTTTCTTTTGCAATTTTTAATCCTTATATTTTTTTTTTTTTCAAAACCAAAAGAGAATAATTAAAATAGTTTATTAAACTATGATATTTATGTATTTCCTTTCGAAGCATGTATATGTATTTAAAAATGAATTATATTATATATTAGAAAAAAAAAGAACAATCAAATTTATAAAAATCAATTTAAATTTCGAATTCAAACCAAGAAATAAATGTTCATTTTAAACTTAAGGTGGAATAAATAATACAAAAAATAAGATCGTTTTCTTTTGGGTAGACAATTGATAAATTTAAATTATATAAAGCGGGGAAGAGAGCACGATTTTCACACTTGGAACCTTCTGAAACGAAATTTTCATGGATATATGTATTTTTGGCGGCTTATTACAAGACCATTGTATTCATGTAAAGAAAAATTTCTTTCGAAATTTATTTATATACAAACACATGCTTATATTTATTTGGAAATCTACACCATTCTTAATTTACAAAGAAATGAGAAAAGCATATTTATGTTTAATTAATAATTTAATTTACAAGTTTTTTTTTTATGAATGCAGAAAGTAATTTTTATGCATGAATTGCAAACCAAAGAAAAAGCGTAAAATAATTTTAATCTATTATTCATATTGTAAAAGTCTAAAAAAAAACAAGTCTTATTATAGGATATGAAAACAAATAGCTAAAACATATTTATACACATTTTTTAAACTATTTCGAAAAATTTTCTTCTAAGAGCTCCGCAGTAGATGGAGGAGTAATTTGAGACGAGTCAGGGAGATTGCTGTTCTCGGTATACTAAATTTTTCGCCTATTTTGATTACGCTGATTGTGGCGTTGGTTATTGTTATTGAAATTACGCTGTTGGTGTTGCTGCTGCTGCAGGTTGGTGGGTAAGCCAAGACCTGCTCCAAAATTAGCACCAAAAGCTCCTAGTAGATTAGCTCCACCAGCCAAAAAATTGGGATTTATATTAACACTCATGGCATTACCAAAAGGATTTAATGGGTTGCCTTGAGCTCCTGGCGGTAGACCTAAAATCGAGGGCCTTGCAAAGGCTGGCACCTGTATGGCTTGTCTTTGAAACATGGGTCCCAGTTGTATAGGTGGGGGTCCCTGAGCCACCAAGCTAGGTGGTGGTGCTCTTAGGAAGTCCAATGCTGGATTATTTTGGTGCATAGCACCACCCACATTAGGAGGAGGTTGAGACAGATTTGGTAAATTAACATTTGACTTGGGATTGCCGCTCAGATCTTGCGTAGCATCCGCCGATTCATCATTATCATTTTCTAGATGGGCCACCTCGCCATTGTCGTCTATAAAAATGCCCAGATTAGTTAATATTTGCTGCAAAGTTTGGTTGTTGACAATAAACGAAATATCAAATATTTTATTGGGTGAAGAATCCTGATGAAACTTTTTTAGTTCTGTGGACACCAAGGCCAATTGTTGGTTTACCATAATTTTGAATTTAGAATTGAGGTTCTTGTACCACTCTGATTTCTGCAAAAGATTACGTATTTCGATATTTTGCTTTTGGCCGCCCGCTGCATTGGTCATAGTTAAAGAGTTTGAAGTATTCGAGGAGGCATTAGAAGTGGTTGCTGCAGCACTGCGAGGATCTTGCCGTCTGGGATCAGACCGTGGATCTGAACGTCCTTCCAACCTAGAATCACTTTTGGAATCAGTTCTTGAATCGGAGGCTCTAGGATCTCCACTTCTTTGATTTGAACGGCTTTTTTTAGGTTTTTCTTCTGTCGACGCGTTTGCTGCGGGTGGTGTATAATATTTTGGTGATGATTCGTCTGATTCGGATGGTGATGCTATGCTGCTGCTGTAGCTGGTTTTGCGAACTTTTCTACTTAAAGCCGCCGATGTTTTCGTCTGTGATAATTCCGCCAGACCCAATATTCGCCTCAGTCTAGGATCTGAAGTTTGGTCTGATTTAAAATGTTGCCGAAGTTCTGCATAGCTGGCTCGTTGCACATCAATTTCATACACTTTATATGTAATAGGTAAATGTGATGTTATAGAACCATCTATTTCAGTGGCTGGTGTGTAGCTGGTCATTGGCTGAAAGGGTAAACGTAAATCTATATCACTGGCTGTGGCATCTGAGCCCAAGCCACCCGGTAAAAATCTCATATCCTTATCCATTTTTGTCTTCAAAGCTCTTTGCGCATCCTCCTCGGCATAGCGCGTACAGAAATCATACATGGTACTTCTTTCATAGACAACTTCCGTAAAGGTGTTTTCCTCATTTGTTAATGAGGCGATATGCAAAGGTTGTGGTGACAGTGAAGCCTCAGGGGTATTTGATTGTGAACGAGTTGGTGTTCTAGACCTCGAACGACTTTCTCGTGAATGTCTTCTATAAAAACTTCCACCTTCAACTTCTTTATCCGTATTGGATAATGTAGTTTCATTTGTTTGATGGTTTTCCAATTTATCAATTCCATAAAGATTTAAAACATTTTTAAAAGGATTCTGAAAATTCTGTTTTAAACTGGACATTGAGGCCAGTGTACTGGCAAAAGCATTGTCATAAGGGCCCGTAAAAGCTTCCTAAAATAATCAGAACCATTTTAAATAAAACACAATTTAGTGAAGTTTTCTGAGATTTCTTACCTCTTCCTTTTGTTCAACAACTGGAGTATCTAAAACTTTTTTTTGTGGTTCTTCGCTTTCGCTGTTGTAATCATCGATCACTAATTGTTCTTCATCTTTTTCATCGTCATCTAAACGAGAATTAAAGTAGAAAAAATTAGTAAAAGAAAATAACTTTTTTGCTATAAAACTTACACATATCTCCTCTATCGAAGGAAATATTTGAGTCTTTTAAATATTGAGAATAATCCACTGTTACAACGCCATTGCTGCTATTTGAATTGGAAGACGTCAAAACATCTTTATCTGGTTCACCAGCTGCTGCTGGGGATGTGGAAGTGGTACTAGTGACTGTTGAACTGGTTACACTGGGCAAAAAACGCATGTCCACATCGCCGTTAGAGGAAGAACTGCAGAAAAGATTAACAAAAATTATAAACGTGAATCTTAAAAAAAAATAATTTTTTTTTTTACCTTATCTCTGGTTTGCTGCTTTGCACCAAACTCTTGCTACTGACAGCTGCATTTGCTGCAGCCATCCCCACTCCACCCGTTGATACACCTAACTTTGCCATATTCATGGCATTTAATTGAATCTCTGTAATCTCTGCTATGGTCAGACCAATTTGATTTAATTGACCAAAGGTTAATTGATTGACTTGTTCCAAATTTACTATACCCAACTGTTCCAACTTCTCTATGTGTTCCGCACTTAAAATACCATGTAAATTTTTTAAATCCAAGTAGGCGGGCGCTGTTTTTGAAGGTGGTTGTATGGACATTTGATTGGGACTATTTAAATTATCATTCCATCTAGACTTGCGCTTATTTTGTTCGTTATTTGAGGATTTAATATTTTCCATGTGGGATGGCGGATTTAATACTAGATCCAACAATGATGGTATGCCACTGGTGTTTGTATTCTGTTGTGGCTGCTGTGTCGCCTTTTGATCACCGCTATTCTTATTATGCGCATTATTACGGCGATTGTTATGGATTGGCAGGGAACTAGCCGTACAGGGAGACCAGACATTTTGCACATTAAACTTCCGACACAATTCCTCATGACGTTTGACCACCATAGCTAAAGCATTTTCTCTAGACAAACGCTTAAAATTGCCCAAAATCTCTTTGGGTGCAGTTTCTAAATGTTTAAGTAATATATTTCGTAATTCCTCAGACAATGGCTGGCCATGAGAAAACTTGCATTCCTCTTTCTGTGCACAATCCATACCCAAGTAATAATATTTACAGGGGAAATCAGCATGCATATATGAACACTTATCCCTTTTAGCACAACATTCCATCAAGTAGAATTTGCATAATTCCAATTTCCTAGGCTCATTACGATGATCGGGAGAATCACGACGACTGCGTTTATCATGGCGTTTATCTTCATCACGCTGGCGTTTATCTTTACGTTTACGTGACTCTCTTTTGCGTTTACGCCTGCGCCGTTCACTATTGCTATCATCACCTTCGCTGTCATAGCTGTCATAAGAGGATTCACCCGAATCATCTTCTGACTCGTATTGATCTTTATACATGTTTAGATTCGTTTGTGATGGTAGCGTTGGCATGGCTGCTGCTGGTGGAGGACTGCCACCACGTACGTTAAGCATTTCATATTCATCCATATCTTCTTCTTCGTCTAAAGGTGGTGGACCCAAAGGATCAGCGCCATCATAACGTTTTTTCTGTCGAATAAGATTTTAATTGTTTTATTTAATTTTCTTATTTAATTTAATTTTTTTCTTTTAATTATTTATGCTACGATTCATGGCAGAATTAACATCCAATTTGATAGGTACGTGGAACGAAACGAAAAAGTTTTACTTATATAAATACAGTGTATGGAAATTAAAGATGTATTAAAATTTTTTATTTGTTAGTTTATTTGGCCTTTTTTTTTTTAATTAAAATGTCTGTTTTATTAAGCTTGTGGGGTTATTTTATAAATTATTTTTATATCGATATTTCGCTCCAACTTGCGTAGCTTCTTCAGGATACAATTACAAATATCGATATAAAAATTTATAAAATAAGACCTCAAGCTTAATAAAATAGACATTTTAATGTATTAAAATTTTAAAATATTTTTTATATGAAATTCCATTCCGTCGTTTCTGAGTTACAAAAATTAGATCATTTTAGATAATCGACATCAGTAAAGATTGTATGTATTATAAAAGTTGTTGATACTAAAATACATACCAAGGATATTCATTTAAATATGCCTTGATATATATATATATATATATATATATATATATATATATATATATATATATATATATATATATATATATAACGATGTACAAGAAAATGAATCAATCAATTGAAAATGATATTTTAAATAAATTCTATACACACCAAACCGTGCAGTAAATAAAATTTGAAATAAAAAATTCACCTTTGCCTTGCGCTCCTTTTCTTTTTCTTTCTCTTTCTCCTTTTCTTCTCTTTGCTTTTTGCGTTTACGACGACGGCTACTCTTACTTTGACCCTGGCCAGGGCCAGGTACATCATCTTTTTCGTCATTATATTGTAATTTGCTTTCTAATACTTTGGGTATTGTGGGTTCAATACCCTTCTTTTTCAGTGCCATAGCTATGGCATTTTCAATGCTGCTCGCATGATCATCTTCTAATGGCTTAGGTTTTTTAGATTTTATTAAATTAGCATTCGTTGGTGGTGGTGTTGGAGCAGTATCACTAGAGGAGTCAATAACAGTAACTATTGTTGTTTCTGTCTGATTACTTCCTTTAATATCATCATTTAAAGTTTTAAGTTTTTCTTCATTGGTCACAACAATGACATCATTATCTTTTTCTTCCTCATCACTATCATCAATTTCACCATCTTCCAAATCTTCATCATTTATGGGTGTTAAGTCCAATTTATCTGCCTCTGGCATAGTTTCTGTCTGTGTCTGAGACATATTTTCAATTTTATTTTAATAATGGTGTTATATTAAAGGCTTTACAAAGTCAAGGGCATAGTTTCTCCCGTCCGATTGTTTTAAAAAATTATGTATGTATGTAATATACATATATGTGTAATGTGTGTAATTTAATTAAAACAATTTAAAACAAAACCTAAAAATAGACAAAAGGAGTTGTTTAACGTTAGAAATGTATACGTATTTTTCGTTTTAAATTATTTAATAATATGATTAATGATATTTCAAGGAGAACTAAATGAGAATATTTCTGACTACAAAAATATTAATAATCCATACGTTTTTATAGATAACAAAATATAACTGTTATTTTGGAGGAATATGTTAGTTAAAAAATCGAAATTGAATTTGTTCGTAAAGGACCTTTCTTAAATTATATTCATTTCGTATTTTTTTTATTTAATTTTTACATATTGTGTATGTTGTTAATGTGTCAGAGAACTGCAAAAATCATATTTTTATTGATTGTGCATGATTAAAATTTTGTATGTGTAATCAATCAGTCCACACAAAAGAACTATTTGTAAAAATCTAATACATTTGATTAAATCATGTTCGAGGCACGATTGTAAGCTGATAATACACAGCATTAACATGATTAAAACATACAATACAGAGCGGCATTTCAATACAAATACACACAAACATAAAAGTCACCCCTATTTAACTACGCAGTAGTTTGCTCAAAATATGTATGATCGTTAATATAATTAATGTTGACCAGCATAAAAAACAATCGGTTTTTAATCGTGCCTCGAACATGATTTAATCAAATATTGTGCAAGATATTTTGTGCGATGAATAAATAATACACAACAGTTTCAGTAGTCTGATATGTACATATTTATAAAATTATTTCAAGATGAAAAAAAATAAATGAACATAAGCTTTTACTCTCACTATTTCTAATAGCTGGAAAAAAATCTTCAGCAAACAATTTTCAACACACATGTAATGCACGTATGTACTGCTATTGACGTCTTTAGCATATGCTAATTAGAGCAATTGGCTCAATAAATTTTTTTTTATACCAAAACAAACAATTTTAAAGTTGTTCAAAAGAAGAAAATAATTTTTTTTAAATTTACCGTTATATCTTATACACTTAAAAATTACTAAATATAGTTCAAAAAGTTGGCAACACTTATGTTATTTTACTTTTCTAGACAAAAGAAACATTATACTACAAAGTTGACAAAATCTAAAATAACGCCGTTAAAATGTAATTGGACTTTTGCCTAGGCATTTGGTTTCGGCCTTTTAAAAACAATTTTTTTTTAAGAATTATATAATTTTTTTTAATCTAGATTTGCAAGACTAAAAAAAAACTGCCTTTAATTCTGTATGCCTATTTACTAGAGATCGCAGAGGCCGGCCAGAAACAGTGAGAATAGTCAACAAATGTTCAGAGTTGCCACGTCGAAAAAAATCAATTTTTCTTGCATGTTTACAGATATTTATGTATGCGTGTTTGTATATACATATATCAATATAACCATTTAAGAGACGTATTTTTGTTGGTGGGGGTTGGAGGTGAAAGCACCATTTTTATTTTATAAAATTTAATTGGAATAATGCAACTGGATTTTTTACCTTGAGAAAAACACGTTCTTTGGCACTTATTTCTTGATTTACAAATGTACATTAGAATATTCGACAGATTACTTTTAGTAATCTGCATTTTCAAAAACACTTCCAAAATATTTAATGCGCCCCTGCACCTCACATGAAATTAAATTTTTCTCTAAGAAAATTCTTAAGAAAAATTACGATTTTCCTTCATCCCTCACTTTCCAAGGAACTTTTTTATGCTTTTGTTACGTTTAGGAGAACAAATTTATAAAAAATTACATAAATTTTCTTTTAATTTCATGAAGAAAAATCTCAACGCGTAGTAATGGTTATAAATTTTTGCTTGCCATTGCACACATACACATATGTATGTGTACATAATACAAAGAAAAGTAAACGTACGTCTATCTCTTTCTGCCTCGTGATCTCAAGCCTTTTAATTGTAATTTGGGCTGTACCCATGCATTTCAAGTAATATATTGTGAAAAAAATTCAATTTTTTTTACTTTCCATAAATATGCAAAAGCAAATAATTGATATAATTTCATTAAAATATACTACTATTAAAGGCCGACGTAGTCTTTGCAAAAATATACAAGAAATTATATAATTATTTTTATCTATAAATCAATTTTGCAGTAAAAAAAACATGTATGTATGTTCATATAATACTAAAGTGGTCTTATATAGTAGTAGTAGTAGATTATTACTTATTAGGGTATAAAGACTTCTTGCTCTTTCTTTGTTTGCTTTTGATTTTTATATACTTTATAAAATGATTCCAACTTTTATTTTATTATATTAACATGTGTTAACAATTCAACAATTTCAACTTAAATGAGACATTTATCTGGTTGCGAGGTAAAACAACGCCTTCGTTTTTCTTGACGTCGTTAGATATTATGCCAGCTGCTCTGCTACAGTAGAAATTCAATGATGTTGCTTTTATATCTAAATGAGGGGAAAGTGCTGCCAGATCAGGGGATTTTAAATTTACATACAAAAATATTTTAGCCTGCTGTGTGCATTAAAATCGAGTGGTTCATTTATGTCGACTAGTGAAAAAATATATTATTTTTTCTTTCTATTAAATATAATATAGCCCTAGAGGCAGCCTAATTTGTAGCAAAACACAGATTTAAAAAAAGAGATTTGTTAAATACACATATTTTAAACAAAAATTTCCAATTCTAAAATTAAAATAAGTTGATCTATCTGGTATTACCTATGCATATATAATTTTATTTTTTACATACATATATGAAATAAAAGTTTGAATATGTGTAAGTATATGGGCACTTAGTTTACATACATGCTCATATAATTCTCACTATGTATGTTTTTATATCCGTGAACATATCGCTTTTAGTTCAATAGTGTCATAAGTCAAAAATGTGTTTTTTTTAATTAATACATTTTATACCTATTCCATAAAAATATCAAACAAATATTCTAAACAGTTCTCTTTTCAGATTAAAATAGGTACCTACATATTTTTGCCCTTTAAAATTATTTTTTTTTTTAAATTATAACACTATTGAAGGAAAGGAATGATATTGGGTGAGCTTGTAGGCATATTTGCCTACAAATATTAATATTTAGAAAGGAAACCATCTCTTATAATTTACGTTTCCAATATTACCTACCTAAAACAGTGGATTATCTGCATAAGCCATTTATAGACTTTTAATAAAAACCGATTAAACATGCTCAGTTATTATTACCAATTAAATAAACAATATTTTGTATAATTTTACGTCCATTCTCATGATGTAACAAATTCAAACACGGATCTCGTATTTTTTCTTCCAACAATTTTAACAGTTCTGTACGCAAGCATTGTATCATTTCTGCTGTTTCATGATTATGCGCCTTTATTATTATCCAACCATCTTCTAGTAAAAATAAAAAATCACCATCATGCAATTCGATTTTTAAGTCTGAGCCAGCAAATAATACTAAAGGTACCAAGGGCAACATACTACACTCACGTATGAAAATACGTGAAGTTTTCACCTTTTCTTGATACACTAAAAAAGGTGATTGAAAGTTACTAACATTGGCATTAACCGAGGAGGGATGTATTGCCACATAACCATCTTCTCGCGTCTTAAAGCGTAAATCCTTGGCAGTTGCTAGTTTAGGCATGGCCCCACTTGCTGTTTGTATGTAACTTTTTTCGGGGATCATGACTTTAACAATGTTGGGGTAGAGGGAAGCACAAAGTAGAGATATTAGTAAACGATTATTGTCGCCATTGAGGTTTAAATCAGAGCCTGGAAGACAAAAGCAACTTGATTAGCAATTCAAAATCTTAATAAATAAAAACACACACACAAATAAAATTAAGAGTGTATTCTTTTGGAATATTCAATTTTTTACCTGTTAATTCCAAAATATTGTCATTGACATTTTTACGCATTCTAGGCACATTAATAGGCACAAAACCTATAGAAACTAAAAGTTCTAAAAATTGGTATTTAATTTCCGAAATTGTTTGTAAAGTTTTCAAGGACAGAAAATGTTCATCGGCATAATTACGGCTTGCAAAAAAGTTACGCTTTGAAACATCCAACCATTTCTAAAAACAACAAAAACACTGGTAAGAAATTTTAATAAGTGTGTAAAATACCTATGTACCTTATAGGCCAGAAGGCAAGTCAAATGATCGCTGTTACATATAGCAAATTCTCTTTTACGTCTCTCGGCCTCGTCTCTTTTATTGAACGGACTAACAAATGGCGATTTGTGTGATAAACAAGCAGCAATTGTCAAAACACTGTCCAAACATTGGAAAATAGCGCCAAACAACATTAGTTTTCCTATCCGCACATCCACCGGCAATGCAGACAAATGATGCCCTAAGGGCGTTAATTGTTGGTCTTCATCTAATGCTCCTACGTCTTGTAAGCGTGTTACAGCCGCCATGATATTTTCTTCGGTGGGCGGTTCTAAAGTTTGACCCAAAACTTCAACCACATTAAGACCTTCAAAGTTAGGTAGTGTTTTAATACGCAATACCAGCTGCTCTAAAGGAACTCTATGTATTTCGGGCACCGGTTGAGCTAAGAAATTATATTTAAAGCGATGCTGGGTATAGAGATGTATACAGACTCCAGGCATGACGCGACCAGCTCGACCTTTACGTTGACTGGCATTAGCTCTTGATACGTACACAAGTTCTAGAGATTCCATATTACGATTCGAATCAAAATGTTTTTCTTTCATCAAACCATAATCTATAACAAACACACAGTCATCTATGGTCACTGATGTTTCGGCTATGTTTGTGCTTAAAACAATTTTACGTTTACCCTTGGGAGCGGGACGAAAAACAGCCGCTTGTTCTTCACTAGATAAAGTAGAATGTAACGGCACCAAAATGTATTTGTTGGCTCTAAAAAGGAGATAAAACTGATTACAGGCAATTCCATCTTTAGCAGGAAAAAAATTTATGTTTTGAATTTTCACAGAATACAATTACCTTGGTCCGAACATGGAGCTATCACACAGCGCCTCATGGACATTTTGAATTTCTTGTAAACCAGGTAAAAATATTAAAATTGTACCTTCTCTAGGCCAATCATGTTCCCCTTCAACTAAGTACTTAAGCACAGATTCTATTAATTCGGTATTAACTTTCATGAGTTCCATTAAATAAATTGATTTACATGTTTTTTTAGAATAACCTTTAAGCAATGGCAAAATTCAAAAGGTTCATAGCTTGTCTTAAATAAAAATAAAATAGACTCACTGTTATATCTGGTATACATTGCGGACAAATTCAAATTTTCATCTTTTATTTTAGTTGGTGGTGCTATATTTTCAGCTTTAATATCAGCATATTCCATTTCACGAATTAATTCTTCTTCTTCTCTTTTATTAACTTTACGACTGTATTGCGAATCACACTCCATAACAAAATCGCAACGTTCTAAAATATCCTCCAAAAATAGTTGCTCTACAGGGAAGGTGCGTCCAGGTATGTCCAATACTGGTATATTGCCAAAGTAATCGGAGAACAATTTGGCATTCAGAGTTGCGGACATGAGTATAATTTTGAGGTCGGGTCTTAGAGGTAAAATTCGTTTTAAAATCATTAACAAAAAATCAGATTCTTCACTTCTTTCGTGGACTTCGTCAACTATAATGTGTGTCACAGAATCTAGCAACGGCTCAGAGGCCATACGTCTCAGCAATATACCGGTGGTACAAAAAGTTAGACGTGTAGCTGAGGATATTTTATTCTCTAGTCTAATTTGATAGCCTACGAGCTGTCCTATTTTATCAGCTCTTTCGTCAGCTACTCTTTCCGCTACACCTATGGCTGAAAGACGTCTAGGTTGTGTGCAGATAATCTCTATATGAGACATTTTTTGAGAGTTATCTAGTTGAGAGGCTTTAAAAAACCAATTGTCTAATATAAATTGAGGTACTTGTGTGGATTTACCACAACCTGTTTCACCTGATATAACTAACATTTGAGAAGTTTCCAAAAAGTTTAAAATGTCTAACATTTTTGAAAAGGCCGGAAGAGTTTGCCTCGACGACATCATTTTCTTATAACGTTCATCTTTTCGTTTGTCCATAAACTTTTTAAGCAATAAGCGATCCTCTTTTTCCAAAGAATGTGTATCCTTTTTGAAATTATCTGTTCGGGAAGTTAAACCTTTTTCATAATGTGTTGGCAAGCTAGCCAAATCATTTGTATTTTTCACTTCTGCGCTGAAGTCTTCCACGTAAAACAGCGACTTATCTGCCGGTGGAAAAGGATCTTTATGCAAATCAATGGAATTTGATATGCTTTCATCCATTTGCAAAATTTCCGATATACTAAAAACGCAAGGTATACCATCTTGGCAAGATTCCTTAGCTTTTTTGTACAATTTTCTGGCTATTCTCAATCTCACTTCTGTGGGTATGTCGTGACAAGTGGTTTTTAAATAGATATAGGGAGCCTCATAAGGATATTTGGTGTTTACTGGAAATCTTATTTCCAAATAAAAACAATTATCATCAGAATCTTTAGATTTTTCTTTTTTTATTATTGTTTCTTCGCCTTTTATAATAATTTCTGGTCTTATGTGCGCAAAGCGACATTTATTACCAAATTTGCAGATACCGTCTTTATCGAAATTGCGACATCTGGGTGGCTCTTTGGGTTTTTTAAAATTTGCTTTCGCTTTGGCTTCCTGTTCAGCTTTTAAAGCGGCTTCGCGAGACTTGCGTACCTCTGAAGGGCTGTGTTGCAGCAGATGATCTATTTTAAATTTTAAACTCCACACTACATTTTGTTCTTTTTCCTCAAACATTTTATCGTATATAGACTCCAAGACCTCTTTCTCATCATTTCGCATATCCAATAGCTCATTATCTGTAATATCTTGGGGTAGTGCCTCTAAGACATTAGTTTCTTCTTCGTTATCGGGGATACGCATATACTTTCTAAATAACAGTAACAAAGCTTTATCACTCTCGCCTTTACAAAAGTCATAGGCCTCTATACAGTGTGGCAAAGCAAAACCATAATTTTCTAGTTTCAATAACGCATAGCGCCTCAAACGTTGTTCGGGATTTTCTATTGACTGCTCCCCATTTAGAATGGCTGAAGTTATTGAGGAAAAATTGTTTACGGACTGCACTATCAAAGTGCCACGATCTTCCCAATAAGATTTTTTCATTTTACCGCCACGATCTTTATACTTGCTAGCATCGTCTAGACAAAAATCATCACCATGTATGGCCTTTAAAGTTTCCATGCACATTTTTTGTGATTCATCGCTTAAACGCAGCACTTGCATTTCCGTTTTTAAAGCCACTTTAGGAGCAGCTACTTGCACCGATTTATTGCTAACAAGAAAACATACATAGACATATACATTCTAATTAAACAAAAATATATTTAGTGTTATAAAAATATACTTACGTAGAATGTACATCCACTACAGGTCGTAAAAAACAAGCGTCTATTAAACATTGAGAATCTTCGTCCATGATGAATCAGGTGTTTTTCGAAAACTATTTTAATATTGGAGGTTGTATTAAAAATAAAAACTAAATTTAAAGCTATAAAAAGGAATTAACTAATTTCACAATTAAGAAAAAAGGTACCAACGTGCCTAAGAACTATTAAACTACAGAGCTGACGAACGTAGAGCATATGAAGCCGTTAAGAAACTATTACGGTGATACAAAATAAATCCTTAAAATATCTGCTAGATTTATTAAATACTCCTTATGATTTCGAACTTACTAGAGAAGATTTTTCATAAAGTTTTACATTAATTTTAAATTAAATAGAAGTAAATAAACGAACTAGATGCAACAAGTGTATAATTAACGGCGTCAAAAAACTTAAGAAACACAAATGTGTTGAAATATTATGTTATTGTTTACAAATTGATAAATATATAACAGGTGATTTTGTTTACATTTTAGTGTTAATAACAAGGTGATGCAAACAAAATGATAAGACGAATTTTCTGAATTCGCCTTGAAAAGATGCCGTTGAAAAGCCAGTCTACTTAAGACGAATTTACAATTAAGTGAGTATACATTTTTATGCGCCATCTAAACTACCCTGTGTTAGCATATGTGGTTTTTTTGTATTTAGTCTGGAAACGCACAAGACAAAAAAAACTAAAAAAATAAAAAAAAATAACGTATAGTTGATTTTTAAAATTTTTATTAAAAAATTTGTTCATACATGCTCGTTTATAATAAAAATAATAATACATTGTATATATTTTCTAAACTTACAAAATAAAAAGAGTTAAAACTAAGACTTGTATATTTTAAACGTACATATTTGGCAATTTTCAGGATATAAAAATGATATTTCTTTTTCTATTTATTTGTTGTCCGTAAATTAAATTATGTAGCTACAAAACAAATTGATATTATTCCACTTAACAATTTAATATTCGCAGTTAAATGGCTGTCTTAAGAGTGTGCTGCTGTGAAGGAGCACATTTGGGTGATTAAAAATATAAAAATGAAAATACTTAAATAACTATTTATCGGCTTTACGTAAGTTAATGCCATCGGGAATGCTAGCTTTACGTTGAGCTTGTGATATTTGCACTATACGCGATAATGGGGAATGGGTACTGGTATTAGAAGGTCGTGCTGGTGATGCAGAAAAACGTGTAGTGGTATTTGGAGATGAAGATATACTAGCACTAGTTGCTGAGCCATCTGCTGTAGTGGCCAGGGGTGAAGGCCTCAGTGATAAACGCCTTTGCAACAAAGTTTGTGAGGAGGTTGTTAGAGCTGGAGATTTGGCACTACTGCTTGTGGCGTCCGTTGGAGAATTTATACTAACTCCTGGAGGTGGAGCTTTGCCCGGTGGTATTTGTAAAGCAGTGGGTCTGACACTAAAACGTCTTTTAAATTTACTCTGTGTTGGTATAGCAGTAGTTGGTTGTGGTTGTTCGCTGTAACTGGGAGGGGGCTCTTGCAGTTGAGCCGTTGATAATCGTCGTCTGGTTAATATATTAGGTGTATTGCTGTTTGTTATGGAAGATTGATTAAGTTGTTGATTTGTCTGTGGTAAAGCTCCAACGATTGTGGATCTGCGTGAATATAAACGATTGGCAGCAGCTGTCTTCAGTGTAGCACTATCATTGCCAAACAATGATAATATGGGTGGTAAAGGCGGCGGATCGAATACACTAATGCTAGACTTACGATTTCTTTTTCCCAATAGAAGTGCCGCATTAGATGCTTCTGCAGTTTCATCTAAAACCACCTGGGTATGGACAACTTCCAAAGCCCTTATTAAATCAGCTAAAGTAGTACTTTCCAAAACATCAATTTCTTCTTGGGATGTAGAAGATAAAATACTTTGCCTTCTATTAGCATTGGCATTGGGGAAAAGACTACCTCTTCGACGAGTTGGGAGAGCACCTGCTGAAGTCGTACTGCCTCTACGTTCTGTAGTAAACAGGCTACTTCGCCTTTGGCCAAGAGCTGACGTATTTGTGGGAGGAAATAAACTGCCTTTGCGATTAGCCAAAGCAGGATTTTGAGTAAATATCGATTCTCTCCGTTTACGTAGTCCTGAAATTTGTACATTTCTTTGATATGGAAGATTTAAAGACGTATGCGAGTCTGGCAGTTGACCATTTGTGGTGGTGGCTAACTTATTGAGACCACCTTGAGAAGTATACAACTGAGAAATAGGCAAAGGCTTAGTGTTACGGAAAAAGGTGGGACTAGCATTAGCGGTTACGGTGCTGTAATAATCCAAAGAGGGTGTTTGATGTTGTATAGCCTCCGGTACGCTGACTACGGAGAATTTACGGTTATTGGCCTTTTCTACATCTTCACTAACGAACTCACCTTGCGAAGGTCTTTTTTTGAAGGGAAATAGCTTACGCAAACCATCTGGCATAGAAAACTTTTTACTTTTGCTGGGCTTGCGATTCATGTCTTCATTTTCTGAATCAGCCGTATAGTCTAAAGTTGGCAAGCCAAAACTATTGCGATAAAGGTTTTCTCTATTGCGATTCATTTGACGACTTCTAATATTTATAGCCTCTTGTATCTGATTGTTGTCACCACTCCAAGTCCATTCATTATGATCAGCCCCTGCAGTGTGTAGCATTCGAGGGTTAGGAGTAAGATTGAAATCGGAGCAGGCCCTTCCACGGGGCTTAGGTATTTCATTAGTGCCTGGAAATGACCATTCACTGGCCAATATCTGAGAATCAGAGAAACCATGATAGCCACTATACATGTTGTTCAATCCGAGAGTAGTGTTGTCATCATCCATTGGTGGCTTAACCGCCGCCAAAGCACCCACCACTTTTGCCAAAAAGTCAGTTGTTTGCCTAAAGGCTTCAGTAGTTTCAAATGATTTCTCACGATCAAAACGATCGAGGTCGGTTTCAGAAGAGGCATGTGGCACAAACGGTGTACCTTCGGCACAAATCTGCATGGGATCATAACATTCCGAAAAAGCTCTTTTCCGGCTGGGTATGGGAGCAGGATCCACACGATACAAAGTGAGTTCAGGACAGGAGTTTGAACGATGCAACGACTGTTCAAACTCTTCTTCATCGGTATAAACGGCCTAGAAATTATATAAATAAATTGAAGATTTATAAAATATCAGATATATATTCGTTAATGTTGTTAATTAGATACATTACTAAATAACCTACCCAAAAATATTTTTTACAGTAAAGTACAGAAAAGTATATTTCAGTTATGAGCAAATCGCTTTTAACACAATAATAATTTTTAATTAAAAATATTTTTGGATAGTTTTTACTGCAATATTTATTTGAGTTGCCATTTAAATATTTCACTTAGCGTTTCTTTTTTTAATTACACTTGCGTATTGAATTATATTAGTTTTTAACATAAATCAATACTTACACAATAGGTTCCTTCCTTAACGATTTTGCTAGTTAAAAATCTAAGAGCAATAATAATTATTTTAATACTCTGTAAAACTTTATAGGTTGTCAAAATGCAAACCAAATTAAATTTAATTATTAAAATAATACCAACTAAAATGTGCAAACCCAAATATAGATATAAAAAAGTTATAAAACCCCATTTTATAGATATTAAGTATTTGAAAAAAAATATATATTAAAACTTAACAAATCGTAAAACCCCAATAAATTCAGTAAGAGATTACCATTATGAAAATTTACCTTAAATTTTAACATATAAAGTTCATTTAATATGCGCCGGAGATGGCTAACATCTTTTGTAACACCGCTCCATATTCTGTGCTGAGTGGCTTTTATATTCGATGACAATTGTTGTTCCAAGCGTGCTAGTTTTTTACTTTGCAAGCCTCTGAAATGCAAATGTGGGTTTCAAAAAGGAATGGGAAAAAAGAAAAACAAGTAAAGCAAATGCTTAGATTTAAGAAAAAGATAAATAAAATATTACCAAAATAAAAATACAATAATTTTTTAGGGTATTAACTATAAGTACGTATTATTAACCACCCTTAAATTAGTAAAAAAATATAAGAGCAATAGCTATTATTATTATAGGACCATGATCATGAAAAGTCAAGGCCAATCAAAAATGAAAACGGCCAAGCGAATTAAATAACAGGTAAGCACGCTAACGTTTTTTACCATCAGAAAAATAAACACTCAAGCAAGACTAAATCGTAGATTAGCATTGGACTCATGTAGTAAAGTCTCTTACTATTAAAAAAAATTTAACGGAAACGAAATTTTAATAGTTTTGTTTGAACAAAATTAATATGGGGCTTTGACATTGCTTAATTCATTACATTGCCAACATTAAGGCAAATTCATACATATCAATTTGCCTTCGTCAGCATGGTGGAATTATTGAATTCGCCTTCATTGCCAGTAAATTGGTCAGTGAACATTGTGGAATAACTTTGACGTTTTTAAAGTTTTATGTATGTCAGTCATAGAAAAAAAAATTCTCATAAATTTTTGTTAACAAGCAATTTGACAGTAGAAGACTTTTGCGCCAAATATTTAGATATACGTGTGTCACCACCTCGCTTATAGTTCACTTAATTGCCAATTTCTTTTAGTTTGTAGGAAAATTTCTTGGTGTGTGAAGGCGTCTGTGAAAGTTCTTGTTTAAATTAATTATTAAAGTGATAAAAAGTGTTTTGCTGTAAGTAATATATAAAATATATTTAATTTAAATACTTTTTAACAAATAAGCTAAGAAATTATTTCGAAAATTAAAGACTTTCATGGTAAAATGGGAGTTTGAAAATTTTGCTGCTGCAGAGACACAGGCAGCACAGAACTATGTTAGGCTATGAGTTGTAATTGTTGTCTGCATGGGTGTGTGTGTTAGCTTGAAAGCTGTTGACTATAGGTAACAAGAGTGTCATGTTGTTATTGGATCGTCTTGATACAGTGATATTTCGGTTTAAGGAATAATTTACGATTAGGCAGTTTTATAAATAAAAAAATTTATGGAATACTTTTATTTTTTTTTTAATTTTCGTAGAAGAAGAAAATTCACTTTCTTAGAAAGTGTGTATAATTTTTTTAACATAAAAAGGGAGTTTGAAAGTTTACTGCGGCAGAGACACAGGCAGCACAGAACTCTGTTAGTCTATGAGTTGTAATTGTTGTCTGTATGGGTGTGTGTGTGTGTGTTAGTTTGATATCTGTTGACAATAGTAGTAACAACAGTGTCATGTTGTTGGATCGTCTTAATACAGCGATATTTCTGTTTAAGGAATAATTTACGATTGGAAGAAAAAAAATTACTTTCTTAGAAAGTGTATATTTGTTTTACATTTATTTAATTAATTTATTTCATTTCTGTTTTATGTGAGTTAACCTATGAAAATATTTCAGTTCCTGAATTCGTTTTGTGTATGCAAAATTAATATAGGGGGTCTGCCATTGCTAAATTCATTATATTGCCAACATTAAAGCAAATTCACACATATCAATTTGCCTTGGCCAGTATGGTGAAATCATATCTAAATTCGTCTTGATTGCCAGTAAATTGGTTAGTGGACATTATAAAAAAAGTTCGATATTTTTAAAGTTTTATATATGTCAAAGTCATAGAAAAAAAATTCTCATAAATTTTTGTTAACAAGCAATTTGACAGTAGAAGACTTTTGCGCCAAATATTTAGATATACGTGTGTCACCACCTCGCTTATAGTTCACTTAATTGCCAATTTCTTTTAGTTTGTAGGAAAATTTCTTGGTGTGTGAAGGCGTCTGTGAAAGTTCTTGTT
Organism: Thelaira solivaga; assembly: GCA_947397855.1. NCBI lineage: Eukaryota > Metazoa > Arthropoda > Insecta > Diptera > Tachinidae > Thelaira > Thelaira solivaga. Next base: position 5,634,869 of record OX377612.1, on the reverse strand, counting down.
TAAATTAATTATTAAAGTGATAAAAAGTGTTTTGCTGTAAGTAATATATAAAATATATTTAATTTAAATACTTTTTAACAAATAAGCTAAGAAATTATTTCGAAAATTAAAGACTTTCATGGTAAAATGGGAGATTGAAAATTTTGCTGCGGCAGAGACACAGGCAGCACAGAACTATGTTAGGCTATGAGTTGTAATTGTTGTCTGCATGGGTGTGTGTGTTAGCTTGAAAGCTGTTGACTATAGGTAACAAGAGTGTCATGTTGTTATTGGATCGTCTTGATACAGTGATATTTCGGTTTAAGGAATAATTTACGATTAGGCAGTTTTATAAATAAAAAAAATTATGGAATACTTTTATTTTTTTTTTTAATTTTCGTAGAAGAAGAAAATTCACTTTCTTAGAAAGTGTGTATAATTTTTTTAACATAAAAAGGGAGTTTGAAAGTTTACTGCGGCAGAGACACAGGCAGCACAGAACTCTGTTAGTCTATGAGTTGTAATTGTTGTATGCATGGGTGTGTGTGTTAGTTTCATATCTGTTAATTATAGCAGTAACAAGAGTGTCTTGTTGTTGTTGGATTGTATTTCGGTTTAAGGAATAATTGACCATTAGGTTGTTTTTTATATAAAATTTTTTTTTGTTTCATGTGAGTTACCCTATGAAAAAATTTCTGTCGTGAATTTAAATCTGTATTTCGTTTAACCGGTGTACCACTGTAAATAACGTTTGGTTTGTGAAAGTGCTGTTAGAAGGCATCAGATATTCTTTATTAAATCATTGTAACCCACAAAGTTTTCAAGACTTGCTAGCTTTTATATATGTACATCACCTGCAAGATTTGCAGTTCCTGTTGGGTATCAATATGGTAAATAGCGCTACCAGCTTTTCCGTTTTCCTTACATATACTAACATATAATAAGTACATGTTCAATAGCTTTCTGAACTAACAAGTTGACAGCTGTAAAACTTGCGCCAAATATTTACATGCTAATATGCAACTACCTACCCTCTTTGTTTTAATTTTCTTTTGGTTTGTGTAGAAAAATTTCTGCAAGTTTTTGTTTAAATTAATAGTTAAGTGATAAAACGTGTTTTTTTTCTGTAAGTGATATTTTAAATAAATTAAATATATTAATTTTTTTAAAAATACTTGACTTTCGTGGTAAATAATGAGTTGGAAAATCAATTTAAAAATTTTCTTAGTTTGAAAGGGGACTTAAGGCGGTTTTCTTTTTCAGTAATTGGCAAACTAGTCAATACCATGTTACTTTATAAAGAAAATTAGTTTTCAAATACATACAGAGAAAATATATTTTTTGTGCGTATAATAACCCAATACAAAGTCAGCCAAAAATTGTAGTAAAAAATTAAAAAAATATGTGCATACACTTACAAACATACAACAATAAAGAAAGGTTTATAGAATAATTTGAAATCAAGAGTTTCAGAATATTTATGTTCTCTATTTTTTGGATTGAAGTTATTTAGTAATTTTAGTAGAATACATTTCTGATTTAAACACTTTAAGCTGAAATCATCACGTTTTATATTGAATGACATTAACTGAAAATTTTAGTTTTTTTGTATAATTTTTTTTTTTTTTGAATTTCGTTACATGTGGCTCGATTTCGACTACGGTGATTTGGCTCCAGGTGTGTTAAGTGAAAGTGAAAAATAATATTGTTATATGAATTTCCCAAGGTTGAATAAAACATTGATAAAAATAACAGTAATTTCTAACCCAAAAAACTTTTAATATTCTTTTTAAATATTAATTGAAATTTTGAACTCACCTTGTTATAAATGTCATAATCATCAACAGATAACCCAATGAAAATATAAACCAGATTATAATAAATATTTGATAAACAATAAACCAAACGCCAAACTCTTTCGGCTGCATCATAATAAATAAATTAAAAATTTAATAGTTTTCACAAAATTAAATAAAATAAAAAATTTACCTGCTGGGGCTGGAAAGTGGGTACATAATCACCAAATCCTATAGTAGTAGTTGTAACATAGGAATAGTAAAATGCTAAGGGAAAAGGCCACCCCTCAAAATAGGAAATTACCCAAGCAGGTATAAGTAAAAATAAAGTTATGCCCGGCACAAGAGCTATTAAAATTGTAGAAATTAAACCTAATCGTGGTGGCACATAATGTTTGTTATTGGACATTTTGTATTTTTTATAACGATGATAAATGGATTGAAACTAAAATAATGTAATTACAAAACGTATTGCTATTTTACATATGCAAATAATTACTTACCGTCTTTCCAAAATATTCACCCAATCCAGCAAATAATATACCATTTACTGGTATACCTATAACCGAATAAACTATCATAATCATGCGTCCCAATGTGGTTGTTGGTGATATGTTCCCATAGCCCACAGTTGAACATACCGTAAAGGCAAAGAAAAATGCATGATAAAATGTCCATTTGTAGTAAGGTTCAGCTTCATCCTTGGCATGATCTGTTACTGGTTTACCACAATAATCGGTAATACGTTCCAAAATTTCATCTTGTGCTGTTGCATTTTTTTTCTCCAGTTGATCAATAAGGTAGGCTGAAAATGAATTAAAATTAACAATTAAAAAAAAAATTATTTTGTAAATTTAATCATTCCGCAACAAGAGAAGATGGTGTTTTTCTTATGCTACATTTCAAAAGAAGTGCTTAAAATATGGTTAAATTTTATGCTTTTAACCGTCTGTCCATCTGTTATTATTTATTTTTTGTTGATGCTTATGAAGAAATAAAAATAAAAATCCAAATTTGTTTTTATTTCTTCATAAGCATCAACTAAAAGTTTGCCAGTAACAAAAAGCTCTAGTTTTTATATGAATTCTCTTGAAATTAAAGTCAGTTTATTGCATTTTATTTAAAAAATAATATTTTCTCTTGACTTAATTTAATTTTTTTAGCAGCATTAGATTCTATTTAAATTTGCACTAAGAATTTGCATGCGGCCAAATGCCGCCGTTAAACTTAAGAGCTTAGATATTTAATTGTTTCTTTTAATAAAATCAGTCAGCTGGTTTACTCTTGTAAGTATTAAGACATTTAAATTTTTCCCGAAGTACTATATATATTTTTTGGCTACGCCAATGATTATCGTAAGTTAATTGTTCCCTTTTTTAATTACAGGTTTCCATGCAATTGAAATTCCACAAAACCGCAATGTGTGAATGTGAATAGTGCGAAATATGTTAACCGTGGTGGCATTTAAAGGCTGTCATGCGGGAACGTCGGGAGTGTCGGGCAGTAATGCGGTTATGGCAATAAGTACGCTATCGTAAGTAATCGTGATGGCATTAAAAATCTGTCAACGTCGGGAGTGTCGGGAAATAATGCGGTCATGCGGAAACGTCGATGAGCACGCGATCGTAATTAATCGTGATGGCATGAAAAAGCTGTCGGGAGTGTCGGGCGTTAATGAACTCATGTATTTCAAAATTATGATTGCCCAAGGGGGCTTCATTGTAGGCGAAAGCTCCGTTACAATTTGAAATACAGTGATCAATCTACAAAATATTCCAGAATAAAAAAAAAAAAATTAGTGCGGTGACCTCGACGAACGGTTACTTGATCGTTAATAATGATGTCGCGAGTGTTGGACTGTAATAAATTCTGGAAAAAAACTGCAAAATTGTGACTTCCTGTGTATCCACGCGGGTTTCAAGGTGGTTTTGTCCCCGTCACAATTTGAACTACAGTGTTAAAAAATAGTGCATTTTTCATCTATACCATTACCAAGGATCTCAACTTTCATCATGACATTAATATAAGAAAAATAACAGGTTAGTGTGCACATTTTCTTTTTTATATTTTTATTAATAATTTAATGAAATTATGATACCAGATAAAACTAACAATTTTAAAAAATTAACGTGTGTTCATATGAAAAACAAAAATTTACTTCATGTGTCAACTAAGTCTTTGTACCTTCTGTAAACGTATTGATATTTCTGTAGAGGCGGGAATTTAAAGCATTATTTTCTTTGAAAATATAGTTGACTGTTCAAAAGATTCTTTGGGTCACGCTATATAAAACCTAGTAGTAGGATGTGAATTTTACAATTCAATAATTGTTTGATCATTTAGTGTGAAAGATACCATTAAAGCTGGGAACTGTAACCGATGTGTATGATATTATTCACGCACAAAAAAATTTACTTTCTTTTATTCATTTGATCATACATGCCGTAGCGCCCTATGTGCCAATTTCGCTTTTAATCATTTAAAATAATGATCGATTTTAAAAAGCAAAATGCAAACATTCATTTTCTTTATTCTAAGGATCTGTATAATAGCTCTTAAAGCTCACGGTGCACCGCTGTGCTGTTATAGCCCATGATACCAAATCAAACTAACCCTAAAAAACTGTAAAATAAGCTGCATTAAATTTCGTACTCTGTTCATATTATTTTTTAATCACTTTTCCTGGTGTAAAAATATTTTAGTTAGCATATGTATGTGCTTAAATTTATAATAAATCTAATTATTTTTAGACATTCGTTTTAAATTCAAAATCATTTAATTTTTAGGCAAAACACACCCAATCTTTGCAATTAATCTTATCACTCGTATTTAACGTTTGATTTTAAACAAAGTTACGGAAAACAACATATACGAACACACACAAATCATTGACATTCAAAATAAATGGCGGTTAAAAATGTTTGTGCCGGTAACCTGACCCGTTATCATAACAGCGGGTTTTTTTTTTTTTTTTTAATTCAATGTGAAGACACTATTTGTCTGTATTTTTGTGCTTTGATTTCCGGTTTAATTTAATTTAATTTAATTTTTTTACACACAAAATCTTTTATGTGTTTTCCATTAAATCACTACGATTTAATTTAACTGATTGGGGCTGGCTGACGTATACACATAGATGTTTATCTAGCGTGTTTGCTAAATTAATTTAATTTGTATTTAATGAATTTGTTGCACATATAAAAAGCATTTTCATGCTTGATTGAAGATTATGTGTGAAATATAAAGCATTTTATTTACTTGCATACAAAACTTGATAATTTTTTTAACAAAAGCCGTTTAAAAATATTCTTAAATTTATTTTAAAAATTAAATCTATTTTTTTTTGTAAAAAACAAAAAATATTTAAACGTCTTGAATTATAATGAACACAAATATTTCTTTAATTGCGAAGCTTAATTTTGTTTAAAGTTTTTAACTATTTTTAGAAAATTATCCAGTAGCTATGCTTAAATTAAATTATTTTTAATTATTAAAAGCGGTGGCTTTTTGAATTCATTAATCTTAAAATGTGTATCTTTAGCGTAGAACACATATCAGTGTTGCCAGAAGCTTTAAAAAAACTGTCTTGGCGTTAAAAAAAGCCCTGACCGATCTGAAAGCAAAGAAGTTCATGCACTTGAAAGCTCAAAGTATGCAAAAATAAAATTAAAAAATATGCATTCAAAATTAATTTATTTAACCATTTATTAACTCAAAAAAACATAAAAATTTAACAAAAAAACGTAAAAACATTCTATTCAGTCTTAAAAAATGAAAACACAGCTTAAAAAGTAGTAGTAGATAAAGAAACTGAATGAAGATAAATATTATGTTTTTTAGTATTTGTAAATATCGTTTCAGTATTTATGGTATATAGTGAGTCCGCCAAATAACTTTTTTTTTTTTTTGAAAATGCTATAAAAACATCGAGTGTAGCTTCGGCTATGTGGCACGTAGCGCCGTCCTGTTGAAACCAAATTTTGCCAATATCCTCCTCTTTAATTTTTGTCAACAAAAATTCGTTCAACATGGCCCGATAACGATCGCCATTGACTAACGGCCACTCCTTGCTCATTTTCGAAGAAAAATGGCCCAATTATGCCTCTGGACCAAAATCCGCATCAAACAGTGACTCGTTTTGGGTGCGTCGGCTTTTCAATGTATGCGTGCGGGTTTTCTGTAACCCAAATGCGACAATTTTGCTTGCTTACATACCCGCCAAGATCAAAATGACCTTCATCTGAAAAGATGATTTTTTTTGGCAAAATCGGCATCTTCTGTAAGTCGATCGCAGGGCCACTTAGCGAAGCGAATACACAACCATATTCTTTCAGCGGAAGGATAAAACTAATTATCTGTCAAATCAGACATGAGCTAAGTGTTATTATTTACGAAATAAGCACTAGTTGAAAAAAAAAAGTTCGATGGCGGACCCTATATTAATCAAATAGATCTTACGTCATTAAATATTTCTAAAGTTAATATTAGTATTTATGATATATTTTTAAAAATGTTTAGGAGAAATGCAAGTGGATGGGTATGTTGATTCCCTAAGAGATTTTATCAATTTGCAAACGAATCATAGAAAATTACGGGATAGGACACATATAATTTGCTTTTGGCAATTTCTGTTTTACATCATAAAATAAAAACTACTAAATTTTCCGAAAATGTTAAAACACTTGGAGCCTACAGATTAAATTCCTTTTTGAGTTTGGTAATTTTCAAAATCGGGAATGATATCTCGGCAAAGTGGGGAATGGTAAAAATCGCTCAAAGTAACAGCACTGGGGTATATGGAAATTAAAAAAAAATTTTAAAAATAGTCCAACTTAACTTCTGGGTATTTGGGTGGTAGATTACAAATCTAGACGACCTCCCTTTTAAAATAATATGTGTCCCATCCCGTAACCTGTAATGGCTCGTTTGCAAATTGGTAAAATCTCTTAGAGAAATCAACGTATTTATGCATATTTCTCCTAAGCATAAATACTATTATTAACTTTATATATATTTAATGACGTACGATGTATTTGATAAATATACCATAAATACTGAAACGATATTTACAAATACTAAAAAACGTAAGGGATTACGTTAAAATATGTTTAACTCGGCATATTTATTTTCATTCACCTAAAGTGTCAATCGTATTTTTTCTGTATATTTTCAAATTACAATTGCAAAGAAAAAAAAAACAAATACAATTCTACAACTTACAATGAATTCTAGCACGCTCCCTTTGATCTTCTTGTATTTGTTCAGCTTCCAAACGATGTTCAATGTGATAATAAATACTTGCTCCAAACATTAAATAGGATATATAAAAAATTAACAATAAAATCCAACGTTTTGGAGACATCATTCTATGATTTTGTTGGCCAATTGCGGCAGCATTGATATGATTCGAGCACTCGCTGAATAATTTATTATTATTTGCCTCAAATTCGGGTGCACTATGTTGGCCGGATTTTTCTACACAACCACAGCGTGATTGTGTATTTAAAATCACGGGTGCTCTGGGTTTATGGGTAAATAACAAAAGTATATTAACCATGTTTAATAATTTTTGTTGTTGTTTTTAATTTACACATTTTGCATTTGTTTAGAAAATTATGAATTAAAAAAAATAATAAAATAATAATAATAAAACGTTTAATATTAAGCTGCTAAATTTTTCAATTATTTTCAAACAAAATCACGTTTTATTCTACACTAGTTCTGTTTATAAACTAAAATTTTAAACAAATTATTAAGAACTCTTTTAGTTTAAATTAAACAATACAAAAACAAAAAGCCTGCATGTAATCATATCGATATTTCAGTTATCTGACAATAAAATACAACATGGCAATTAAAGAATTATTAGTTTTGCTGCTACAGCAAACAAAAATACGACATCAGTTTTTGTTTTTTTTATTATTAATCTTCACCAAGTGTTTCGTACTTTTTATATGGCTTCTATTAAAAAAAATCAAAAATTTTATTTATACTTTAATGACATTATAAAAACCTACACAAACAGATATATTTCTGGGAACATTTTTTTTAAGTTGTAGACAGATAATAAGATCAAGCCAAAAGTAGAGATGATATGGGCAATAAATAATCAGAATTAAAAGAGAACTTCGGCTTCTCTCATAAACGAAAATGTAATTGGCTTTTGTTTAAATTACTCAGGAAATTTAAACTAACTGTTATATGTATAAATAACCAAAATAATTGTCTTTTCTGACTTGATATTTGTCAAATAAAGGGTGTCCCAACAAGAACGCAAGATTTAAATTTTAAATAAATGACTGATGCAGCAATTGAATTGTTTCTCTGGCTGTATGACATGTGGCGCCGTCTTGTTGAAACCACAAGCCTTCCACATTCATTTCTTCAATTCTAGACAAGAAAAAACTGGTTATCATTTCACGATACCCAACACCATTGACTGTTTGCGCTTGACCTGCCTCATTTTCATAAAAAAAAGGTCCAATGATTCCTCCAGCCCAAAAATCACACCACACAGTGACACGTAGAGGATGCATTTGCTTCTCGTGGATCACTCGAGGATTTTCCTCACCCCAAATGCGACAATTCTGCCTATTGACGAAGCCATCAAGATGGAAAAGGGCCTCGTCACTGAAGATGATTTTATCGGCAATTAACGAACTCTCTTCGCTGTTCATGGTCCTTCTATCTCGTACCTTCTACTAGCAAACAATAACAATTGTTCAAATGTCAAACAATGACACTTCGAATGGCGCCAAATTTAAATCTTGCGTTCTTGTTCGGACACTCTTTATATGGCTTAGTAATTATGGAAAGTATAAAGGAAAAAATTAAGAAGAAAAACACCAAAAAAAAATTTAAGCTGTTATTTTTGAAAGTGGTAGAAATCTAATTTAGAGAAAACTATTACTTAGCGGTAATTTTAGTAAGATACTGTCTATACTATCGCTAAATAATTTTTTTTTAAAGTGCACTTATACCACTTTCAAAAATAACAATTCATATATTACAAAGTTAGGGGCATAACTCATATTTTTAAAAGTTGACTTGTACTTGTTGCTTATAAGGAAATGACAAAATGTTTTCTTCATTTCTTAACTTGTACTGCATATGACGTTCCAATTTCAATGACAAACCCCTTCTAGACACACAAGAATACCCTGATAATTAAATAAATAAATATTTGTTAAAAAAAACCAAACCTAAAATTATAAAGAAATTAATATGTAGCACATGAAGAATTTTGTTTTATCTTTAAAATTTTTGTTTTTATCTTTATAATGTATAATTTAATTTATTTTAAAATCAATAATTTCTCTACACCTTTATTTTAATCGGTTAAGAATGCTAAATATATACTCGTACATATGTATCTATTAGCAGTAATTATCTCAAGTGTTTTCAATAATTGTAATATTAATGAAAATAATTTTATAAAACCTACAGCACAAATTTACTTCAATATTGTCATAACTCCAAAAATTTATTTTTTTTTTATTAATAAGACAAGTTAAATTCACTATAGTATTCAAATATTCATATTTTTCACTATCCATTTTCTTAAATATCAAAAAAAAAAAAAAAAAATAAAAAAAAATAAAAAAAATTAAAAATATATAAAAAAGCAAAAAAAGCAAATATAATTTTTTTTACTTATTTTTTTGTTAACCCTTAAATAATACATAATTTCAATGAAAGCAACTGAAATTAACGAAATCTAAAAAAAACTGAGTTCTGGAGGGGTTACTCTCTATTGCGATGTGAAAGAAAACGCATCGCAACTCAATGTAAAAATCATGCATCTGCGAATGGTTTTTCTTTAACCCCCTGGAATTTTTTTTATATATATTTCCAAGAATGTTATTTAATAGGAATACATTAAAAAAATTTAATTTAATATAATTCAAAATGTTTGCAAATATTTTTTAAACCGAACATAAATAAATAAATATTTAATTTAAAATAAACAAATTAAAATACCCAAAAAAACAGTCCCAACAAGAACGCAAGATTTAAATTTTAAATAAAACACAGATATTTAAAAAAAAAATCGTGAAACTTTATTATATCGTAAAGTAGACAGAATGAGGTTATGTATGGAACAACATATCGGGTAGATGGCCGCCGCGGCTTTACTGGCACACACGCGATCTTTTAATGAAATTTTCAATGACCGTTTTGCAAAAATGCTGCGGTATTTCATTAATACAACGTCCAATTTCCTCTTTTAAGGCTTATTCGCGTAAACCATCGACTTCAAAAAACCACAAAGAAAAAAGTCTAATGGTGTTAAATCGCACGACCTAGGCGGCCAATTCTGGTCTCCAAAACGCGAAATAACACGACCGGGAAATGACTGATGCAGCAATTGAATTGTTTCTCTGGCTGTATGCCATGTGGCGCCGTCTTGTTGAAACCACAAGCCCTCCTTATTAATTTCTTCAATTCTAGGCAAGAAAAAACTGGTTATCATTTCAAACAATGACACTTCGAATGGCGCCAAATTTAAATCTTGCGTTCTTGTTGGGACACCCTTTATCTTATCACGTTTTTTACATACTTTATAGTTTAGACAAAATACGCAAAAAAAGCAGAAATAATGAAAATTTAATATTTCGGTTGTATTTGTGATTTATCTCGGCCATTTGTGGACCGCTCCCTCTAATTTTTTGCACAGATAATATGACTATCACGTCTGATAAGACAAAATAGCCAAAAAAAAAAACAAATGAGAAAAATGGTCAAAAATAGAGTTAGTGACAGTTTTTGACTCATAGCTCCGCCATTTATAGACGGATCCGGCTAAATTTCAATAGCAACTGAAAAACAAAAACAATTGACAGATTGGTATGTTAAGCTCTTCTGTACGTTGCCTAGGGACTTCAGAAAGTTGATTTCAACCATGGGACGGACAGACAGACAGACGCTAAATCGTCTCAGCTATTTTTATAAGGATCCAGAATATACATACTATTTAGTTTGTTCCCATTACGGTGTAAAATTTACAATCAGAATCACAAACTTACATATACAATTCTGACTTACAGTGAAGGGTATAATAATACTTTCTTCATATCTTATATCAAAGAAATATTTTAAATAATTTTATTTCTCACTTTTTTTTTATAAAATTATGTTTTTTTAAATTACAACACTGTTGAAGTAATCGAGCGATTGAGCGAAATAAAATTATGTGTTGAAGTATATTAAAAGACAACAGTAACATAAATATATTTTGACTAATTTTATAGTCTGTAAGGATCTTGAATCTATAGACATTAAATAAATAAATATTAAAAGGAATAGTGCAATATTATTTAATATCGTGATATATTTTTAAAAAAAAGCCCTAAGTTACCAACTTTTTTAAAATACTTTTCAAAAAACTTGCTTGCTTTGACGTAAGTAAAAAGAAATAACGCTATAATTACAATTTAAAAATTGGCAATACTACAGTCTACATTATTACATTCCTCTAACTGATTAAGTTTCGCATTATCTTTAAGAGTGCCTTTTTACAATTAATAATAATTTTATTTAAAGAAACACAAAAAAAAAATAAGAAAAATTGTTATCAATTTCTTATACAAAATTTACAATTTACTAAGTATAAAGCTAAAGAGATTGCATTAATTTTATTTAATTATGTGTGGAAGTATGTATCTATGTATATACTACAGAACTTAGCAAATCATATGTAATATTGTATGATAAAAGGTGCTTGTAAGCCATGCAGGCTATACTTGTGCAGGGCTCTAGGACATACTGAAGGGCTGCACAAGCATACTTGAAAGCCACATATCACTACAAATATGTGTAACTAGCATTTCACTCGAAGCGAAGTACCATACTGTCGCTAATATAATTTAAGTGAGTGAAGATAAGTCTGCCGAGTTAAATATGTTTTAACGTAACCCGTTACGTTTTTTTAGTATTTGTAAATATCTTTTCAGTTGCTAAAATCTCTCAGAGCAACAGCACTGGGGTATATGGAGACTTAAAATTTTTTTCAAAATACATAGTTCAAAGGAACTTCTGAGTATTTGGGCGATAGATTACACACCCAGCCGTATGGACTGGGCGATGATGATAAGTCAGTCAGTCAGTCAGTAACGTTATTCTTTTATATGTATAAAGTGCTTGTAAACCATTTCAAGTATCTATGCTTGTACATACATCTATTATTGATAATATAATTATTTTAAATTTAATTTAAATGTGACAACTGGACATATCTGATAAGGCTTTTTTAATATCTTTCATAATAATGTATGAATTCTGAAGAACCCAACGTCAAAGCAATTTAAAAAAAAAAAAAGACTAGAAATGATTAGCATGTAGTACATACTTAATAGAAATAAAATTGAGAAATTTGTGACAAAAGATTTTTGTTTAAAAACAACTTCACCTTGCAAAAGAAAAAAAAAACACAAATTAAACTTCTCAGGCTTCTTACACTTAAAAATGTTATAATACGTTTATAAACTTGTATCAAAATTTCATTAAAAAGTAAATTAGGCGTAATTTTTGAAAGTCGTAAAAGTCAATTTAAAAAAAAAATTAGTCAGTTTTGATATTAGTTAGATGCCCTTTATATCTAATTAAAATTAGCGCTAATTATATTTTTTTTTTAAAAGTAAAAAATAAATTCTCCTTTATTATGATTTTCGAGATGCACACACCTGCATAGTTTTACCATGCTACCTACTTTAAAAAAAAAAAAAAAAAAAAAAAAAAAACTTAAAAAAGTTCTTTATACACATAACCTGCATTATCTCTTTTTAATTTTTTTATAATAATTTGCTCCATATATTTTACTTCATATTGCTGCCAAGTGTTTTTAATTTCTTTATTGTATTTGATTAAATAACGGTTAGTTTTGTGTAAACAAAAACAAATACATACTCATGCAATTTATTTCATCTTGTTACACTTACATCATTATGAGAGTGTTAGAAATGAGAGAGAAACAGAAAAAACAAGTGTTGCTGATGTTGATACTATTTAAGGACAAGGTTAATTCACACTTAAAAATCGCCAACTGCAAGACTATACATATTAAATTTAGTTTATTTTTTCACTTTTTTGTACTCGTGTTTAAAATAACTATAAATATCTAAATCAAAACAAAATTATCAATTGAAGAGAACAAGTGTAAATTGTAAATCTGGCATAAATTGTTTATAGGTTATAAATTTTAACAACAACAATTGTTTTTATCATTTTGTTTTGCTGTTTTACAACAATTATTTATCAATTGCTTCTTTAATAAGCTTTCAGAAATGATATACTCGTAGTATGAATTAAAAAAAAATTGTATTTTGGTGATAAGACAGTCATACATCTTACTTATGTGACATAATTTTTATTTAATAAAAAAATTTATTATTTATAAATTTTATAAATTGATATTAATGGTTAGTGCGTTTTTAATTAAACAAATAATAAAATAGTATTAAATAAAAATCCTACCAAAATCCAGAAATCCAGAAATTTTTTTAAGTTTTATTGCCTTTCTAAAAATTTGAAAATAAAAGTAAATAACTAGATTTATGACTGGCCATAAAATAAAAAACAGGGACCGTAAATAACGGTTATTGAAAAAAATTTAACTCAAAAATTCTTTACGTTAGAGTCAACGGAGATCTATAGTGTCATACACCAATAGAATCATATGGACGAGCTTTTTAGAATCTATTTCCTTAGTTAAAAAGCAATAGTCCTGATTATAAGTGTCGTTGACGTGATGAAAGTAGTGATACGTGGCAACGCCGGCCATATAATTTACGTTAGCTTATCGTAAATATGACTAGGACAACGACACTCGTAATAAGTCGCAATAAATCATAAGAACGCTTTGTATACATGCAAAACACTTAATTTCTGTATATGGTAGGTATATAAGTTTTAAGGCGGATACCAAACTGCTAATGAATATGATGATTATGAATAAGTCTGAATTCACCTGATTATTTCCAGTAATTTTTTGTTCCCACAAAATTATTTTATATGTAGTTTAAAGTGTCTATTAAAAGGCTGCACAAGCCTTCTTGAAACGACACTTTATTTTAAAAATGTTTGTAGTTTCAAGTATGCTTGTCTTTCTAAACCTCAAGTTAAATTTCATTAGCAGAAAAATAGAAATAGAGAAAAAAAGAGGGAGAAAGGGAGTGGGAGTTAGAGTTTGAAAGAGAAAATTGAAAATTATTACCACAATAATTGGAAAATCTGTCATAATGCTTTGAAATATTGAGCATAAAAATCTCTGCTTTTCAGCTGCACCGGAAGGAAATAAAAAAATCTGTTAGAATCAGCCATGTGAGTTTAGTGTGCAGGGAAATAAAAGATGCAGTTGTGTCTTAATTTTATGTGTTGAATTGTTGTTGTTATCAAATTCTTTGTTTAACATTTAAAAAAAAAAATAAAACGTAATGCTAAAAAAAAAGATTATTTCATGTACGTACATTTTAATTTATCTTTGATTTATAAATTTTTGTGTTTTCAATGAACTTAAACTGATTATCACATTTTTTTCAAAATTTTTTTGTCTGTTGATTTATTTATAAAATTTTTAGCGCTAAAATATTTATTATTATTTAAACTATATAAATTTTAAATTGTTTCGAGAGTTTATTAGTTATATTAATTAACATTAAATTTTTTATTAGGAAAACAGAGTAAAGTTATTTATAAAATGAAATTAGCAAATTAAAAGTGTTAATTTTTTTAGGGTGGGCTAAATAATAAATGGAGTTTCTATTGACACAATTTTTTTTAGCAATCAATAAAACATACAAAATAAATATTAATTAAAAAAAAACAGTTCAACAATATCAAAGAACAAATGTAAAAATTTCTAATTAACAAATTTTTTAATAAAATTGGCTTAAAACAATATTTTGTAGTGGGAAAAAATTTTAAAATAAGAAATAAATACTAGTTTATACAATAAAATACTAAAAATAAATTAAATTGGATTAATCCAATTGTTCCCTAGAAGTTTTTTTTATTTGCAATTGTTTATAAAATAGAACTGAATTCATTTAATTATTCCCAAAACATTTTTGTTCGGACAAAAATATGTCTTTTAATAAAGAACATTTAATTTTTCAACGAATTTCTTTAAAATGTAGTAGACTTATAGACTGACCATGCCCATTTTTATGAGTACTTTTCAATAAAATATCTGAAATAAATATTTAAACAATCCTATTTTTCAACAGATTTGTTGTGGTATATATCTACGGTCTCTATTTTCAAGAAAGTTCTGGATCGACCATGTTCTGAGTTTTTAAAAATGTGTACCCAAGAATGATAGACACAAGATTACGCCATTACGCTCATGTAGCACAAATGATGTCACTTAATGTGCTCTTATATTCTAATAAATAATTAATGTAGACATAACAGCAGAATAAAACTACGTTATATAACGGGGAAACATGCGCATAGCGTAATCTTGTATATTTATCATTCTTCTGTGTACCGATGCTCTTCTTACTCTAAGAATTCCAATTATAGAGTGTCGAGGTCGAGTAAAAATATGCAGCTGGTAATAAAATAAAACTAAATTTATCCACTTTTTCTAAAGAAAATTTTGTCGGGACAAACATTTTTTTGTATGATAATACATATGAGCTGCTATTGTTGAAAATGGTACAACTCCACTTAAAAAAAAATTGTTAGTTTTAATACATAACTATTTATATCGCTGACTAATTCTTTAAAAATAGTGGACTTGTATCACTTTCAAAAGTAACAGATCATGTACATACAAAAAAGATTTTTTGTGGATAAAAAATTTTCTTTAAAATCCACTTATATATTATATTGAATTGTTTGTAAGTATTTAGTTTGACGTTTTTCTATGAGGGAGAGAGGAATGTTTTTTGCTTTAAGACAACTCTCAACTTTAACTGAATTAAGGCTCAAACTGCTTATAAAATTTTCTTTGAAACGAGAGTGGCTGAATTCTACTTTAAAATTTAAAGTTCTGTTATTTCGAGCGGGGCCAAATGTTAGACACATCATGTTTAAATAACAGCTACATATACAAAACATACGTATTTAATTCTTCAAAACGGCCGACCCAGACCAGACACTACTAAAATAAAAGTATTCTAGTAAATCAAAAGTTAAAAACAATTGTGTCAAATTACGCTTAATTTTTTTTTTTATTACTCAATAAATATTAAAATAAGTTAAAAGCACATTTCACTTTTTCTTTTATTTCCTACACACTTTCAACGTTTTGTAATGGTAAAAACTATTAAAGAACAAAACTAACTTGTGTTTGGCATATTAATTACGATTATTTACTGATTCAATTGTTTTATTAAAAATAAAATATGTTTGCAAATAGCTATGGACATAAATATGAATGCAATGCATTTTGGCATAAATATGTCAGGGCAGAAAAAGCTCTTAATAAGCAAAATTTAATAGCTTAACAATAAGTTGAAAGAAAAGTTAAGAGAATGCTGAGTTAGCAAAAACAATTTATTTAAAATTGTTTTTAATGTTTTTTTTTTTTACAAAAAAAAAAAAAAAAAATTAAATTAAAAAAAGCATTTCTAATCAATTAATTGCAAACAAAAAGCAAAGTATTTGAAATATAAAAATTTGCTTTTTTTAAATTTAAGCTTACAATTTCAGAGTCATGCTAAAATTAACTCTCAATTTAAAGCGAACAAAATTTATAAATTTCAAACCAAAAGAATTCCATAATATCTAGAGTAACGTAAGGTATTGTGGTAATTGAAGAATAATTAGTTATTAAGTGCAAAAATTCCTTTTCAAATTAATTACAATTATAGCTTCCATTAGATGCCCATTAAGAGCCCTTGTAAATTAGAGGATAGGCTGCTAACCTATCAATTTAGGGTGGTTTATAGGTTCGATTTCTGCCGAGACCCTGAGTATTTTCTGAACATACGTGACCGTACATACTCATACACATATGTATGTAGTTCTATAATTATATAAGAATTTGTGACAGCATTTATTTTTTGTGTAGAGTTTTGTAATTTTTTCAATTTTCTCCCTATTCTGCATAGAGATGTTAAAACGCTCATTATAAAAAATCACAAATACGCGATTTTTATTTATTAGCACACAAATATTGTTTCTGTAACAAAAGCGAACAAGTCGTGTAGAAATATGCTTAGAAGATTTTTCAGAAACATTACAAAATAATAGATATTTCAGTTCGAACTTTTTTTGCACCAAAAAAACTGTTTGTTAAACTTAAGCCTTATTAAAAAAAATTAATCAATAAAATTTATACACACAATTCAAACTGTTTTCTAAATTTTCTTAACAAATGCCTTTTTTTTAACTTTTAAAAATGATCAATTCCAAATTTTAAAAACATTTTATTTTTTTTTTTTAATTATAGACGTTTAGATTTTTTCCATATTCCATTGTTGAAAATTATACTTTTCTGTACCGTTATAATTTTCTAAATTTTTTTCTATTTAGCAATTTTTGTTTACCGTTTTTTTAAATATCAACTGTTATTTTACAAATGTACGATCGTTTTGAAGTTCGCCATCAGACTGGCGTTAAGCGGGCAAATTCTACGAACATTAAATGATTTTCACATTATTTCTTTTATTAAATTTTTATTTATTTATTGTTATTTTTTTTTTTTATAAAAAAAAAAAGAAAGGCACTGATTGTTGTATTAAGTAGTGTGTTTGTTAAAAAGGTAGTAAGTAGTAGTATTAGTCAGTAAGTCACTGAGTAAAGTTGTTGTATGTTGTGATTTGTTGTTTGTACAAAACGACAACGTCTACCCAATAAAGTTGTTGATGATCACAATGAGACACTTGTAGAGCGCACAATACTTATTTGCTATTAAAAATTTCACACTCAAAAATAAATAAATCGCAAAAACAACAACATTATTTACTCTGCTACAATTTGTCTATTAAAATTTTTCAGGAAAAAAAAGTAATCATAGTTAAGAAGCTCTAGTTCAAACAAAATTAATAAAACTTTTACTTAAAATATACTAAAAGTGCATGCATTGGCACACACACTCACACATACTGAAATTTATCGTAAAAACATGCCTTCAATTTTGTCCACATGTATACACATGTGCAAATTGTGCTCTAGCATACATTTGTATTGTTATTGCTGAAAAATTACTCTCACATAGCGGTGTTTGTTTTTGTATGGTCTTATATGTATTAGTTGCACCCTGTTGTATGCAAATTTTATGCAATGAACTTTGTGAAAAAATTAAAAGGTGGCCAGCTGTGTCTATCAATTTCATACGTTTTTAGTGAAACAAAAATACTAAAATATAGCGCTCATTTGCTTTAATAGTGTAACAATTCAAAAATATAAAAAAATTTTAAAAATAAATTTGTTTGAAAGTAAATAAATAAATATTTTTTTTTTAAACTTTTAGGTCTTTTTATATATTTGTATTTATTATTAAATTAAATTCCAATATTTCGACACGCCTTCGTATGTCTTTCTCAAGGAAAATAATTTTATAATATTACAAATTACTTGAGCAAATTAAGGAAACAACTATCAAATATCCAAAAAAAGGGAATAGAATAAGAATTTAAAAAATCAAAAAAAAAAAAAAATATTTATTTATTTACTTTCAGATAAATCAATATTTATAAATAAATTTGTTTGTTTTAATGGATAAAATTTCGTTTCCCAATATAAAGCTCCACTATCAGCGCTCTTTAGAATTAAAAAAAAATTATTTTATCTCTAAAATATATTTTAAAGGTTTTCTTTTTCTAATTTCATGTGGAAATTGATAAAACTTAATTTACAGTTCTTGAAATCCCAGTTTTTGAAAAGAAAGCAATAGCAAAAATAATTTCAATTCAATTTTGTATTAAATTCCTCACTCGAAATACTAATATGGTGTAATATAGACCTCAGTAATTTTGATTAAATAAATAAAATACATTAAATAAAAAAAATCAATTGAACGACAGACAAAAAATACTAAGCAATCTAGAAAAAGCTTGACTTTGGAGATGGAATGAATGTTATTACACGAATTGAGATAAAAACAGCTAATCAAAAACACGATCTGCTTAGCCTAAGAATTCCTACATATAGATGAAAGTACGGCGCGAGACTTGGGGAGACTGGTATAGTTTTATAAATAAATTAATTTTTTTTTTTTCAATATAAAAAAAAAATATTTGCATTACTCTTCTTTTTGCATCAATAATACTAGAAAATAATATTACACCTTCAGCAAGTTACATCTTGACCAACAACAATAAAAAGAACAATTCTAAATGTAATGTGTTGCTAGACAGCTAAATTTTGTTAACAGAGAAATAATCTACTGAAAGCGTAATTTTCTTTTTTATTATTCTTAAGCAAATTGCAAGCAGAACAGTCCTGATAGTAGTTATTCAGTAAATAAAATTAATTAAAAAATTTTAAGGTAAAAATAAATTAGAAATTTTAAAAATAAAAATGGATATACGGCCACTTTAATGTCTTTACGAATACATTATTTATAGTTAAATTTTCTATACAAATTTACACTACACCTACCTACACTAAATATCATTTATATATACATTTTTTAATCTATATCATAACAAACTATTAAAGGCTTTAAAATTTTTATTTATAATTCCATATGCTTTGTAAACAACAAGAGATATAGATTAAATTAATTTGATTAAGAATATCCAACGCTGGGTATTTGAAATTCAAATGAAATCGCAGTGTCTTAAGATGTCCTAATACCGTCGTCCAGGTTTTATTATTTATTTGTTTAGTTGACTTATTCTTTTTATTTCTTCATAAGCATCAACTAAAAATTTGCAAGTAACGAAAAGCTCTAGTTTTTATATGAATTCTCTTGAATTCAGTTTATTGCATTTTATTTAAAAAATAATATTTTCTCTTGACTTAATTTAATTTTTTTAGCAGCATTAGATTCTATTTAAGTTTGCACTAAAAATTTGCATGCGGCCACCTGCCGCCGTTAAACTGTAAGAGCTTAGATATTTAATTGTTTCTTTTAATAAAATCAGTCAGCTGGTTTACTCTTGTAAGTATCACATTTAAATTTTTCCCGAAGTACTATATATATTTTTTTGGCTACGCCAATGATTATCGTAAGTTAATTGTTCCCTTTTTTAATTACAGGTTTCCATGCAATTGAAATTCCACAAAACCGCAATGTGTGAATGTGAATAGTGCGAAATATGTTAATCGTGGTGGCATTGAAAGGCTGTCATGCGGGAACGTCGGGAGTGTCGGACAGTAATGCGGTTATGCGGAAACGTGAATTAGTACGCGATCGTAAGCAATCTTGATGGCATTAAAAATCTGTCATGGGTCAACGTCGGGAGTGGCGGGCAGTAATGCGGTTATGCGGGAACGGCAATAAGTACGCGATCGTCAGTAATCGTGATGTCATTAAAAAGCTGTCATGCAAGAACGTCGGGAGTGTCGGGCGTTAATGAACTCATATATTTCACTTGAAAGAATAAATAAACTGCAAAATTGTGATTGCCCTCAGGTTTCATGGCAGGCGAAAGCTCCGTCAAAATTTGAACTACAGTGTTAAAAATATTGATCAATCTACACAATATTCCAGAATAATAATAATAAAAAAAAATCAAGTGCGGAAACTTCGACGAGCGGTTACTCGGTCGTTAGTAATGATGTCGGAGTGTTGGACTGTAATAAATTCTGGAAAAAAACTGCAAAATTGTGACTTCCTGTGTATCCACGCGGGTTTCAAGGTGGTATTGTCCCCGTCACAATTTGAACTACAGTGTTAAAAAATAGTGAATTTTTCATCTATACCATTACCAAGGATCTCAACTTTCATCATGACATTAATATAAGAAAAATAACAGGTTAGTGTGCACATTTTCTTTTTTATAAATTTTTTTATATTTCTATCCATAATTTAATGAAATTATTTGCCATATATTTATCATGATACCTGATAAAACTAACAATATTTTAAAAATAACCTTGTGTTCACATGAAAATTACAACCTTCACTTTTTATGTAGGGTACTTCATTGCCCATTTAATAGTACTATGCCTTTGTACCTTCTGTAAAATCTAGAATTTATCTTAATTTTTCTTAAAAAATATAGTTGGCTGTACTAAAGATTCTTTGGGTCACGGTACGTAGGGCCTAGTAGACATGGCTAGGAAGTTTTTGAAATACAAATTTTACAATTCAATAATTGTTTGATCATTTAATTTAAAAAAATACCATTATTTGGGCTCATTAGGATATGTAGGTAGATTGTTTTAAATTATTTATTTTACTCACTCCTAACAGAAGGTGATCAAGTGATCATGATGTCATTAATAAGCTGTCATGAGGTACAATCATCAGTAGTCATCACGACGGCATTAAAAATTTGTCATGCGAGAACGTTTACGGGTATGAGATCGTTAGTGATTATGATGGCATTAAAAAATGTCATGCGGGAAAGTCAACAGGTACTCGATCGTATGCAATCATGATGGCATTAAAAAGCTGTTATGCTGAATCGTTAGCGGGTACGCGATCGTAATGATTAATGGTATTAAAAGACGGTCATGCGTGAACTTCAATGAGTGCGCTATCGTAAATAAATAATCGTCATGTGTGAATGTCGAGCGTTAATGAACACAATAAATAAACTGTAAAATTTTAATTACCTACTGGTGTTACGGCAAGCATAGCCCCTACAAAATTTCAACTATAGCGTTAAAAATGGCGATATTTCATCTATACCAATTTCAAGAACCAGAATTTATCAACTTTCATCAGGACAACAAAACAAGGAAATTAAAAGGTTAGTGTATAAATTTTTTAAAATAAATTTTATAATACATACTGATTACATTTTAAAACAAATTTATCAATTAATTTATATAAAAAAAGATTTCTAAAACTGGGCCCACATCGTAACATGCGATATCGAATGAGAACCAATGCTGTTCTGTATTCCGAATCCGAATATTTTATTCGGAATTGAAAAATTCAGCGCCTCATAACTACTCTGTGATCCATTTTAAGATATTAAAAAATTTTGTTTTTTGCTTTATTTTGGGTGCGAAATTATTGTAGAATTAAAAAAACAAAAGTTTTCATTTAATAAGAAGAAAAAATTTTATTCCACATTTTTTTAAATCCGTGTGAAATACAGAACATGCACGAACAATTGAAATTTAAGTCTTTTTCAAAATTTCGTTAGAAGTTGCTCGATATATAATACGAAGACTTGGCCTCTTTGATATTTTGGGAATAATTAATCATTGAATTAATAGATTTTGCAAAAGAACCCCACTTTTATTTATGTTTAACTTTTCAAATTAAAAATATTTTTTTTAACAAAAAAATTGTTCACAGCAAAATAAAGAAATTATACATATAACTGCTAATAAAGATTATTTCCTTGGCTTAGTATGTCTAAATCAAAAATTTATTTTTGTAATTTTAAATTTTGTTCACTCTCTCTTTAGTACTCTCTCACATAACATCTTTAATGATTTATTTCAACATCATTTCCAATTCAGTGGCACTCAAATATAAATAATTCACATTATTAAGCGCATTATCACATACATACATATCTACTGGCAACATTTATTATTTATATGTGTCAACATACAAGTTACATACATAAATACACCCGTGCATAAATACATACGTGTATGTAGTCGGCATACCGGGTGTTGGTTAAATAAAGTGATGTATTGAATACAAAAATAATAGGTGCTAACAAGTCTCTTAGTGATTTTTTAAGATTTTGTGTTAAACTATTTTGCTAATTAAAATTTTGCTGCTCTTATATTTTCTCTAATATCAAAATTCCAAAAATTTGTTTTTTTGTGCTAAAATAAATTATAGAGCGAGCACAAGTCTCTAATACGAACACTCATATGTAATTTTTCAGTTATAAAAATCAATCAATTTTATTTCCTGACAATTGCTTGTCAATTTTATACCAATAATGCTGAACTTCAAAGCTTAAAAACTTTATCAATCAAAGTGATAAAATTATAACTAATCAAAATTGATGATAAATACATTTTTGACATACATAATTCAATAATATGTATTATTTCATTTATAAAAGGTTTATTAAGCAAGCGTAAAAAATATTTTATGAATAAAAAATATTTTTCTAATAATTTGTTATAAAAAATTCCGTTATTTAAAAAAGAAATAGTAAAGCAAAAAATCTACAACAATATTTACACTGTAATCGTTTCTAACACCTAACAGTGTCTATAATATGTGGACGTACAAAAGGAATTCTCAAGTATTTAGATATTGTGCTGCTATAAAAATGAATAATCAGAGTATGTGCGATCTCAGAGTCAATGCAATGGCCTGCAAGCAATAAAAAATTTTCATAAAAAGTAAAGCAAGATAAAAGCCTTACGCAGGCCAGGTCGTTGTCCATGTTATAAATTTTATTGGTATTTGTAGCGGCAAACAGACTCAATAACCTCTAATAATTGGGAAAAAGAAATTGATAGTAGAAAATAATGATCTTTAAAAGGAATAAAAAATGTGCTGCAATTTGCCTTTGATTATTGTTTTACCCGTCTCGTATACGTATGTGCCTCTTAATTTTCTAGATTGTTTAAGTTAAAGCTGTTTTGAAGATTTTCTTTTTTAATTTAAACATCTTTGTTCGCCAATTATGTTAGCATTCATGTAACTAATTAAGCTTTTTGTTTTACTGCTGCCAAAAAGTTTTTAAAATTTTATTGGCCGCCAAGTACTTCACTTGTCGTTTATTGTCTTTATGGTCTTCTACTGATTCCGTTATTATTCATTTAACAATATAATGCTAATTGGCATGTAAATGCTTTTTTTTAAATTAAACAATTCTAAATAAAGCAACAAATTTGTAGCAAAATTAATAAACAGTTTAAGGGCGTTTAAATTAAAAAAAGAAAAATTACCGAAAATTGCTTTGATTTATGCACTTGAGAAAAGAAAGCAAACAAAAACGCACATGATTTTTACAATTGAGAAAAGAAAAAAATAACACTGTACAACAAGATTCTGCATATTGTGTGATAACGACAAAAAATTTAATAAATAATTTCATTTTAGAGAAACTAAAGCCTTTGTTATCTGAATATTAATAAATGTTATAGCTACAGCTTCCTTTTGTAAAGTGACATTTATCTCTTACAAACAACTACCCGAACACATGTTTTTGAGGTTTCTCCATATAAAAGCGTATTAGTGTTAAAGTTAAACTTTCATAATCGGTATGTTCAGAGACTTGTAGAACATTTTAACCCCTTTTTGTAGAACATTTTAACCCTCTAACTTTTCAATTTATGGGTTTTTTTACCATTCTTTTTATTTGGAGTCTAAAAAGCCCCCTTAATTGAAGAGCTAGAGGGTAAAAAATTCCACAAAAATATTCCGTTTGCTGAACACTTTACAAAAATTCAGTTTATTAAAATGTTTCTTAAAAATTTTACTTCTTTGTGAAATTATGCACCCCACCCAAATCATAAACCAAAACATATTTTACAATTTGAATTAAATTTAAATTTTCCATTTGATTTTTTAGGGTGTGTTGGGTTGGGGAAAGAAAGAATTTGAAATTTGTGTAATAAAATTATAAGCAATTTGAGTGGGTACTATAAAGTGAATGAAAAATACTAAAATGATTTTCATTATGTTATTATCTAGTTTAGATAAATGAGATAATTGTTATAAAATAATTCAATTTTTTTTTATTAAAACTTTTAATTCAATGAACGTTTTAGAAATAACGATTTTTGTTTGTTTTAAAACTAAAAAGAGAAATAACAAATACAATAACAATTTTAAATCTCTTCAACAATATCGAGTATTATTGTTTCTTAACAATAAAACAAAATCTACCCTTTCTAGCAGCTAGTGTTAAATAGATTGTTAATTATAAAATTAAAAGAAATAAAAAATAGGAAATTCAACATTAAAAACAAAATGATATCTTACACACTAAAATACCAGTTAATTTAACAGCTTTTTAAAATCTGATAAAATTTTACATTCATCGGCAACTAATAAATGCTGGCTTAGTTTATTTGCTTGCATGAGTCTGAAAAAAAAAATAAAACACACACACATAGGAAAATAATTAGTAAAATGTTTAAAATAAATATATTTTTTTCAACTGACATTAATTCTTTCACTTGCAATTCATTTAAATTTAAGTCCTCTATAAAAATGTGTAAATGTCGTAAAGCCTCTAAACGATTACGCCCTTTCTTGATACGTTTTACACTTAAAGCCTTTTCCAATATTTGTATCAGCAACAGTATCACATGGACTTTAAGTAAATGTGTTGACTCGACTTTTATATCATTATCAATTAAAAGTTTATGTTGCTTTAGTATAGACTAGAAAATTAGAACACATATAAGTAATTGAAGTAATTGTATTATAATTAAAATAGTAATTTAGTTTTCTAATTACCACTATTGTTGTGTTCTTTAAAGCAGGATTTTGTTTATACAGATTGTATATTAATACAGAGAGTATGTGTTTATAGATTTTAAGTCTATAATCGGCCAATGTTATAAGTAACTGCTTCAATTCTTCTTGGAAATTTTGTTTGCTCTAAAATAAAAAGTAATTTCAATTATTTTTATAAAAAAAAGAGAACAAAAAACTAGCTTTAACATGCCACTTTGTTAGCAGATATGCTTGATATTAAACCAATTAAATTCGCCAATAGCGAGTCTTGTTCTCACTGTAGTAGCGAAATATTCATATTTTTAGGACCTGTTCAACTAAGAAAAAAAATTTTTGTATTGTTTTTCTTTTCATTTGTTCGCATTTAGCTGAACAGGTCCTTAATTTAATTTTAATGAAATGGTAAACATTGATTTAAAATAATTTTTTTTTAATATTTTTAGTCCTAGAATAAGTAATTAATATCAGATAAGAATATTTTTTTTAGCCCAGCAATTAATTTGAGATAACAAAAAGTCTGGCATGGTAAGAAGGGTAATTTCTACACTGTACATGTGCCACCCTATAAAGTATATGTCACTATTACAGTTTACAACTCAACTTAGTTGACTGTTGATGAGTTGTAATTTTTTTTTAAGTATTTGACAAAAAAGTTGTAACTTAAAAATTTCAATTAAAGTAGAGTTGAGTTGTAAACCATAATAGGGACAATATACTGGATCCTTATAAATAGCAGAGTCGTTTTAGCGATGTCTGTCTGTCTGTGTAGTCGTTGAAATCAACATTCTGAAGTCCCTATACAACGTATAGAAAAGTTTAGCATAGCAATCTGTAAGTTGTTACTGTCTTCAGGTTGCTATTAAAATTCAGGCCGATTGGTTAATAAATATTGAATTTATCAGGGAAAACCGGCTACTACTTTCAAATCTCTAAAAGTTTTTTTTTATAGAAATATCTTGCTAATTGTGAAATTTATCGACCCACCATTAATAAAGTCGGCTTAAACAATTTGTCCTTACTAGCACAGATATAAATTTCATTGGTTTTCGCTCAGAAGTAAAAGTATGTTTTTCAAAGTATTACCTTTGGTAGTTTTTCCACTACTTTTTTCTAACTTTTTGTAGATGGCTACATACATCCATACATGTACATGTTTAATATTCGACTTATTGAAATATATTGGGATTTATTAAATAAATGTACACTTACCCTTCCATAATAAATACACAAATTCCAAATTATGTTTGTATTAATTGCTATTCTTTGATATTTATGCATTTCCGTAAAATGTCTCAGCATCAAACGACGATATTCTAAAGATTGCAGTGTATGCAAGTGATGCAGTTCATTTATTCCTTTGTGATTTAATAGTTTATTTTTAAAATTCACCCCAATTAAAATCTGCACCAATTGCTGATATACATCAGTATCAATTTTTAAAGGCAAATGTATAATTAATTGTAAAAAACAGCAAAAATACTAGAAAAATATATATTATTAAAGAGCAAACAAAAATTGAAAGCAGTAAAGAGATTATTCTTACCGTTTTTACTCTCACCACATGACATTTGATTAACTCATCTAAATTTTTCAACATTGACCATAAATATTTATATAATTCTGTAGCCTCATGCATTTCCATTGTATAGTTTTGATGCAGTAATTTTAGCATACACGATATAATTATTTCCAAAACATAAACATCAATTAAAGATTTATTTTCAAGGATTACAGATTTAATTTCTAAATTGTAAATGAAGTAGTAAGACATATTACGCATAATGTCCAAGTAGCTGCCATCCAATAAATCATATCTTGTTTTAAGTATTACGTTAAAACGTTTTATAAGACCATTATATTTCTGCAAACTCTGGTCTGAAAACAACTTCAACAAAATAACATGTTTAAGAATTAAAGTTTTTTAGATTATGCTGGCCAATAGCATTTACAGGTCGTGATGAAAATGAAACACTCTTTACCTTTTGTTTATTTTCTTCCAAATGCTTAAGACTTTTCAACATTTCATGATATTTATTTAATAAATGATTAGTTAGCAATTCTAAATCGTTCCATTCTTTGTTAACAAGCAAACATTTATGAAAAACTCCAAAAATGTTCATAAGTAAAGGATACTCTAAAGGACTTTCCGTAAAATCAAGAATACCTTTGGCGTAACGTATAAAATTGTCCAGTATCTAAAGGCATTTCATATAAAAAATTGAAAATATATTTAAAATTAATTTTTATTTTTTTACCTGTTTTGGTAACTCAGCAATGTTTATTAAGGAGTAGACTTGCAACAAAATTCCCTCGGTTTTTGGACAATATAGTTTTTCAAAAATGTCAGGTAATATTCGCAATAAGTGTTGTGTTTCTTCTTTGATTGATAAATAAAAAGAGAGAGAGAGAGAGAGATTAAAGCTATAATGCTAGGAACACACTTTGCAATGTTTATGCAACCAAGCAAGTATCATTTTTGGTTGCGTAGTGTGTAGTCCTGTTTCATTTCGTGTTGTATTCGAGGTTTCAAAAATATTAAAATATTTTGAATTTTCAAGTTGTATTTGTGGGTTAAATGTTTGTATACAAAATAAACAACCTTAACGAAAAATGTGTTGCGTAAACATGTTGCATAATTTGTAAATAGCATTACAATTCTAAGGGCCATAATTACAAGTTACCGATAGCTAAAGTGAGGATTTTGTAGGGCAAAATATTCTTTTTTTTTTTACTAAATCAAGGCGAATTCATATTCGTGATTTGTCAAAAAAGACAGATGGTTTATGGACTCCAGCCATATAAATGTAACTATTTTGACAAATCAGGAAAAAAATTGCTTTCTTGATATCACCTTTGACTAAATGCAACTATTTGTTAATGATAGGTTATCCAACACTTACCTTATTGCTGTCTTTTAATTTAAAGCCGGTTATATGTCTAACAAACTCCTTTTCTTAACTATCAGTAACTTGTAATAATGGGCCTAAGAAAAATTAATTACAAAAAACTTCTTTCCAACATACCTTCCTCTTCTTTGTATACTTTTAATTCAAATACTATAACCAATATATGAGCACTTAATAATCTTATAGTTTCTGTATTTTGATTATTCGAAATTATTTCCAATAAATTTTTGAAACTCAATAGGTATTCAAAACTCCTATACAAAGCCAATACGTATGGTTTTAAATAAGCAATTGTGTCCTTAAAAATACAACATTTATGGAGTTCTTTCTTCTTAAAATATATAAAAACAAAAATTATTTACCACATGAACTACATAAAAATCCATTATATGTTTTAAAATGATTTGTTCAGAAAATTTACGTTTCATCATCGTTATATATAAATTACAAGCCAAAGTTGCAACAGTAGATTGTGTTGTAAACACCAAGTTTAAAATAGCTTCCATAAATTCACGGGAGAAACAATCTAAAGTTAATAATTTACTAAAAATTAAACAAATTAAAAATATTGTTTCTAATAGCATTATTTTGTGTCTGCTACCTTTGCAAAATATTTAAAAATTTAATAGCTTCTTCCTGTATTTTATGAATATTTTTTGTGGTAGTTTTATGATGCCATTTAAATTTTTTTGTTAGAAAAGTAGAAAAATACACTTGCAACATATTAGGCTCTATTAGAAAATTTAATAAAATATTTAATTTATCATTATTAACATCTTGTACAAGCATGTCTTGCAGTGCTCGATATAGTTTTAAGGGAGTGAGTGTATTTATCTGCAATACAAAATTTATTTTTAAATTTCTTTCGTTTTTTTTTTTGCTATTTCAACACTTTACCTGTACTGCAAAAGCTTCATAAAAGAAATTTATAGTTTGGGTAGAGCTTGCATAAAATAGATCATAACTTTGGGAGAAAATTTCAAGCAAGCCAGCGAATATCATATCATGGGTTTGTCGATAGCTAGAATCGGAAAATACACGATAATTTGCAATTTTTCAATTCGCATTAGTAATAAATTAGAGCTTCTTATAAAATACCTATGGCTTAAGATGTATCGAAAAATACTTACAATAAGCCCCGCAAAGCACTCCAATATAAGCGATTGCAAATAGCATCCAACAAAATAAAAGTAGAGCGATATAGTTTACGTAATTCATGCATGCCCAGCAGTACGTGAAAATCTGTAATTACAAGGTTGTTATATAAACTTGACTTCTATTTTAGAGGCAAATTACGGCATTCGCGATATCGATTGAAATTTAATAGAAATTTCTTTTGACTGTGAATGCCGTAATTTGGCTCCTGCATTTTATTTTTCAATATGTACTGATTCTTGCTAGAGGCTCTTCAAAACGTTTATTAGCCTGTAACACTTCCATCTTTTGCAACTGTTTATATACATTACACCACACCGCTATTAATTCCATTAAATACTCCACTGGACTGTCAACATCACACATATCATATTCCGTTGTATGTTGAAGATATACTTTGTGTTCTAAATCTATTAAATAACACAGTTCCACCAGAAATTGTTCCAGTTTTTTAAAATTTACTTCTACATAATTGAAATTATATATTAGTATTTGTTCCATGGGAAAAACATAGCAGCCGCCAGCATTAATTTGTTCCGGGGTTACATGACATTCTAAGCCAATAGCTGCTAAAATATCATTTACAAAGTCACAAGCAATTTCTAGACATAAGCCTTGTTCCCGCCAAGACTCTTTCAATAAGATTTGTACAAATTCTAAAACCACTTTCTACAAACAATTGAAAAATTATAATGCTTTACTGGTAAATGTTTTCTAGTCATGTCTTACTTTAATGGATACACCACTTTTTAAAACCGTCAAAAAACGCATATCTACAGGATAAATCTTTTAAAAGGTACTTGATTACTTGATGCTTACGCGTTGCACGATCAGTTGCTCAATGATCAGCGGCTTGAAAAATTAAACTGTCATTTTCACCTCAACAGCAGTTAAAAAAATTGATTAAAAAAACAAATGACAAAAAAATTGCATTTATTTATTTAATAAATAACTTAACTCGTGGTGTATTCTTTTACGTTGCCAACCTTTAAGCAAATGATTGTTGCTTAAAATACAACTCGGCACTAATAATAAAAACAACACGGAGGTGAAGAAATCAAACAATGGCCCACAGCGAATTGAACACACCGTAACAGCTGTTTTGTGTATAATATACGGGTGGTGAGTTTTTCTTGTATTAAAAAGGCTTTATTGCGTAAGTGTGTGTGAGCACGTTTTACTAATACTTTTAAAACTATGATAAAAAAATGTAAATAGAAAATGAAAAAAAATTCACGTATTTCAACTAACTTAAAAAAGGCAAAGATCATTGTAAAAACAAACAATTAAATGTAAATTATTTAAAACCAATGTTCTGGAATCTAATTTTATCATTGTGTTTTTTTTTATTTTATTATAACAGAAATAAATAAAAAAGATGTACAATTTGTTACTATTCCTAAATGTGTTTTTCTTTATAAAACAAAAAATAAGTAGAATTACAGAAAAATAAAAATAGTTCTAGAAAACTGAGGAATTGGTTAATTGATGGTTGTATGGTTTTGGTTCACTCCAGGCCAAAATTGGGAATGTTACCCATCAAACAACTTAAAAGGAATTGCAGGTCTACATACCAAATACGTTTTGCATCATAAAATAAAAACTATAAACTTTCCAATAAAAATAAAAACACCACCAGAAAGGACGAGGCAAAATGTCGAATGGTGGCCCACCGAAATTTCCATTTTCATACAGAATTCATGCATTTTTTCAAATACGTTTTATGTCATAAAATAAAAACTAAAAACTATCTAATAAAAATAAGAAAACCAATAGAAAGGACACAGCCTGTAGATGCTAATACTGCCTAGTTTTGGTTTGACAAATGTAAACAAAAAACAGCTGTTACGGTTTGTTGGGATTTCAACTGTTTGATTTGTTCACGTGATAAAAACAACTAAATTATACATCAGCTGTTTAAGTTATTATTATTTTTTTTAGATTTTTTTAAATATAAGAAAATGGCAAATTTGAACGATTCTCTTGCATTAGATCATGAAAAATTGGTAATTTTTTTGTTTGCATTTTTATTTTATTTACAAATAAATAACAGAGAAAGTTTTTGCAAACACATAGATAGAAAGCATCAATCGACGAGTTAAAGATATAAACCAACAACTCTGTGAATTTGAAGAATCTATTGATCCACGTACTTTGGAAGACTATGGGGATTCACAGACCAAAATTATGGATTTGTTAGAATCTGTGGAAACCATACAGGATGCAGCTAATTTTATACGTCCTTATAATTTAATTTTGCGTTCCGCTCAGAAGTCCTTAGAAGAACAAATTAATTGCTTGGAACAGTCGGTAGTTTTATTGAAACTAGAAACAAGAAAATGTGACACAACACATAACATGCAGGAATAATTTTTACATTAAGAAAAATATTGCATTTATCTATAATAATTATTAGGATAAGATTTTTACTTCATCAAAATATACATCCATATCCAAATAAAATTACTTTTCTGTTTGTAGAATTTGATTTAGATATGATACGACAAGACTAAATATATACATACCATTTCTATACTCCAAGGAAGGTTGAAAAATACTTTTAAATCAACCACACTTTCTTTTTAATTAAAGAATTTCATTTTGGATTCATTTTTATGTTTTCTTTTTATCTTATTTTTAAGTTTCAAAAGATTTCAATCACCACTTGAGTTTTGACTTAAATAAATTATTATATATAAAAACTATTGGGATCAAGATTCTTGCTGTGATCTGGTAGACAAGTTTTAAAATATATAATATAGTATTATCGCCTGGCAAATATATCAACATAATTTTTTTTTGTTTTGAAAGGAATATTTATTTTAATTTTATATTAAACATAAAAGAAAAATATAATAAAAAGTAATATTAAATAAATAAACTTAATACACCACTTAAAAACAAATAAACATGCTTATACATTAATAGAGAGTACATTAAATTTGTTTAGTTAGATATAATAAAAAATTTTAAATATTTATATATGTACAGACACAAATTAAGTAGAGTATTTGAAAATAATTCGAGAAGATACTACCTACATTAGAAAAATCTCTTTTTATAGACAATTTTCTATTTTAAATGATAGAAGACACATTTAAAAAAGACAGTTGCAATACTTTCACTTTAAGGTGTCAGACAGCATTGCCCTTTTGCAGCCAGGCCAATAGTAATTGTAAAGCAGGCTGTAATAACACCAATTTTCAGATATCTGTATTAATACTAATGCGTGTTAAAAATTCACCATGTGAATCGGCTACGGCTCGTATTATCTCCAACAGCAGCTCACGCGATAAACCCGATATTTTTGGCAAACGTGCAACACGAGCAAAATCCTTAACAATTAATTTTAAGGCATGTTCTTTAATATCAAAAATTTTCGTATAATCTGAAGCCTCCAAAGTCTGTAAAACATTCTCATATGTTATGTTGTGCTCTAAGGAATATTTGCAAAACGAATGTAGACGATTGTTGGAAAGGCCATAGAAATGGGGAGCTTGAAATAAATAAAGAGCATCCTGTGGCGGTAATTTAGTTTCACCATAGTAAATGTAACGTAACAAGGACTGGAAGGCTTCAACGGAAGGTAAAATGTCACCAATGGAAATCTTAAAAAAAGTAAAAGTAAAACTGTAAAAAGTAAAAAAAGTAGGAGATTTAAAAAGATTTTGCCTACATTAACCGTATTATCTGGCGGCATAAACGAGCGAAACATGGCCTGAAAATATTGAGTTCTTGCCGATAATATAGATTTATGAGCCATTATAACTTGACCTTCCAAAACTAAATTTATGTCACAAAAATCTTTGCCCGTAGACTCTAAAAAGACTGCCATATCACTTTCCAAAGTGGTGCCTACAAATATTAATACACACAAAACGAAATAAATTTATTATGTATGTATGTATGTATGTATGTATGTGCATTATAGAAATCAAATCCATACCAACATTTTTATCCATATTCGGATCTGCCACTATCTTACTAGGATTTAATTTTTTACGTATAATTTCCACCAGCAGAGGCTTATCCAGATCAGTAAATTCATTTGACATAACAACATCGGTAAAGTTTTCTTCTTTAATTAAAAAATGCATACAATGATCCTTGACAATTTGTATTCTTAAAAAAAAAAGAGAGATTAAAATTCTTTATGGAGCGATTAATAAAAATAAATTACTTCTTTTTATCTGCATTGTAGAGGGCTTCTAATACATTTTGTTTATTGATTTTAAAATCCAAATATTGTATGCAACCATGAGCTAAACGTGGCATTAAAAATAAGCCAGCCAATTGATAAATATCTGTGATAAGGATTATTATGTTCTTGGTGTAGGGTTCCTTTAAGTCAATGCGATCCGTGTATATGTAATTTAAAATAATTTCAAAAGCTTCGGGATTGGCATTGGGTAACCGGACCTCTAGTAAAGATTCCTGATTGGCCCCCTGCGGGCAGGTGCGCACTTCAATGCAGCTCGAACCAAACACTTTTTCCATTTGTTGTTGCCTAGCATCACGCGCCGCCAATATTTTTGTTCTTAAATATTTGGATCTAGCTGCCACAAATGCTATATGGGCCAATATTTTGATCTCTTCAGGACCAACAATAAATTGTATATCGCAAAATTGTTTTTCATTAAAAAATTTGCCATAATCTTCGCGTAAAGTGCATTTAGGATAGCTGGAAAATTGAAAACGATAGGTATCGCCTCTGCGCACACTATTATCCACAGTGCCACCAAATATATACATGGCATCGCTTATAACGGCACTAGCATGGAATACCCTACCCGAGGGTACATCTGAATTAGCCTCGGGTTGTATAATAGACCAAACTTGCGAATCCAAATCATAGCAATGTAAATCATTAGGCAGAGTCGAATCTGCTGAGCCCCCAAATACATACAAGAAACGATCGTGATGAACCATAGTGTGGCCATACCGACGAGAAGGTGGTTGCGAGGCTACACCTCTTAACACATGCTCGTTGCCAATACGACGCCAACTATTTAAAGAAAATAATTAAAATTATCTTTTATATTTTACTGGTACTGGATGTAAAAAATAGATATTTTGAGTGTGTTGTTTTACTTACGTTTTAGTTTTAAAATTAAATTCAAATAAAGAGTTCGTTATTTGCATACCACTTTGTCCCGAAAACACATACATACAATCACGTGCCACGGCCACAGGAAAATTACAGCAAGTGGGCGGGCGTTCTCCCTTTTGTTCAATTTCCTCCCACTGGTGATTTTCTCCCTAATATAATTTAATAAACCAAGAATAAATTAGAAATATAAAACAAAACTTGAGCAATGTTATTGCAATTATTCGAATTCGATTTCTTTTGGTGCTTTTAATTAGAATTTAAAATGAATTATAATTTGTGTGTGTAGGAATTTATGGTTTATGTTATGCTGTTTATTGCAACTGATTTACTCACCGTTAAATTTAACGTCCACATATCGTTCAAACGGCCATTACCATCATATCCAGCGTAAATCCACATTTTATTATCATAAACCGCAGCACCATGCGCTGAACGTGCCACAGGCATTCTAATATACATAAAAAAAAAAATAAAAATAAAACAATTAAAATGTTCATGACCACATACATATATACTCTTTATACCACAAACTTACTTTCCCGAAAATTTCCACTCTACCCACATGGCTCTTTGAAATTCATATTGAAATAAATCGTTTTTATTAGTTAGATTCGAATTGCTATGAATATCTCCGGTGTAGCCACCAAAAATAAACATGGAATTGCCAAAGACTATAGCAGAATGATGATAGCGTGGTGCAGGTGGAGTGCCAGTGGCGCAAGCACGTCCCCAAGATTTATCTTTGACACCGAAACGTATTAAATCGTTGAGCATGGTCTTGCCATTGTCGCCACCAAACACGTACATGGCATCTTTGTAAGCGACCACAGTGTGTTTAGAACGCCTTGAGGTTTTACAAAAATTTAATTTTTAGTATTTTTTATTGTGTTTAAATTTTAAAGTCCCACACTTACTTGGCCCCCACAAATTCTGCACACTCCAACATTTTTGTCCACTGGTGAGTGGCTGTGTAGGTGCTAAAGTCTACATTTAAAGCATTGCAACTATAGCTGCCTGGTGATACAGATTTTGAGTTGTTAGACATGCAACTGCGTGAACTACCACGCATAGAACTAGAACTGGAATGTGACATTTTGTTGCAACTACTACGTGTGGCAAAACTGCGACGACTTTTACGTTCTCCAGTTTCTGAGTGATAGTGTTGCTGTTGCTGATAGTGCTTATCAGCTTCGCATGCTATGCAGCCGTTGCCCGAGTGTATGGACGTGGAAGGTGCTACTGTGGCTGGTGTGCCGTAATCGTAATTAGAATTATTTAAAACTGCACTCGATGATATGGAACGACTGCAGCCACCGCGACAAAATGAACTGGCTAACCTGCCTGTGCCACTAGAGGATGCTTTGCTACCTTGCAAGCCAGCAGCTGGATTATGACAGTTTTTACCACTGTTGCCAGCGCCAACACTATTTCCCACTCCTGCTGCTGCTGCGTCCTCCTGAGAATCGGTCGAATCCGACCCTAAAATCGCCCTTAGCATGAACGTATCATATACTTTAAAACGTTGTTTCGGTTTAATATTTTCAATGTACGACACTTTGTTCAATTTTTCTCAAACAATTTTATTAGAAAATATTCTTTTTACTTTAATTTTCAATTTAAGTATGTGTGTATGTATTTGCAAACAATTTTTTTCTGCAACCGAATTCTTCCTCGTGCGTTTTGCTCAACACCGACACCAATTTATGTATTAATATTTTTTCAAGTGGGTTCCACCAGCAGTAATGAAATCTAGAGTTTTTTTGTTGTTGTTGAAAAGTTGGGCGATTTTCTAATACAGTTTAGGGAGTTTTATTGTAAAGAAAAGTAAACATTACTGCTCTCTTGTTGTTGTTATGGAAAAACGAAAAAGGAAAAGTGGAAAATTAATAATGAAGGAAACGAAGAAATAAGAAAGGTTTTTGTTTTGTTTTGATTATCTATAGCCCACATATGGTAAAGCAGAGAGCTGCCAGAAGTTTGTTGTGCAAAAGTTGAAGAGTAGCCAACTGTAACCGTTAATTTAATTCAACATGGCTTGTTGTGGTTTAGGTCTGTGATAACTTTTCACTATATTTGAATTTGAGTTAATTGAAATTATTTATTTTATACAATAAATTATTATTAACTATAATTATATCCTGAAGAAGCTACGCAAGTTGGAGCGAAATATGGATATAAAAATCAATTTATAAAATAGGCCTCAAGCTTAATAAAATAGACATTTTATTTTTATTTTGCAATATTTCGACTTTCTTTATTTGGATAGATTAATTTATAATTTTACTTGCTGTTGCTTAAAATTTTGACATTTATTTCATATTAAAAAATTAAGGAATTAAAAATATAAAAGAAATTTTACCTCATTACCATGGCCTTTTATGGTTAAAAAAAATGTTGTTTTTGCTACCCTAAAAAAAGGTAGGGGGATACCAGAAATTACTTTCCTTTAGATAAAAAAAAAAAACAAAAAAGAGTTAAAAGAAAATAAATTTTGTTTATCCAAAAAATTTTCTATCAATTTCAACTCTTGTTTATCTAAATCTTGCTTGCTTTGTTTTTCTTTCCTGCTTTTGGCGAGCTATTTTAAAAATATTGAATGTATTGTTCTATCAATAGTGTAAAAGGGAGGGAAAAAAGGCAAAGGTCGTAGAATAAATAACTGATAACAAAAAAAAAAAAAAAAGGTTAACAAACATAAATTTATATGGTAACTGACTAAGCGGAAAATTAGGGTCGATTCCTGCTGCTATTGTTTAGTATCTATTGGCAAAGTCATTGTTGATATGCGTTTGTTTTATTCTCATTCCCCTCACAATCCTTTTTTTTTAAGTCCTTTGTAAGCATATTAATTTTCAAAGGAAATTATTGAAAATCAAACCATATTTGAGGCATTAGTTTATTAAACAAACTGTTTGACAAGAGGTTTTATGGTCAATGTAATTGACATTTGCAAATCTCACATTAATTTGAAAAACATACAAAAAAGGAAGTAGGAAAAGATGTAAGATACAAAACTAAAAACTAAACTAAAATTAAATTCCCCAACTGAATGCACAATTATGATGAAAATGAGCCGGAGAGCAACCTACTCTGCCTGTCTGTCTGTGGTATCTTTCTGGTCTAGTTATTGTTTTAAACTTGAAATTTATAGTTACAAACGAATTGTAAACATTCCATTTTGTTGCATATTTTACTGAAATTTTATGCCAGTTATTATCCTTTTCTATTTATAGATTGTCTTTTATGTCAATCTTTATTAAAATCCTAAGAGAAATAAAACAACTGGCCACAAATATGAACTAGTTGACTAAAACTTTCAAATTTTATACACTTATAAAATGGAAATAAAAACATAACTATTTATTTTTGTAAAAAAAAAATCGTCACTTAGAGTTAGAAGCTTGACTGAGTAGCATTTATTGCCTTGTTGGGAAAGTATTTTTTTTTTTTTGAGAAAGTGAAATACAATTCTTGTATAATGATTCCACGCTCATAAAATTGTTGGTCTTTGTTGGCAAAAAAATCTGATCCAGGTTATTTTTTTAATCTTTTTATATGAAGTAAAGGCTTACGCACAAGCCTTGCTATATCAGCTTTCAAAAAATATAATGATTATGAGGCTTTAGTTTAAAGTTGAGTTCGAAAAAATACAATTAAAGCCTCTGTTAGGATAAAATGAAATTACTTGCCGAAGAACCCAATATCATCTGTCAGCTCAAACGCCTACTAACTGCAAGCTTGAAATTCGCTGAATAGATTTAGGAAGTATTTTTTTTATTTTTGTTACTTTAAATTTAAATTAATATATTTTCTTTAACTGTACTTTAAACTTACACACACACACAGACACATATATAAGAAATTGTTTTCATTTTGCAAAATTTGATTTGAATTTTTATTGTTAAACAATAAATTCAATTTATATTATCCTTAATTTGTTAGTAATTTGTAATTTTGTTAAAACAATAGAGAGCACACACATACATATGCACATAAATAATTTATTTATACTCCATAAAAGTATCAATCATGTATACGCATGTACACACATATCATGTGAATTATTCTGCAAGTATTTATCTAGCCCTCAGGCCAATCTAAAATACTTTTCTAAAAATGAATTAAATAAATATTTATATGAAACCCCCACATACACATGTTTTCTTTACAATAATTTTTCCAAAAAAGCAAATGGCATAATGACAGTTAAAGGCAAAACAAATTTTAATTAAAAAAAAAATTATCTTATTAAAATAACAAACCCTAAAGTGAATGTACTTTGGCCAGGCTGGAACACAACAGTGGTTTAATTTATACCGAAGCAGATTATCAGCCCAATCATTAATATTCTCTAGGAATTTTTCCCAAAGAAAATTTTAACTTTTTGAAAAAATTCTCTAAATAAGAGAACTTTCTATGTTAAAAAAGGGAGACTTTTTTTATAGCTTTAAAATCTTTAACACAAAATTGTATTTGAAAATGTGCCAGGCATAAAATTTTCATAAATTGTTTTTGCTTTTAATATAAATTTGCTTTGGTTTTCTTGTGACATTGCAAAAAACCAAAAAAAAAAAAAAAATTAAAAAAAAATTTTTTTTTGTTCTTACAAAAATTTTGTTCCAACAAAAACATTGATCACATAAAAATTTTGTTCGGACAAAAATTTTATTAAATATGCTCCAACAAAAATTTTCTTCCAACAAAAACTTTGATCGAAAAAAAAATGTTTTTCGGATAAAAATTTATTTCCAACAAAAACATTGATCGCATAAAAATTTTATTCGGTACGAGTTTTCCCAATAGATCAGGTTTGTTCTTATAAAATTTTATTTGTATGCAATCCGATATCTCTTACCAAAAAGGTAGCTAAAATTATGTACAAAAAAAAATGTTTTTCGTATAAAAATTTTGTGAAAAAAAATTTTGTTCGGACAGCAGAACGTTTGTTCGGACAAAATTTTATTTGCATGTAGTTTGAAGTATAAGCTCAAATTATTTGTAAAAGAAAAATTTTTTGTGCGGATAAAAATTTTTATCGGATGAACATTTTGTTGGAATACAGATTTTGCGCTAAAAAAATTTTGTTACTACAAAATTTTTTTGCGAATAAAAATTTTGTTACGACAAAAAATTTTTTTGTTTAAGTTGGTAGTGAGAAGTAAAAAAAAATGTGTTTTAAGAAACGTTTTTGTCCCGATTTCTTACACAAGACATTCGTCTAGATTCCTCACATGCTCCCTTCAGAATGTTTGTTCGGATAAAATTTTATTTGTAAGCAATTTGAAGTCTCTCACACAAAAAGTAGCTCAAATTATTAAAAAAAATTTTTTTGTTCGCGAAAGATGTGGATTGCATTTTGTTGGAACAAAAAGTTTGATTGGATAAAAACTTGGCACAAAAATTTTGTTCAGAACGTGCTGATCCAGGTGAGAAGTGGGAAAACAATTTTTATAAAAAAATTTTTTTTCCTTTAAGAAACGTTTTTTTTTATGATTTTTTACACAACAAGATTTTCGCTTAAGTGACCCACTTATTCCTAACAGCAATTTGAAGTCTCTCTCACAAAGTATATAAAAAATTTTTGTTCGGTCAAAAATTTTGTTCGGACAAAATTTTTTTTAAACTAGTGATTAAATTCGGTTTAAGTTAAAATTATATGGGCGTTGTAGCTCTTGAAAAAGAAATGTAAACACGGTCTGTGCTGAAACCAGCCTTTTTTTCTATTAAATTAATTTTAAAAATTAATATTTTTCCTTTAAAATTTTCGAAAAAATATTTTGTTTAAACATGATTTCTATTCTTTAGTATTTTTCTCTCACTTTTGCTCTCACACCTTTTTTAAATTTTTTTCTTTGTTGAAAAAACCTTCATTGTTGGTCATGGCTCTCAGGGCTAAATATTTGTTGAATTCACTTAAACTTTGATTAAAATGTTATTATTGCTTTTGTTATTATTAAATAAATAATAAACAAAAATTGACTTTTGTTCTTTCTTATTCACATTGACAATGTAACGCCTCGCCCGTCTGTCTGCCTGCTTGGCTGCTTTCCCGTGCTCATACTTATGCCGTTCATGCATAAATAGCTTCTTGCTTTGTCATTTTATATGTTTACTTGTGTGTGTGTGTGTCGAGCCATAAGTACTTTTCTGTCCGAAAGTAAGCAAACATTAAATGTCATAAGCAAACAAATAAATTAAACAGACTCCCTAACATATGCAATAAAAAATTTCTTAAATAAGCAACAAAATTCAGAAAATTACTTGTATAACCAAAAAGCAAAGAAAATGTGTATGCGCCTCTGTGTGTGCTTATTGTAAAACCCAAAGTTAAAATAACATTTTCATTACAAGTAGATATTTGTAAGTGTGTGTGTTTTTGTTTGTTTCATTTTTGCTACGAAATCTATGAGGACATTTAAGTAGGTACTTACTCACACACACAAAGATGAGTATACTGTTAGCATGTGTATAAAATGATTAATAAATAAATAAGCTAGCATACTTTAGGGGTATAAGTGAAGTAAAAATTTCTTTTATTGGAAAGTAAAGCAGCATTTAGTGGTAATTTTAATGATGGCGCCACCACATTTAAAATTAAACTGCTGCTATGAACGCGATATGTTGCTTTTTTACATTTTCTTAAACTAAACTTTTATGTTTTTGTATTCCCGTTTGTCAATATTATTACCAAAGAGTTTATGTGAGTTAAACTGTATCGTATAGATTTCAAGTTGTAAATAGTATTTTTGTTATTGTTAGTTGTGTGTCTACAGACGAGACTCAGTCAGTCACTATGAATGATAATGAATTGCTTGGACATTTATAATTTATGATATCAAATCTTAAACAATGCAAATGCTCTGCATTGTCTTAACATGATTCTTGTGCTTGAATATCAAGAGTATTTGAGTCGTATGTACGCACTCATTGAAGAATGAACAATTTTGTGTCCATTGTTAGCTCAGTTAATGGAGTTTACATATCAAATTGTATGTATCAATCACTTTTAAAAGCAGAGCAAATATTTTTGGCCATGTACCCCTTCCCATGCAATACGAAGTCCGTTAAGAAATCGTATAAATTTAATAACAACAATTAAAATCAAGTAGAAAACAAATTTACACCCATTTTTTTGAGGTAAGAAAGAAACAAATATAAAGGGAGTTTGTTTTGATACCAAAAACATAAAGTATACTTTTAGGCAACACACTGAAGTTAATTGTAACTATAAAATGTGAAGCATACTTTTAAGCAACAACATTGTAGCTGGGTATAACTATAAAATGCGAAGCATACTTTTAGGGAGCATCATTAAAGTTCTGTATATCTATAACATTTGAAGTATACCTTTGGGTAGCATTATTTAAGTTGAAACTGCTTATAACTATAGAATGTAAAGCATACTTTTAGGTAACAACACTGAAACTGCTTATAACTATAGAATGTAAAGCACACTTTTAGGTAACAGCCCTGAAACGGCTTATAAATATAGAATGTAAAGCATACTTTTAGGTAACAGCCCTGAAACTGCTTATAAATATAGAATGTAAAGCATACTTTTAGGTAACAGCACTGAAACTGCTTATAACTGTAGAATGTAAAGCATACTTTTAGGTAACAGCACTTTAGTTGGGCTTAACTAAAAAATGTGAAACATACTTTTAGGTAACCACATTTTAACTGTTTATAATGAGGAAATATAAAGCTTACTTTTAGTTAACTGCAGTTTAACTGTTTATAATTAGAAAATATAAAGCATACCTTTAGGTAACTTGGTACAACTGAGTAACATAATTTGTATTGGGTATAACTATAGAATGTAAAGTATATTTACGGGCAACATTAGTTTAGTTGGGTATAACTATAAAATGTGAAGTATAATTTTAGGTAACAACTCTTTATCTGTTAATAATTAGCATATATAAGGCATACTTTTTCTCAAGTTGGATATAACTAAAAATATGAAGCATAGTTTTAGGTAACATAATTTCAATTGGGTATAACTATAGAATGCAAAGCATACTTTTAGTTAACTGCAGCTTAACTGTTTATTATTAGAAAATATAGAGCATACCTTTAGGTAACTTAGTACAACTATAAATTTCAAAGTATACTTTTAGGTAGCATCACTAAAGTAGAGTATAACTAAGAAATATAAAGCATAATTTTAGGTAATATCACTTAAGTTAGATATAAATGAAAACTGTGCTGTATACTTGTGTATAGCTGTAAAATATAAAGCATATTTTTGAATAACTGCACTTTAGTAGGGCTAAATAAATATGCTTACATAGAAATACGTTTGCTTTGATGCATAAAAAACTAAAGCATAATTTTAGGCAGGTGTCAGCTAAAAAAGAACTAAAAAAAATATTTCTTCTATTTGCTTGTTTTATTTTGATACATAAAAGAATTAAAACATATTTTAGATAAGTGACACCTAAATAAAAACGAAAAATAATTATTTCTTAGTGCATACAAATATAAAAATATATTTTTAGTTAGGTGACAAGAAAAATAATTATTTTTTAGCTGTTTTTTATTCATCTTTATTAAATTCAGTGAACTTTTGACAATTTTAAGCTTATATCGAGTGTCGGCCAGAGGTTTTAAGCTCTTAGTTAGAGTGTTTTTGTTAACGTTATATTGTATATTTCGCTTACAAATTGTATAATTTTTTCTTCATCAAATGTGTGTGGCTTGTTAAATAAAACGCACTAAAATCATTCAAAATTTTTGCTATATTTATGAAACCACATTTTTTTTATTAAACTGAGAGAAACTCAACCGCAAAGAAATATTGAATACTTAACTTGACTCACTTGTGCCTTCCCTCCAACCTTTCTGAAAGTTAAAAGCAATCTGCTACTTTTACACTTGGAAAATCTTTATGCTTTTGATTGCCCTCTTCAAAATTTATGACAAAGTCTATCAAGAAACCACTTCTTTGGTTAATTTTATAACATGGCGAAAATATATGGAAAAACTATCGTTACTTGTATAGGAAGATGAAGTAGTAGTGGTAGTAGTAGTAGTAAGTAAGTAACATTCAAGTGCAGAGACACAAACATCACACACATACACAGAGACAAATACAAAGACGACAACTTGTAAACTCTCTCTAAGGCACATGTAGTGGCACTTGAAATATTACCATTGCCACCATTATCAACTTGCTTGATGTCTGAAGCAGCAACAAAAGCAGAGGCAGAGACAGAAAAACAGTATAATGTTTCAGCATTTATGTACCACCACATGATTCGTTGACGCGTTTAAGCAGCAGTCACATAAAAAGCATCTTTAAGGATGGATATTCTCTCTCCCACCCACCCTTTCTTTTGTTACTAACATTCTTTTATTTTTCTTATTGTTCGCTATTTAGTTGATGTTAGTGTAGTTTCTTTTAGGAGCGCACGGCAAGAAGTTGAAAGCACAAATACGTTTGTATGTACATACGTGCAGCTGCTTATAAATCTATTTACCACAAAATCTACTCAAGTGTTGAAAATTATTTATTTGCAATCAGTAAGAGAAAAATAAAGTGAACAAATTAACAAAAGCAACAAAAAAAAAAATTAAATTAAATTAAACAAGAAACCAAATTAAATACATTGTAAAAAAATCTTATTCTCTGAAAAAAAAGAAGACTCCCACAATTTCTAAAATTAAAATTTTAAATATGATCACAATGAAATTAAAATTTCTTTTGAAAACCGGCTAATAATTTTAGAAAACAATAAAAATAAAATAATTTTTTGCTATAACAATTGAGTTATT
Source organism: Thelaira solivaga (assembly GCA_947397855.1). Classification (NCBI taxonomy): domain Eukaryota; kingdom Metazoa; phylum Arthropoda; class Insecta; order Diptera; family Tachinidae; genus Thelaira; species Thelaira solivaga. Next base: position 5,590,688 of record OX377612.1, on the reverse strand, counting down.
ATTTTTGAAAGTGGTGTAAGTCCACTTAAAAAAAAAGAAAGAAATTAGCGGTAATTTTAGCCATACATACACCCTCTTATTAAAATTACCGCGAAATAATTTTTTTTAAAAAGTGGACTTATAACACTTTCAAAAATAACAGCTCAATTAAGGTAAGTCATTTAGTTAATTATAAAAAAAGGAAATATTTATAGTCATGCTCTGCCTAAAAACTTTTTATTATTTGCCGCCTAAAGTATGCTACAAAAATGTAAACATAACCACATAAATAAACTTAATTATTTTAAGATTATTAAGTTTCTAAGGAAATTGCATTTTATTTTAGACAAACAACAACAACAAAAAAAAAACACTTCCAATATGTAAACATGCTTATGCAGGAGCTTACTTGGTTAAAGACACAAGCAAAACACAACATGAAAAATTTGTAACTGTATTTATAATTTCAACTAATTATGGTTGAAAGTGTAAAGCAAAAGTTAAGAAACTTAACACAAAACCTCAAGTATTTAAGAAACAGAAAAACAACCAACTAACTAAACGATTTAGGAAGCAGCCTAGCAGTATGCCAAGATAGTTGGTTTTAAAAATAAAACCCACGTGCTTAAATTCAAATTAAATTTTCTTATTTTTCTTTCGCAGCCTAATAGTGAGTGTGTATAATTTGGCTTAAAACCATCATAATTTTAAAGCATACTTAAGGGAAACTTACACATTAAGAATTTTTGTGATGCATTTGGGCTAAAGTTGAGTTGACTTGAGTTGTTAAAATACAACAAATGTGTCACATAAAACGTTTTAATTCAAGTGAAAAAAAAAATTATGTATTTTTTTTTCTTAAAACACAAAATATTTATGCTTCCTCTAAATCTGTTTTCTAGAGTTAAATTCTCTCAAGGCTTTTTTCACATTGTGTTGCTTTGGCTTGATTAGACACAAAGAAATTCATAAAATTTTTCATATTCTTAATACACATTTTGAATTTCATTAAGTTTATGTTACATATTTTCTTTTCATTTTCATTATGAAATCATAAAATTAAATGAATTTCTTGCAAACTCGCAGCATATGGTTGAAATAAGAAAACTTGATGTTGAGTTTTATTTTTTATTACACAAAAAAAAAACTGTGGCAAACGTAAAAAAGCATGTTTGTTTTTGTCTATAAATTTTCAATTTTCATTTGCAGACACGTTGTAAATCTCTCTAGTAAAATAAAAGTTCTACAAACATGCTTATGCTACTCCTAAAAATCTGCTTTATTTGATTGCTTTTTCCAGCAGAGTGTTGTGTGCTTAAATGACATTTATACAAATTGCCAGAGCATACTTTTAGCAGAGACTTATTAACATTTAAAACACATTTGTAAAATATAAAATCATTTATTCATTACCTTGATAAAACGGGAATTATTTTTGCAATAAACAGCAGCTGGTAAACAATTCAAGTGATGAATTTTGTAGGGTAACATTTTATAATAAGTGTGTTTGAGAAAATAACTTTAATAAGAGTAAAAATACAAGAAAAAATATTAAAAATAAGTAGCAGTAGCCTGGCATACTTTTTGTTGCAGGTTCTTTTACTTTTAGTTTCAGCTATTTTGGCATATTTTTGGCTGCCAGTCAAACCAATTTTTTATGATTCTCCTTTCTACTGAAAAAAATTTTCAAATTACAACATTTTTAGTACTAAATATGGGGCCATAATCATAGTCACACTAAAGTCGGTATATTTTTTAAACTGATTTAAAGTATATAAAATTCTTATGAACAAATGTCGGCTCTTAATTAAAGCTTACTTTTTTTGTTATTTAAATTTTATTAATATTAATATTTTTAGTACCGATAATTTTTATCATTAAAATATTAAAAAATATTTAGTACCAAAAATATTGGTCTTAAAATGTTGGTACTAAAATTTTATTTAATAAATAGATTTCTAGTACCGATAGTTTTTAAAAAATATTCATATCACCACTGGGTACTAAATTTTTTTAATATAAAATTTTTTTATTACCAATAGGTTTTGGCATAAAAAAATTTTTAAAAATATTTTTATCACCATATTTTTAGTACAAGAAACTAGGTCCAAAAATGTTGGTACCAAAATTTTTTAGTATAAAAGTTTTATACATTTAGTAATATTAATTTTTAGCATTAAAAAATATTTAGTACTAAGAGTATTAGTTTTAAAATATAGGTACTAAAATTTTTTTAATAAATAAATTTTTAGTAGCGATAGTTTTTAGTATGAAAATATTTTAAAAAATATTCTTATCACAACATTTTTAGTACCAGAAAAAAGAGGCTCAAAAATCTGGGTACTGAAATTTTTTTTTAATTAAAATGAAAAAAATATATATATATAAAAAAAATCACCACATTTTTAGTATTCAAAACATTATTAAAAAATATTGATACTAAAATCTTATACTTTTACTAAATATAATTTTATAATATTTTTAGTATGGATAATTTTTAGCATTAAAATATTAAAATCATTAGGAATTTTAGTACTAAAATTATTTTAATATAAAAATTGTAAGCATGAAATTATTTCTTTATTTTTTAGTACTAAAAGTATTATTCTTAAAATTTTTCAATATTAAAATTTTAGTACCTACAGTTTTAGAATAAAAATATTTATATCACCACATTTTTAGTACTAAGAGTTTTGATTCGAAATTGCTGTTGACATTTTTTAATATAGAATTTTTACTACCGATACTTTTAAGTATTAAAATATAATATAAAAATAGCAAATCAGTACATTTTTAGTACTAAAAGTATTAGACCGGTCTAAAATTGTTAGTGCTGAATTTATTTTAAAATAAATTTTTTAGTACAGATAATTTTTGGCTTGAAAATATTTAAAAAAATATTTTAATCACCAGTAATCACTATTAAAATGTTTTAATATTAATATTTTCAGTATCGATAATTTTTAGCATTAAAGTATTAAAAAAAATTTTGCAAATCATCAGATTTTTAGTACTAAAATTAGTAGTCCGGTTCAAAAATTTTGTTTCAATATTACAATTTTTAGTACAGATAATTTTAACCATAAAATTATTTTTTAAAATATTTATATCCTCATATTTTTAGTACTAAAAGTAATATTCCTAAAATTTTTTAATGTGCAAGTTTTCGTACCGATACTTTTAAGCATTAAAATATAAAAAAAAAATTACAAATGATATTTTTCGTACTAAAAGTAGTAGCCCGGTCTAAAATTGTTGGTACTAAATTTGTTTTAGTATGAATTTTTTAGTACAGATAATTTTTAGCTTGAAAATATTTAAAACAAATTTCTAAACGCCAACTTTTTAGTACAGAAATTTTGGTACTAAAATTTTTTATTTTAAAAATTTTATACTTTTAGTAAATATAACTGAAAAATTTTTTTGCTGCTGCTGTTAATTTTTTAAAATTTAATTTGAACTTTTATGAATTCATGTGACGATATATGTAGTTTTAAATTTTAAATTGAATTTCTTTAAAAATTTAATTTGCCAATTATTTAAAAGCTCTTTAAAAATTAATTAATTTTTTTAAATTAATTTATAAACTAAATTATTTATTTAGCCAGTCGTTCATCTAAAAATGTACTTTATAGATTGAAATGTTCAACAGTGTTAATGTTTTAATGAAGTTGAAAATATTTAGCGGAGTTCTGATTTTGTATTTGGAGAGCTTTTTAGTGTTAACAAAAAGAAAGCGGGTCTCTTAGAAGGCCTACAAACAACAGAGCTCCCTTAAGATGTGTTTTAGCGTTGTTTTTTTTGCAACATGCTCGTACTTTTTTAAATTTATTGGAAATGCAAGCAAGAAGTCCTTCCCCTGCAGCCTCCATTAAATATTAATATTGTACGATAAACTTGTATTAAAGCCTGCTTTTTTATAAAAAGCACTTAATCAATGAATCAATAACTTTTTAAATTTTTAATGCCTTCTATAGTCGTTTTCGAAAATAAAATGTATAGCCTATTTTAAAGCATTTTGATTAATGTAATTCGTTCTCAGCAATTTTTCTTGTTGTTTTTCAAACAATTTTTTCTTTCAAAGAAAAAACGCTTTAAATTAATGTTAACTCTTCTTTGAGAGAGAGAAAAAAAAGTATTTATATTCTTTGAAGTTGCTTGATTTGATGGTTAAAACACACACTCACACCTACACTCATGCATTCATATACAAAAAATAAAATCCCAGAAAACGTTATTAAGTTATTAAGACCTCTGCAGTTACACATGAATGAATGGTAAATACATTTTTTGAAAGAAGAAAGAGTGGAGAATTTCATACATCTTATTTTATATGTAGAGAAAAAAAAGAAAGAAAACATTTCAAAAGTTAAGAAATATTAATGCCTGCAAGTATGTGTTAAAAATAATAAACACTTTATTTGTAGAGTTAAAAAGAGGGGGGTTGCTGGCAGAGCTTCAACAGTTTCTTTAGGAAAGTAAATATTTAAGAAAATGATGCAAGAATTCATTTTATTTGTTTGTTCTTGCATATGTGAGGGAGTGTACATGTGTATGCTAGTGTGTGTAATTTTCGTGTAAAGTTACCCATATGCAAATTGTGATTAATTTAATATCATTTATTTATTTACCCTTTTTGCTTTTTTAAATAAATACCCAAAAATTTAGATTTTTGTTCATGCTTTTAAGGTGTTTATAGCACGTGTGTGTATTAAGATTTTTGCAATATGTTGCACTGCTAAAGAAAAATTTCCTTACAATGATTTGGGATAAAGTAAAATCGTAAAAAAGTGAGAAACATTATTGAAATAAATGCCTGCACAATTAATTGTCAAGACAAATTTGCAGTAGACTTTTTTGCCAACATGATTGTTGGACTGAGAGCGCTATTTAATGTTTGGTTGATAAATTTAAACCGACAAAATGGGCTAACACTAAAATTAGAATTAAAATCTGGAGGAAGCACTAGGCAGCTGGGGTCACTGCCGAAAAAATATTAAACTCTCATATTATAAATAGCATTCATTAAGAATTCAAAGACTTCCTTGAAGCTCTAATTAACGAAAAGAGGTTAAAAAAATATCATTGCAGTGACACAATATATGATCTGCTGCCTCTTCGTCTTGGTTATGTGAAACCTCCAAATATCGTTTCAATACTCTGCAATGTTCAGTTATGAATCGCGTGACAATGCGAATTCCTGACCGAGTCAGGTCCAACAAGTCTACTCTTCTCTTTCAAGCACGGAATGGCATGAATGTTGTTGCTACCCGGATATCCCCTAATCATGTATTAATACTAAGTAGGTTGTTCAGCCAAAAACAATACAGCCCTGAGCTTTTGTTTTAAACAACAACCGAATTTCATGGCATTCTCACACACTGAGACTGACCTCATGGCGAATTTTGTGCAAGAATGAATTAAAAAATTTTAATTCATTAAAATTTCAGAAACAAGCTTCTGAATTTTTCAAAAAGGCTTAAAAAATTTTTCAGAAATCCAATGAAACAATTTTACTAACATTTTTCATTGGTTTATTAATTATGTGAATTAATGAAATACTTTCATTAAATTAATGAATTTTGTTTCATTAAATGAATGAATATTTTCATTAAATGAAGGAATATTTTCATTAAATGAATGAATATTATTTATTTGATAATTTTGTCGACCTTTAACTTCTATGGTTTTTATTTTATTTTTTATTATAGGCTCTAGGTCTAGAGAGCCTATAATAAAAAATAAAATAAAAACCATGAATGAATATTTTCATTAAATGAATGAATATTATCATTGAATGAATGAATATTTTCATTAAATGAATGAATGTTTTCATTAAATGAATGAATATTTTCATTAAGTGAATGAATATTTTCATTAAATGAAGGAATATTTTCATTAAATGAATGAATATTTTCATTAAATGAATGAATATTTTCATTAAATTACTGAAATATTTCATTAGTTTAATAAAACTAGCATTTGGTGGAAAAATTATAAATTTTCATAAAATTAATTAAATTTATTTCAATTATTTAATGAATTTTTAACATTAAATTAATAAATATTTCATTAAATTAATAAAGTGTTTCATAAATTATATGATTTAATAAAATATTTTAATTTTTCATTAAAGTAGTGAATGTTGTTTCATTAAATTAATGAAAATTTCCTGAATTAATAACATATTTCATTAGTTTAATGAAACATGTCATTACTTTGAAAAATAATAACTTTTTTCATATGATTAAGGACAAACTTCAGACTAGATATGTGGAAGTTCTCTCAATGTAGAAAATTTTAGAAGAAAACGGTTTATACATTTGCATTTTAAAGGGCTCCATTTATGCTTTCACTTTAACTTTCTTTTTAACTTTCATTGTTTTCGTTATAATTTTATTATGCAACCATTAAAATCACCATTGTCATTCACATTGTCATAAATTTCTAAGCAATACAAGAATAATAAAGTGAAAAAAAAAAATGGAATGATTAAATTAAAACTGACAACTTTACAGAGATTTTACAGAGCTTCAATACGCGCACACAATTTTTCACTGGCTACACAGACAGGACAGCATAAATTTAGGAGCTGTGAAACAAATCTAATTTCATTTAAGTTTGAAAAAACAGTTTTAAAATAATAAATGTTGGCGAGTAACTTAATTGTTCTCCTCATCACGATTATCATCATCATCATCATATTTACCTTGTCACCATTTTCAGTTTGTGGCAGTTAAATTTAATTTGATTTCATGCGCCAGCAAGTATGCTTTGCACTTTACATTTTTTTGTTTTGCTGTGTTGGGTATTTTTACTTTACTTAAATTTTTTTTGCTGTTGTTGCAATTTTTAAGGTACTTTAACTGTTAAAATATATAAAAATTAATAATTCATACCGAAAACCATTTTTATGACAATAATGACAATATTGTCATTAAATTGCTTAATGGGAAAAATCGTAGGGAAGGGTTAAACATTTTTTAAATAATAAGAAAAGTAAGAAAGGAAATCTTTAAGAAAAAAAAGGTAAAAAAAATTACGGAAATGTTTTTTCAGGGAGAAAGCGAAAAAGTTATTTTATAAAACTATAATTGAGCTACTTAGGTAGTGGGCTTTTGCCTCTAGAAGACGTAGCTCAAATGAATTCCACAATAATTACAAAATTCGTTAGGAATGTTGTAAACTGAAAGACTTTTTTATGTAAGCTATGAAAGCTGTCATTATTCCTATGAAAAAATCACCAAGTACCCTTTACGTGTCAAAGGGTACTAACTACAATAGTTTCTTTCACGCCTTCGAAGGTTTTTTTTTTTTATTTTTTTTAGATATTTTTTTATTTTTTCTTTAATTTTTTTGTTAATGTAGGTTTTTCAATTTTTTTTAGTTTGGTTTTTTATAATTAAAATGGACATTTTGTTAAGCTTGAGGTCTTAACAAAATATTCATTTTAATTTTAAAAAAAAAAGGTCAAATAAAACTAACTAATAAATTTGGTTTTTTATCTTTTAATTTTATGTATTTTTGTTAATTTAAATTTTTTTATTTTAATATTTTTTAAACTTATTTAATTTTTTTTTTTATTTTATTTTATTATTTTAATTTTATTTTCTTTTTATTACATTTTTTTATTATTTTTATTTAATTTTTTATTTTAATTTAATTTTATTTTCTTTTTATTACATTTTTTTTTATTTTACTTTGTTTTTGTTAATTTTTTTTTGCTTAATTTTTTATTTATCTGTTTGTTTATATCCTGAAAAAGCTACGCAATGTGGAACGTAATTTTCGATATAAAAATAAATTTATAAAATAAGACCCTAAGCTTAATAAAATAGCCATTTTAATTAATTTTTGATTTGATTATTTTTTATTTTCTTTTTATTATATTTTTTAATATAATTTTTTTTATTAAAAAATAGCACTTTTATTTTATTATTCTAATATATTTTTTAATCTTATTTATTTTTTTATTTTATTTTAATTTTATTTTCTTTTTATTTTAATTATTATCTGAATTTATTTTTTTTTTTAATTTTATTATCTTTTTATATTATATTTTTTTATCAAGTTTTTTTTTAATTTTTCTTTATTTTTTTTTCTTATTTTATTTTATTATTGTAATTTAATTTAATTTTATTTTTTTTTTAAATTTATTTGTTTTTGTTTTATTTTTTTATGTTTTTTATTTCTTTTTATTAAAGAAAAATAACACTCAGGCATTGATAGTTTTATATTCTTTAGAAATAAATATTTTTTTTAAAGAGAACTTAAAATTAAGCCCTTTCCCATTTTACTCTTCTTCGTGTTTTTAATTTTTTTTTATTTATAAAATAATAACAATAAACATAAACACGTGTAACAAAAAAATTTGTCGTATGCGACATTCATTTTCATAAAATAAAATTCCCATATAAAGTGGTGTTTTCTTTTGTTTGCACAAAAGTGTTTGTTGTCAAAAAAAAAAGGCGAAGAAAACTTGTAATAAATACAACACGATTTATTGATATTCTATATAAAGCATGCCAGTTATATTTAAACTTGGTGCTGTTTTATGAACTCCAGAGGCAACTTAAAAACGAGAGCACAATTTTTCATGTGTTAAATACAAACAAGGCGGCGTTTATTTGAGAATTTATAGGCCACCCAAGGTACTTGCTGGCATGTACTTTTGCTAAAGCAAAAATTTTATTACACTTACCTGTGTTTTTGTTTTTTTACTTTTTTTTTTTTAAATGCCATGAATCTAGCATCATGTTATCGCCAGTTTAAATAAATAAATTTATGGCTTTACTTGGGAATTTTAAAATAATATTTTTCTTTTGTCTTGCAAAAAAGTATGCTACGCTTTTTTTGTACTGGTGTATATCGAGTAGGTTATGTGTGTATATGTGTGTAAGGAGTTTTAGTTTGTTTGTTATTTTGCGGTTGTTTTGCTTTTGCATGTCTCTATTGGCTTTCATTTTAACGGGTATGTGTGGGGTCTTAGGGGTTTCTTCTGTTATCTGTTTCTCTGTGTTACACCCACTAAAGCAACTGTACTGCCTGTTTGTGTGTAACATGAGCATATGCATTGTCGTCATAAAAACGTTAGTAACGTTAGTATTTGCATTGTGTCTTTTTTACATAGTTTTTTTTTAGTAAAAATAAATTTTAAATCGACAAAATTATTGTCTTACTTTTTTTTTTTGACCGGAAAAATTTATCATCATTTTAAATTAAATAAAAAATATTTTTGGGTTCTGAAATCTCTAAACTCCTGTCTTTAGGTTCCAATACACTTAGTTCGGGCAGTTTTTTATCCGTTTGTTTCTTTCTATAGTGACTGGAGCTCCTTTTTCTTAAATCCTTTTCTAATTTTTTTTATAAATAAAAGTTCATACCTTAAATTCGTTTTAGAGATTTTCTATTTAATACTTTTTTTAAATAATATTTTTGCAACATGTTACCTATTAACATCACACACCTTTAAAGTATCAAATCCTCCCTTTCATGTTGGTTTCTTCTTGATATCACTTTACAACTTCTAAGGCTCTTAAGACATAATAATTCTTAGCTAAAACTCTTTCAAGTACTAACCTTTCGACTTTTAAGCAAAATGATAAAAAAGGAGCATAAAATTAGAAAATCACGCAAAAGGGTGTTCTTTTTTAAATGAATGTTAAATTAAATTTAAAAAAAAATTTTTTAATAACAAGACAACTTGTTAAATTTTTTAGTAATAGAAAATCAGCAGATCAGTGGACTGGCTATGGCTTAATGGGATATTTCGAAGAAATATTTCCATTTATTTAAAGTCAAACTGAATTTAGATCGTGACGAATTTTTCTCTGTTTCTTCTCTTATTTTGGTTTTACAATTTTTAGTCTGTTGCATGCTTCTTTGTCGTCTTTCTATTGTATTACCGCACAAAATTCTCTTACAATCATGACTAAGTTAGCGCTGCTAACTTTTTTTTAAATTCTTTTTGTCTGTCAAAAATTCTCATGCCCGTACAAAATGAAAAAGCACGGCGGCAACGCTGAGCAATGCAATTTTTATGGCACGTTTTCTAGTGAAGTTGGCTGCAAAACAATTGTTTTTTTTTTTTTGTTTTGTTATAAATAGTTGGCCTGTAATGATACTTTAGTTAATTTTTTTTTTAAATTAGCGTTTTTAGCTCTATTTTTGTTTGTCTTTTGTGGGCTTTATTAAACAAGATGATTAACACTACTGCAGAGAACACACACTGCCAACGCTTTAATATAAATACAAGGCGTTAAACAACCCTTCGCTTGCCGCTCCAATTTAGGTTGAAGTCTTAGTGTAGAGCTGCCCCAATATTTTACTAATGCAACACTAGTTTATTTGTTAAATTTATTAAAAGGTTTTAGTCATTGGTGACCTTTTGTTTTATGTCGCCGCTTAGTTAACTCAAGCCTTTGAGGCCCAAAAGTCTTACAGCTAGTTAATTTTAACTGAGAGCTAATCCTTTTCAAAATTAAAAAAGAAAATTTAATTTAATAACTAAAGATCTAAAAACACACCCTTTATGTAAAAATAATATACATATAAAAATTTTTTTTGTGCGGACAAAAAATTTTGTTCGGACAATTTTTTTTATTAGAAGTTTGAAGTCTTTCTTAAAAAGAGAAAGCTAAAGATATGTATAAAAAAGTTTTGTGCGGACAAAAATTTTGTTCGAAAAAAATTTTTTTCTCCAAGAAGTTTGAAGTCATTCTCACCAAAATCATGTATAATAATTTTTTTTTTAAATTCGTGAAGTTGTAAAAGACACCCTTTATGTATAAGTATAATGCGCTTAAAAAGTTAATATAACCTGCAGCTCTTGTTCGTATACCTTATACACACAAACATCATAACCCATCTGCACTAAAAGGTCATCATGTTTATTAAACTTCAGCTCTAAACACACACGCACCCATATACACATACGAAAAGAAAGCCACATATACACTTTAAATATTTTTTAAATACACTTGGAACCTTTAACTGACATTCACATTAACAACAGAAAATGGCTATAAAACAGCTTTTAGTTTATGAGACAAGCAATCTCTACACATGCTTACTACACATGTGTATGTTCTGGTCCTCATTATCCTCAACATATTAAAGCCAGCAAGAAGCCTTGTTTGTTGTTGATGTTTCATATGACATTATTCATTATTCTTTGCTCATAAACATGCTCTTTTTTTAATTTTTTTGCTTTTACTTTTGTATATATCATCTCTCTTTCTTTCCCTGGTTACTTAAGGATATTATTTTGGATTTATTTTTCATTTCGCTCTTTATTACAAGTGCATGAACACGAGTAGGAAAATACAAGCCAACAAAGATGTTCAGGTGCTGGCTATAAAATTAATCAAAATAAACTACAAACAATTTGTTTGTTTATTTTTATTTTATTTTAAGAAGTAAGTAGCTGTCTTAATATTTATTACCAACTGCTGTATATTATGTCAGCATCTAAGTAGTTGTAATCAGTATTAAATTTGTTTTGGTATGAACTTGGCTTGCTAAAGGATTTAAATGATTTCATAAAGAGATTTTTAGAGTTTTTTTTTATAGTTTTTCAATGTATTTACTCGTGACGGGCAAAGTATTTGTGGGCACATTATTTTTTAGCTTACGCTCTCCATTTGTGAAAGAGGCTTGAAGGTTTTTATAAATAAAATTTGTGTTCAAACAAAATTTTTGTTATATAATTTAAGCTGTCTCTTTGTGAGAGCAGCTTCAATCTCCGTATAAAAAACTTTTTGTGAAGGCAAAAATTTGGTACATACAAAGGTTATATTTAAACTGCTTAAAAAAAATTTTGTCCAAACAAAATTTTTATTTCTTATTTAAGCTTTCGCTTAGTAAGAAAAACTTGTCCAAAAAAATTTTTGTATAAAAAAAAATTTTTGTCCAGACAAAAATAGAAGCTTAAAACTTCTTTCACATAGAGAACTTACATTATGTTTTAAAAATATGTGGATACAAAAAATATTTTTTATAAAACCCTCACTGAGAGAGCTCAAATTCTGTATATTTTTTTTGTCGGAACGAAAATTTTGTTTGTACAAAAAAAAATTTTTTTAATGGAAATTTTTATATTAAGTTTTTAGTTATTGTATTTAATTTTCAACTGCATATTTTTCTTGTTCTTTTTATTTGTGCACTGCAGCCTGTTTGTTTCTTAAAAATTTTGTTTTTGTTCTAATCTACTGCCTAGTTTTGCTTTTAGTTTAATTGTTGTAATTGTATATGAGCCTGTAACAATTTTTTAGTTTAATTTGTTAACATTTCTTTCATTCTTTATTTTTATTTCGGGTTTTTAAATGTAACATTTGATCTAAATCAAATGTGTTTGTTTTTTTGTCTTTTTTGCTAACACAATAAATTTTTCAAATAAATCTAAAGTGATTTGTATTTGTCAGAGATTTTTCTAAAAAAAACACATTTAAAACACACACACAGGGCAAGCAAGTTAACTCTTGTTACAAATATAAAAATTTACAATACTGAACAGCAAAATAAATAACAACAATTTCTAAATTTTATATGTTCTTGTAAATAAAAAAATAAGAACTTAAAAGTAAAAATAAAATATAAAAAAATTGATACATTTAAACACAAGCAGCAAATAAACAAACAACAACAACAGTTAAAAGAAAAGCATACAAATGTAACCATAAAGACAATTACAGACTCGGAAATAAACAACAGTGCCTGCAAATACATTAAAACGTAAACAAACACACATACTACATATATAAACACATATACACACTCAAACACATTTACACTTGCACTACATTTCAGTTGTAAAAAAAAAAATTGTTAAAGGCCTTCTGCAAGACCGGATCCAACACAGTATCTTTAAGCAAGATACCGTCTACTAAAGGGCTGCACAGCATACTTGATATTTATTTTGATCATTCAGATATTTATTTCAACGAAGGCCAGTTGGCATGTCTGTTAAATCTTTAGAACTGAATTAAAAATTTTTGTAAGCAGATAATTTTTTTAGTAAAATTTTTTAAGTCTCTCCCCCATCGACTGTGCTCGAATTACAAAAAAAATTTGTGCGGACAAAAATTTTGTTCGGAAAAATTTTTTTAATGAAATTTTAAGAATCTATCATAAAGAAAGAGATCTTTCTCAACTCAAATTATTTATAAACAATTTTTGTTCGGTTAAAAAAATTTTTTTTTAAAGTTTGAAGTATCTCTCATATGGAGACAGCTCAAATTATGTGTAAAACTTTTGTTTGTGTGGATAAAAATGTTGTTTGGACAAAATTTTTTAATTAAGTTTAATTATGTATAAAAAAGTGTTGTTTTGGTTTGAAGTCTCTCTCACAAAGAGAAAGCTTAAATTACATATAAAACATTTTTTAGTTCGAACAAATTTTTTTTTTAAGAAAATTTCTTTCTTTCACAAAGATAGAGCTTAAGTTATGTACAAAAAATTTTTTTGTTCGGACAAAAATTTTGTGCGGACAATATTTTTTTATAAAAAGTTTGAAGTGAGAAAGTCACAAAAACCCAAACTAAAAAGAAATATTGTACAAACAAAAATTTTGTCTGGAACAAAACAAGTTAAAATCTTCTTGAAGAACTTGCTTTAAAAAGAGATTACAATTAAGTAGCATTGCAATTTTAAAGAGGCCTAAAAGAAGAGGCCTTGTCTATTGAATATTACCCCACCAATACATGATTGATTGCATTTGTAAAAAACGCACACAAGCACGAACAATTAGAAGCATTTTGTGTATATAAATATAAATTTCAGAAACTTTTAACTGTTTTCAATTTTATTACATCTTTCTCTCTCTCTCTCTCGCTTTCTTTCTCTCTTGGTTTTTATTCTCAAGGCTCCCTACTCCCTCTTTGATAGTCGTTGTCAGTTTATCGACAAAAAAAAAACTTCATACACACATATTCTCAAATATAAACACTCACATATGTACATCTAACAATTACTTGTACAATTCCTTTATAAACATTCTTATTTTTTTCTCAACAACATCACAGTTGGAAAGAGTTGTGCTGAACACATGTGAATTTAGCGTCATACCTTGATTGCTCTTGGAATATTGACAATAGTATCTACATACACACTGTTCTTTTATTCGGCATATAAAAAAAAGTATTTTAGGTGGGCTCTCACTGAACAGGATAATTGGCTTCATTCGAAGCCTACATCTTGAACAGGGAAATTATGAGCTGTATAAAAAATCCTCTGTGTACATATAGACTAATTTACAATACTAATAATAATTTTAGATCCTTGACATCTATTATTAAATCATGTGCAGCTTAACTGGCTTCTTAAAATTAACTAAAGGGCCGCATTTACATCAGGACCACACATGGCAAGTTTAGTTGATTTTGTAGGAGAGAGAGGAAAGAGGAATGGAAAGAGAATTGAGAAAGAATTGGCCAACTAAATTTGCTGTGTGTGGTCCTGGTACATTTTTTACTTCGTCCACTTTTTGTTTTGTGGGAATAACACATCACTTGGTTGCTGGGGGGCTATCAATTAAAGCCGCAAGATAACGTTATGAACTACAAGGCTATGTCACGAATTGATGAAAGCAATTTGAATGAAATATTTATTAATTTAATGAAATAAATGCATTAATTCATTGAAATTGATTTACTAGTTTAATGCAACAAATTTTATTAATTTAATGAAAATATTTCATTAATTCATGTAATTTATGAAATATTCCAATGCATGAATTTTTGCTGACTGGATTTATGAAATATTTTTCATTCAGTGTAGTCAATCGTCTGACTGTTAAGCTTTTTTTTCTTGTAGCATTTAATTTTTATTTTATTATTTTTGTGTTGACTTGTGTGTGTTTTTGTATGTGTGCGTATACAGCAAGATATACTTTACGGTTTTTTGTGTAAATGAATGTAACGTAATGCAACTTGGCACAACTGGCAAATGTAATAGACAGTAAAAATTATTCAACTGGAATGAAACTAATGCTATTGTTGCATTTAAATGACACCTTTTTCAGCACTAAACACAAGAGAGACAAAACAATATTCATTTAAATGCACAAAACTGCTAATGCAATAACTAAAAACTAAAATAAATAAAACTTACAAATAAATATATTTCATAGATGAAAAAAAGCAATTAAGATTCGATAGTTGCAAACGTTTATTTTATGATCAAAATAAAAATAAGAAAAAAATATTTATTTGTTAGTTTATAGATATAAAAATAAATTTATAAAATAAGACCTCAAGCTTAATAAAAAAGCCATATTAATTAAATTAAAAAAATTTTTTTTAAATTAAAAAAAATTTAAAAAAAATTAAATTTAAAAAAAATTTAATTTTTTTAAAATTAATTTAAATTAATAATTTACATAATTAACTAATTAGAAAAAGAAATAAATTTTTTTTAAATTAACAAATTAAAAAAAAAACATTGAAAAAAATTAAAAAAAAATTAAAAAAATTTAAAAAAAAATTAAAAAAAAATAAAATTAAATTTAAAAAAAGTTAAATTTTTTTAAAATTAATTTAAATTAATAATTTAAATAATTAAAAAATTAAAAAAAAAATTTTAAATTAAAACATTAAAAAAAATAAAAATTAAACAAACATATAAAATTAAAAAAAAGGAAACTAAAACGCTTAATAAAATTATTGATGCTTGAGAAAGTGATGGAAAAACTCAGTTGTCTTCAAAAAATATGTATTTTTTTTTATTAAACTTTTAACGAAGCCAATCTTTCTAAAGATTAAAAAAAATAAAAACTGTTGAACAACAAATCATCACCCATTTGAATGTGCAAACATGGAAGCAACAATGCAAGAAAACAAGAAAAAAATGCTTAAAGTTATGCTTTAGTTTTTGTCATTTTATTACGAAAGTTTATGTATGCTTAATCGTACTAAAATTTTTTCAACTAAAATTCTATTTGAGCAGACTAAATAAAAAATAAGAATAAGAAAAACTTTGCAAAAGAACTTTAGGCGTATCTGTAAACGGAATTAAAATTTTTTTTAACAATTGTTGTGAAGATTTAAATCAAATTTGAAAATCTTAAACTAAAACTTGTTGACAATTTTTTAATGGATTTGTTAACAGCAAATAAAAAGAAAAAAGAAAACGAAATTACAAATAATAAAAAATAAGTGAAATTTATTTAAAATAAAAAATCTAATAGAATAAAATAAATTAAAAAAACAAAATAAAATAAGAAATGCAATTTTAAACTTAAAAAACAAAACAAAAATAATTAAAAAAAAAAATTTAAAGCAAATTAAAAAAATGTTTTGCAACTCAAGTTTTTAAGTAAACATTTGAAAGCAGCCTCAAAGTATGCAAGGCTTAAAATTAAATTATAGCTCTTAAAAGCATGCAATTGCTTTGAATTAAAAAAAAAATAATGAAGGAAAAGTCGGAACCTTTGCAGCAAGTGCTTTAGAGTAGAACCTCTTATAAGGGTTAGACTTTTCTAAGGGAGGTTCTAATGCCCGGTTTTAGCAGTATTTTGATTTAAATTTCATATTTTTCTTGAAAGAGCACTTCCTTTTAGCGGATATTATTCAATGGTCTACTTTATGTTTGTTAAAGAGAGACTTCACTGTACAAAGACATTAGATATCGCATAAAGCATATTTAATTTCTTTAAAAAACTTTTTTTTTTAAGGTGTATCAACTCAAATAAAATTTTCTTTATAAACTGGTTTTAATTGAACCAGTTCTGCAGCTAATTCTTTTAGTAAAAGTTGTAATTTTTGTGGCAATATGGGAAAACCGCTTATGTCTTATTAAATTATTTTAGAGGACTACAAATTAAAAACCCTGAAATTTTTCATAAAGTTTTCTCAATGTGGATTACATGGACCATATGAATCACACTAAGTGTGACAACAAGTCAAATTTTCTCCTTGTTAATACACACATTATTTTACAAAATTCTTTTTTTTTTAGCTTGCGCAATCAGGTAAGGATACAGCTTGAGAGAGCAGCAAAAGAAAATTTTCTTTCCAATTAGTTTTATATTAAACCCTTAAAAAAAAATGTTTTTATTTTTTTTTTTTTAAATTTAATTTAAAAAAAATTTTTATTTTTAATTTTCTTTTGCCAACTAGCTGTATCCATCGCTTTCTTCTTCTGCTCTTTAAATAACGTCCTTAGATTTTATTTTTTTTTTCTCTAAAATTTCATTTCATTATTTTTCTTAATTTAAGTCCCATCTGTTTATTAATCCACCCACCCCTGTTACTTATTTCTTATTTCATTTCATTTTAATTTCTTTTCTTTTCTTTATTAAGTGTGTAATTGTCTTTCCTGCAACTATTTTTCAACAAATACATTTTAAAGAATTTAACTGCCAAACGAATTAAGATTTTCATTTTGACTTTATGCCAAAAAGAAACCCCTTTTTTTTAAGCCAAATCATACTCATGCAAGCAAACAAAGTGAGAATCGTATTAAAAAGGATTTGTTTCTTAACATGCAGTAATTAAAAGACACTTCCTTCACCCAACCATACATAAAAAGGACCTCAACCTCAGCAAATTTTTCTTACTCGTCCTCTCTCTCCCTCTAATTTAACAATTTTAGCATTAAGATTTCCATCCAACAAAATTTTGCTCGTTGACAACATAAGTAACATGACAATTTTTTTTCCTTTTGTTTAATTTTTATTAAAAATAAAAAAAATAGGAAAAAAGAAAAAAAGGTGGGTGAAAGTAAGTAAAAATATTAACAAGAGAAAATCTTAAACCAAAAGCAGAAATTAAAAAAAAAATAAAAAGATTTCACTATGAAACAAAATTTTAAGTTAGTAAACCAGTCAACAACGACTTTAAATACTGTGTTGGAGAGCTACTAAATTGTAGCCTTAAGCACACAGCTGAAGAAAATTGTTTTTATTAAAAAAACATAAATTTTGCTCAAGAAATTTTGTTTCTTCACAGTATAAGCCTGAAGATAGCTCACAGCTGAACTAGTCTTAATGAACTATTCCTCACTTTAAGCTATTATACATGAGTCTTAAAGCTCTTTTAACTAAGTTTGTTTCTTTAACTTTATTTGAACTGCGTCTTAAAGAAACTAAAATGAAGATTTTACTGTTAACGAAATTTAATTTCGGTTTTTTTCACAACACAAGCACAGAATAAGGAAGAAAGTAGCTTACAGGCGAACTAGTCTCATTGAACTATTCCTCACTTTAAGCTACATGACTCTTTAAGCTATTTTACCACGAAATTTTTTAAGTTTTTTTTGTAAGAAACTTAAATATTGTTGAAAACAAATAATGCCATATCCGTTCTTCAGTAATCCTTTAGCAGTGTTTGGCTTGCAACGATTGCACTGCAATCTTTCTCACTTGGTAGCAGCATTAGTAAAATAAGAATAAAATCAAAAGTTTTCAAACGACTTTAATAAAACAGAGCTCCTTTTATTTGAATGTTATAAGTCTGTAGGCTTCCAGAAAAAAAACATTAGGTTTTTGTTTCTTTTTATTTTTAATAATTTTTTGAAAATTAAGGATTAAAAAAAATTTTGTTTGAAAAATTTTTTTTCGTTACAATTTCTACAATATCTTTGAATGTACTAAACAGATTTAAAAACAATGTAGGTACGATTTAAAGGATATTTCATGAAGAAATTTCGGATTTTCTTTTTAATTAAATAAAACTAAAAGATTTCAAGTAATCTAATGCTTTTAAAGGGCGTATGGAATTAATAAAACAGTTAAAGTGTCAAATACAAAGAAATGTCTTTGCTAAAGCCAGTAAAAAGTTAATTTTTTTCTTTATTTCGAGATAAACATTTAAAAATTTGTAAAAATTACACACACACATGTACTGCTATACCCATGACTCATGGCCATACACTCAAACAAAGCCAAACACTCTCTACTAGAATTCACATGCCACTTAGTTTCTGACAAAAGCGAAAAAAAAAACTTAAATAAAAATGAAAAACTTATTTTTGTTATAATAAAAAATAAAAAAACATTTTACAACTTACATACACCTAAAGAAAAAATGTTTCACGAACGACGATACGATTTCATTAAAGTTTTTTATTGCTGTTATTTTTGAACGTTTTATAAGTTCACATTTAATTTGGTTAAGATACTAGAACTGACCACTTTGAAAAGTTTAAACTTATTTCATAAATTATGTAGAATAATGAAATATTTTCATTAAATTAATGAATTATTTTGATTGAATTAATGGAATATTTCATTAGTGTAATGCAACTTGTTATTGATTGAACTTTTCGTTCTATTAATGCAACTATTTCATTAAATCAATGAAATTATTTAATTAAATTATTTCATTAAATTAATGAAATTATTTAATTAAATTAATGAAGTTATTTCATTTAATTAATGAAATTTTTTCATTAAATTAATGAAATGAAAGTATTTCATTAAATTAATTAGGTAATTTGTTAATTTTTTTAATTACATTAATTAAATTATTTCATTAATTGTATGAAATATTTTGATTGAAGTAATGAAATATTTCGTTAGTGTAATGAAACATGTTATTGATTGAAAAATAAAAAACTTTTCGTTGTGTTAATGAAATTATTTCATTATATTTTTTAAATCATTCCATTTAATTAATTAAATAATTTTTTAAATTAAATTATTTCATTAAATAAATGAAATATTTTATTAAATTAATGAAATTATTTCATTGCCCAATAATTTTTTCTGGGATTAATAATGAGCAAACTTTCTCTCAGTGTTAAAAATAAGCAGAGCAAAAAAATAAAAATAAAAAAAATCTCTTATCATGTCATTTTATTAGTTTAAAAAATTTTTCTTTATTTGTCAGGAACGACAATTTCGTTCCCTTTCACTACGTTTTGGTTGGCATGCATCAGCTGCTATTCTTGAAAATGTTTTGTGCTAGTTCTTCCTTTTTTTCTCTTGCCGTTGTGGGTGTTAATTGCCATGTCAAACCGTAAAGATTTTTGTATGTATTTTTACTCAAAATGAAACATGAAATCTACGCTTAGCACACGCTTAAGAGATGAATTTATAACAGCGACAATTTCAAAAAGACATGTGTTTTTAATGTTAAAAAAAATTAAATTAATTTTCTTGGTAAAAAAATTAAAAAAAGAAATGAAATATATTTAACTATAACATACTTTTAGGTGTTTTGTCAATGATAAGCAGGAAATGTGTCATATTTTGTAGATTTTTGTGTGTGTGTGTGTGGGGGGGAGGGTTATTAAAAATATTTTATATAGAAAGGTATTGAATATTGTGGGATTGCAGGTTTACAACAAAGTTCACTTATAGTTTGATCGTTGGTCAGTTGGTTTGCGTGTCGGTCTGTCAGCCATCAATTACAATCTCAAGACTCCGTTCTATAAAAAAATAGGTCTCGTTAGAAGTACTGACCACCTTTTTTTGTGTGTGCTGGTGTAGTTATTTTTAAGCTTTATAAAAAGATATTTAAAAAAAATAATTTTTCAACAATTTTTTCCTTTACGAGTGTTGGGTAAATTGAAAATTTAAATGATTATTTTTTTTGTTAATATTAACTTTTTTGAGTTATGACACTTTGGAAGTAAAAGAGCGATATGCTTATTTATTTCATGTTTTACTGGTTTTTAATTTCAAGTAAATTTTTAAAAATTTAAACAAATTGCTTTTTGGAAAATTAAATTGTTTGAGCTATGACACTTTGGCAGTAAAAGAGCATTAATTTTAGCTCATGTTTTATTGGTTTTTTTTTAATTACATATGCTGCTCTAGTTAATCTAACTAAGTTTTTGTAAGAATTAATTGAGCTGTTATTTTTGAAAGTGGTACAAGTCCATTTTTTTTAATTATTTATTTCATTTAACTAAAATTACTGTGATTAATTTTTTTTCAAACGTATGGCAACTTAATTTATTAATAATTAACTCAGTTGAGGTTAAAATTTTGTAAAAAGAATTTTTTTCTGTAAACTTTAACTGCAATCGTAGTCAAAGACCTTAATTTTTAAATTTCTCTCTCTCTCTCTTGCTCTCCCTCTCTTGGACTCTTTTTAACTCTGCAGTGGTCTCTAGCTTAAAGCAACTAAAAATGCATACTCGTACTTGCATTTAATTTAAACTTAAGCTTTTCAAAAGCCAAATAAGAAATAAATTTAATTAAAAAAATAGTAAATAATTCGTAGTTAATAAAACGAAATATTAAATGACTTGAAAATTCTAAACACGTTTTCAAGCAATCAATACCCACAATAATGGCTCAACAGAAAAAACAAAAACAAAAACCAAAACAAAAACTCATACAGTGAAGATTAAAATAATCGTTAATTAAAATTAATTGAACAAATATAAAACGTATTGAATCAAAACTTGTTAATAATTTAGTTAGACAGTGTAATTAACTATGGATTATTAAACACATTTTTTTTTTGCCTACAAAGTAGAGAAATAAAACTTACGTTTGCAAACAGTTTGGAATATGTCACTGACAAAGCAACAACGCGTACATATAAAAAAATGGATTTAATTAAGTAAGTTTTTTTCTTTCTATTTACCTTTACAAAGTGTAACAAGTAAACAATTATTTTGTTAAAATTATTTAGATTGAAATCATCTAACACAACTGAAAACCAAGACATCTCCCATTACAATAACATACGAGAACAATTATGGTTTTGGGTAATTGGTTTTATAGTTGTTGTAGTTGTAATGTGGGTAATGCTTTACTTCTTGAGAAAATATATCCAAGGACCACGTTATCAAAAACCAAATCGTTTGGATGGGAAAGTGGTCATTATTACTGGGTGTAATAGAGGCATAGGCAAGGAAATTGCTTTGGAAATGGCACGTCGTGGAGCTAGAGTTTATATGGCCTGTAGAAATTATGAGAAATGTGAAGAGACACGTTTGGGCATAATAAAACACACAAAGAATTTACAGGTTTATAATAGAACTTTGGATTTATCATCTTTGGAATCGGTTAAACAATTTGTGGCAGAATTTCTACAACAAGAACAGCAGCTGCATGTATTAATTAATAATGCCGCCATAGTAACCAAGAAAAGGCAATTATCATCGGATGGCTATGAGCTGCAATTGGCCACTAATCATTTGGGTCATTTCTTGCTTACCTACCTGCTGCTGAACACTTTAAAAAATTCCGGCTGCAGTAGAATCATCACAATTTCCTCAAATGCCCACATACTAGCGTTGCTTAATAAACAAGATCTGCAAAGTGAGAAGTCGTTTATATGGTTTAAAGCTTTTTTGCAAAGTAAATTTTGCAATACTCTCTTTACACTCAAACTTGCTGAGCTGCTAAAGGATACACAAGTCACCGCCAATTGCTTGTATCCCGGTTTGGTGCTCACTGATCTTTTATATGAAAATACCTGGTGTTTATTTCATCCATTTTTAAAATTATTTGCCAAGAGCACTAAATCGGGAGCTCAAACTGCCATTTATTTGGCTTTGGATCCAGAGCTGGAAGATCAAACCGGAGGATTTTATGTGGATATGAAACAAGCGTATATGGCACCGTGGGTAAGGGATAAACATTTGGCTGATTGGCTGTGGCTAGAGAGTTTGAAAATGGTGGGATTAAACTCCAGGTCGCAGTAGTTACTGGAATTATGAAAAAGAAGAAGGAAAGAGAAAAGAAATTATAGAAAAAAGCAGAAAAAGAAGGAGAGAGAGAAATAAAAAAGAACTAGAGAGAGATATAGTGAAAATGAGGAAGAGGAATTCAAAGATAAAGACAGAACCATAGATACTCATAAAGAAATTGATATTTCAAATAAAACAACCCATGGACTATTTTTATTTTAGTCCTGGAAGGGGTTATTAAAGAAATTTGCTATAAATAGTAAACAAAACAATGAAATTTGTGTATATTCCATCTTTTTAAAGCTAAAAATCATCATATCAAATAATTTTTAAAAATACCCAAAAAGAGATTTTTAATCCCCACATCAAAAAAAAAATGCATTGAAAAGTATTACAAAAAATAAAATAAAATAATAAAAATACTTAGTTTTAAGTAATATATAATTATTGTTAATATACACCTTTTTATTAAAAAAATTTCGAAAATTTTTTATTCTTAAAATGGGAATTCAGGAAATTTTGTGTAAATTAATACAAAAAGTTAAAATTTCTAAGGATATAAATATTTTTCAAAAAAAGTTTTTAAATCAAATAATTTTTAAAAATCCCCAAAAAGAGATTTATAATTTCCAAATTAAAAATTGTGAAAAAACTGCTAGGAAACTACTGAAAAATAAAAAGTTCTTCATAGTATAAAACAAAGTCGCTTTCTCTGTCCCTATGTATGCTAAAATCTTTAAAACTACGCAACGGATTTTGATGCGGTTTTTTTTAATAGATAGAGTGATTGAAGAGGAAGGCTTATATGTATATATAATCTTGGAAGGTTTAACGTCACAAATCCTTCCGACAGGTAGCGCTATAGTCGGTATCTGGCTTATTTGCCTACTACCTGTTTTTACCCGGTCTCGCACGGTTCGTTACTCTATAAATTCGATTTCTTAGTGTAAGAAGATCGAATATATAAAAATATTAAGGCAAAACAACGTTTGCCGGTAGTTTCAAGTAAAATGCAATAATTTTTACTAAAGAATTTTTTATTTTTAAGAATTTCTAAAAAAGATTTTTAATGCCCAAAATGGGAATTCAAGAATTTTGCTTTGATTTATAAAAAAAGTTTAAAAAAATCATATATGTAGATAAAATATAAACTATTTTTTGAAATTAAATAATTTTTGGAAATTCGCAAGAGAATTTTTATTCCAAAAAGTATGAATTCTTTTAATAAATTTTGTTCATGCTTAGAGGTTTCATAATTATTTCTATGTTTTATAGAAAAAATTTGGAAACAATTAATAAGTGTATATTTTGGGGATTTTAAATACCCCATTAGGAATGTAACCAAGATGTTTTTTTTTAAAAATAATATTAATCAAATAAAAAAGTTTTTAATATTTAAAGATCAAATTTTGAATTTTTTTTTAGAGATGCCACCTGTTTTAGAAAGAAATTAGCCGATTTGAGGGTTTAAAACAGAATTTTATGATTCTAATTAATGACGACCAAGAAAGAAAATGTCATTTGAGACAGCAAATCATTATTGTATTTTCTAGTTCCAAAAAATAATTAAATGGATTTGGTTTTATTTTGCCCATTTTAGGAATTTAAATTTGCCTAGTACTCGAGCGTTGTAATAGCTCACACATCTTGACGAGTGTGCAAAAACTCTTAAATATTTTTATTTCCTTAAGAAAACATTTGTGTGGTGTGTGTGTGTGTATCAAGCTGGGGGATAAACATAATCCGTTTTATATTATAAGCAGTCGGTGTGTTTATTTGGTTTTATGTACGTTTTACTGATTTTCATCATCTTTGAATTTATTTTTCCTGTTGTATTTCAATTGTGGCATGTTTTGTTATAACATATTTTCTCTTATACCTTAAATTGTTTATGCCTTTTACGTGATTGTTGAACTTATGTTCAACGTTTTTATTACCACATTTTCATTTGGCATGTTTGGGCACAGCAGAAAATAAGGTGCTGCAATTTATCATTTCATTAAAAAAATTATTTTCTCCTTCAAACAGGAATAATAAAATAAAATACAACTTATAAGCTTGAAAAAAAATTATTTAATTTGATTTATAATTATATTCTGACAAAGCTTTACAGAGTTTTGTGGGAAAAATCGTTATATAAAAAAAAAAATTAAAATAAAAAAATTAAAAAAAATAAAAAAAAAAAAATAAAAAAAAATAAATAAATAAATATTTTTTAAGCTTTTAGGTCTTTTTATATATTTTAATTATTATTAAATTAATTTCCAATATTTCGACACGCCTTCGTATGTCATTCTCAAGGAAAATAATTTTTTTTTTTGAATATTTTTTGTTATTGTGAATGAATTAAGCCGTAAAATATGAATGAATTCTCTAGGTCTCTAGGCGACAGAACAGAGCCTTCAAGCAAACAAAAAAAAAATCTATGTAATCAGAAAAAAAGGCCACTTTTTTAAAAAAAAAAATGTGATGAGTTATTTTTGTAAAATATGAACACCATTTTAAAAATAGCCGCTGATTAGTTTTTTTTTTAAAAAGTGGACTTATACCACTTTCAAAAATAACGGCTCTAATGACAATGTAATTTACATAGACTTGTGAGAGACTCCTGGAAAGCTAAAGACTCCTTTACAAAAAAAGGGTTTTTAATAAAATTTAATTTTTTTTTTGCTTTGAATAATTTTTTTTTTGTTGCTCATTCTTTTCAATAAAAGTTATCTCTTCTGTTTGTGTCCAGCCCAACAAGCAGGAATCTTTTTTGTATTCAACTATTTAAGTATCAGCAGCATCATCGTCATCAGTTGTAAGACCCAACATTCTTAAATGTCTGCTCTGACACAACATGACCATAAAATTAAAAATAATTTAAGTTGAAACTACAAAAAAAAAAAAAAATTCAAAGAAAAAGTTAAAAAGCTTAAGGATAACACCCTGCGTAGTTCAACTATGCAGGCACAGTGGTTGCTAATTAAAAAAATAGAGGTAACAATTAAATTATTAGTAATTTTTTGGTTAAAAAATCCCATTTCCAGATTTGCAATTTATTGCTTTTATTGCCAACATACACAAATTTTACAGAAAAGAAAACTCATTTTCGTTTTGCTATAAAAACTTAATTGAATTTATTTTGTGTAAAAAAGTTTTATTTTATTGTTAATTTTCATGTTTATATACAACAACCATAAAACATTCTACACGTATGGTGCGGCCATATAAATTTTACTAGAGAAAATTAAATACAAACAATTTGTTTTTTGTGCTTGGCAAAAGAAAAAAAGAAAACTTTATTATTTGTAATTTTGAAAGTAAAAAGGCATAGGAACAATAAAAGCTTATGAAATAATGAGTTTTTCATAAGGATTTATAAAAAAAGAAGGTCAGTCATGTTGTCAACAGAGAAATGCTGAATTTAGTAACAAATAAAATATGTATAAAGAAAAAAAGGACAAAAATAGCAAATTTACGTTTTTAGTACATAAAATTTTAATTAAAAATCTCTTAAAAGAAATTAAAAATTTTGTAGAAAAATCACTGAAAAAATTTGTAGACGAGTGATTGCTTGTGTTATAGAAACATTGTAAGAAGAGAAAGTGAAAATATAAATAAATTCCTTTTTTAAAGGACTTTAAAAAAATTCCCACTTAAAGGATTTACAAAAATAACGTTACCTAATTTATGTACCAGCCTATTTCCTTTGTAATTTTGTATTATTTATGGCTTAGATTTCTTAGTTTGTTTTAAAGCCCACTTTGGCGTTTTAAAATCCCCATTTGGGAAATTAAAAAAAAAAAATCCTTTTATTAAATTAAATTATTAATTGTTCTGAATTACATTAATTACTTGTCTAAAATTTTGTGAAATTTCTCTGAAAGAAATTTTGGCTTTTAGAAAATACAAAAATTGTATTATAAATTTCAATAAAATTCATTGAATAATAGACTTTTAATTTTTAAAAAGCAATACAAATTGATTTATGAAAAGGTGGGCGTGGCCATAACGGCTACATAGTATCTACATGGCAAGCTTCTTTGGAGAACGAAATGCCATTGAAAAAGAAAAATTAGTTTAGCAAACAAACGAACAAATAGAAAATAAAATTGTTTTTATTAAGTTTTTTTAATAAAAAACACTTAAAATAACAAAGCCGCTACATAAATAATTTATTCTTAACAATTAACAAAAGCATGCATGAAAATTTCACTTAACCAAATGCTATCCTAAACTCTTTTACATCTTTTTTTAATAATTTTTTTTTGCGACAGTTTTCTGCATTTAGTTGTCCTGCTTGCATATCTCACATTAATAGAATAACTTAACAAAAGGATATCAAACAAACATGCCAAGCTTCTGCCCACACCTTTTTTTCTTTGCAACAGCTTTAGCATCTTCCATGTCGGCTGTTGTTGAGTGTGTGTCATGTCATAACTTTTATGTCAAGAACTTGGAAAATTATGTCAACGAATTCATATAAAATATTTACCCACACACGCACACATACCTAACACACATTCAGGCAGGGGCACAATATTATTATTTTTAAATTCAAAAAGAATTTTTATAAATAAAATACCAATTAACAATAACAATATGGAAAAACCGCTTATGTCTTATTAAGTTATTTTAAAGGACTTTAAACTTTTGCAGCCATAGAAAGTTTTCTTGTAAAATTATTTAAATTTTTTTTCTTTACCATTGTGGAATATATCGTCCCATCTTGAAAGAAAGTTATTGAGTTAAATTTTTTCTTAAGTCAACTTAAGCAATTTTTTGTTAGTTGCAGATGTTATGAAAAATTTTTTTTTTTCATTTTTTTTTATAGCAAAATAAATTGTGCAGCGTGCAAAAAACAGCCAAAGTACAAAATCCAAGTTAATTATGCTTGTTTGCTTAGCTTGTTTGCTGAAAACATCCAATGTCAATGCAGGGTACCAAAATTAAAAAAAAAAAATATTCAAAATTTTTTTTCTAATTTTCGGCTTAACGTTGAATTATGGGACATCCTGTATAAATTTTTTTTACATAAATAAAAATTTTTATATTCTATTGGCTCTTTCGTTTCTATTAATTAATATTTATTTATTACATTTTAAAGCGGATTTGAATTTTTTTCCAATTTTATTTTACTCTACCTCGATTCGAACTAAGCCCTAGTGCAGTTAAGAAGCATTAACTCACCACTCAACCCAAGCACTGAAAGTTTAAGTTTTTTTTTTGAATTGAAAAACAATTCACTTTCAATCATATTTTTCTCATTTAATTAAACATATTGTGTTCATGGTAACCATAACATGGTTGCTATAAACATATTTGTAAATAAATTTATTTGTATCTATGACGGTAAATATATTATGATTGAAAATAATTAGAAACATGTTTACCGTGATCATACTAATACTTAGATGCTTCAAATTAACAATAATATTTTTGTGAAGAACTAACTATGTTTGCGTTAAGCATATTCAACCATATATAATAGTTTCTTTGAGTGCATTTTAGCTGATGCTCCTAAATTTTAAATTACCATATGACTAACTACTAGATTTGTAATCTAGTTAGATTAATTAACATCAATATTCCAGTGGCTTTCGATAACACTACTCCATTGAATTGTACTCACTGTTACAGTGATATTTTGTAAAATTTTCTTAATGAAATTCCTTAAAATCTGTATACTTTCGGAATATAAACTGAAATCTATATTTTAATAGTTGTCAACTTTATTCTTTTTTTTATAATTTTTTAAAAAATTAGTGAAAATACTGTCATTATGTTAACTTAACAGGTTTAAGCTAACATTTCATAGAATTAAAAAACGAATTCAAAAATTCGCTATTAATTATTAATTGTTACACCCTGTTGCTCTTAAATATTTATAAAATATTCTCTGTTAAAATGCATAACAACCACCTGTTACTGTTTACACTGTAATTTAGAGGCGTTTAAAATTTTTCCATTCAATGCAATTTCTAACATTTCTCTACAATTCTGTTATACTCATGCTTATGTTAAACGTTAGTGAGTAGTTAGATGGGGTTATTTACAAAGCAAATTGTTGTTGGCTTTAATTTTGTGTTTGTGAATATTTGTTGTTTTTACATTGTGTTTTTTTTTACTCAATACAGTTGGCGGGGGGAGGGAAAATTGAATGTTAAGTTCGTTTGCAGCAGAGTGGTTTAAAATTATTTTTATTGAGTAAGAGCAGTTTTTCATATGACATCTTTGGATAAACATCAAACGAGCAAGAAAGCGGGCGTATGTTTACGGGCTTTTGTTAATATAATAATTAAAATATGTGTGCGTGTGCTTGTGAGTGTGAAAAAAATAAAGAATTAAATAAAAATTAAATTAATTAATTAATTAATACAATAAAGAATATAAAATAATACATGTATTTATGTACATGTGTATGTACATAATACAAGTTTAGCTAAGAAAAAAAAATGCTTGAATAAAGATGATTTTTTTTTTGGTATGTGCGTATGTGCTAATACACAGAGACATACAATATTTATATGAAATTATTGATTAACTTGGCATTAAAACTGTGCTTGACATCTGAATACATGGTGTGGATTTTGTAGTCTTTGGCTTGAAAAGTATTTTGTGTAAGTTGTGTTAAAATTAAAATTTTTTTTAAAGCAAATCAAGAAAAACCAACTCCCTTTTGTGAATTTCTTAGCTGCTTCTTCTTGTTATATATTTTGTTTAATTTTTTTTCTATTTTATACTTTTTCGTCTTCATTCATGTTATGAATATGTGCAAGTACGCGTGTTTGGGTGAATGTATGCTTTAAAATATTCTGTTTGTTGTTTTTGTTGCATTATACTTTTTTTCTTTATTTTTTATTCTGTTTGTTTGAATTTATTTTTTTTAATTCGTTTCTTGTAAAACACCACATGCTTGTTGTTTTTGTTGCTTTTTAACATGCGCCAACATGCTCCCTTCTATGTAACTGTTATTTTAATGCAGCAGTTGTTGTTATTTTTACTTCAAACGATTTTTGTTTTGTATAAGTATAAGCAAAAACAGTCTCCGAAGAGGGCAAAAACACAGAAATACAAAGAGAGCATGTAATAAGAAAAATAACAAAAACAAAAAATAAAATCATTCATATAACATTCGCCATATGTTGAGCAAGGAATGTTTGCAAAGCAAATTTAAAGATTTCCTTTTTTTAAGAAAAATAAAAACGTCTAAAAAAAACAATAAATTTTATTTATTAAGAAAAATTTCATTAAAAAAATTTTCTTATTAAAAAAGCTTTTTATTATGATCTTTTAATATTAGGAATTAATTCTAAGATTAAATTTGGTAACTTAGCACCCATCAATCTACAGGGCGCCCAAAAAAATTTTTTTATTCATTATAAAATTATTTTCCTTGTGAAAGACATACGTGTCGAAATATTGGAAATTAATTTAATAATAATTAAAATATATAAAAAGACCTAAAAGCTTAAAAAATATTTATTTATTTATTTTCAGATAGAAAAGGTCAAATAAACATGACTTATTTAAGAAGAATTGTATTATTAAATTTTTTATTAATTAAAAAATTACTTATAATATTAAAAAAAATTTATTAAAATATTTTTTAAAGTAAAAAAAAAATTTTATTTGTAAAAGTATCTAAACAATACACAATAAAGTTGTATTTTTTAAACTGATATAAGTCCACTTTAAAAAAAAAATAAGTTATACCTATAGCATTTGCAAAATACAAGTTCAAATAAAAACTAATTGATTTATACATTTTCTTTTTATTAAAAAAAAATTAATAAAAAGAAATTTGTGCTTAAAAAATTTTTTTCAAACCCAAAGTAGTATTTAACAACAGCAGCTTACTATTTAGAGAGCTATTTTAAATAAGCAATCCTTTGAGAAACCCTTTAATATTGATTTCAAATTTATTAAATAATTAATTGCAATTAAAAATTAAAATAACAATAAAACAAAATTATATTTTTTTACAGTTTTTTTTAAATAATTTTTTTTTGTTATTTCAGGGCACAAAATTCTTTTTGAATCGTTGTACGGTGGTTGCAATTGAAATTGGAAAACATAAAATAATAAATTACAAACCAAAAAAAAATCGTCAGTCTAAAATTTAAAACAAATTTCTTGATTGAAAAAAAAAGTAATACAATAGAATCTTAAAAAAGTGATTCTATAAGCAAAACAAATAAATACGCCAAAATTAAAAAAACCTTAATATTAAATAAAATTGTTAAAAAAATTAAAAAAAATTATTCATTTAATAAAAAAAAAATTTGCAAATAAATTAATAAAAACTTTTATATAATTGTGTAAAAATCAAAAAAAATCCTAAAAATCTATTTAAAAAGACATTCACTTGATATCCTGACTTTCCTTACTCGTTTTAAATTCGTTTTCGCGCTCTCGTGACTTTACGTTTCGGTACATATAAGTGTGTTCGTGAAACGCTCGTATATAATTTTTTTTTGTGTGATATTAGAAAAGTAATAGAAACTATTTTTTGTTTGTGTTTTATTGCCGTCAATTCCAGCAACGATTTGCAACCAATTAAACAACTCTTCATACCTCTACTTGGTGCATACTATTTCCACAATTCATTTGTTTCATCATTTTCTCAGATTTTTATGGATTATTTGCTAGAGCTAGACGGAAGAGCACGAAATATTTCAAGATATTAGCTGGGAGGAGTTTTTGTGAATGGTAAGTTTAATACATAAAAAAAACTAATTACAATCATTAACAATAATTAAAATATATTTTTGATAAAAACAAATTTTTTATGCAATTAGAACATTTTGGAATCTCTAAATTATAATTTTTCTTTCATTTTAATAAAAAATATTTTGAGGTTGTGACTTAGAGCTTGTGAAAATTTTAATTTGACTTTTAATAATTAAAAATATTTCAAGAAATTAACGAATAAATTAATTTCAGTCTTAATTGTGCTGTTAAAATTGGTAAATCTCAATTTGGGAAGAATTGATAACTGATAAGCCATTTTAATATAGTGTACACTAGTTTAATCTGGTTAACTCTTCCCTACTTTAATGTAGTTTGGTCTGGTCTCGTTAGCTGTTGTTTCGTCTGCTGCCCTACTAATCTCTTTTAGTCTCGTCTCGTCTACTCTAGGCTCTAATTTATTATTTTTTGTCCATTCTACTCTTGGCGTTGTATACTTTTTGAATTCTAAACATTTTCTATGCTTCCTCTCCATAAGTAGAAACAAGTAGTCATGTTTTTAATAAACAAAATTTTATTTTTAGAAATAACAAACTACAAGTTACATGAGTACACACACACACAATACGTACATACATAACTAGTATGCAAAATATTTGTAGTGTTTTTTTCTGAATTTTTGTTTACGTCAAAGAATGAAAAACAAACAAAAAAATATTTGTACTATTTGCGTGAGCAGTTGTTGTTGTTGTTGCAATTTGTCTAGAAATCAAATAAAATCGTTTAAAAAAATATCCACCACATGACATTTTACAGTAAGAAACATAATTGGGAAATAAAAAAAATTTAAGTAAAATTAAAAAAAATAAAAATAAAAAGAGTAAAAAAGTTAATAAATAAAAGAAATAAAAATTAAAAAAATTAAAAGCAAATTTTTAGTAACACAAACAAAAATTAAACAAACACATAATAAAAAAAATTAACTAAAAAATAACAAGAAAATATTAAAAATTAAACAAATAATAATAATAATTAAAAAAAAATAATGTATAAATAAATAAAAAATAAATAAATAAAAAATAAATGAAAAACAAATAAATTAATTAAAAAATAAATATATAAAAATAAATATATAAAAATAAATAAATAAAGAATAAATAAAAAAATAAATAAAAAATAAAATAAAAAATAATTAACAAAATATTAATATTTATTTGTGCTTAATTGCAGAAATTGTGTTGGTTTTAAAATTTATTTTTTTACTCATGATATTCTCATAAGTTATTTATTCAGTACAATAAGTACTGAAGGGGATAGCATACCTATATGGACCATTTCATCAGACTCTACTCTGAATCCTCAGTAGGTTACTCCCAACGTTTCTTGCAAACATTAGAACCTTTATATTGTAAAAGCAATTGACTAAATGAGAATTATTAATCAATAGTCACAAAAAGATTCAAATATTCAAACAAAAAACTCAGTAAGCATTGAACTGAATAAATAAATAAATTTCCCAACCAACATTTTAATATTGAAAACTATATATTCTATTTTTATTCTTCTCTTCTCTTTTACATTTGAATGCCAGGTGGGTATTACTGAATGTAATTAAAGAGTATATGAAAAACAAAAACAAAAAATTTTACTGAATAAATAACTCCTGAGAATATCATGAGTAAAAGAATAAATTTTAAAACCAACACAATTTCTGGAATTAAATTCCAAATAGAAATTATTACATATAAAAAATAAGTTTAAAAATTTAAAAGCAAATTTTTACTATAATAAAAAATAACAAAAGAATGATAAAAAAAATAAAAATTAATAAAAAAAAAATAAAAAGTAATTAGAAAAAATTGAAAGCATATTTTTACACAAAAAAAAATAAATAAACAACGATAAAACAATAATAAAAAAGTTAAAAAAAAAAAATTAAAAAATATTTAAAGAAATAAAAAATACAATAATTAATAATTAAATAAAATAAATTAAAAAAAATTCATAATTACAAAAATAAAACAAGTAATAGAAAATTTAGTTAGATACACGTCACATCTGATCTATAGGCCATTCAATTGAAAGTAAAAATTATTTCTATAGTTTTTGGTCTAGACAGCTGAATTTTGTAAACAGACAAATAACTTGCTGAAGCAGTAATCTTGTTTTCTATTACTCTTTCAAAAACCTTGATGTCCCTATTTTACAATTAGACTTAAGCTACTGTGAGTATCCCTACGTAATCATTCTTTGGGTTTGAAAACTGCTATTCTGCTAATCTTTTCAACAAAGATCATTGATATTATTGGGTTTTTTTATTGCAGATCTAAGATTTCACTTTTAAAATTCAAATCTTTTAGTTTCGATTAAGATTTTAAAAGTCAAATGTCAAACTTTCGGTTAGACATTAAATTATAAATATCGGATAGTGTGTCCTTAACTATCCAGCTAAATTTGTTTCTAATGTTTTAGCCAAAATCCCAACTTTAACTATCGAAAGTTGTAATTAAACATTTTTTTTAATGACACTGTCTGCGACTTTCTTTCTAACGTTCTAGCACTTTTTTTCTAACGTTTGTTTTCCTGTGTTTTCTTTGCATAAACAATTCCATGTAAGTGAATGTGTGTGCATAGTTGCCATATACATAATTCTAAATGTTTTTTTTTCTAAATGAAATATTAAAAAAAATAAAATAAAAAAAAATCATGTTGCAAATGTGGGTGGAGACATTGGCAATGTAGTGGCTACCATGGCTGAATGACTGAGTGACTGACGGCCTGGATGTTTCAACCTTCTTTTACCCCAGCTGCTACCCCCAATTAAACAACAACAAATATAAAAATTGCCAGCTTTAGTTGGAAAAAAGTGCACTACTGCCAACTAAAAAAAAAAAATCTTGACTGCACTAAAGAGATTATCATGGTTGTATACGAGTCTAGTATTAACTATAAATATTTATAGTGGCTAAAATGGTAAAATGGTGTACTTGATGTAGTGGATACATTTTGCTGGTTGCCTCTATACTACTCGGCCAACATGAACACTAAAAAAAACTATTCACAGTCTGCTTTAGTGTCTGTTTAAATTTGTTTTACTGGATTTTTTTTTTCCAACAATACAGAAGGTGTATTTGCTGTTGCGTGAATTCAAGTAAATTTTAGTTTTTCTTTTGAGTAGTTGGTTGGATAGTGTAGATTTTAGTGCAAGTGTATAGCAGGCAAGAAATGTTTATTTTTGGTTTTAGTTTTTGTAGCTGTTGAGGACTGTTGCTACTACAACTACTGCTTATTACAGCCATTTATTGTTAAGAAGAAAATAATGGCAATAATGGCAGTAGTTAAAATGGGTGTTTGTGTTTAACAATACTCCAGCCAGACAGCACAACAATTTGGTTATAACAAACAAAAAAAAGGTAAACAGATTCAAGGCGACTAAAAACAAAAACTGTAAATTGAAAGGCAATAAAATCAGCAAAAGTGTTCTATAAAAAAAAGTAGAAAATTGAAAGACAAAAACTGGCTCTCATCTAGAAGAAAAGGTTTATAGAAATAGGTCGCTAGCTTATGTGAGTAACTGCTCCAAGCTTAAACTAAGGCTTTTTCTTAGCATGGTGCTGTGCAAATATTTTCTTAGTGAAAACTGTGAAGGAAAGCAAGTTCAATGCTCTGCTTGACAACAAAGAATAAACATTTGCTTTTGCTAAGCAAAAGGAAACTTATTTTGATTTCTTTTATGCGATTTAGAAAACGAAAAAACGATGAGTTGAAACAACATAAAATAATCCGATGTCACTATGAAGAACACGGTAAAGTAAATGTCAAAATCTACTCTAATATAAATGACAGACAACCAAATTGTTACGACTATAAGTGACTGACTGACTTTCTTTTGCTTAAATTTTCTTGTGAAATTGTAAATCAGCCTGTGAGAGTCTCTAATGTTATTCTCCACACAGAAAACAATTTAGATTATAAGAACTATGGCCCTATTATGGTTCAAAACTTAATTCAAATAAGTCATTTTTGTATGTTTTTTTTAACTGCATGCACACAGAGTTGTAATCGCTATTAACACAAATAGGTAAAAATATTAAAATTACAACTAAATAAAGGAAAATTCTGTTGTGTTAATCAAGTTTTTTGGTTATAGCAACCACAATTCTATAATAGACTCCATAATTTGGTTCTCTTAAAAAATTTTTGATTCGCAAAATTGATTTTCTATTGTCACAACTAAAAAATTCGTTTATCGCAACTGAATTTTTGATTGATACCAAAAAATTTAGTTCTCACAACCAAAGCTGTTTTCTCTGTGCAAAAATTAAATTTCCTTTTTTTTTTTAATTAAATCTTTCTTGCTTGCATGTCCCTTAAAGTTTATAATCAAGCAGTTTAAATGTGTTTTCCTTTACGTTCAATTTCAATATGATTACTAAACCGATTACATTTACAAGCCACTATTACTAACATAATGATTATCCTGATTATTGTAAGTATTGCCACAGATACACACACACCCATACACCATTCATATAAATAGAAACTTTTGTTACAAAATTGTCATCTCATTACACCATACACACTTTAAAAATAGTTTAATGGCAGGAGGGAAAAGTCTTTACATAAACGGACAGATAGTTATACTGGCACTTTTATGTACTCTATGGCCAATTCTAGGAATATGTACGAGTAGTTAGTCGTGTGTTAAAGGGAACTGTTTTTGCTTTTAGTAAAAGTACGAAACTAAAACAAAATATAATAAAATTTTTTAAATATTAACTTGTAAACATTTATAAAAACAGACATAATGTGTTGCATTTACAATTTGATTTGAGTAGGGAAATGTTAAGTAGCATTTTGTTTTGCTTGTTCTTCTTCTTCAATAAATAGGGGTAAACAACTTGAGTTTTATCAAGTGATGATACAGTTGCACTAGACTTAATGTTTACAGCAGACACAGATTTGCTTTCAATAAGCTCTAGTTCATTGGATTGTTTTTTATTTATTTTTCAACTATAATGTCTATGATGTCGTGCTATTACTACTCTTTCTTCGTTTTTTCACCCAGAGACCATTTTTTTGCCTTTCTGTTCAATCTAAATTGACCTTATCTATTTGGCATTTGACAGCAAGTAGGACTGTATTTGGAATCAGTCAATTCTGTTTTGCAATAGGGTTATGAAAAGCAGCAGATACATTTGAAAAACTGGCTCTTCATTAGCTCTTCTTTGTTAGGCAAGAATAATAGAAAATAAGATTATGCCTGCAGCAAGTAAAGTTCAGCTGTCTAGATACACGTCACATCTAAACCCAAAACATTAACAAGCATTTTTACTTTCAATTTAAATGCATTTAAAATATAGGCATAAATGTACTTGTGACGTGTATCTAGACAGCCGATTTTTGTAAACAGAGAAATAAGTTGCTGAAGGCGTAATCTTATTTTCTGTTATTCTTGCTTGATGGCCATACAAGAGATTTTATTTTAAAATCATTTGATGTGCGTAAAGATTACCCAATGATTTCTATGGAGACCCTTAGCGTAGAGCTAAACTTCTTCTAGCTTCTACTTCTCAGTAATCTCTAGATTTTAGTTTATCGAGATAATACCGAATGAATACCTAGTGCCTACCAACTGCAGTAAAAGTATTTTGCTCATGTGTGTGTCCTCAAAATTTTTTCTTTAATCTAATGAAAAATACTTAATTTTTTCCTTCCGGCAGGTAGCGCTATAGTCGGTATCTGGCTTATTTGCCTACTACCTGTTCTTACCCGGTCTCGCACGGTTCTTTACTCTATAAATACGACTTCTTAGTGTAAGAAGATCGAATATATAAAAATATTAAGGCAAGACAACGTTTTCCGGGTCAACTAGTATTAAATAAATCATTAATTCAATAAAATATTTACTAATTTAATTAAATAATTTTATTAATTTAATAATAATATTTTGTTTATTTAACGAAATAATTTCATTGTTCCAATGAAAAATTTATTATTTTTTAATCACTCTATTCATTTAAATATTTTGTTAATTTAATTAAGATATTTTATTAATTTAATGAAAATATTTTATTAATTTTATGAAAACATTTTATTAATTTAATGAAAATATTAATTGATTTAATGAAAATATTAATTTATTTATTCAAATAACTTTATTCATTTAGTGAAATAAATTATTTCATTTATTGGAATAATTTCATTCATTTAATGAATGTAATTTCATTCATTTAATGAACATAATTTCATTCAATTAATTAAATAATTTTATTAATTTAATAAAAATATTTTATTTATTCAATGAAATAATTTTATTGTTCCAATAAAAATTTTATTATTTTTTCATTAATGCAGTAATGAAAATCTTTTATTAATTTAATGAAAATATTAATTGATTTAATGAAGATATTAATTTATTTATTCAAATAACTTTATTCAGTAAGGAAATAATTTCATTCATTTAATGAATGTAATTTCATTAATTTAATGAAAAATTTCATTAATTTAATGAATGTAATTTCATTAATTTAATGAATTAATTTCATTGTTCCCATGAAAAATTTACTATTTTTTAATCACTCTATTCATTAAAATATTTTATTAATTCAATTAAAATATTAATTGATGTAATGAAATAACTTTATTCATTTTATGCAATAATTTCATATGTTTAATGCTAATATACATTGATTTCATTAATTCACATACTTTATTAAATTTTTATTTAATAAAATGAAACACATTTAATTAATTCCATGAAAATATTTTATTAATTCACATAACTTATGAAATAAATCATGATTTCAATGAAAATTATTAATGAAATCGTTTAACTGGATTTATGAAACCTTTTTTGTTTTAGTGTTGGGACACTGTTAAGTGTATAGACGTGTATTTTGTTGCTATTATTTGTCTAGTTTTAGAGTGACTGGTCGTGGAACATGTATTTTAAGAAAAATTTTCTTAAATCCTGTCCTGTAAGAAAGAAAACTAAAAAGATTTAAGAGAATTTATATGCAAATAAGCCGTATTTATGTACGAGTATATGCTTTTAAAATGAATTCTTATTTTACGTTGTGGTTGGCAAAATGCAAAGAATTCACATTCAATTGATTTTTTTTGTAAATTGATTTCAATAAATTATTCAAACGTAAAAAAGTTTGAACTAAAAAGGGTAATTTCACACATATTTTTAAACCAGCATTCGTTATAGATACTTTTCTGTTTCATTTAAATAAATATTTATTTCATTTTACTTGTATTTATTTATTCCTGTGATGATGGCTCAAAATGAAATGAATAAATATGAATCTAATGTTGCTGTTGTTGTTTTTTTAATAATGAAAAAAATAAGAAAAAGAAAACAGTATAAGAATTAATTTGCATCCCTTAAGCTTTTAGAAAGAACAAAAAATACTCGTATACCAACAACTAGATACTTATGGCATGTGCAGGAAGTTTTTAAAGCAAAAACAAAAAAGAAAACGCGTAACAGTCACGTTTTGCAAAACTACTAAAGATGATAAAAATGAGGTATTTTGAAAGCGTATTAAGTGCATGAATAGAAATTGTTTGTTTAAATGTAAAAGGTGCTACAAAAATCACACAAACACCCTAAAGCAGACACACATACATAAATTGAAATGAAATGAAAGAAGAACGGAAATACAGGGAGATGCAAACGTATTTTTATTTTTAAAAAGCAACAGAAAAAGAAAAGAAAATTCTAAAATACAAGTTTGAAATAATAAACATAAATAATGAAGGGAAAGAAACGAAAGAAAAATATGAGACAAAAATATTTATGAATTCATTTCCATACCTGGCAGGTAACAACAACAACAACAAAAGCTAAAATTAATAAAAAAAAAAATTATAAATAAAACCTAAACAGCCCAGGCAAAGTCGGGCAACAAGCAAGAATGAATAGCATGAATGACATTTCAGATAAAACTAGGGTTGACGATGACGACGATGATGATGTTGTCAACACAGCAGTAACACAGTGAAGGCTGCAAATAGTAAAATGAATAAATAAATACAGTGCGTGTGCTACTAGTTTTTGTTGCATCACAACTAGCAAACAATAACTGCTTAACAATTTATGCTTACAGTCACACACAAAACACACAAACGCCCTTTTATTAACCGGAGGAATAGTATCAGAGAACAAGGTGAATACTGTGTTGACATGTAACAGTGGCAGTCGGTGTAATGAGAAAAACAAATAAAGCTTAACAATTTAACTTTACAGCATACACAGACACTTAAGTTTTCGTATGCAGCAAGCAACATTTTCTATCTATATAAATACAATTAAATTTGTGTTTGTTTGTACGCTATAAAAATTTTTGTTTTCCAATCGATTTGTCTGAAATTTTATTCTCCAAGAAAGATCAGTACATACTTTTGGACCAGCCACGCACATTTTTACACCCACTGACCACTGCTCATAATTTAAGCCTGAAGTTATGCTATGATAATACTTTACTTAATGCCTCTGCTAATAAGTCTAGCAAAGGCATGTCTATATTTATTTCGATAGGTTTTTAACGATTAAATCTTCAATTACTTGGAAGTATTTAAAATTTTTTTTTTAAATTTCCTCATATCACAGTACTCTTGCTTTCAAGGACTTTTACTATCTCCTAAGGAACCACAAAAGATTGCGGGATGAGACATACACCGTTTTAGAGGGGAGGTCGTCTAGATTTGTAATCTGCCACCCATTTACTCAGAAATTGCTTTAAAGTATTTTTAAACATTTTTCGAAACTCCCTCTGAGTGATTTAATCAATGAAAGCATCTGAACTAGAACTATAAAAATGCATTCTTACGGGGACACCCATTATAAGTTCAACTAAAATTGACCAGTCTGTTGATTCTTGGACGAGTCTGGCTTATGCTTTTTGATTACATGCCCTTTTTTAATACTCCAATCCCCAGCCTCATACATGGATCCACATAAACTGCAGCTTTATTTTTATTAAATTTAAATTTATGTGTTTCCAGTGTTTGCTTAACCAGCAAATGTTGAAGAAGAATGTTTTGTTGGTAACAAAACAAAACAATAAAAAAAACATAAATTCTGGTTGCCAAGTGTAACACACACACATATACACCGGAAATAACAAAAATACAGCAACTTTTTGTAGATGAACTGGAAAGAAAAAAATAGATTGTGGTGCTGGTGGTAATATGACGAAATAGGGAAAGGATATGCAGAAGACCAAAATGCCATTAACAAAAACAGAGCAATAAAAATAACAAACAACATTTTTACGAACGTACTCGCATGCGATTGTTGTTGGCTGGCTGGCTTGAATGTGCCAGTTTTATATATCAGATTTTCCTCATTTTTTTTTCTGTTTGTTTGTTTGTTTGTCTCCTACTCTGGGGAAAAATCAATGGTAAATCGTTACGACTTGGCGCTTGTGTAAAGGAATAAAGAGTAACAAATTGATAAGCAGGCAGCAGCAGGTCTTGTTATTGTTTCATTAAACCAAAATTCCATTAGTTTTGTTTTCATTCATTGAGGAGCTTAGACAAGTAGAATGATGGAGATAAAGTACACCAGCAGCAGCAGCAGCAGCAGCAATAGCTACAGCAACAACAGCCATTGCCATTTCTTGCAAAGTATTGCCTATATTTATTCAATGAAATTTCAACTCAATTTCCAGTTGAAATTTGATTGATAATGTTTCAACAAACGTCGTCAGTCAGCCAGGGAGTGGTAAAAGGAATTGGGGGCAGGCAGGAGATTTATGTTGTGTTGACATACATTTTAAGGAAATTGTTTTTAGTGTCTTTTCAAGTTTTTTTTTCAAAAAAGGCATTGACATTCATTATTTTTTGCTATTTGCAGTTAAACGGAAAAAGGAAATGACACTTTTTATATGAATTTTTTTTAGTGTTTTTCTGTTTTAAAAAAGAAGTCAACGAATTATGGATAATTTTATTTGGACTATTTCCAAAAGAAGAAAAAAAAAAAACAAAATGACTTGCAGACTTTAAAAAATATTGGCAATGGTCAGGTTAAAAGAGTTCAATGAACTTTTTATTGTAAAAGTTGTATTGGCAGAACATTGGGTAGAACAAAAGGTCACGCTAGAGCTCACAGAAGTTACTTTAAAATTACTGTCAATGAATTTCTAAACCAACTTACTCTTTTCTCAAATATTTTTTTTAAGAAAACAATGAAATAAAAATCATGATCCCAAAAATAACTTTAATAAATAAAGATGGGATCTCTTACTATT
This sequence comes from Thelaira solivaga, assembly GCA_947397855.1. Taxonomy (NCBI): domain Eukaryota; kingdom Metazoa; phylum Arthropoda; class Insecta; order Diptera; family Tachinidae; genus Thelaira; species Thelaira solivaga. The sequence continues at coordinate 5,549,184 of OX377612.1, read as the reverse complement.
GACCCTGAAAAATTTCATTATATTTTAGGCAATAACAACGTTTCATTAAACTAATTAAATATTTCTTCAATCCAATGAAATAATTTTATTAATTTAATGAAACATTAATTTATTTATTAAAATAAATAAGTGACAACGTTTCATTAGACTCTTGAAATATTTAATGAAATATTCATTAATTTAATGAAATATTCATTAATTTAATGAAATACCCATTAATTTAATAAAATAAATAAGTGACAACGTTTCCTTAGCCTCTTGAAATATTTCATTAATTTAATGAAATATTCATACATTTAATGAACTAATTTCATTAATTCAATGAACAGTTCATTTAGTTAATTAAAGAAATAAATAACAAATTTTCTTTAAACCAATAGAATATTTCATTCATTTAAAGAAATAATTTCATTGATTTAATTAAATATTTCATTAGTTTAATGAAATGTTGTCATTGCATTTTTCATTGAATTGAAGAACAAATTCAATTGCAATATAAACAAAATTCTCTCAGTGTATGCTGGCTTTAAGTTTGCTGCATAACTCGTTAACAGTTTTCAATCTCTTAAAGAAAACAAAAATTCTTTTGCTCTTTTAAATGGCGCTCACTTCTTTTAAGTAATTTCAGTTCACATTTTCAATTTAAAACTCTTATAACAAGTAAAAAGTGACGTAGGTCTACGCCTTAGAGCCATGTGCTAGTTAAAGAGCACTTGTGGTACCGGAATATAAATTTTTTCAGACAGTCGAGCAGCTCTATGTGCATTGGCTAGCTATTCCTTTCGATCAAAATTGGTTTGGGATTGCTACAAACTTCTAAAGAGAGGAACATCGGATATCGGTGCACGAAGGGCATGTGGACAATGAAATGGCGGACTAGATAGATAATAAGTCCAGAGCCCTTCTGCGGTATGACCAACAACTTCACTCAAGGAGGAGAAACGAAGTCTACAAGACTGCTTGGGACAGTCAAAGATTCATTAACCCCAAGCGCATTAGGGCACAAGTTGTTTTAAACCTCAGTGGACTTAACTAAAATCGGTGTCATTTCTGTCGGGAAGGACGGGAAACGTCGGAACGAAGAATGAGGTGCTTAGGCAGTGGAGCAATAATTCCAGGGGAGTTACTCTCTATTGCGATGAGAAAGAAAACGCATCGCAACTCAATGTAAAAATCATACAGATGCGAATTGTTTTTCTTTCGCATCGCAATAGAGAGTAACCCCCCAGAAAACCTAGGCATGATTAATGCTACAGCAATCACAAGACTTATAACGATTCTCGAATTGTAGTTGGGAGTTCTTTAAGGTCGCGTTGCGATTACATCCCATGATGATAATAATAAAAAGTGGCCGTATGATTTTACAATCAGATATCCGACAGCCTTTTAAGCTCACCTAACCGTTTGCTTTCTTTAATATCAATTAAAACTGATTTAATTACCACTAAGACTCTTCAATTCTCCTTCATTATTTGTTTTTACTTTTTTATTAAATCAATCATGGCATTGCCCTAAATAACAGCTTTTGATCTGTTTTGCTTTTTCTTTTTCATAAACACTTTATTCCTTATGGAATTCAATAATTAGTTACTGTATGGCTGGCGCTGTCTATTTAATTTTACGCCTTGTTAAATCAACTTAAAGAGGAGAAATTAAATCAAAAAGCCTTAAAGTATGCAACAATTGGCACTTTGTCATTAAGCTTTTATTAATTTTTTTTTATATTTACGCCCTTTTAAACTTTGAATAATCTATTGTTGTTGGTGTAATTTTATAACAAACACTTTAGCCTGCGCCTCATCAACACACTTTTGTAACCCTGTTCAAGCAACACACTGCTACTCAAGTTCAATGGATTATTTACCCCTGTTTGGCAAGAGTTTTATTTTGTTTTAAACTGTTTTCCTTTTTAATTTTTTTTTATTTTATTTTTAGTTTGCTTTGATATAAACACAGCAATTAACAAAGACTAAAGACAATTTTTTTTTTAAATTCTATAAGAGAAAGAAAAGGAAAAATTAAAAAAAAATAAATGTTAGTTAAAGTAGTCCATTTTTAAAGTGTTTATGCATAAGAAAGCACTAGTAGTAAAAGAGTTATATAGAGCAAAGCATATGGCTCATTTACTTCTAGAGTGTCTTAAGTCAATATATGTGTTTTTGAAAATAAAATGCTGATTTTTTTAACAACAACAATATAGTTCATCCATTTGTACTGAACAAAATTTTTTTTTTGTAAAAAAAAAAAAACTTTTTTTAGAACAAAATTTTGTCCGTACAATTTTTTTATTTTTGCTGAGAGTTTTCTGCAAAACAATTAACCTAATTAAGATGTTTCTATAGTAAGGTTAAGTTCACCCACTTGTTCTGAACAAAAATTTTGTCTGGAGAATATTTTTTGCTAAGAGTTCTGCAGAAATGATTCGCTCACTTAGTATATTTGTGTAGTACGCTGTTCCAAAGAAAAATATATTTTACTAATAATTTTTACTAACAAGTTAAGCCGTTCCGAACAACTATTTTGTCTATAGAAATTTTCTTTACTGAGAGTTTTCTGCAAAAAGATTCACGTAATTAAAATATTTCACCCACTTATTCGGAACAAAATTTTTGTCTGGAGAAATTTTTTATTTTACTGAGAGCTTTTTGCAAAGCAATTTACTTAATAAGGATATTTCTATAGTAATTTTAAGCTCATCCACTTATTCCGAACAAAATTTTTGTCCGGAGAAATTTTTTATTTTACTTACAGTTTGCTGCAAAACGATTTGCTTAATTAAGATATTTGTATAGGAAGGTTGAGTTCATATAATTGTTTCGGACAAAATTTTTGTCTATAGATTTTTTTTTTGTAGAACGATTCACCTAATTAAAACATTTGTATAGTTAAGCTATATACACCCACTTGTTCGTAAAAAAAATTTTTTTACTGCCAGTTTTATTCGTTAGGCTTGTCCGGAAAACAATTTTTTTCCGTACCACAAAACAATTGTACTTGTATTTATTAAACAACAACCAACCATATTGAATCGTTAATAATTTGACAGCTTAATAGCTTTAGTTTTGAACTTTTAAAACAAAAAAGTTTTATTCTTCTCCCACACATGCATGACTTTTAACTTGTATTTTTATTAGCAGAAAAAAAGAATTTTGTTCTAGTTTTTCTTTGTTACTAATTAACTAAAAGTAAATTAAAGTTTATTTAGTAAATTTTCCAAGCATACGAGGTGTGGGCCATAAATCAAAAAATATTTTCACTATGTTTGCTAAATAAAAAAAGTTGTTACCAGAAACGATTTCCAAATGACACATACCTCATCCTGGGAATACTGTTTCTCTCAAGTGTATTTGTGAAATCTAGTGCCAAAATTTGGGCTATGATTTCTTGGTGAAATTAAATATTTTTTGATGTTGAAAAAAATCCCATTTTGTGTGGAAAATCCATTTTGTTTTGCTGATTAAATTTTAATTTGAAAGTTAAGATTAGCCTTTTTATGGCCACAGCAGCAGCTCTTAAACACTTTGATTATGTGAATACCCAAAACACTATACCCACAATAAAAGCAAACCACTGCAATAATAACAAAAAAAAAATAAATAAAAATGAAAATGTTATCCTTAAGTTAACACTTTATAAAACTCTCAACACACGAACGAATAAATTTTCTTCTTTTATTATTTTTTTTTTTGTCAAGTATAACATACACCTACAGTTGCCTGAAATCCTGAAATTTTCATTAATTATTAATGCATTTCAACCATAGTCAATGACGATGATGGTGATGATGCTGCTGTAGGATTATAAAGGCTGACTAGCAGCAGCGTATTACCGTTTGTATGTGTGATACTCTAGTACTAAATAAAGCAACCAGGTTACGTGTTGCATCATTCAGGATTGTTTGTTTTCTTTTATTTATTTTTATTTGCCATTTTTATTTTTATGGATTTTTATAGTAGAGTATCCTTTTTGATATATATGTGTGTGTGTTTGTGTGTTTTTTCTTTTTACAAGAAAATTAAAACTTGTAGAGGTAAATAGAATTTATTGAAATGCTTGAATAAATCATCATCTATGCAGGAAAGTAGAGAGCAGAGAGCAGGAGACAGACAGACAGACGGATTTGTAATAAAAAAATAAAATAAAAAAGAGTTAACAGGAAGCAAAGAAGAGAATATCCCTTAAATCTAACAAAATCACATAAACAAGGACTTTAACTTTAGCTAGAAATGTTCTGTTTAGGAAGTTTTTTTCCTTAAATTAAAACTGAAAGACCATAAACCAGAGCCCAAATCATGGCATTCGATATCCAATTTCGATATTAAAATTTCTATCGTTTTTATTTGATATCGGATGTGACAATTCGGGCCCTTTAATATATTTAAAAAAATTGTCATAGCCTACTTTCTGGCATATCTGTTTTATTGAAATAGCTTAGCATATCTTAAAGCTTCGTAGGGTATTCACAAAATGTATTTCAATAATTCTTCCAGCTAAAAATAAAACCTACACATTTGGCATTATCTTCTTTTCTACCGTTTCTTTGCAGACTTTTTTTGTTTGTTTCTTTTCTTTTATTTTCTTTTATATTGTGCTTTTTATTTTGTACCTGTACTTGGTATTGTGCATTGAGTCTAGCACGAAGGTATATTTTGCATAATTGATTAAATGGCTGCCTGTAACAGTTATTCAACTGATTTGTTCTTGCTGTTTTATTTAATGCTTTAGCCTTTTTACGTTTTTTTTTTTTTTTTTGGTTTGCTCGTTTGTCCGTCTGTTTGAACCGTAACATAAAGAAAAGTTTTTTATTGCATATTTGCTACCTCTATTTGTATAAAATATATTTAAACTTATTGTTTTAAATGGTGTAGATGTTGTGGCTATACAAAGTCGCATTCATGTCTTGAATGATTTAAGATTTACTATTGTTTTTTTTTAGTTAAATTTAATTTAAATTGCAGAAAAAGTTTTTTGCAGAGAAGCAAGTATCCTTTAAGTAAGACTTTTTTTTCCTATCATAGAAAAAGAGTTTTATGTAGGAGCACAAAACATGGCACTGGACGAGTTCTTAAGGTATTCTGTTAGGATTGTTGGGCATACCAAAGTGTTTAGCCTCTTAAATATGGAAATTTCTTAAAAGGAAATCCACTAAGACTTTTTTACGTGACTCAAAAAAGGTTAAAGTTTCATAAAGTGACTCCTAGTTCCTGAAATTTTTTTTGATTCTATGAGAGCACTTGGGTCTGTATATAAAAATAAAACTTCGTGAGTGGGAGTGGCAAAAGTTTTTTTTTCGTGAGAGTGCGTGTCAATTTTTTTTAGGATTGTAAAAAAAAAGACTCAAAAAAAATTCAAATCAGTGCAAACATTTTGGGAGTAATTAATTTTTGGCCAAAAAAAAGGGAAGAATTTCTTATAGTGACTCCTAGGTGTTTCCAGTTAAGCGTTCGTCACTTATTTTTTTTTTAGTGATATTATATGAGTTTGCATCAAAAGGCATGATAAAAATTTAATTTTGTAAGTGTATGTAAGTCTGTGTGACAAAAAATTTTTTTCGTGAGAGTGAGTGACAAAAAAATTTTCAAGACTTCTGACCAATGTATTAAAAACTTTGTTCAAATTTGGGCATTCACTTTGGAATAATAAATTTTTTAAAAAAAAAGGGTAGAAATTCTTATAGTGACTGCTACAAGCGACTGCCTATTGCACCTAACCCAGAAATTAGGTTTTGTTTTAATGAAAGCACATGCTTGACAACAGTACAATTTTAAAAGTGTGTGTAAGTCTGCGTGACAAAAATTTGTTTCGTGAGAGTGAGTGACAAATACTTTAAAAACAATTGTTCAAATTTGGGCATTCATTTTGGAATGATATATTTTTACAACAAAAAAAAAAAAATAAGGGTAGAATTTCTTATAGTGACTGCTTAAAAGTGATTACCTACTACACCTATCACGGAAATTGGTTTTTGTTTTAATGAAAGAACATGAGTCTGCATAGAGATGTGTGACAAAAATAAAATTTTAAAAGTGTGTGTAAGGCTGCGTGACAAAAATAAAAATATGTAAGTGTGCGTGAGACTGCGTGACAAATTTTTTTTCCTGAAAATGCGTACAAAAACTTTTCAGAATCTTAGAAAAAGACTTTAAAAAGAATAAATTATAAAATTTGTTAATTGTTGTGATTTTTTTTAAAAAATTAATTTTTTTTATTGCAGGGGAGCAGAGTAAAGAAATACATAAATTATATCAGGCTTAATCTTAAAATATTTTTTATAAAAAAAAAAAAAACAAACAAATCAAGTGATTCCATTTTCAATAGAAAATATTATTTTTGTAAAAAAAATTTTTTTTTTTTATGAAATCTTGTTCTGTTTTTTATATAGAAAAAGTCTAACATTCACATTGACCTTCATTAATGTTTGATTGCAAATATTATTATTAAAAAAATATATATTTTTAATTAAATGAAAAATCAACTACAAATTGCAACAGAAAAAAACCCACACCCAAGTGCAGCAGAAATATGTAAGCAATTACAGCTTAACTTAGATAAAGTCAACTGGCAAATATTTCGAACAAGAATATTACTTTAGAAGTCTGTTAATAAAACTTAGTTATACAATTTTAGCTTAACTTAAACACTAAAGAAAAAGAAAAAATTTGCTTAAGTTCATGTTATAGAGGCTTAACTGTTAAGTAAAACAAACAAACGATACTTTACATTGTATAAAACAGTGATTGCATGTTTAATTATAGATTTTATATCTGCATTTATAGAAATGAAAACTACAAGATGTGGGGAAAATAAATTTTTGCAAAGAAATTTTCATTTTTATCTTGCAAATATTTTATTGAAAAAATTAAAAGTATTCAAATAAAAAAAAATAACAACAATTAATGTGTAGTGGAAATAGTAAGACAACAAGTTCAATGATTGAGAAAAAAATGACTGCAGGCGTGTTTGATATATACAATGCACAATGCTCTTTAAGTGCATTAGTGTCATAACTCAAGCAACAAAATGTTTTTTTTTTTTTTAGTAAATTAAAAAATAGTGACTTCAAAAGCCTTATTTAAAATGAAACCTACAGCAATTACTACATTCGTGAGAAGTTTTGAATTATTTTAGTTGGGAATTGGGCTGCTTAAAAATAAATCAAGCAAAATCCGTGCTAAAGTCTAGCTCTATGTAAAGTGCTTGGGTAGTGTAAAAGGGTACTTGGGCTAATTGCCCAAAGATTTAAATAAAAATCGAAATAGTTTTTTTGTGAATCTGTGCAATCAACTTGTTTAGTGTAAGTTGAAAATGTTCAGTTGTTTGTCAGTTTTTTTAAGATTTATTATTAGTTAATAATGAGAAAATATCTGCCTTATGGTGCTTTAAACATAAAAGTTTACGAAAAAGAGATCTGAAACTCTAATTAATTAATTGAACTGTTATATTTGAATGTAGTATAAGTCCACTTTTCTTTACAAAATGATTCAAAATTAATTATTTAGAATAAATGGTTTTTATATCGTACAAAAATCACCGCTAACTGTTAATTTTTTTTTTAAGTAGACTTATAACACTTTCAAGTATAACATATCAATTAATTTAATTAAAATTTCAATTTTTTTTATGGCTATAGTAGCATTTAGACATATTGCCTTGTCCGCTTATAACTTTACTTGAGTGGTGTGGATCACAAGCTTCCTTTGCTTTGCAGCGTATAGCTAGCATTAATAAGTTATATTTGCATAATGCTCATTTACTTGGTACACAACAGCTTGAAGTTGCATTACCGGTCGCAACGTGTGTAGCTTAAATAAAATTATAAAATCAATAGAATCTTATGGGTGCCACCATAGATAAGTAGATAGCGTAATGACCTATAAATCTGGGGGTGCCAAGTTCGATTCTTGCCTAGACCCTGAGTGCTTTTTTGGAGATAAGCCATGAAGCTTTGTGAGTTTGTGTTGTTTAAAAAAGATTAAACAAAAAATCGGCCACGCCCTCTTTTCAATAAAACAAATCAAATAGCTTTCTTAACGATTAATGCTCTTATTGAAAAAAAAAAAATTTATGTAGATTTTATAGTAAAATTGTGAAAAATTTCGATAACGTTGACTTTAAAGTCTACTTTAATTTTTTTTCGATAAGGGGGTAAATATTTAGTTTTCAAATGAAATACGCTTTCTAAGGATTCTATCTAACTCATAAAGTAAAAGACCGGGCGAAACGGGAAAAATATTGAATTAACTATTTTCTCAATAGGAAATTTTTAATAATTTTGAGCATCACTTTCAAAATTAAAAAAATTATTTTCTTTAATTTTTTATTTTTTATACAAAAAATTAAAATCAAAAAAATTTTAATGGTCACGTACTGTTACAACTTCAAAAACATGTGCATCATATTATTTGTCACCCGGTGTTAGTATGTATGACAGCAGCAACAACAACAAAAAGCTCATTAATGGCTATATGTTTGGCTTTACAAGTTAATAGTCATAAATATAAATATAACTAATTTTAAGCTCTCACCGTTAGTGCACTCACATTATCTCTCTTCTTTAAATTTTTTTTTGCCCTCTCTCTCTCTCTGTAACTCTCATATTTATTACTAACATGGCAGTGGCTTAAATAAAGTGCATGCATGCAGACAACAAAAACAAAGAAGAAAAACAAAGAAGAAAAAAATTAAGCAAAACAAAACAAAAGGCCTATACATTTACAGGAATGTAAAATTAAAAATAAAAAATATTCTATTGAATTTGCGTCTAATAAAATTGAAGAAAACAAAACTAAAGAAAATAAACCTAAAATGAAAACAACAATAAAAGCAGCAGCAACAACAAAATTAGCACAAAAGTTCGTTGCACTACAACAAGTCAATCAACAAATTTATAAAAACACAAAAACAGCAAATGAAAAAAAAAAAAAACAACAACAACAACAGCTTGTAAATTAGAGGGTGTTAACTGTTGCAGTCAGTATTTTTTTCTGCTATAGCTTTTGTGTTTTAAAAAATACAAAATGTGGCTGCGTCTTTGACACAGAGAGACAGAGAGAGAGAGAGAGAAAGAACGAAAAGTAAGAAAAAAAGAGAGAGAGAGAGCAACAGTTTTCTTTATTGTTTACCTATGTAATTTGCAATAGTTTGTTAATTTACAGAGAGCTGTAAAGCTGAGTCTTATTGTAACGAATAAACAGCAGTTTATGTTGCGTTTAAAAACTTGACAATGTTAGCCGGTTGACAGTTGCCAGATTACATATAATTAAAAAATAAAAAAATTTAGTTTTAAAAATCAGCTAAAAACAAAAAATTAACACCGATAGTTAAAGTCAAGATTTTTTAAATACCTGCATTATAAAGGGATTTATTAAAGGCTAATAAGCTGAAGCAGTTAAAACCGGAAATAATAAATTTTTTTTTAAAAACACCTGGGGGTTATTATGTACTTCGATTCGAATCGTAATGGCTTTCGAAAAGAATTTTTTATTCGAAAGACCTTTCGACAATCCAGCAGAGTTGAATTAATAATTTTAAAGGTCATTTTAAAAATGTTAATTTTCTTAATAATTTTATTAAATTATTTGATCTTATAAATTCATTATTATTTAATATTAATCAAGCTTAAGATCTTGAAAAATTGTTTTTATTTAAATTTTCCAAAAAAAAAAAATAATTTCCCTGAAAAAGACCTTCAAAAGAAAGTCGTAATATCGGAAAATTTAAATAAAAACAATTTTTTCATTGAGATCTGAAGCTTGATTAATATTAAATAATAATGTTAATTTTCTTTCGAATGTTCTACATAATTAATTCTTTTTTTAAAATTGAAAATTCTCTTCGAAAGCCTTTTTGGTTCAAATAGAAATACATAATAGCTCCCCGACTTAAAGTCATTGTTTAAATAAATCCCTGGTTGGAGAAGTAAGCAACCGATGGTACATTTAAAAACAAAATAAATTAATATGGCTATTTTATTAAGCTTGAGGTCTTATTTTATAAATTTATTTATATTTATAATTATATGCTGAAGAAGCTTTGCAATTTGGAGCGAAATATCGGTATAAAAATAAATTTTTAAAATAAAACCTTAAGCTTAATAAAAAGAAAAAGATTAAACAAACTAACAAATAGACAAAATAAATAGATTTTATTATTGCTGTTCTGTTCTGTTAATTTAAACTTGTTGCATTTGTGTGGTGTGTGGTTTACACATTCTGTACACAAAACAGCTCATTTACTTAATCATAATACCCATCATAACGCTATACTATTACTGATATGCTTGTACTAAGAAGCAAAAGAAGGGTTTGTAGTCACTAATTACTGCCTTTTAATACCTTCTTTTATCAATGCAAAGAAACAACAAAAGATTCCCACATGACTAAACAAAACAAAAAAAAAAAAATAACCACCAGCTTTAATTGGTTAAACACGGTCATTACAACACACACTTTTTTTCCATTTTAATTCAGACAATGTTTTCATTGTTACAAGAAGTAGAGGAGTGAGGGAATAGATTGCAAGGTTTCAATTGCAATGGAATATAAAAATGAAAAATGAAATAAAATAATTTATACCAACAACTTGTTGAAAGTAATTTTGAAGGCAATTATATGTTGGCATTTTTTTTATTTTTGCTATTACATTTTGCTACTTGCACGGGTATTTTTCATAACATTGTAAGGCTATTAAGGGTATTCACTAGTAGTAAATAATCTATAAAATTTATTTAAAAAATATAAAATAATTTACTTTGATTTTTTTTTAATTTTCAAAATTGAAATAAAAAATTTTTTTTTTTCAAATTGGCAATTCTTACCTTCTTAAGTGACTAACCCTAAAGTAAATAAATTCATTGACCCTTAATACTTTTTTTTTAGTTGTTAAAGTCATTTCAAAAGTGTATTTTTGTATTTGACGAAATATTTCATGTAATTTGTTGCATGAAAAAAAAAGAAAGAAACTTTGGTTTTAGCAGAATTAAAGCAGGTGCTTAATTGAATACTAAAGTTGCTTTTTGGAAACTTGCTACTGTACTAAATACACTTTTAAATTGTTAGCAAAATTTTTAACATGAAAAAAGGGAGGGCAGAAATTAAAGAGAAAAAAATTTAACTAAAATCGAAATAGTGCAATAATTTCCTTGTGAACAAACAATACAGGATGGCAGCCTAGCCATCAATGGCAAATATTAGCATGACAGAATTTTGCTTTTAAAGTGATGAATCCTTAGAACATTTACTTTGTGACTGTTCGTTCTTAGCGCCTCGTAAGGCCATACTTTTTCTTGGCTGCCTTGAGAAAAACAAAGTTACGTAAAATTATGGTCTGTACAGATGCCCTAATTTACAAAAGTAATGTCGCTGAAAGCGTTGTATTTTTAAAATGTTTTGCTACACCATTTAATTCAGCTGTCTGGCTCTGCTTTAATTTATTATTTTTATTACTATTGCTAGTCAAGTATCGAGCTTACAACTCCTATGGAGGGTACACTACACTCCCATACCTGAATATAATTTTAATGTTATAGAGAAAACTGTTGTACTAGACTAATTGTTCTGCTATTTACTTTTGAAACGTTAAATGTTTTTAATTAATTTTTCATCTCTAAAACCTCAACTTGAACTTTGCATTTGCCAACAAATATTTAACTCAAACAACACTTGTGTGCAACGATAAATTGTTGCTTTTTTCCGTTTTCTTTTTGTTGTTGTTGTTTTCAGTCAGTCATTTTGTGCATGGCTGCAGTTGTTTGGTTGTTTGCAAATAATCAAATAAATGGCATTTGACTTTAGAAATCCTGCAGGAAATTGAAAATTCAACCAACCCATACGATACATTTGTTTATGCTTATTTTGGAATGTACTTTAGCAGAAGGAAGATGCTATAAATGCCAAGAGGCTATAGGGTATTTAACTTTGACGTTTTTCTTTCTCTTATTGTTGAGTGCATAATGCACCCACATGTTGCTAGTAAGGGTTTGTTTTTCTTAATGCCTTCAAGCAACATTTACCTTTTAACACAAATTTAACAATGACTTTTTGCTCCTAAAGGATGATGCTTTATTCTGGAGTGTGTGTATATGTGTGTGTTCTTGTGTTTATATAAGAAATTCCAATTGCAACATACCAACGGAAACTATCCAGCTGTGCTCTTAGTTGTATTAAAGTAGAAATGAATTGAATTGTTAAAGGAGAATAGCAAGCAAGAGATTTGCAAGGAGATCAATTTTTTGTCTGACGCTGCGTCACTGCTGGAAAATTAATAAAATGTTGTTTATTGTCGTTTTTCGTTTAGTATAAGCTTTGGCCTTTTCTCACTGTCTATGCGAGTGCTTGTGTGTTTCATATTGCTTGTTGGTGATTACCATAGCAGCAGTCAGTCAGCCAGTCAGTTTACAGATTGAATTGCACGTTCTTTCATGTTTTGGTTTCACTTAATCTACCTCTCTCTCTCTGTTTGTCAAAAAGCAAATGCATTATGCAAATTGCTGCAGTGTAAAATCTGTGACAGTGCCAACAAATAAAAATGGTGCCAGCCAAACATGTAAAAGGATAATAATTTAATCCTTTCAGAGCAGCAAACTTAATAAAAAAGAAATTTTAGACTTAAATTTAGATTAAAAAAAGTCAGCTAAAAGGCTAGATTGTAGTGTACAAAAAAGGCAAATAGGGTAAGCTATGAAATAATTTCATTCATTTAATGAAACAAATTTCATTAATTTAATGAAAAAGTTCATTAATTTATTGAAAATTCTTTATATAATTTACAAAATTTCATTAATGTCACAGAATCTGCGAAACTGTTTTAAATAAAAAGTTTCATTAGACTAATGAAATAATTTGATTCATTTAAATAAATTTCATTAATTTAATGAAAATATTTTCTTCAATTTTAAAAATTTCAGTCATATTATATAATTTGCGAAACTGTTTTAAATAAAAGGTTTCATTAGACTAATAAAATAGTTTCATTAATTTTATGAAATAATTTCATTAATTTAATGAAAATATTTTTTTCAATTTCAAAAATTCCATTCCTTTCATAGAATCTGCGAAACTATTTTAAATAAAAAGTTTCATTAGACTAATGAAATTATTTCATTAATTTAATGAAAAAATTTCATTAATTTAGCCATGCTCTCTTTAGTTCCTCTGGGTTTTTTTTTGTGATATGTTGCTTGCCCTCAAGTCTTCTGGAATTTTTGTTAAATCCTTTAAAGTATACTTTTAGGGGTTAATAGCCAAATATACGTACTAATAACTGAGTACATATACTCAATTGTGGCATTACAACAGCAACAAAAACCAAATAAAGTTTTTCTCTTTGATAACTTTTACCTGTAAATCTTACCTCTTGCTTCACAACAAAACCCTATAATTTTTCAAAGTATATTTTACCGTTTATGTACATGAGTGTAAGCAGTTTGTATGGGCTTGTGTGTGTGTATTTATTTGCTTTTTTTTGACTACATGTGCATATTTTCGTATCAATTCTTTAAAATGTGGGCATCAATAACATTCAATACACACATTTTACTATTTTATTACGTGTGTTGTCTGGGTATTTGTTATGCTTCCTATACCGCATGCATGCATTTGCTGCTATTACATTATGTTGCATATTTGTAGGGATTTATTTCTATATTTTGAGGCTTGTACTTGTTTACAAAAGAGTTGCTGGCTTTTTGTTTGTTTTGTTCTGGTTTTTTTAGTTATATTTCCTGTATTAATAAAAGATCTCTCTTTGTTAAATGACACAGTTATTAAGGGGTAAATTTTAAACTAGAAAAAAAAAAATACACAAATGCGTTGCACAATATTAAAAAAAAAATAGGCAAACACATTCACTATGTCATTGTATTGCTCTAATTTGCACTACCTAACTGTCATGGCGGAAAAATAATCACACAAGGAAGTCTTTGAATTCTTATTAAATAAGGAGAATTTGTAATTTGAGTGTAGAGTCGCAATAGATCTAGCTTGGTCCCAGGGACCTTTTTTAATATTTTTTGGTTGGTATTCGATTTTGTTGTAAGTAAGTTAAGATAAATATGCCGCGTTAAATATGTTTTAAGGAACCCTTACGTTTTTTAGTATTTGTAAATATATTTTCAGTATTAATGGCATATTTTTTAAATACGCCTTATGTTTTAGTCGTAGTATAGAGGAGATCGTCTACATTTGTAACTTATCAACCAAATATTCAGAAATTATATTTGATTAAAAATTAAAAATTAAAAAAATTTTTTTTTGTCCGTACAAAATTTTTTTCCGCATTTTTTATGAAGATAAATAATTTAAGCTCCCCGCTTTTGAAATGAGTTATATAAATTTGCGAAAAAGCGTTTTGTGCGAACAAAAATTTTATTCTTATTTTCTTCTGTAGTATCGCTTGAGCACTCTGGCTTAATTTCCAGAGAGAAAGTTGTTTGAACATAAACTAGCGGATGTTTAAAAAAAATTTTCTCCCAATTTTTTTTCCGTTTGCTTCAAATGTGTGTGCCTAATGTAGTGTGTTTAGCATTTGTGTTTTTAATTTTCAGTTTAAATCGATAAAATCTAATTAAAATGCACGACACATGTGCGCTTATTTTACATGAATTTAAACAACTAGTAAGTAAATTATTGTTGGTTTTAGTTAATTTTCCTTTTCTTTATTCCAAACCATTCACCAGAAAAAATAGTATAAATTTAATAAACTTAAGGGAGAGCATAAAAAAATTACAAGCTTTTTTATTTTATTAAAATAAAATAAAAATAAACAAAAAAAAAAGAAAACAACGTTAGTTAAGCAGAAGTGTTGAAATTTAATAAAAAACAAACACACTTTACCCACAGTTTAAACTATTACTTTAAGCAGAATAAAAAACAAAATTATTATTACATTCATAAACTCCAATGTGGCAGTCAGTCTCCTTGTCTAAATATATAAAACTGATGTTGCTACTTTAGCTTGCCAAGCATATTTTCTTCTTGTACGAGTATTTAGTGGGTGCGTGTCTTTTAGAGTGCCATTCAAGTGCTGTTCTTGCTGCTGCTGGTGCTGCTGTTATTGGAATTGGAATGTGTTAAAGTTGTACACTACAAGAGTACTATACTCGTATTAATGTTCTCTGTGCTGAATATTAATAGAAACGATTTTTTTCTTTATTTTGCCACTCCAACTCTCGTAGTTATTTGCAATTTATGCATCATGTGCATAAAAATATTGAAATAGTTAGAAAAGGCATCAATTACTTATTGATTTAAATGGTGGAAAAAAAGTGTTTAGTTTTTTCTCAAAGAAAACATCAGCCATAAATAGTAAGGGATTTACGTTTAATTGTATTAAAAAAAATAATAAAAAAAAAATTTTTACAAAAAAAAAAAAATTTTTTTACAAAAAATAAAAAAAAAATTAAAAAAAATTAAAAAAAAAAATTAAAAAAAATTAAAAAAAAAAATAAAAAAAATAATAAAAAAAATATAAATAAATTAAAAAAAAATTTTTTTAATTAATTTAAAAATTAAAAAAAAAATCAAAGCTTTCACCCGGATGAAACAAGATATTGTTTAAATCTAGTGCCCTTAAGTTTTCTTTTTTTTTTAGCAGAAAAAAATTAAGCCTTGTTCTCTCCTACTTGGACTATACTGCACTGTCTACTTGCCCAAGAAAAAACTTAAATATTTTGTCTAGGCTTGAGATACCAAACTACTCTCTAATGATTCTAATTAGCTGCTTCTTGTGGGTGCATCTTTTCCCCATGAATAAAATAAGTATATTTTGAGCTCCAAAGTTTAAAATTTTGTGTATTCACAAAGCCATTCATGCGCAAGGTGGGTAAAAAGAAGTCATCCGATGTTATTTGGCTCTCATTTTTTTTTTCTAAATGAAAATGAAATATGTGCCGTTACTCCGTCCTGTTGGAACCACATGTCCTGCAGTCCTAAAATAAGAGCATCTTCCAATAGGTTGATTTTTTTTAGCTCACCTTGTAGAAATGCGCTTTTCATCGGAGAAAATTACTTTTTTCGTAAAATTGGTGTTGCTTTATCGCTTTTTTAACACGTTGTTCTTTTGTAAAATGTACGTGACGGCTGTTAAATTTCAGAGTTGCCAAATTTGTTTTTTCGAAATATTTCCATTGACTTGACTTTGCTCCATTGCTCAATCAGCGAATTGCCAGTTCGGATATTTGATGCCATGATTTTATAAACCAATGAAAAAATCACCACTCCCTCAAAAAATACATGTTTTTATTTTAAAATTAACTCTAACATTTTATATTTGAATTAAAAAATCTATTAACTCAATGTTTTAGTAAATAGCAAACTGAATGCTCCGGCTTTTTCTACAGCGTAATGTTTTCCAAAGCAGCTTTTCTTTTTGTAAAACGAAAATAAACAGAAATTTCAGTCATCAAAATACACAGAGTTTCTTTGAAATAATTTGCATAAAAAAAACTAAACTCCTCATAAAAAACAAAACATCGTTGGCAGTTATGAATTGTTGTAGGGCTTATTACAAAATTACACATTTTTTACAGTTTTGCTTTGTCAACAACACCAACAACAAAAAAAAATGACAGTCATAAATACAAACAATTTGTTGCATATTAAATTTAACTACCAAAATTGCATGACAAAAGAAAGAGCCTGCCGTGCTTGCCTGCCTGCTTAATTTTGGCATTGGGTGCCTTAAAAAAGTTAAGCAAAGACTGTGTTGGTTTAATCGTTGATATTGTCTTTGCTGGAGTGTATTTTACAATAAATATTTGTGATTTGACATTTCCGTTTAATTCATAAAGCAGACACGATTACGATGCACGGCAACTCAACAGGCATATGAAAATGTTTTGCTGTTGCTGTTGCTGCTGCAGCTCAAAGTCACTTTGGCATGACACGTTGCAAGTAAACAAATATTAGTTAATTGTGTTTCTTCTCGGTTTGATTGCATGCCTTAGTGGCGTGTCAGGCAGTTAATGGTCAGTCTGGTCTGTTTAGCTTCTTAATGTCTGTCTATGACTATCAAATTTAAAGTTATTAATATTTATAAACGTATGGACGGGTATGGATGTGCACGTACGTATGGAATTGTGTTGATAGGGAAGTTGGCTTTGGTATGTGATCAAAATAATAGTAAATTATAGTTTCTAAAATAATTGAAAGATTTTTTTTGCTGCAAATTAAGTTTCATTAAAATTCCTTCTTAGGGAAATTGTTTTTTGATTAATTAAATTCTAGAAATAGTGTTATAATTTTTAAACTATTTTCAGCTTGCACTTAAATTTAGGACTTTTTTGGAAATTTCCCTTTAGGGAAATTTTTTTTATTGGTTAAATTCAAGAAATAGTGTTATAATTTGTAAACTATTTTCAGCTTGCACTTAAATTTAGGACTTTTTTGAAATTTCCCTTTTAGGGAAATATTTTTTTATGAATAAATTCTTTTTTAAGATTTTTTTCAAACGCATTTTAGTTATTAAAAAATTGCCTTTTTAAAATTTTGTAAAAATTTCCTATTAAAAAAATATTTTAACTATTTTCAGCTTGCAATTATATTTTAGACTTTTTTGAAATAATTTTACTTTTTAAGAATTTGCTTTAATTTTTTTTTTAAATTTTCCAAATAGGGAATTTTTTTAATATCGAACAGTTTTCAGTCGGCAATTAAATTTAAGACATTTTTAAAATTTCCTTAACGGGGCTTTTTTTTATTTATTATTTTTGGAAATTGTGCACTTTTATTTAAATAGTTTTTTAATTTTTTGTCAAATTTCCTTTCAAGGAATTTTTTTAATTTTATTGCAGAATTATTTCCCAATAAAAAAAGATTTATTTTTTATTAATTAAATTAATAATTAATTTTCTTTTTGAAGGAAAGCTTTTTAGCACAAAAAATTTATTTAAATTGACTGAGCAAACATTAAATTCTTTTAGGTTACTTACTTACATATCATTTTGAAGTAGTAAAAGGAAATTAATTATACAATAATATTTTCATAAATTAATTTATTTAAATATAAACAGACGTTTCTACTTCTTGCCTTCCCTCACATAGAATACATTTTGTGCCCACAAAATCGTAGCTTAAAGACAAGTATTATTTGTTAGCATGTTTGTGTAGATGTGCTGCAATAATGAATGCGCAATTTATTTAAAGTTGTGACTTTTGTTTTATAAAATATAAAATTTAATTTACTTGATACAATAAATTTAATGAAATTCGGGAAGGCACTCACGTTAAGCACCTACGGATTCTGTAGAAGACATTTAAAGCATCCTCAGACTATTGAAATATAAAAGAATTTTTCTTAATTTTTTTTAATTTTAAAATTTTTTTTAATGTAAAATTTCTTTCTCTCTGTTTTTTTTTCTATTTCAGCTAAAATATTAAAATCGTAAATGCCTTGTTGGCAACTGCTGATAAATCCAGATTAAATTTGTTGTTTTACAACAAACAAAAATAGCCCACCAACACTTGTTTTGTGAATCAAAAAACCACCTAAATGTCCGACGAAGTGCCTTCGGGAAGATTGTCTCAAATCTTTGATCCTTTAACAAATTTGCAACAAAAACCTGCCGGTCATCATTGTCAGCAACAGTTGGCTATAAATTCTAGAAGATCTAACTCTTCGTCGCCTTCAACATCGGGTCGTGCTACACCAGCCTCAGCAGGAGCTGCTAGCAATGCCAGTGGCACCAGCAGTACAAGTTCTCATGCGCAACAGCAGCAGCAGCTACAGCAGCAGTATTATCAGCAACAGCAAAATTATCAGTATTTAACACAAACTCATAATTATTTTCATGTGCGTGCTCAAGAAGGTGATTTAGCTGCCGGAGGGGGTCATAATTATTTGCATACGTTTCCCTCTACTCATACCCCCAGTCATTTGCAGCAACAACATTTTATACAACAACAATATCAGCATTATCAACAGCAGCAACAACATTTAACGCATATGATGCCACCCCATGCCAGCTATTTACAGCACACACCTCAACAACAGCATTCTTTGCCTCCTTTATACGACTCACAATCGCTTACTAGCTCGCCTTTGCTAACCAAACGAGCCATATCGTTTAGTGGCCAAATACCGTTGGGTAGGCAACAAATGGAAAGTTTTAATGTGGCGGCCGGTCATAGGCAACATCAACAAGTACAGCTAACGGCTCAATCCACTCCCAGTAGTCCCCGCTTAATGCCAAGAAGACAAACCAAACCACCACCTATACCAGCCAAACCCTCTAGCATACCCAGCACATCCTCCACCACTAGCTCTAGCAGCAACAAATCAAATCAAAAAGATGGTAGTTGTGGCCTAAATCCAGCCTCTTCATTAGATGGTACCGATGCTCCCTGGCCACATTTCTCCACACTAACCGACTGCTTAGATGTGCACCAAGTAAATAATTATGCTCAACCAGTACCAGAGGTGGGTTTATATGGAGTTATTTAAAAAAAAAGGACTTTCTTAAGTCGACTTAAGCGATTTTTCCTTATTAGTGCAGACTTATTGGTTGAAATTAATTTATTTTAATTTTTCTTTTTATGCAGATTAATTGGCAAGAACGTTGCCTGGAACTACAATTAGAGCTACATCGTTCCAAGAATCAAGCAGGTCGTATACGTGATATGTTAAGAGAAAAGGTAAGTGTTATTTTGACCATTAGCAAAAGGTAGGATTTTTCCTATGAAAGCTTTAAATAAGTTTTTTTAAGAAACGAATTCTCTTTCTTTTTAAACCGTGACCCAAAGCATTCTTTTTTGTACAGCCCAAAGTCTAGTTATGAATCGAAGTGGCTAATTCCAGTCACTAAGTCATATTATTCATACAGCCTCAAATATAAAATATTCTTTCTTGAAGACTTAAAAAAAATTTATTTGAAATCTGAAAAAAAAGTAAATTCTAAAATAAAACAAAAATTGCTTTAAGCGGCTTAAAATTGTTAAAATTATTTTCTTTGAATTTGTCTTGAAACTTTACCCTGTTGCTGCTGCTGCTTTAGACTTTTTCTTTTTCTTGTAAATCCTGCCTGGGTATTGCAACATTCAGTATAAATACTGTGTATTATATTTACTCGTATTTAAATAGTTTCATCATTTATTTTACTCCAGTTCTTGTTAGTTATTCTTTTGTTTTATGAATAAATAACATGCATGTGTTTCCGTTTCCTTTTCAACTCAATATCTCCATACATTCTTGCAGTTTTTGTTTGGTTACACTCATTGCTTTTTTCTCTCTTCCATTTTTTTCTTTTGTTACTGATTTCTTTTTTCCCATAAAACTCAACTGGTGCAGCTATTGTTAAAAGCATTGCTGGCACTTTTTCTTTATTATTATTATTTTTTTTTTAATTTTATTTATAATCTTTATGCTTCATTATACCGGAAAAAAGTTTCATTT
The DNA here is from genome assembly GCA_947397855.1 of Thelaira solivaga. Classification (NCBI taxonomy): domain Eukaryota; kingdom Metazoa; phylum Arthropoda; class Insecta; order Diptera; family Tachinidae; genus Thelaira; species Thelaira solivaga. Next base: position 5,528,799 of record OX377612.1, on the reverse strand, counting down.
TTTTGTCTTTTGTTTAAATATTAAAAACAAAGCAAAAAAATCCGACAACAAATCCATTTGCCCTTAACAGGCGTTTGAGTGACAGCCGGGGAAAAACACAAGTTGAAATGGCTGCACAAAAATATAAAATTCATTTAAAATTATAAATGATTTTTGCATAAATCCTCTCATACCTGCTTATTACTTGAGTGAGTTTTCTCTTTTTTTTTTTAATTCCATAAAACTATAGAAACCCCTTCACTTAACTTGTACAAGTTTAATTTCATTGGTATATGTGTGTCATACATGTTGGTTGTATTACGCTTGCCATTGTCATTTTACCGGAAGGCATTGCTTTTCTCTAAAAAAAAAAAAAAAAAGGTCTATTTTACAATGAGTAACAAAAGTGGTTAAACTTTTTGCAAATAACTTCTGATGTATGTCCTAAATCGCTTTACTATTCCAAATCTTAAAACTCTAATTGTGGGCCATTAGCTGCCAACCGTAATACCTTTAAGACGATTTATTTAGGGGCTTGCTCTACAAATATTTTATAGACGACTTATGTGACTGATCCAGGATTAAGGTGAGAGACTTTCTTAGGTATCTCTGTGCTGTTAAGTAACTGAAAGTCCCTTTCAAAACCTTGTTTCGGCAAGTATGTGGCTCAAAAAGGCCATTAGCTAACCTTGTAGAATAACCAACCGTAATAACTTTAAGACGATTTATTTGGGGGTTTACTAAACGTGACACCGGTTGCTCTATAAATATTTTATAGATGACTTATGTAACTGATCCAGGGTTAAGATGAAAGACCTTCTCACTCCAAGTCCTTTTACCATTTCAAGACGTAGTTTCAGCAAGTATGTGGCTCAAAATTGAGAGTCCATCTTAATCGTTGTAAGAGAATTCAAAATTTTGCTAGGATTTCTAAACAGGCTTAGGCTAAAGAACCTTCTTAGAAGGCTGGTTGCTAGCTAGATCTCCTATCACCTATTGAGCAGGAATAGAAATGATGTTGCTATGATAGCAGTCTGGGACTGGGCCCTCCACGTAAACTTTCACAGCTGCAGAGTATCTGATAGTAACTTCTCTAGTAGTATCTGGCTTTTTTCTCTCAAAAAAAAAAAGAAATTCTCGCTGCTTATTTTCTGGTAGCACAGGTGCCAAAGGGCCCACAGAACCTCGGTTCTGCAGTGGTAATGGTGAGGCCCTTCAGAGAGTAATGTGGTGGCTGTGGGTGTGCCCAAAGCGTTGAGAGCATAGGAGTTACCTTGAAACCGGGTGCCATGACCTATAGATCGAAAAGAGTTTTATATAGGCCTCGCTCTTACTCAAAGAGGAGGCCATGTCCAAATAACATGATAATTATTCATTGTGTTGGTGTGCAGGTGGTCAAAAACGAAATCTTAAAGATTGTTATTGATGGCCGTCAGGCAAACCAAACCAGCCCATCAGATCCTTAATTAGAAATTTTGTTTCATTATTATGCCATCAGGGAAACAATATACGGATGCTAAGGTCCCAACATTTGTTATTATTTAGGTCTAAATTATTTTGTAAACAAAAGAACTTAACTCTGCTGTGAAGCGAAATTGATTTTATCTCCTACTTTTGGACTTTGAAGTGAATTGAATTGTTTTAGCTGCACATATAGCCCATGATAATAAATAATTTGTTTTAGAGCCGGTTTTTAAAGCATTTCAAATTTATTTATATATTTTTTTTTTGGACCAGCTCTCGCCCATTTTGCTCTTTGCTGTCAATTAAAATGACATTTTTCGCAACAAAAAAAAAAAAAAAAGATTTTCCCTTTAACAAATAGACAAAAGAATGTCAGTAAAAACGCTGTAAATAAATAAATAAAAATAAAATCCCACTGAGCTACACACAGAGCAGTTTGTTTGTTTGTTTGTTTGTTTGTTTGTATATTTTGGGTTACTAACTCATACATCCTTAAAAAAAAGTAAAGAAAATAAAATAAAAATAAATAAAACTCCCCTTTAAGTATGCAATACTTTATTAAGAAAAGCATAATAAAAAAAGCGATGTGTATATATGTGTGTGTGTGTGTAATTTAAATAAGGTACAAGTGTATATCATTAAAAATGAACAATAAAACAAATTCATATGGGTATGACATGAAAATACTCGTACATGCATTTGCATGCTTTAATGATTTAAATTTATTACTATTTTTGGTTGTACAAACAACACAAAATGTAGCACAAGCAGATTTAAAGACTTAAAGTTGTAATAAAGAGGATTGAAAACGAAATGGTTTTTAATTTTTTTTTTTTAGGCCATTTAATGATAAGGCTAGGGAAAAAAGGGCCTAGAGAGCGGTGTACTTGGCTAGGTTGAACAATGCGCCCTAAAGAAATAGTGGCATAATAAGTTTCTTGTGGGTTACCTGTAGAAGAGGCAAAAAAAAGCAGAGCTAGCGATAAAAAGATGTCTTCTAAAGGTCTAAAGTGTATTTTAGAATGTTGTCAAAAGAACAGCTTTCCCTCACTCCCTACTTCTTTAAAAAAAAACCCTTAAAAATAGTTTTTTTTAGTATTTACTTGATTTGTTGTCTACCTAAGTATGCTTCACTTCTTGGTATTTTTGTTTTTGTACATAAGTATGCTTCACTTTTTTTATTTTTATTTCTCTCTCTACTAGGTATTACAATATTTAATCTTTCATTATCCATCAACAACAATAGTTTCGTTTACATTAAAAGAGTCTATAAATAAATTGGTTGGAAAAGAAAGTTGTATTGCACTATTTAGCCTGAAGATATTTTTGTCTGCTTGTTGCATATTTGAATATTGCCTTACACACGCCACTAATCTTGAAAAAGTTCTGTTGTATGCAAAAACAACAATATATCAGCGCTTCTATTTAAGAAAAAGACTTTTAATGAAAGTAACTAAAATTCAAAATAAATAGTGTTTTATTTTCTGTTGTTTCTTTTTTGTAGTATAAAAATTATAAAAAAAAAAGTAAAGCTTCAGACCAAAACACGTTTTTAACCAGAAAAAAAAAACTGAAATTTTGTGAAAGGAAAGTGACTAATTCAGTTTCTCGTCGGCAGCATTCATCAATTTCTAGGCTCATCACTTTTTAGCATCGTCGTTATCACAATTAAATTATAATTTGCTATTCCCTAACACTAATTTAAAAATCATTTCATGAGACAATTTAAATAGAAAAAATCCTAATAAAGAAAATTTATGACCTCAACTCGTTTCTAAAAATTATCAAACCACGATAATATTAATAGAAATTATTCTTTCACTTTCACAAAGTCAGCGATATTTACCAATATTAAGAATTGTAATACCGATTTACCATAAACGAGAACAAGTGACGCCAAATAGAATAAGAGTAAATAATAGGCCTGATTATGATTTGTTGTGACAAAAACTGTGATATGTGATAACTGGAATACAGATTTTTCATAAAATATAACCAGTGACGCCGAATAGAATAAGGGTGAATAATAGGCCTGATTATGTGTTGCGTTGTCGTGACGAAAACAATGATATATAGTAAAGCCGGCTGTATATTTTATAGTGCCTTGTATTAAATTCGACCACGTCAACGACAGTATAATTTCAAATCAATTTTGTGTGAATAAAGTTTTTTTTTATTAAAAAAAAAGATAAAAACTGAATTGTTTCCTTTTTTTTTTATTTCATATAAAATTTTCTTAAAAACTATAGGCCTAGGGTTAAGTTAATGCATTCGATATCGAATGAAATTGCCAATTAAACTGTTTACAAGTTTTTATCGTAAACGAATGCGGTAATTTGGCTTTTGATTATTAAAAAAAAAGGCTGATATGTGCCAATGCCGGCCATATGTTTTATATAGAACCTTATTACGAGTGGCGTTGTCGTAGTCGAATTCACGACAAGCCCATATAACCGGCGTTACCACATAATATTGTTTTTGTCACGACGACGACACTCATAATCAGGCCTAATATATAACACGTGGCCGGCGTTGCCATATATCAATTTTTTTTTCATAATTAGGCCTATTGGGTTATCGTAAATTCGACTACACTAACGACTTTCGTAATAAGAAAGCATAATTTCAATTAAATTCTATGTGAATAAGACTTTTTTCCATTTTCTTTTTTATTTTAATTAAATGTTTTTTAACACGATATATTTGCATCTACCACAACGACTCTCGTAATAACACCCAATAACTTAATTATAACACTGTTTAATTCGTTTATTTTTAATCCCTTACCAAACCCAAATTTTTCCATATTCTTTTTTTATTTTAAGCAAATTTTTTTTTCTGACACGATATACCTAATTACGACTGTCGTTTTCATGACGAAATCACTAATATGTGGCAATGGCAGGCAAATATTTCTTTTTGAAAATTCAAATATGAGCTTGCCACTATCATAAGTTCGAGACAACAAGCCTCTATTAGCCTTTCATAATTACGTCTACCACAACGACTCTCGTAATAAGGCCGAATAACTTAATTATAACACTGTTCCACTTGTTTATTTTTAATCTTTTTTCAAACCCACCATTTTTGCACTTTCTTGCCACAACCACTCGGCCATTTCATCATCTCTGGCTTTTGGCAATAGAGGAAATAATTTCATGCGATCATAATATTGTCCTGTTTTATCATGCATATCAGGGTCCAAAGCTAAAAATAATATAGTTTGAGCACCACCTTTAGTGGAGCGGAAAAGAAACTTTGAAAATGTGCAGCTAAGAAACTTTAAAACGGGATCATAACGTGTCAATTCCGATTGCACTGAACCGGGATGTAAACAATTCACAGTGACCTGGGAGTTTTTAAGCATACGACTTAATTTACGGGTAAATAAAATATTAGCCAATTTACTGCGTCCATAGGCTGCAAAACGCCCATAATTTTTCTCTAAATTCATGTCTTGCTTATTGAAATTTCCAAAAATATAAGCCAAAGAGCTGACTACCACAATACGGCTGGGAGCTGAGGCTTTCAACAGGTCCAACAATAAATTGGTTAGCAAAAAATGACCCAAATGATTGACTCCAAACTGCTGCTCAAAACCATCCTCTGTTAGTTTACGTGGTGTGCTCATTATGCCAGCGTTATTAATTAAAATATCTAAACGTTTTTCTTCTTCTAAAAATTTTTCTGCAAATGCTCTTACGCTGCTCAAAGATGACAAGTCCATAACACGATTAAACACATTTGTATTCCCGGTCAAGTTAATAATTTCTCGTCGTGCTTTTTCACATTTTTCAAAATTTCTGCAGGCCATATAAACACGTGCTCCCCGTTTGGCCATATCCAAGGCAACTTCTTTCCCTATGCCAGTATTGGCCCCAGTTATAATAACCACTTTACCATCCAGACGATTTGTTTTAGTGTAATACGGTCCTTCACGCCATATATAAAAAATGTACATGAATACAGCAGACAGCAAACAGTAACAGATGAATTCAAACTCCTCACCGCCCTCAAAGCAAAATATGCGCACTTGCTTTCGACAAAATAGGCTATTGAGTAACTTGGCTATTGTCATGATGCTGTAAAGCAAAATAGAAGAAATAATTAAAATGGTTACATAATTAAAAATTAATTTTTTTAACGCACTTAACAAAACAAAGTTCAATGTTTAACTACGTTTTTACTACTAACGATTAATGTGAAGTGTGATCGGTTAGCATTCATTATCTCTCTGCCATAAACAACTAGTGCAAAGAGAGAAATTAAGAAAATTAAAGCGATAATTGTAAACCATTCAAAGTTGCCACAATTTAATTTCATGAACATCTTAATTTCTATAAAGAAAAGTGCCAAAATTACAAGATTTGAAAACTTGCATTTGCATAATTTAAAATTTTTTTCTTTCAAATTTTATAAAATTTTTAATCAAAAAAATTTTGTTTTAAATACAATCAAACAATAAATGACGAAAACAATTGCTTTCGTGATTCCTTATACGGTAGTATAATTTGTCAAGTTTCTTTAATATTCTGCCATGTCCAGTCATGAATCCAATGACAATGCGAATTCTTGACCCAGTCAGGTCCAGTAACTAAATTTAATTAAATGTAAGGAAAATAAAAGCAAGTTTTCTTATTATTTTCCTTACATTTGTTCTCTTTGAAAGCAAATCTTTTTTAAAAGTTAAAAAAAATTTTTTTTGACATCTGGCAACGCTTTCATTATATATCAATTACTCTCCTTCTCTTTCATATACTACATACACATGCATATTTAATTATAGTGAGTGTTTACTGAAGGTGGCACAATAATTTTTAAAATTGTTTAGCCGGCTGCTAAAATTGTACTTTTTTTTAATAAAATTTACCAAATATATTTTCTTTTCAGTAAGTAGTCTTAGAATAAAATATGATTTAAGAAATTTCCTTTGCACAATTTTTTGTTATTGAAATTTTTGCAAAGAAAACCACGTTGTACTTTGACAATAAATTTCTTAATTTTTTGTTTGTTTAATTTTTGCATTAAAAAAGTAAGAAATAAAATTAAAAGAAATTAATTTTTTTAATGAAGAAAAAGCCTAAAAATTAAAAAAGGTTTTTAATTTTTTCATTAAAAAAGTTTTAAAAAAATGAAAAAAAAAATGTCACGTTTTGTTTTGACTACAAGAAAATTTTTTTGTGTTATATTTTTATGAAAATAAATTTTTTTAAATAAAGAAAAAGGCAGGTTTTGTTCTGTGACTCTTCAATTTTTATTTTTTTTTTGCTTTAAAAAAAGTTAAAAAAAAAATAACCAAAAAAATTAAAAAAAAAATTTTTTTAATAAAAAAAGCGGCACTTTTTGTTCTGACTACAAGCAAATTTTTTTATGAAAATAAATTTTTTTAAATAAAGAAAAAAAGGGCAGGTTTTGTTCTGTGACTTTAATTTATTTTTATTTTTGCTTTTAAAAAGCTACAAAACAAATAACGAAAAATCAAAAAAAAATTTTTTTAATAAAAAAAACGGCACTACAATCAAATTTTTTAGTGTCATTTTTTTATGAAAATAAACTTTTTAAAATAAAGAAAAGGACAATTTTTGTTCTGTGACTCCTCAAATTTTGTTATTTTTCTTTCTATTTTGTAATTAACTAGACTCAAAAATTTATTATCCTGCTAATTCTGCATAATTAGCAGCACTTGTTACTGTTTTTTATAATAAAAAATCACTAAACACTAAGAGCGAGTAATACCCATCTCTGTTATAGAAATATTCTCTCAAGAAAATTGTTTATTTATTTTTTTCATTATACTGAGAGTATAAGAGAACCCACAAGCAAGATAAGGCGATGGATGTAGCAATTCTTTGTGTACGCGTGTGTATTCACAAAACCAGATATGAAACATTTATGAAACCCGTAAATAGTAAATGTAATTTCAAGCTTGTATTTTGAAATTGCTTGGATGACCAGCAATCAATTTTTTTATATTTTCTAAATTTTTAATTTTTTTATAAAATAATCCTAATTTCCATTAGTAATTAACCCTAGGCCTTCGCAAACTTGTTGCTTTTATTTACTATGCATCTGTATAGATAATTATTCCTGAACTTGTTAATTATTTAGTTAAATTAACTAGAAATAAAAAAAACACACACACACTCAATGTTCATATTCCTCTTAATCTATTAGACTTGATTAACATTTAAATGGTGGGTATTGTCATGTATGTGTCATTACAACTTATGCCACTTCTAATACAAAACATAAAACAAACTTTCATTTGTGGTTTTGTTATTTATCTCTTTTTTTTAATTCATTTGTTTGTTTGCCTAGTTTTATTAGGCATCTCTAGGGGGAGTCCATTACTAAAATAATAACGAAAGAGGGAGATGGAGAAAAAAAGAAACTAACTGTGTTAATAAGTAAATATAACAGCAGTCATATAAACAGACACAAATGAATTCCCAGTCAGTCATTAACAGCACTGCCAACATTTTTTGTTTCAAGTCCTCATCGTTATCACCGACATTATAAAATAATGAACAGCATTGCAGCCTTGTCCTCCTACTCCATATAAAATATTAAATATTGCTTGCCTGACTTCCTGTCAGTATGTCCTTTTTTTGTAGCTGTCTGTCTACCTATTACAGCTCTTTTTGCTTTTGTTATTTTTTGTTTCTATTTAGACATTCATAATGTTTGTTATACAACTAATTTGACACTAATTCTGCTTATAATTATGTAATTTATTTTAATAACAAAAATATACTCGCATAAGCTTTTAGCGCACTATATTCTTAACACGAAATAACCATGAAACTTAAAGTAACACAAGTTTTGACATACACATTTCAAAAAGGTTTTTGTTTAAGAAAATTTTTATTTAATTAAAAAAAAATGTTGTTTTATAAAACTGTAAGTTCAATTTCTTAGGCGTGCCATATATGATTAAAACAGTGCGAGTATTGTTGTTTTTAATGTTGGAAAAAAAAACGAATTCTTACTTCAGTAATAGTTTTAATAAAATATTTTTAATTTAATGATTTTTTAATCTAAAAAGTACAACATACTAAAAAGTACAACATACATGTTATGGAGGATGTGTGTGATATAATTATTAAAAAAAAAATTATGTTAATGTGGCCCGCCTAAAAATTATAGTGTACATAAGACAAAATATGTATTTAGTATAATTGTTAAAAAAAAATATTTTGTTATGTGGCCCGCCTGAAAAATGTAGCGTATGTGTAATGGAAGATGCATCCGTTATGATGAGGTCCGCTTAAATAGTGTAACCCACAAGCGAAGGACGAACAATTTGCTATAATTATTATTTTGCTGGTGGCCCGCCTAAAAAGTACAGCTGGCATGTGACAGAAAGTGTTTTCGGCATAATTATTGAAAAAAAAAAGAATTTTTTTTTGCTAGTGGCCCGCCTGAAAAGCAACACAAAAACTCGTGTATTCGATTTAACTACTTAATTAAAAAGTAAAAATTTTTTTCTTTACTGGCCCGCCTGAAATATTTTTCTTTTACAAAGCTTGCTTACTATTTGATATATTTTATTAAATCAAACAGTTTAAATATTTAGAAAAGGAAAGAAAACTAAAGAAAAAAATAGTAAAATTTTTATATTATTATAAAAAATAAATTAATAAATTTTTTCCAACAAAGTTTGTCATCATAATTAGTATTTGTAAAAATGGTTTCTAATAAATAAGTGTTACATAACGCTGTATCTATATAAAATAAATTTTTTGTTTGTTTGTTAGCTACAACATTTTTTATGTTTTCCAATGGGTTTCGGTTTAACACAAATAATTTTTATAATGCAAGGAAGAGCGTCACGCCCACTTTTCAATAACATTTTTTAATGTTTTCTTAATGATTAAATTTTTTTTTTGGTTTTTAATTTTTATGGTTTTATTGCTTTGCTCCTTGATGACACTAGTTTCTTAATAAAATAATATTTAAGTTGGCAATAAACTATTTTCTGTGTTAACTTTTACATAATTTGAGTTGTAATAATAAAATGAGGACATTTTAAATGCTGTTAATGTTAATGTTGATGTGGTTCTTATGATGCCTGCATGACAAAATTAGTCGAGTTGAAAGTTTTATGACTAGACGTGAAATCTGTGGCAATTTGTTGTCACACACATACACGCCCGTGAAATCATAATTTAACAATTTCTTTGAGATATAAGTCTGCCTTAGTGAGTAAAAATATTTATTTTTGTTTTTTGGCTGTTAAAGTTGCTATTCATTTTTTATTATCAAATTTGTTTTGCAAAAAGAAAAAAAAAAAAACAGCCCATAAACCAGGCAACACTTGAGAGTTCTTGATAGTAAATGATATCAATTGTAAGACAATGTTGTAAAGAGGATTTTATAGCATTTGAAAATATAAAACTGGGGAAAAACACACATACATACACACTCATAAAAACATCTATTTTCTCTTGTTGTTTTTGTTTGGTAGAATTTAATTTGGTTTCTTTTTATTTTAATGTTGCCAAAAGTAAAGAATTTAACCAAGTAACCAAATACCACTGCACTGCTGCTAGTTAGTAATTTTTTTGTTTTTTTTGTTTAAGCCAACACGTGAAACAAATCATAAATCTGCCAAAATAAACAAATTGTAGAAGTTTTTTTTTTATATTGTAAAAACAACAAAGTTGTTTTAAAATATATGATCCTATTGCAATTGACTGCTGCCATCGTAATGGGAAAACAACTATAAAAGCACCTGTGTGTTAATTTAAGTAAAAGAGTTTTAAACTTTAAATACCTTCAAAATAGAAGAATTGTTACAGTAAATTTAAATTCTTTTTATACCTCTGGGAGCCAACATATCAGCGAACCGGTTCTTAAATTAAAGTCTGCTCTTCTAAATTAGATCTTCTCTTTGTGAACTAAATCTTAAGAGCGATTTTAGGAACAGAGATCACTTAATACTGCTAAGAGATTTTGTAACCGGTCCAGCAACTAATCGAAAAGCGTTAGTCTAAAAATAATTTAATATGTTAGATATATTGGCCGAAAAGAAACTTGTGAAAATGCTGTTCTAAATTGTTACTTCAATCAAATTAAAAAAATTTAAAAACATTACATGGCCCGCCTGAAATATTTGACATGAAATTGTTTGAAGCTGAGTTTATTAACAATATTTCAAAATTGGCTTAAAATATTTCAAGTTTAGTGAACATTTTTAATATTTTTTTTTAGGAACTCCTTTTATTATATTTTGATTGTGGCCCGCCTCAGAAATTTGTGAAAATGGTGTTTTAGAGTTACTCCAATAATATTGAAAAAAAAAAATTAAAAAATTGTACTTGGCCCGCCTGAAATATTTGACATGAAATTGTTTATTGACAATATTTCGAAAATTACTTAAAATCTTTCAAGTTTAGTGTCAATTTTTATAGAAAACCATTTTAATATTTTTTTTTAGGAACTCCTTTTAATATTTTTGAATGTGGCCCGCCTCAGAAATTTGTAAAAATGCTGTTTTAGAGTTACTTTAATAATATTGAACAAAAAAAATTAAAAAATTTTACATGGCCCGCCTGAAATATTTGACATGAAATTGTTTGAAGCTGAGTTTATTAACAATATTTCAAAATTGGCTTAAAATATTTCAAGTTTAGTGTACATTTTTAGAGAAAACATTTTAAATATTTTTCTTAGCAACCCTTTTTAATATTTATTTGATGTGGCCCGCCTCACAAATTTTTGAAAATGCTGTTGTATATATTTCTAAAGTTTCAGGTTCAGGTTTTCCATTTTTTTCATTATTTCTGTTAATCAATTTCCTTTTGTGAATTGATGTTCTTAAACGATTGTTGGTTGTTTGTTTATTTGTGCGTGTGCTGGCAAATTCTCTAAGATTTTTTCCCAATTTTCAATTTTATTTAGTTTCCTTGTACTTGCACTCTTTGATAAAGATTTCATAAATCCTTTATCAAATCAAAATCATCATACGTTTTGTTTAGCTACTAAGTAGATAGTGATTGTATAAGTGCTTTCATATTAAGGGTTTCTGGTAAAAAAGTTTGTAGATACCTGGGGAAAATGTAATATAAAAGTGTGTGATATTGTGAGACGCAAAAACTGGCTATAGGAAAATTATAGCATTCAATATTGAACGAAATTTTAATCCAAATTTTGCTCGAAATGAAATGCCATAATTCGGCCAATTACACTTTTGGTAGAGCGTTTTATCAAAACTTCCTTAAAAATTTTGCTTAGAATATTTTAAAAGACAAGGATATTTGTGACTTAAAAATTAGAAAATTCCTGTAAATTGCCACAAATTATAAGTGAAAAGCTGAAGAAAACTTTTTTCTTTCAAGTTTTTTATTTTTTTTTCTACTATTAGACACGTAGTTGTCTATTGTTTGGGACTTTAGTTGAGAACAAAAGGTATTTGTTTATTCCTTAAGTTCTTTTTTTTCAGGATTTGTTTTTGTTTGTAGTTTGTAAATGTCTAAACAAAAATTGTAGCTGGCTTTTAGGGGCTTTTATTATCGATATTATTGGGTGTAGTTTTCTTTGAGGTTATTGTCTACTTATAGTAATAGTTGAAGTTGTGTGTTTGTTTTAAACTCTTTGGCCAAACAATTTCCTTGACAACATCCTTCAAACGTGTTTTATTTTGCATAAATCAAAAATACACTTGACTTTAAATTGAAAATGAAATAGCTTTTTTCATTTCTTATTTGTTTTTTCTTTTCATAATTTCTAAAAGAAAATTAAGCTTTTAAATCGTATTTCATTTTCTTCATTTTTGCTCTGTTTGTTTTTCATTTTAATTTTCACTTTTGTGCTATTATTCTTCCAGTACTTATTGAGTTACGATATGGTCACTTAAATTTAGTAGAGAGCAGAGGTTGGGCTAACCCCTCACTAATAAGCTGTAGAAGAAGAAAAAGAAGTGTGACTGCACAAGCATAAACCACATTTTAATTCAACAGTTAAGAGGATTTTCAAAACCATTTTAATCCCTTTTACATTCATGTCACCACAAATATATACAAAACCAATACACATGCATACTCGTGCTACATCATACTCTTCAATTTGAACTGTTTTAAAAAGAAAAGGTCATTTTGAAGAGGTTGAGGTTGTAGCTTTGGTTTCGACAATTATTGTTGTTGAGTGGCTGTTGTTGTAATTGTGTTTGGGCAAACATTGAGTAAATTATCGCGTAATACCGTAACACCAGATATGATTTTTAAGAGGATTTTTTTTGTTAAAAGAAGAATATTATGTTAGCACACATACTTATACATATAGATATGTTAAGCTTATAATTTAACTTTCTTTGTGTTAAGCACTTTATTGTAAAAAAAACCACATGTATGTATGAGGAAGATTTGTAATTTATATGGCTTAAGTAGTTAAAAGAAATATTATTTTTGTAATATTTCATAAGGAAAACAAAATATTAAAACTTAAAGGGGTTACAACAAAGTTTAAACTTTAAATTCATAACTTCGAAAGAGTCCGTTAACACTCTTAAATTTTTTCAAATCACTAAAATCTGAATTTCTGTCAAGAGTTTTATTGAAATTTAAGTAATAAATATATTTCATTAAAAATATTTTCAAAAAAAAAAATTTATATATTAATCATTAAAATAAAACTATTTACTAAATAAAAATGGAGTTTAAAAATTAAAAACGATATTTTATATAGAAATCTCAGGCGGGCCATACTTTGAAAAAAATTTTTATAACTAAGTCTCTAAAGGAAAACTACTTATGATGAAAAAATTAAGTTTAATAAATATTAACAAAATTTCTTAAGAAAATCTTAGGGGGGCCACATCTTAAAAAATAAATTTTATATTTGAACCTAAAAAAAAAATTTTTTTAAATATAAAAATTAAATTTAATAATCAAAAACGATATTTTTTATAGAAATCTCAGGCGGGCCATACTTTAAAAAAAAAAGTGTAACTAAGTCTCTAAAATAAAACTACTTATGATGAAAAAATTAAGTTTAATAAATAATAACAAAATTCCTTAAGATGTTATACGGGTCACATTTAAAAAAATAAATTTTTTATATCAATGATTAAAAAAACACTATTTGTGATATAAAAGCGAAGTTTCGTAGGCAAAAATCATGTTTCTGAAGAAGATCTCAGGCGGGCCTTATTTAAAAAAAAAATTTTTTTAAACTTATTTTTTGAAAAAACTTATTTGCGATTTAAAAATGAAGTTTACAAATTAAAAATAAAAGTTTTCTAAGAAATCTCAGGCGGGCCACATTTCAAAAAGAATTGTTTTATATCAACCTTTAAAAAAAAAATTATTAACGATAGAGAAATAAAGTTTGATATTAGAAAGAAGTCTAAGGCGGGCCACATTTAAAAAAAATATTTTAATGTTTAAGAAACTATTTACGAAAGAAATTTCTTAATAAAATGCTAGGCGGGCCACATGTTAGGCGTGCCATGGCTTTCTAAAACCTTAAACTGTTTGACAAATTAACGACTACTGCTGTAATACTGCTATAAATTTTTTTATCAAAGGGCGTATTTGAAGGAGTTATTAGACTTTTAACCTTCATCTTTTTTTATACAAATTGGCTTTTAATTTTTTTTTATTTAATTTTTTATTTCAACTGAACTTGGAACATTTTTATTTTCTTTTTATTTAAAAAATATTGCCTTACTGCTGCTTATTTTTTTAACTCAACATTTGTTACTTAAGCTCTTTTTTTTTTGTGTTGCTGCTTTTAACCTGGGCCACATGTCAAAATTGATGTTTAACTTTTGGAAAGATACCATGTTAATAATAATTAAAATCCCTGACAAGAAATTCACCAAGAACTAAATATGTATGTATGTAGGGGAAAAAATATGAAAAATAAAATAACGCCCAAGTAAAAGAATTTCAAACCCATTCCTCTTTAAGAACAAAAAAAGATGAGTGTGCTGTCACGCATAATTAAAATTTAAGGCGCTACAGGGAATAAAACAAATGAAACAGCAAGAAAAAAAAAATAGAAAAGCACAGATATGGTCACAAAGTTAAAAAGAAAATAAGGAAGAAGAAGAACATGTGTCATTATAAAAAGCATATTTATGGCAACCAAAATAAAAACCAGATAAAAAAAAGGAGTCACATGTTCGTTTAACCAAACAACAGCGACAGATTTTGTAGATTCACTACCAATATTTGTACTACAATAATACGTTATATGAACCCATAAATGTATGCTGTAAGGGGTAACCGCCCAAATGTATGCTGTAAAAATATGCTACAGATAAGTAGCACTGAAACTAGGGCTGTCATATAAATACATACAAAAAGAATCTTTTTCTTTTTTATCTTTCAAGTTCATTTATTATGCTTGTGATGGCCATTAATTACTTTACATATCTGTTTGTATGAGTATAGAGTATATGGCTTAATGTATAGCTTGACAAACATAGTTACAGGTGTTGAACTGCTGCTGTTCATATACTATATTTTGCTATACTCGAACGAGGCTTGTTAAACGGTTTTTTTGGTACATGAACTTTATAAATATTGAGTGCACGGCAAAGTGAAAAAAACTTTGTCGTTTTTAACAAAATACATGAAAATATTTATTTTTTTTAAGCCTAAAAATGAAATGCTTTCAACACTAATTATACGCAAATTAAGCATACATATTTTCGGTAAAGCTTTTAAATAAAAAAAATTAAAATAAAAAAATTCCTACTTGCGTGTCTAAGTTATACTTGAGGGGATTAACAGCCATTTGGTTTAGTAATTAAAAATAAAACAACAATTTTTGTTAAATTAAAAGTCTGCCTCATACTTATACGGTTTTGCATTTGAAAGGGGTGGTTTGTTTCAAGGTTTCACCAAAAAGAATTTTTAATATTAAAAACGAATTGCTAACATTGAAGGCATATTTAATGAGGGATTATGTGAAACAGAAATTAATGTGAAAACAATTAAGAATATAATAATGACAACAGCAACAACAACATAACAATTGAGTTTTGAGGGGGATAAAATAGCATTAAATACACCAGTAGTCGTATAAGTCTCATTGAGTAAAAGCATTTAATAATTTTCTAAACTAAATTGAAAATGAATTATGCCACAATTCGCAATTTAAATTCAATTTAACACTACTGGAAATAAAGATAAGAGCAGTAAGGCTTTTGTAATTACAAACCAAATTCGGAAAAATATTAGTTTTAAAACGTTTCTTAATAATTTCTCTTCTTAAGAAACTTTTGCTGACAATAGCAAACACCATAAAAAAGTTGACGGGTAATGCCTTGACCAAGGGGAATAGGGATTCATTTTGATTACAAAAAATTATGAAAAAATGAAAGTGTTAATATTCAGTGCTATTCTGTAAAATATTTGTATTTTTATTAAATGAAAATATGAAATTTTTTTTTACTAAAAAAAGAAAAAAAATATTTTTAAGAACTCCGGAAAAAAATGCTAAAATTTACGCTTTTGAATAATATATTCATATTCGGCCTACAGAATTAATTAAATGAGAAGCCTTAAATCAACAGGCAAACAAAAAATGGTTTAACTAGTCAAGCAAGAAACTATAATCTCAGTAGTCTTAATAGAAAAAAAATGGAAAGACGGAAAATCCAAATATAATAATCGTGAAAAATCTATAAGAAGAAAATTCATTTTCTATTTACTTGCTTATATGTTCGCTATACAGGCTACAGCTTAACAGCTTTTATAAAGAATTTTTTTAATTGTTGTAAAAAAAATCTCAAGAAAAACTCTTGAAAGAAATTTAGGTTTTAGTAAATCACATGTGATTTGAAAAGCTTGAGAATGTCCAAGTATACTTAATGGCCTTTTCAGAATACATAAATTTAAAGACTAATAACGACTTCAAGTAAAAATTATGAAAAATGTTTTCATACAAATTTGTCACAGTATCGTTTTTTTTTGAACACAAGCATTAACTTTTTGCAATTTTTTCTTTTTGTTATTTTTTTCAATCCCTTAAATATGCTATTTTATCAAGTATATAATGGCCCCCTTAACCCCTTACCTTAACAGTTTACACAATGTCTTTATAAACAAAAACAACTTTTTAAATTGCATATTTAGCATATTTTCAAATTTTCACTAAAAACTATTTAAGCGTGATGACAAAAAAAGAACACAATATGCCACACATGTTTATTATTTGGTAATAATGTTGCTGCTGCTGCTTTAACCCATTGCCATAAACATTAAAGCAGCTTTAAACTCCTTTAAGTATGCTTACATTAAAGCGGGTTAAAGTCAATTAAAGAGTTGCTGTTTGTTACAGTCCTTTTTTTTTTTTGGTGGGAAAGCAAAATTGAAATCTTTATCACTTGAAGAGTGCATATTTTCTACCTTTTTTAACAAAGAAATTCAATTATGGATTTAATTTTGTTAATGATTTCAAGGCTGTTAAGCTAGAAATATTAAAAAAAATAATGAGCCATAATCATAGTCCTACTAAAGTCTTTTTAAAACGACTTTAAATTTATATAATTCTTAATAAAAGCCTACTTTTTTGTGACTATGATTATGGTGCAATATGTGTTTCTGCTTTAAATGAAAACTTTAAGTTCAACTAATCTTTTTGATTTATTTTAGATCATAAAATAAAATTGTTTTTTTTCTAAAATTTTCACTTTAATGTGCATAAAATCTGTATTTATTAAAAAAATATTAATGATTTATAATTGAATTTATTTTCATTGCATCTTATTTTAATATTAAATAATAAAATCGGTTTGTATTGAGGGCTTTCTATTTTTTGTGAATTTTTAAAAATCAAAAATTTCATAATTTTTTTTTAAAAAATATTTATTTTTTTGTAACATTTTTCTTAACAATTTAAAAAATAATAGTTAAACTAAAAAATGATGTCACATTAAATTAAAGCTAATATAATTTCGAATATTTTGAGATATTTGGTAACAAAATTAGTTAAGCCGTTTGAAAGTTGTATTAAAATGTATGAAGCAGCCTGTTCATAAATTTCATAATTAAAAAAAAAGACAAAAATTATCCTTAGAATTTGATATTTTGACCATAGCACATTAAAAAAAAAATTGTGGTTGTCCCAGGTTTTGAGCCGTTATTTTTGAAAGTGGTATAAGTCCATTTTTTTAAAAATGCTTCAGCAGTAATATTAGTAAAAAGGTGTCTATATCTTACTAAATTTAACGCTAATTAATTTTATTTTGAAATGGACTTATATATACTACTTTCAAAAATAATAGCTTATATATTTTAGGCATTAGGATTTTCTTAAAAAAAAATTCCAAATTTTTTTTTTAACTTAAAAAAATTGGAAAAAGCTGTCCTCACCATTTTCAATCTACCAAAGTCTTTAGTTTTATTTTGGAGATTTTGTTTTCAAGCAAATTTGAAATCTTGTTAAACAAAAAAAAAACTAGACTTATAAAAAATTATTACTTTGATTATTTTGCGCCACTCAACCCATTTAAGCTGCTGTACACACATTTTCTGTGCTGAATATCGATTTTGTTTTAGTTTTAACAGAAAAAATGTTTTGTATTTGTTTGCTGTTGGCAGTCTTTTTTTTCCTTTATTTTTTTTGTTCTTCCTTAAAGCTGACGTGAAACAAACTGTCGCTCGACATTACAGGCATGAACACAACTCACATAAACAACAACAGCAATAATAACAACTCTATAAAAAAGTGTGCTCAATTGTGTCTGCAGGCTTTAATACACAGACAAAATGCTTATAATACTCACACATTTATATTTTACAAATGCACAAACACGCACACATAAATTCCTACAAAGAGTATGTATTCATTTAGACACATGTGTGTGTGTTCATTTATTTAAATTCAAACACTAACACACATGAATTTAGTTTTTTTGAAAACCAGCAAAATAAAACCTATAAAAACTGTTAAGGATTTTGACCTTAAAAAGAATTGTTTGACGGTATATGTATGTTAACTGTCATATGATGTATAAAACACATACAAAACTTTTTTGTTCTCTTTTGCTCTGCTACTTTATTGTATTCCCTGTTACGTTAAAAACTTTTTTGTTTTTGAAATGTTGACGTTTATAAATAGAAGGCGGAGGGCTTACAAAAAATTAGTAGTGAAAGAAATCATGTTAAACATTTTTTTTTCACTAAATTAAGCGGCAAATAAAAATGTGTAGGAGAGAAAATTAAAGCCAAAGAAAATTAAGATTGAAATTTTGAAGGTCATGAACTGAAATTTATTTAAAAGCGGATTGAAATAAATTGAAACTAAGAAAAAAGAAAATCAAATAAAAAAAGTTTGTTCTGATCTGCCTTAATTGTGAGTGAGTTGTGAAGTCAAAAAGTGTTAAGAAAGCCTTTTTAATAAAAAATTTTTTTTCCAAGAAAAATTTACGAAGAAATCTGGAAAATGGGACATATTGTTTAATCGAATTTTGTTATTTCAATTGACTAATTTGATTATTCGAATATTTTTTTTTTTTTTTTATAAAAACGCAAGTATATACCGCTTGGGACCTCAGCTACTAAAAACCATGGGTAAAGTGTTTTGGTAAACTGATTTTAAAACTGCCTGCAGTTCTTTTAAATTAACTCCTGGGGGATAATTCTGTCAGTCGTTGGCTAGTGAAATCTTACTCGAACGTTCAAATTCAATGCTCAACATTGAAGACCAGGTTCCATAAAAGCGAACAATAGGTTTGTCTGTACAACAATAAACGATTTTTTTTTTCAATACAAATATAGGAAAAAAAAGTTGTCGTTCGCTTTTACAGAGCCCGGGCGTGAGTTTCTATGACTAGGTATTGAATAATAGATATGAAATTTCTCAACATTTCCGACTCTATGGCTCCTTAGCGAATAACATGTGATATATTATTCGACGAGTGATATATTATTCGACCAATACAAGCAATTGAGTAAAAACAGAGTATAAGTTAACTAACAGAATTAAGCTTTTGTTTCCCAGATATACAGGTACTTACGCTTGTTTAATAAATGGCTCAAGTGCTACTAAATGCGTGTAGGAGCATTCCTGAAAATTGTTCGCTCTAATTAATTAAGAAGAAAAACCGAAATTCCTGCTTACAATTTCTTTAAAGTTTTACCTATAAAATATTCAAATGGTATCAGTAGTTTCCATGATATCGTAGAAGTTGTACAAAAAAAATTTTTTTTTCTAAATTTTTAATTTTCCACAAATAATTTTTTTTAAATAAACAATACTAATCCGAGTTAATTTTTTGTTAGTCTGCAGAAAATACCCAGGGTCAAGACAGGAATTAAACCTGCATGCCCCAGATTACTATAATAGGTTAGCACACTATCCATTAGTCAATAGAAGCACTCCTAACCACCAGTTTTTAAAATAGAAAGAAACAAAAGTTCACCGTTTTTTTTTTCCACAAACATATATATTCTTGAGTTTGAAACTAAAAAAAATTGTTGTATACTTCTAGGAGTATAAAAATATTATTGCCTGCTTTTAGGTGCACCAAAATTTTAACAGTGTGAAACCTACGTTCACTACCTTTTCGTTTAAAAATTTAAATTTTAACTAGAAAACCTTTTTAATTTTTATTTAGAGTTTAAAATTTAAAGCCTACTTTAAGAAGTAGAACGAGTGTTTTAATTTATTTTTTTATAAAACTATGGTAATATAGAAACCGCTTATATCTTATTAAGTTATTTCCAGAAGACTACAATATTAAATTATTTTGATTCCAGCATTTCGTTAATTTTGCGGTCTATCGCCCTACCATCCCTAAACCACAATAATACAATTATTGAGCTAATTGCATTAACAAGTGAATTTTTTTTTTCATAAGTCGAGACATTATTGCTTTTTTTTTTAATTAATTTTTATTTAATTTTTTTTTTTTGTTATTCCTTATATTTTTGTTGAAATATTTTAGGTGATTTTCAATTCAATAATACAAATTTTGTAATAAAATGTATTTTTTAGGGGGAGTAAAAATAATTTTTTGTTAAGTTTTTGTTGGCTTTTGTGTAGGCCTGGTAATTTATTTCCTTAAATAAAAATAAATTCTTCATCATGTCAAACATCTGCTAAGCAGCATTTCTAAGCAAATGTGCTTAGCTTAGCTCTTCGCATATTCCATCTCCCTCTTGACTTGCCCAACAATAAACATTTAAGATGGCAAGAAAGGACATGTGTTTGCTTAAGAAAAAAATGAAAAAAAAAATGTTTTAAAAAAAACTCCGCAGCCATAATAATTAATCAACTGAATAATTTTTGCTATAATAGAGCAAAAATATGTAAATAAAAAAGGATTTTAATCTCTATTAAAAGAGAAAATTTATTTAAAAGAGAACAAAAGAGGGATAGAGCTTACCTTAGTGCAGAGAGAGAGAGAGAGCCGGAAAGAAAATCAGAGAGTAGGAAAAATAAATAATAGGAAAAATGAAGGCGACAAAAAACTTTTTTTTGTAATAAAAATTAAAATTTAAAGCCTACTTAAAGGAGTAAATTTTTTAAAGAAATTTTTAGATCTGCAAAAAGTAAATTAAATTAAAAAAAAAGTAAACAAATAGTCACTGTCAAGTCGCTATCATTTTAAAAATAGTTTTAAAATCATAAAATAAATAACGAAATAAAATTTGTAATAAATTTTTTAACCTAAAATAAATTTTTAATTCATGAATACCTATTAATAAAAGTTTTACCGATTATGATTTTAATGATTTATTACTTTGTTTCCCTTCCAAAAACCTAAAACTATGTCTGTGTTCGGCTATCTTTTTTATAACTATTAAATTCTTAAAAAATAAATATTTTTTGTCAATTTTCTTAAATTTTTTGCTTTCTCAAAAAATGTAATATTTTATTTTTTAATTTACTTTGCCAAATTTTGTTTACTTTGCTTATAGCGCTTCCTTTTTTCCAAAATTAATTGCTTTCATCAACCGCTTAAGAAATTTAAAAAAAAGCCGCCTAAATGTATGCAACGAAAATTTACTTCACATCTAAGAAAACCAAAAACAAATAAAACATTATTTGCCTTGTTAATACTTTCATTTTTACTTGCTTAAAAAAAGAAAACGGAAAATTAAAAAAAAAGAAATATTTTCACTTCATTATGGCACTAAACTTTTCAGCTTCTTAAAAAAAATACTTACTCTCCTGGTTAAAAAAAAATACTCCCTAAATTTACTAAATTTTCCTTAGTATACTTTTGGTTGTTTTAAATAAAAAAAATTTTCCCTATATTTCTGCGCATGTTTTTGCTATAACTTTATGGTGTTCGGTTTTTCCTGGCAAAATTTTTTATTTATAGACAAAATCACTACAAATATTTCATAAATAAAATCAGTTAATTTTATGCTGCGTAACGCGTAGTGTCGGTTAAACGGAAATAAAACTAAAAGTTAAAACGTTTCTCAACTTAAAAACGTATTTTTTTTCTTACTAAAGTTAAAAAAATTTATAAACTTTTCAATAAAGTAAAAATTTTAAAGTGTTTTTAAAAATATTAAAAAAAGAAAGAAATTTTTTAACAGTAAATAAAAAATATAAAAAATTAAATAAAGTTTATTTTTCATAACGAAAAAAAAATTACAAAAACGCCTATAAATATGCTATAAATTAATTTTGTTTGTTTTATTGTTATTGGCTATGCCGACAAGCCTTATCAAA
This sequence comes from Thelaira solivaga, assembly GCA_947397855.1. NCBI lineage: Eukaryota > Metazoa > Arthropoda > Insecta > Diptera > Tachinidae > Thelaira > Thelaira solivaga. Next base: position 5,506,713 of record OX377612.1, on the reverse strand, counting down.
AAAAAAACCTAAAACAAAATTGATAAAAAAATTTTGTTGTCAACAAATTTTACAATTTTACACACAAAGGAATTTCAAAACAATCTTAAGCTTAAGAAATGTGCTACAAAATGTGGTTCTAAATGAATGTTTTTCTGAAATTGTGGAAAGAAAATAAATTAAAGCTTTTTAATTTTTTTTAGTAAAGCTAATTCTTACATTTAATTAATTTTATTTTCTATACTTTTCCTATTTTAATTTTAAATATTCAGCGTGAGCGGTCTTCTTAAATCTTTTTAAAAATGATTTTAAATCCCAAAATTTGTATGAATAACAAAATTCTTATGAATAATAAAATCCTATATAGTAATTAAAAAAAATTATTGACTACCTCCAAATAGGCAATATTTTTTAGTTGTTTAGTTAAAGTGCTTAAATTTTCTTTAAATTAAATTTTATTTCAATTCTAAAACTTTTTATTTTTAAAGTCATTTTATTGTCTCCGTTAAAGTAGGCAACTCTTTTTAATAAATTAGTTAAAGTGCTGAAAATTTTCTTTAAATTTCATTTTAAAACAGACTACTTTTCAAAGTAATTATATTGATTACCTCAAAGTAGGCAATACTTTTTAATTAATTAGCTGAGGTGATTAAATTTGATTTTAATAAAATTTTCTTTAAATTTTAAAATAGGTTACTTTGACTGCCTCAAAGTAGGCAATAATTTTTTAGTTATTTAGTTAAAGTGATAAAATTTGTTTAAAAATAATTCTATTGACAACCTCAAAGTAGGCAATATTTTAAAAATTGATTTAATATTCTTTAAATTTAAAAATAGTTTTTTTTAATAGTTGTTTAGACTTCCTTAAAGTAGGCAATATTTTATATTTAACTAGTTTGGGTGGTTAAATTTTCTTTTAATGAAATTTTAATTCAATTCTAAATCTTGCTACATTTAAAGTTATTCTATAGACTTCCTAAAACTAGGCAATCAGTTTTAATTCAGTGATTAAATTTTCTTTGAACTAAAAAAAAACGGGTTTTTTTTTAAATAGTTGTATAGACCTCCTCAAAGTAGGCAATGCTTTTTAGTTGGTTAGTTAAGGTTATTAAATTTCCTTTTTACAATACATTTAAACGGGCTGCTTTTTAAGTTATTGCATGGGCTGCCTAAAACTAGGCAATATTTTTTAATGTAAAATTAATTTTTCTCTTATTATAATCTTTATTAAATGCTATTTAAAAATTGAGTTAAACAATGATAACGTTTGATTATTAAATTGGTTTTTTAACTCCAGCAATTTTGATTGCTGTAATTTGTTCATGCTAATTTGCTGTCCTTTTTTTTTGGCACTAAATATTAAATCAATTTCATTGTTAAAAAAATATATTTATGACATAAATGGCTACGATACAGCTGTCTAAAGCCTTAAAGTGGGCAACACATTTTAAATCAAACATATAACATGCTTTCACAGCTAAAACTAACAAACTATTAATGTTGTTTTACTTATAACACCACCACTGGGGGCTTTAGTTAAAATTTGAAATTGGCCTGTTTAGCATTTGGGTATTGTGGATTTAAGGAAATTTAATTTAAGCAAAATGTACACCATATTGAGTTGCTTTAATATAAAAAAAGAAAAAGAATTAAAGTACACATAAATGAATTGTTTGCGATTGAACATAAGCTTAAAAAGTAAGTTATTTTAGTTCTAAAAAAAGTTTAAAAAAAAATTGCATAAAAAAATATTTGTAATAATTTCTATTTGGAATTTAAAAGTTTAACAAAATATTAATCTTTATTTGTGCTTAATTCCAGAAATTGTGTTGGTTTTGAAATTTATTCTTTTACTCATGATATTCTCATGAGTTATTTATTCAGTACAATAAGTACTGAAGGGGAGAGCATACCTATATGGACCATTTCATCAGACGCTACTCTGAATCCTCAGTAGGTTACTCCCAACGTTTCTTGCAAACATTAGAACCTTTATATTGTAAAAGCAATTGACTAAATAAGAATTATTAATCAATAGTTACAAAAAGATTCAAATATTCAAACAAAAAACTCAGTAAGCATTAAACCGAATAAATAAATAAATTTCCCAACCAACATTTTAATATTGAAAACTATATATTCCAAATAGAATTTATTACATATACAAATACAAGTGCTCATTGTAGAAAAAGCCTATGTTTCTTGTTGGATATTTAACTTACAAGCCAAAACTTGAAACCCTATATATAAGTATAACTGTTATAATACTTGTATTAATACGTATAACAATAATAGTGAAAAAACTTGTGTACAATTTTTTCATGCCTACTTGATTATTTAATTTCATATTGTATAGACGTTTATTTCTGTCAATAAAAATAGATTATAATTTTTCTGTATCATCACTCGGACGTGTTTCATTTTGGTTACCATTCCACATTTTATATTTATATGTAAAAATAACTAACATTTCTTATTATTTTTTATAATTTTTTTGTTTTTGTTTTTCATATACTCTTTAATTACATTCAGTAATACCCACCTGGCATTCAAATGTAAAAGAGAAGAGAAGAATAAAAATAATAAAAATAAATATTAAATTTGTTGTTTGACTTGCGTATTTTTTAACAAATTTCATATGCTGTGTGATTGCAGGAATTTTTCATTAATTAAATTCAAAACATCAAAAGCTGTTTATGTTACTTTTGCTTTAAATAATTTTTAAGTCAAACATTATATTAAGACAAGCAGTTCATTTAGTAAAATTTGTAAAATATTCTTTGTTTCATAAAACTGCCTCACTGTTATGTAAATTCTACGCTTTTCAAATATACTCGCATTTATTCTCTTTTTTTTGTCTTGCTTAATTAGAATTTTAAATTATTTGCTTTGAACATAAGAAATGTGTATGTTTAATTAGGCTGTAGCTAAATTACTTTCATCTTTGTCTAATGTGTAAAACAGCAATAAATTTCTGAAACCGGGCAAGATAAAAAAAGCCTTAAAATGTGTTAAAGGGAATTTTGTAATAAAAATTTAACTTAAAAGTTACCGATAGTTAACATCAAGATTTTATACAACAAGACTTTAAATTTAAAATATTGATTAGTTCGATTCCAAAGTTTTAGCCAAAAACCGGGTATTTGTACCTACCAAATCCTAACTTTAACTATCGAAAGTTGTAATAAATTTGAATTTTAAGGCTAATTTTAAACATTAAATTTCAATAAAAGTATTTTTTCTAATTAAATTTTTTGCCTACTTTAAGATATAAAATTTTTTTTAATTGTGTTGCATATTTTTGGGATGTTAATTTTATTTTTAAGTAAACCTACGGCTGGTTTTTTTAAGCTTAGAATCGGATCACAGATATTTATTTTTATATCGATTTTTTGCTTAAATTTTGTATAGCTTTTTTTAAGTTTAAATTATCTGAATAAATTAATTATAACACTTTCGCTGCTAAAAGTGTGAAATATTTTCTTTTTACTAAGTAAACAGTAAATTAAGTTTCTATATTAATATCATGGAAAATAATATATTTTCTTTAAATTATAAAACAGGCTTGGTTGGTGCCAGCCTTCAACCATCTACTTTAAAAATTGAGGGAGTCACCCATAAAATAGGCAATACTTTAGTTTACATTTTATTTCCAAAATATATTCCTCAAAATCCACATAATTGAAATCACGGTTCATTTAAAATAAATATTTTATTTGGAAAAAAAATTTTTTTTTGTTTGCTAGATTTTGAAAGTTAGTTTGGGTTTTTTGAAAAAAAAATTGTATTAATTTATAAAATGCCAGGAGGTTAGCACGATAATATTAATTTTATTATTTTTAATTAAGAAATTTTTATTTGCTATTAAATTTGAATTTATTGTTAGACAATTGAGTTTGATCTGTTTCTTTTTACACTTTTTGTTTTCTTTCTTTTTCACTGCCATCATATTGATTTCAATATTTCTCATTTGCAGCAAATTTTATTCTTTATTTAATAAATCTTGTAAAAATATAATTTTTATAAAAACAATGTCATTATGATAATTTTCAACTTGAGCATCTAGCAGGTCCTTCATTTTGTCTTTGTGTTTTTTGCTCTAGCGTCAGTTTTGATTTTTTATTTTTTTTGCAAGCTAAAAAATAAAGTAATAATACTCTTCAATGGACAGACACATGAAAATTTATAAATCGATTTCTGTTTTATTTATTCTTGTCTACTCTTACTGTCTTTTACCACTTTAAGTCTCTGGACTAAAGCGTATAAAGTTAAAAAAAAACCCCATTCAGTTCTTTATATACAGTAAATATTATTGAACTTTTAACTAAAAGAATTTAAACAAACACACAGCCATACTTCCATATGAAAATATGAAATTTATTTATTTTTTCTTTAATCATGTCTGCCATGTGTCTGTAACTTAAGGAGCACAAAAAAAAAAAGAAGCAACAAACTGCCAACTGCCAACTATAACCTTAGTGGCATATGAAATTATAATAGATTGACTGCTGGCTAAATTGAATGATGCTGCCATAGTCTTTCATCGGCATCAACACCAACAGTGCCATAAATAACTCAATACTTTTGCCTTATAATTTAACTCATTTGATTTATTTAGCAACAGTTTTAATCTGATTTTTTTAAAAAGACAATTTAAACTGTGTTATAACACAAAACAACAAAGCAACCGCCTCATCATAGGCAACATATATTTAAAAAAAAAACTAACACCTAGGGATAGGCTATAAAAAAGACCAAAACATGTGTACAACTTGATTTGAATACACAATTTATTAATTTTATATTTAAAGCAGCATTAGAAGTGAGGGTACTTTACTAATGTGAGGATTTGGAGGAGCCCAGCACTGTGGTCGCCAAAAAATCCAAAGAACTTTCATAATGAAACATCAGAAACACTTTAATAGTTACTTTCTAGAACTTAAAATTTTGTAAACCCAAATTCTTAGGTATTTAGGTGAGAGTTCACTGCATAGAATCACTCAACTTTTGATTTTCTAATTTGAATGACAAAACCTAAACACCTTTATTTTACGGCTGTTAGTCGTTAGGGGTTTAATTTCTGGAATCATAGACAAATCTGGGAAAAAGGCAAGGACCAAATTTTCAACAGCGAACTGGACAAAAAAAATAAATAGTTATAGGACTTAATTTAAATCCCTAATTTGAAAAAAATTTATAAATCTAGTGAAAAAATTTCATTAAAATTGTGAAATGTCTCATCAATTTAGCAAATTTAATGAAATTCTTCATTAAATTAATGAAAAATTCATTAAGTTAATGAATATTTTCATAGAATTAATGAATATTTTCATTAAATGAATGAGTATTTCATTGAATTAATCAATATTTTCATAAAATTAATGAATTTTTCATAGAATTAATGAATATTTTCATTAAATGAATGAATATTTTATTGAGTTGCAGAATATTTAAATTAAATAAATAAGTATTTCATTGAATTAATGACTATTTAAATTACATTACATGAATTAAATGCAACATTTTCATTAGAGAAATGATTTTTTTTCCTCATCTCTAGCCTGATAGGTTAGTACATTAACCTCACATGTTTAACAAGGGCCTTATGGATATTATTTCTTTTTTGCCAGAAAAATGTCCTGGGGAATATTTATTATTTGTCTGATTAATTTTTGTTTTTTTTTTAAGTTTAAAAACAACTAGTTTTTGCAGCACATTTCAAAAAGCTCTAAAAAGTATGCTTTAAATTTTATATCATTAATTTTCCAGTAACTTTTTTATAGAAAAAGAAAATCATTTTAATTATACTTTAATAAAATATAAAAAGAAACTAAGAGAAAATTCAAATAAATAACAGCAACATCGAAAAAATAAATTTAATAAACTGCCAAACCTTAAAGTATGCTTTAAAAAAATTTATAAATTTTTTTAATAAAAATAAAAAAAAAACTAGAAAAGTAATTAAAAGCCAGGAATTCGTCATAAACCGCCCAAAAAAATGTTTTACAATAAACAATTAAATAAACCAATAAATCTTGGGCATAAATAAATTAAAAAAAAAGTAAATTCAAAGTATAAATCAAACGTTAAAAAAAAATAATAAAAAACAAAATCCGTGTTTTTTGTGTTAAATAATTTAAAATAAAACTGAACTTTTGTTAAAAACAAAAATGCTTTGAATGCATCATATCACGTTAAAAGTTAGTGGGTGAAAGAAATATATATATATTTTAATATTAAAAAAAAAATAAAAAATAATGGATAGCACCATGATTGTATGTGATGAAGCACAACAACAGCAACGTTTACGCAAAAACAGTTGTTCTCCACCCAACACCACCAACATGCATCAAATGCAGCAGCAGCTACATGAAAAAATGATGATGACACAAACAAATTCAACAGTCACAAACCTGGAGTTAACACAACAAACAAACACTAATGGCGGCTTACACGCAACAATTGTGAGCAGCAGTGGCAACAATAAAAATCTACATATCACTTCACATTCGAATTGTTCCTCGGTTAACTCTTCACCCTCGAAAATACTATCAACAGTTTATCATCAACAACAGCAGCTACAGCAGCATCATTTGCATCACACACTTACAGCAGCAACACTGCAACACATGCATCATTCGCCTCAACAGCATCCAGCAATAGTCAGTTTAAAACAATGTTCATCGCACGCTCATGCGACAGGTGGTGGTGGTGGTGTAGGTGGTGGTATAAGCGGCGGCTCTGGTGTAGGCCCAGCTGCAAATATTTGCTGTGCTGGCAGTGGCTGTTTAAGTGGCTCTTCAACACCACCTTTACATCATCATACTTTATATCCGGGTCTATTGATGGCTTCAGGTTGTTATGCCTCTAGTGGCTCCAATTCTTTGGTCAACTCACCTGCTCTGGGTCGCCGCAAACGTTATACCAGCAATTCTTCCAACTGTTCAACACAATTCAACAATAATTACACCGGTTTGGATGCTGATTCATTAGATGATATGCTAAGAAAGGTATTTTTTGTTAGTTTAAACAATTTTGGTTAAAGAGAAATAAAAAAAATGAGCCGTTATTTTAGAAAGTGGTATAAGTCTAATTTTTCAAAAAAAAATTAATCACCTCTAATTTTAGTTACAAGAAGCCTTTCTTTATCTGACTCAATTTCTTGCATTAGTGGGATTCTGTAACTTTTTGCTATGCGAATATTTTAAATATGTAGCGACGAATTAAAATTTAAGTTTTTTTTCTAAAGAAAATTTGCAAAACCTTGAAACAAACTTGAAATTTTTTTCTAAAAAATTTCTTGACTATTTTTTTCTATTCTGTAGCCTACTTTTCTTGATTTGTTTACCGACAAAAACTAAAGCATACCCTAAGGGATATTTTATACAAAATATTCTTAGTTTTTCATGCTTTAATATGAATTTTGCTACTCTAAACACGAAATTTTATTCCCAAAAGTAACCATATTCTATTAAATAAAAAAATGTTCGTTACCAAAAAAAATGAAAACAAATACCGAGACACTTGCAATTCAGTTCATATAAATCACAACGGAAATGAAAAGTTCAAAAATGTTACACAACTAAAATAGCGTAACATAAGTAGGTATGCTGCAGTCAAAGATACACAAAACACAATGAACAAACCTGGTTTTCGTAAGCTGCAGACAAACGCCCTAACAACCCCCCCCCTCCCACCCCCAAATAAAAATATTTAAAAAAAAAATAGCAGCAGTCACAACACAATGTTTTAACTTTACAATTGACATTTGCCAACAAGATCCGCTTTTGGCAAAAAAAAAAAAATACTTAAATGGCTAAAACACTGTATAGAGCAAGAAGAACTCACAGCAGATATTATTGCCCCGCTCACGCCTTTTCACTAACAACTCTTGTACAAAATACCTTTAGATGCCATGACAACAACTGTAAAGGAAACATTACACTTTCTTTTGCTGTTTGTTGTTGTTGGTGCTGCTGGGTTGACAAAAATATTATAGGCAAAAATGAAACAAATAAAACCAAAACATTGTTTTTCCAAGCAACAGCGACAATTTGACAAAAATTTTTGTTGTTGCTTGCAAGCACATGCCAAAGTAACCACTTAGGGAGCACAGGCACCAGCAACGAAAATAACATTACCATAAACAAAAAATTAAAATGGTGTAGAGAGTCAGCGTGCCGAAAAGTCATAAATCTTTTAACACGGTTGGTGGTCTATTGTTGTTACATTAAGCACCCTACCGCCTACTACTCGGCTGGAGTTTAATAAATACAATTAAAGCAGCACAGGCGGCTAACGCAATAAAACAAAATTAACATTGAAACACAAAATTTAATAAAATTTACAATCAAATGTTGGTTAGAGCTTGACCAAATAAATTGAAGAATGCGAGCGTATGTGTGTCTTTAAATTTAAATTCTTTTGCTGCCTTTTGGCTGTACAAAAATAAATTATTCTTGACAGGCAGACAACACTGAGATCAGACAGTCAGTTAAATATTTCTATTAAAACCTTTTTAAAATTATTATTCTATAAATAACAACAGATTTGCTTTATTTTCATGTAAATTATTTGTCTCGTACAAACAATAAGATGAATGCATACTAAGCTGTTAATATTTTTAATTTTCTAAAGCATACTTTTAAGAGTTTACTGTAAGTTTCTTTTTTCAATTAAAATTTTTATAGTTTGCTTTAAAAAAAAATTACATTTAAGTTATCGACACCTAAATTTTTTTTTATTTGCTATAGCCTACTTTTAGACTCTTCAAAAAAAGAAAACTTGTTAAAACTTATTTATCTTTTCTTAGTAAAATAAAATTTTTTTTCTAAATTCACAAAACTTAAATGGCCACCTAAAGTAATTGAAGTTAACTTTTTGTAGCACACTTTGAGGCTCTTAAAAGAAATTGCCAAAAATTTGTTAAAAACATGTGCTACTACAAGCTATAAAATTCTATAATTTACTAAGCTACCACTCAAGCATTTTTAAAATTATTTTAAATTTACAAAACTAAATTTATTTTTTAATAGTTTTTTGCTGTCTTCCTCTAGCTATTTTTATTTTCTTTTTTTATTAAAGTAAAATTTGTTTATCTGTAAAGTATTTGTACTCTGCATTTGCTAAGAATTACTTGAAGTTTTTTTAAAATTTATGTAGCCTACTTTTTGGGCACAAGCAAACAATTTTGTAAAGCCTACTTTTAGGGGGTCTATAAATAAATTAGATATTTTTCTTTTCTTTCTCTTATCTCATTACTAATACCACTTGACAAATGTCCTCATCTTTAACTGACAACAATAAATTGTGTCACAATAAGAAAGTTAGGTCATCCTTAATAAAAACCAACTTTTGGTAGTTTTTTTTCTTCTAGCTTACAAAACTTGTTAGAGAAAAAGTAAAAGTGAATAGAAGAAAAATAAATTAAAAAAAAAGAAGGTTAAATGACCCAGCTTTATTATAGCAGCCTGTGCATGTAGTAGTGGATACAAAAACTTTCATGAAAAAAAGCTACAGTTAGGAATAGAAAAAAATACTAGTTGTCTGGAAATTTTTCTTATTTGATTTCATTTAAAAGAAATCTTAGTTTGGATAATTTTGCAACAAGAAAAAAAAAACAACAAAAAATTGGATCCTGTTAACAAAGAAGATAAACATCAATGAATAATTAAGTAAAAAAAAATATATTTTGACTTAAAGTTGAGAGAAAATAAATATTTTTAGCCTGGCTTAACGTTTGTTTAAATTTTAATGAAACAAATAAATACAATCAAAAAAGCAACACTAGATATTTATTGTTGTGAAAAAAGAGTACAATAAATCCATATTTGAATCATTAATTCAATTAAATGACTTAAATAATTCAATGAAATAATTTCAATAATTCAATTAAATTTTTTTTATTAATTTAATGAAATAATTTCTCTAAATTAATCAAATAATTTCGTTAATTCAATGAAATAATTTAATTATTTCAATGAAATAATTTCGTTAATTCAATCAAATAATTTAATTATAATAATTCAATGAAATAATTTAGTTAATTCAATAAAATAATTTTATTAATTCAATGAAATAATTTTAATAATTCAATTAAAAATTTTTATTAATTCAATGAAATAATTTCTTTAAATCAATCAAATAATTTCGTTAATTTAATGAAATAATTTCGTTAAGTCAATGAAATAATTCCATTAATTCAATTAAAAAATTTTATTAATTCAATGAAATAATTTCTTTAAATCAATGAAATAATTTCGTTAATTCAATGAAATAATTTCGTTAAGTCAATGAAATAATTGCATTAATTCAATTAAATAATTTTATTAATCTAACGAAATATTCATTGATTTTATGAGACAAATTTAACTTATGTAATTAAACAAAAGACATTAATTTAACGAAAATATTTCACTGTTTCACATAATTTGTGAAAGAGTTCTTTGAATCAATGAAAAATTTTAATGAAACTTCAAATTCATTATTTTTCAACCCATTAGACTAACAAAATATTTCATTAATTAAATAAAATATATATTCATTTATTAAATTTTCATTCATTAATTTAATAAAAAAATTATTTCATTAATGGGTATAATTTGTGAAATATTTCATAGAATTAATGAAAGTTTTATAAAAGTAGTAAAATAGCTTAAAGAATTCAATGAAAAATTTTAAATAATTTAATGAAAATTTGTGATTTCAATATTTCATTAAATCAATGAAACATTTTTAATGAAATCGTTTGTGGAAAAATTTTTCTTTCAGTGTCGGACGAAAAATAATTAGATAGTGACCCCTTCTACAAAATTTCCATTTAAATTTCAATCAATATCGAATGCCGTAATTTAACTCCAGATCTGATATCAGCGCATTCGACATTGAGTGAAAATTTTCATTTAGTTATCGGTAGTGATCGTATTTTTGAAGTACTTTTTTTAAGAAAAAGTTTGGAAATTTCGTTACGAATTGTTTGATATCGAATGCGGTAATTTTTGCTCAGTTTTCTCTTCTGCAGTAGAAAAAGTACGATAAAGTACTTTCAAAAGTTTTAATAATTTTAGCATAAAAGTAAAAGAAAAATGAAAACATTCATTGTTTAGGTTGGTGCCCAATAGAGACAAAAATAATAAAAACAGAAGAAACAAACAAAAAAACCCCAAAAAACTAAAAACAAGCAGCACACATTAACGAACTCCTTTAAAAATAATACAATCAAAAAGGGTTTTAGCTTGTTTACGAACAAACGATATTCTAAGGGAATATGACTTCAATTAGATTTAATACACAGGATACCAACAAACAAAGCTTTTAAACAAAATTACCAAGAAAAGAAAACTGATAAATTTTAACAACTAAATTCTAGCAGCATTAATAGAGTAAACAAAAGAAAATTGTTTGTTTTTTGTTATCCTTATGAAGGCATTGCTAATAATGACTTGTTTTACTTTGTTGCTTTACTTTAAGCACGCTCACAGGTGTAAAATGAAAGGATGAAAAACTTTGCACAAAAATTATACTTAAATAATTGTGTAAAAATTATAAAAACAGCATATGCAACTAAAGCTACTGCTACTGATTTGTTCACTAAGTGTAGGGTGTAACAAGGAACCTCAAAAGACTGGTTGTCCAAACAAACAGCGACCGTACATTTTAAATAAATCGTTAAATTTGTCTAAAATTTTAATTTAACTGACTAACTTATACATACATATAATACATGCGTATGCTTAGATGTCCTCAGCATATTGCATAACCAACAAGCCGTAATGTATGCAATAGTTTTATTTTTTTGCTAAAATCTGTTTCATTTGAATTGTATAAAATAAAAAAAATGTTAGATTTATGACCTCTAAGCAGGTGAATTTATGTTTATAAAAACAAAAAATTAAAAACAAAATTATTATACCAACCCTTGGCACTACTGCTAGTTGAAATACTCGTACTCGTAGGCTACAATGACTACTGTAATGTGTATGTGTAAACCTACTTTTGTATGCAACCAAGCATATTTGAAATACAATATTGTGTGTGTGTGTATGTGTTTTTTTTACAATTTCAAAAATCATAGCATATTTTTAGGCAACCACCACAATGTTTTTGTTTGGGAATTGTGTTCAAATTGCTGGTTATTTCTATAGAATTTTATTACAGCATTTGCTTTATTTGAGCTTTATTTTATTTATGTATGTGGTGGTTTTCATATGTTAAATAGGGCACTTTATAACAAACTAAACAAAAAATATTAAGTAAAAGAAAGAAAAACATATTTGCTACACAAAAAAAATAATTGGAGCGTACAACATGCTAAAACATGAATACCAATTTAGTGAAAACCAAAATGAAATTTTTTTCTTTACACTTTGGGTCTCTTTTAGCTGTGTCAACTGTAAGAGTAGGCGAGTTGGGTAGTATCGTGAATATCAAACAAAGTCAATGGTGATTGCTATAGGTCATGAAGGACTCATCATTAGACTTTTTCTGTTTTATTTCCAGCCCATACAAGCAGCATAAGTAGATCTTATCATGAGCGCCCTTCCATTTTTGGATTCAGCTGGTCTGTTACAACTAAGCTAGCCCAACCGAATCAATATTTCATTTAAATAAAAAAAAATAATAATAATAAAAAAACCGCTTATTAGGTTTTTTAGAGGACTTGAAATCCCCTTAAAAGATTTTGTTGTCATTGTTTGCATAAGCATATCAAGAGCCGAGCCGAGCCGAGCCGAGCCGCAGATAATTTGTAGAACTCAATGCCGTCATTAAAATTTCTGCATAAGCTACGCTTGCCTTAAAATTATTTAAGTAAAAAAAGTTGCCTTTTTTAATGAATTCCCTGAAAGTTGAATTTAATTTATGAAATTTTATTTAATTTTACTTTTATAATTTTTTCTGATTGTCCTTGTTTTAAGCAGCATTACTTTGTTTCCAGTATTTTTGTCTCCTTCTACTTCTTTCTTTTTCTTTTTCGTCTTCTAATTCTCCTTTTTCTTTTTTTTTTCTTGCATCTTCTTTTTATGCTTACACTTCTCTCTTTTTCCTGCCTTCTTCTTTTTTTGTTTGTTTAATATTTCTTTTTTTTTTCTTTTCCTTCTTTTCTTTTCTTTCTTTTTCTTCCTTTTCCTATGTTTTTTCTTCTTCTTGTGCTTTTTCTGTTATTTCTTCTACTTTTTATTCTTTTTCGTTTCGTTCTGCTTCTTCTGCTTTTTTCTTCTTCTTCCTCCTTTTCTGTTTTCTTTTCTTTTTTTTGCTTCTTTTCCTTCCCGTTCTTCTAGTTTTTCTTTTTCTTCTTCACTTGCTCCTTTTTTTTCTTCTTTCTTCTTCTCTTTATTTCTTGTTTTTTTGTTTTTCATTTTCTTCTTTTTTTTTCTACTTATTCTTTTCTTTTTCTTTCCTTTACTTTCCTCTCCTTCTTTCGTTTCTTCCGTTTCTTTTTTCTTCTTCTCATTAGTGTTTCTCTCTTTCTTTTTCTTCTTTTTTTCTCTTTTTCTACTTAATCTTTTCTTCTTCTGCTTTTCTTTCCTCGTCTTCTTCCTTTTCTTCCGTTTCTTTTTTCTTCCTTTGCTCCTTTTTTTCTTCTTCTCATTAGTGTTTCTCTCTTTCTTTTTCTTTTTCTTCTTTTCTTCTTTTCTTCTTTCTTCTTTTTCTACTTCTTCTTTTCTTTCCTCTTCTTCATTTCTTCCTTTGCTTCTTTTTCCTTTCTTCTTCTCTTTAGTGTTTTTTCTCTTTCTCATTTTCTTTTTTTCTTCTCTTTTTCTTCCCTCTTTTTCTACTTATACTTTTCTTCTTCTTCTTTTCTTTTCTTTACTCTTCTTCCTCTTATGCCGCTTCTTTTCCCTTCCTTGCTTCTTTTATTTCTTCTTATTCGTTTCTTCTATTTTTCTTTTTTCTTCTTCTGCTTGGCTTAATTCTGCTTCTTCTTCCTTCTTCCCGTGTCCTCTCCTTCTTTTCTCCATCTCCTTCTCCCTTTTCTTTTTCTTCTTAGCATTTGCTCTTTTTAATTCATGGGCCTGACTTGACTCATTTCTATTTCTATTTTTCTCTATTTAATTGTTGTTTTTGTTGTTGTTGCTGTTTATTTAATTAAAAAGTGAAGCACATCTTTAGGCACTTTCAACTTGATATATGAACTTAAATGTTTTAAACTTCATTTCATTCATTTTACAGCATCGTAATACGAAAAAAAAAGATGGAAAGAAAACTGGTAAACAAACAGGTACACTAACTCAACCACAAATGCACTGCGCACCTAATGAAAACTATTCGTTTAAAAGCACTAACTCACTCTTACACTAAAAAAAAAATAGGAAAAAAAGCTGTGCGCGACCAGCATTGCGGTAAAAACCATTCATTTCGGAATGCATTTTTTTCTTCAGCCAGACTGTATTTGTTTGTTTGCTTTCTTCTTTTGTGTAAATTTTTCCGTTGCTTATTTTGTTTGTTTAGATGCAATTCAAGCATTTGCCATTATCTCGCCATTTATTTGCCAGTGTGTTGCTATTTCACCAAAACAACAATAACAAACACACCATTTTTTTTTTTTTTTTTGGTAACAAAATTTTCTTCCTTAATGTATGCTATAGAAAAAAAATTTTTTCAAACAGCTGCGAACGCCGCCGTGTATACTGTGGTTAAAATAATGTCTAGTTTTTGGTATTCTCTTTGGTGCTTGTGTGCTGACAAACTATTGCTCGAGTTCATTATCACTTATAAAAAAAATTGAATCCTGGCTGCATGACATATGATTTCGTAGCAACATTTTATGCAGGTGATAGATGAATGGTAATAGACTTTTTCTGTTGCTGATTTGTGGTGGTTTTGTGACAACATGATTTCCAAAAAAAAAATCATGGTCAATGTAATGGAATATCAAAAAATTAATTGTGAATTTTAGGTTTCCAATTTACGGCCTCACTCATTTTAGTTGAAATTTTCATTCTACAGCTCTAGTGAAATTCTCTTTCTGGCTCCTTAAATCTGAGCTTAATAGAGCTTAAGCAGTAAACAGAATTTTAATGGCCTAATCAAACTGCCAGTTCGTCTGTCTTCTCATCAGGTAAACCCTGTTATTAGATGCTAGTCTTTTCCGAAGTGTTAGGCAATTCCAGACAGGCTTTGATTTCACTTTGAAAGTTGGGAACGCTTGTAATACTGCTTTGCTGTCAGTCTCCTTCAAATTTTTCTCTTAGGCAGAGTTCAATTGCATGAATTTCGGTATGAAAAACTTAATTCTCTCGACCCAAACTGCTAAAGAAGCTTTTCCTGGGATTTTTACCAAATATCTTATTGAGCCATATGTGCATTTGGATCTGTTCTGTTCCCAAGTAACTCTATTTGGCATGTGCTTGAAGTGGTAATTGTTGTAACAGTTAAAAGTTTCGCTTTTGTTTCAGTAATTTCTTTTGAAAGACAACAGAATGCTCTAGAAGATGGCCACGCATCTCCCAAAAAGATCTTTGCCATGCATTTTAAAACTTCTTTCTTGATACCATTTAAGCTAAATATGTGTGTACAGGATTCTAGTATCGAATAGAGGGCCCTTTTGGATTAGTACTACCTCACAATGTGGGGTTAGCAGGTTTGAATCCTGCCTGGGCGTAGGATATTTGGCTGTGCTAAATATTTTTTGGGTTGCTTTATATATAGCCTTTTGAAAAAGAAAGTATCACTGGTAGCCTACTAACCTATCCATCTGGGGACCCTACTGGGTGTTTTTTACAGACAAACCAAGAAGCTTCGCTGTTTTTTGTTGTTTAAAAAAAATATAAAAATGAAAATTTTAAGTTTTGTATATTTTAAGGCGTTATAGAAGAGAGTGATACAAATTAAAATTTTTTTTATAATTTTTACAGCATATACAAAGGAGTTTACACTGAATCATAAATTCCGCTAATTTGATTATTCAAAATTTATTTCAAGTAAATGTTTTTCGTACAACTTCTTTGTTGCTCACTTTATTTATTTTTGTATTTTGTGTTTTTGTAATTTTTCTCCTGAGTATAAAGACATTTTTGTGTGTTAGTTAGATTTGGTAAATCTGTAGTTTTAATTAAATTTAAGTAACTTTTTCTGAAACGAGACACAGTTCAATCAAATATTCATAAACACATTGCGCAAAATAACAGATTTTCCCAATTCAATGTAAGACTTTTCTCAACTCCAAGCAAGAGGCTGCCTCTTTTTCCTTAAAAAAAAAAACAAAAATTTTTGCTCAACCACAAAAGTTTTTGTTTTGAAATCTTCTAATACAAGAAAGTAATAGGAAGGGGAGAAAAAAACGTGCCTCTGCATTACGGAAGAAGAACAAAAAGAAGTTGAAGAAGCACACGAAGAAGGAAAAAAGTTAAGTACATTTTAAGACGTGTGTGAGTTGTGGCAGCAGGGTTTAGGAATATTTTGTAAGCGCTTAAAAATATGCAAATTTAATAAGATTTTAATTTGACTGCAAGCTGTCTATATAGAGTTAAGACTGACGTCGTAACTATGCTAAAGACACTTGCTAAATAAATGTGTTCTCTTTCCCATAAAAAGCAAAAGAGTTAGAAAGGAGTTTTAGTATAAGCATGTTTGTGTGCCTAAAAGTATGTTTGTTTTTTGTAAATGTGGGTTGTTATAAAAGGGCATTTAGCCTCAAGTAGTCTTTATTTATGCATAATTGTAAAAATTGTTCCGGGTTTTGTGGGTGTGTGTATGTAGTAAAAGGACATTTATTTTTGTTCCTTTTTTTTCAAAGAAAACCATATGAAAATATTATGTAAATTAGAAAAAAAAATTGTGCTGCTTGCTCTCCTCATTCTGGGCTGGTTCTGGTTGGTTATTAAATCTTAATACAAGAAAAATTGTTGGTGTTTATTATTCAAATTGTGCTCTTAAGGGTGTGCGGTTAAGGGACTTGACAATAAAATCACTCTAGTGTGATAAGATTTTCATACTAACAAAATATTTAACAAATAATTGAAATTTATGTATACGAATTTTTGTTTAAGGGTTTTTTTTTTGTAACAATGACTTTTTATGATTATTGTTTGTATTAAATTTTGCTTAAGCTTTTACATTAAATCTGATTGAATTGTAAATTTAATTTCTTATTTTCTTTTCTCTTTTCCTTTTTAGGTAAGTGTGTGCCAACATTTTTATAACAAATTTAATTGGATTTTTCATTTAAAAAGGTAATTTTTTTTATTGTTATTTAAAGTTATATTTTCGTTGGTAATTTTGAAAGTGGCTTAAGTCCATCTTTAAAATAAACTCTGTCAAAGGTTATTTTAGTAAGATGTAAACATTATTTAACTAAAATAACCTTTGCCTAATTTGTTTTTTAAAAAGTGGACTTATAACACTTTCAAAAATAACGGCTCAAATCATAAAAGACTAAGAGACTATGCACTATATGAAATTGCAAGGATTTTGAAAAAATCACTTTTTCAATTTATTTTACTCTTTAAAAAAAAAAATTATAAAATTTTTACTCTCTCGAAAAAAAAAATCCAAACAATTTCCAAAAAAATTTACTTTCTAAATAACATTAAATAAAATATTTTTCTCTTGCAAAAAAAAAATTAAATTGTTTACTTCTTCGATTTAAGACGATTTCCAAAAATTTACTCTTTCAAAAAAACAAAAAAAAAAAATTTTTTACTTCAAAAAAAAAAAAAATTATAAAATTTTCAACTCTTTCAAAAAAATTAAAAACACTTCTTCAAATTAAAGCAATAAAATAAATAAAAAAAATTTTTTGCTCTTTCAACAAAAAAAAATTATAAAATCTTTTACTCTCAAAAAAAAAAATTAAAACGTTAATTTCTTCAATTTACGATTTCCAAACAATTTAATCTTTAAAAAAATTTTTTTTTACTTAAAAAAAATTATAAAATTTTTTTACTTAAAAAAAATTATAAAATTGTTTTACTTAAAAAAAATTCATTAAATTTCTAAAATATTTACTCTTTCAAAAAATAAAAACAAAAAAAATTTGTTAAATTTAAAAAAAAAATTAAATAAAATTCGTTACTTTTCTAAAACCAAAAAAAAAATCTTCAATATAAAACAATTTCCACAAAATTTGCTTTCAAAAAAAAAGTAAATCTTTTACTTCTTCAACTAAAGACGATTTCCAAAAAATTTACTCTTTAAAAAAAATGTTTTACTTTTCTACCAAAAAAAATTTGTTAAAAAAAATTTTTTTTAATTAAAAATCATAAAAAAAATTGTTTACTCCTTCAAAAAAAAATTCTTTACTCTTCCAAAAAAAAAAAAGAAAAATTTAAAAACTTACTTCTTCAATTTTAAAAAATTTTCTACTTCACAATTTTAAATTTTAATTTAAATTTGGTGTGCATAGCATATTTGCAATAACTATTACACTGCGCAACTTTCGTAAATTTTGTTTCATTGCTTTTTAAATCGAAAAAGAGTCCACTTTTTTTTAAAATGTTACTGGTTAGGCGAAAATGAACTGGAATTTCACTTTTAAACATTTTTCACTATCACTATTAATTTTCTTTATTAAGTAATTCTTTTAAAGGGGCACAGATTGAAACTCACAATCTGGGGGTATCAGGTGCGATTATAGGCTAGGCCCTGGGTGCTTAGCTAAACAAAAAATCCTTCGAGTTTCTCCATAGAAAGTCTTTATAAAAAAAAAAAATTTTCTTACAAAAATTTGTTTTAATTTTTTTTTAATACTGTCTATTTAGTGCTGTTACCAGCCTACTTTTTTGTATTTAGAACATGTTCATATTGCCATAAAGCCTTTTTGTTGTAACACTTTTATAACATTAACCTAGAAAGGAAAAAATTTAACGCCTAAAAACATGCCAAAATTTCCTTTTTTCTCTCTTCATAATCATACGTTGTTGGTAACGTTTTAATTAAACAATTTCGATTCGTTTTAAATTTTGTGTAGCGTTCCATTTCCTTTTTATTCCTTTTTTTTCATAACTCATTATTGAAAGCAAACCCCGGCATTAGTTACAACACACATACATACAAGAAGAAAAAGTGTTATGATTTTTGTTTTGTTTGTTTTTTCATTATTATTATTGGCGGGGTTTTTTTTTTGTGTGTGGAAAACACATGAAAACATGCATATGCATGTGAGAGAGTGTGCATATGAGTGTGTGTGTATTTGAAAAGACTTTTTAAGCAATTATACTTTGTGCTAAATAGTAACGTATTACAGAGCCTGTAATGCTGCCATACATTGTGTAACTAATTTGTGTTATAACAAAGGAAGTGCGCCCTCCCACTTCTTTTTCTTACTTTGTTGGAATTAGAAAATGTATAAAAATTATTTTTTTTAGGTTCAGTTTTTGTTTATTTTTGGCTGGTTTTGGCTTTTGTCTTTGTGGACAAAGGGTTTCTTTGTGCTCGATTGAAATTAAGAGTTTTTTGTGAAAAGAAATGATTATTGTTGGCAGAAAAATTACCAAAAAAGCAAACATTCAATTGACTTTCTTTGTAAAAATAATTTTTTTTTAAATACAGAAAAGGACTAAAAGAAATGGGAGTCATAACTATAATTATAATCATAATGAGGTTTGCTTCTAGTAAAAGTTTAGAGAAGCGTGATGATACTAAAGTCGGTATCTTTTTTTAAAAAGGATCCTGCTTGTCTAGAGGTAACAGCGCATTTATACAGCCGCTTCAAATACAGGGCCTAAATTACCGTATTCGATATCGAGCAACTTGTATCGAAATTTTTGAATTTTTTCATACAAAAACACTAAAATTAAACACTATAGTTTTTATTTGATATCGAAATCTGTGATTTGGCCCCAGTACGAAAGGCTAAAGCCACTTCTGTATGGAGCTTTGGCCTTATCACATCGACTTGCATAAAGCAAAATAGCTTGCCCAGTGGCCATTAACAATTTCCTCTTGCCTGTGGTTGGTTATCCTGTGTTTAGCTCTATTTGGATTCGATTAGGGAAATACCCAGTCACTAAGTATATAAAAGAGATATCCAACGCAATGTTGAAAGTTTTAATTTATTATATGACAAACACCAAAACAAGCCAATGTCCTGGAAGGCTGAGCAAATATTATGAATTTTTTTTTTGATTATGGTGAAACCAATTTTTTTTTAATTATAAAAAAATTTAGTTTTGGAAAAGGCCAAGCCAATATCACTTACAGTTTCTATAACACAATTTCTTTTTTGTGGAAACATAAATTATGGTCGTATGTTTATGGGTTTCTGTTGAAAATTACCATAACAGAGGAGAGGGAGCATTACTAAAAAAAATGTTGCCTATTGTTTGGCTTTATAATTGAGGCATTCAGTGAGGAGAAGAAAATAATTGTATGAAATTTTTGCACATTATAAATTATTACCATTATTTTAATTTAACGTGGTTTTCTTGTTTATTTTCCCCAGAGTGATATAATTCTTTTGTCATTTTTTTTTTAATAAAAAAAATTTTTTTCTTTTTTTTTTTTGGTTATGAAAATTCTGTATAATAAAAGTTTTTTCTTTTTTAATTCAGTTTGTAACAAAAAAAAAAAATAATTGTTGTTACTTTTTGATCATTATAGCAAAGTGTGGTCTTGGTATTTTTGTGGCAAACTGTTGAAAATGTGGTAGAGCTTTATTTAACCACAAACAAATAAGTAACAGTTCAAACAACTTGCTCTGGCAAGACTACAGGAAACAGTAAAAATTTTACAGGAGTTTTAACAAAAAAAAAAAAAAATAATAAAAAAAAACCAAAACGAGACAAACGTAAAGTAACATTTAAAAGGAAGAAGAAGAGAAAGCCAAAAAAAAGAATTACAGCAGATGTGAACAAGAGTCTAGTCACAAATTTACTCTCATACAGTCATGTATGGTGGCTAAGAAAACCAATATTTGTTTAAAAACAAAAGCACTTTTTGAACGCAATGAATGCTGACTTTCTGGTAAAATGGTAGTGGTTTTCAGTTTTACAAAATAAGTTTTTCATTTGCTGATTTTTATTTAAAAAATTATACACGAAAAAAGTTAGCGCATGAGAACAGTGCAAGGAATTGAATGCGTTTAAATAACGAAAATATGCCTATAAAACATGCATTTAAAAATACAAAATATGCACTAATGCCCTTATGCAAATTAAAAAAAAGATTCATGGTTCGTCCCGTAGTTGCCCTCGGGTATATGGAAATTTCAAAAAATTTCAAAATAATCCAAAGTCACTTCCGGACGAACCATAGAAGATTACGGGATAGGACACATATCATTTTAAAGGGGACACAGTCTAGATTTGTAATCTACCACCCAAATACTCAGAAGTTACTTTGGACTATTTTTAAATTTTTTTTGAAATTTCCATATACCCAAGTACTCTTGTTCTCATGAATTTTGGCAGTTTCGATTTTGCATCCATAAAATAAAAACTACGAAGTTTTCAGAAAATGTAAAAACACTTACAGAAAGTTCGGAACCTTTTTGATTTTGGTAATTTTCCTGGGCAAAGTGGGAAATGATAAAACAGGGCAACAGCACTGGGGTATATGAAAATTTCAAAAAAAAAAAAAAATTAAAAATATTCCGAAGTAACTTCTAAGCATTTAGGCGGTAGATTACAAATCTAAACGACCTTCCCTTTAAAATGATATATGTCCCATCGCGCAATCTTCTATGGCTCGCTTGGAAGTTACTTTGGATTATTTTGAAACTTCCATATTCCCCAGTGCTGTTGCTCTAAGCGATTTAAGCAATTTTCCAACGAACCTATAAAGATTGTGGGATGGGACACATATCATTTTAAAGAGGAGACTATCTAGATTTGTAATCTATGGCTCAAATACTCAGAAGTTACTTGCACTATTTTTAAAATTTCCATATATCTCAAGGATTTTGGCAGTTTCATTAAAATTAAGAGGTAAGACAAACTTGATTCTTGTTTATCGGATACTCTCGGTTAAGATCTATTTGTTACATTAAGAAACCATTTAGTCAACGATAACATCCGTGGACAGCATGGCTATCAATCAAAAAAGGCTATGATTAGCAGGCACAACCACCTTATTTGCACCATAAAGCACAGACAACTACGAAATGCTTACAGTTAACATTAAAACTTAGTTGTAAGACAAACTTTGCTTTTTGCTTACCGGATACTTTTGGTTATGGTCTATTATTTATATTAAAAACCGTTACATCCTGCCTTTAATTATTGCTTAGTTGTAATAATGGCCCTTAATCTGCTAATAAATTTGTACAACAAATTAAAAATTTAATTATTTTTCAAATTAAATTTATGCATAAACATTGTTATTGAACTTTCTTTAATTCTTTTTGTTGTAATCATTATTTGTTTGACAAGATTCCTCTTCTCAACTAAATTCTTGTTTACCTGCTGGCTGTCTGACTTGCTGTTTTCTCAACAACTTTTCAAATATTCCAATTTAATTTATGCTCTAGCATCACTTAATAAATATTATTAGATAATTTTCAGTATGTAAATTAATTAAATTTCATTAAGAGACTTTCAAGGAAATTCCATAACAAACTTACAACACACCCAAGTGTACATGATGGTTCAATTATTGCTGCATATTTTAAGGCACATCTAACAACAAACTAAATTTTGCAAGTTACATGATATTAAAAAAAGGAATTTCTAAAGCATTAATATGACTATAAGTTTATATGTACAATTGCAGTAAGTTAGTCTTTTCATATCAAACAAGTGACAATAAAATCAGTCACAAGTAACAAACTGAATTTGATAACAAAAAGATTTTTCGTTTTGTAAAATAAAATTAAGCATAACGAAGGCAAGAAATAATAAGGAAGTGTATAATGAGTGTGTCTGTGTATGTGCTTGTCACATAACATGTGTTAAGTCACTTCCATTGAGCTGTAATATTTTTTGTTTAACGAAATACAAAAGCTGTTACTTATTTATTATGAAAGCACGGGTGCTCAAAATTTAACTGCAGACATGAAAATTATTCATAAATAAATACAAACAAACACACTAACTTGAAAAACATGAGCGTTACAAAATGATTTACAAACAAAGTTGCTCCAAAACCAGCAGAGACCAAATCATTACATTCGATATCAAGCAAAATCTATCGAAATTTTGAAATTTTTTCATAAAAAAAAAAAATTTCAATATGAAATTAAAATTTTTCTTTAAATTGATTTTTATCGAATCGAATGCTTTTAAATTTCTATTTCATTTAGAATCTTTTAGTTCTTTCTTAATGTAACTCCGCTACGCCTCTGCTTTGTTTTCTATTAAATAATACCGAACTGCAGCTTCATGCTGGGACCTTTTTGATACTTTTCAAAACAAAATCAAACAGCAATAAAACAAAAATTCTATTCTTTCTTATGAATGCTTCATTACTTAAGCAAACTTAGTAATGAAATCAGTCTGCAGCCCTTTAAGCATGAAACACACACATTCAACTATTGAAGTGTGCTATTGTTTGCTGGCAAAAATCAGTAAATTGCAAAAGTTTTCTGTTAAGGATTTTCTATTAAATTTCTTGTGCAGCAAAAAATATTAATTAAATTTAAGTTTTTAATCATCATTTCCCTTTACTAATTTCACTAATTCATTTTCGGAACTAAAAAGTTTTATTAATTCGTGTTTAATTTTTGGCCTAAAATAAAGGGGTTTTTAATGCCAGTAGCCTTTAATATTTTTAATCAAAAACTTGACTTAAAATGACTTGGTGTTGCAGTAACAGTTTACATAAATTTTGTTTTGTAGGGCTTATGGCGGGCGTGTGATTAGTCTGTCATGTTTGATTCTGGTGCTAGAGCTGCAGACATGCATTTTTAGCAAAGTATTTGAGCTGAAAAATGTAACGTGATTTTGTCAAGATTTTCCATTAATTAATTTTAATATGGCAGGGACATGACATGACATGAAAGAATGCTAACATGATACTGACAAGAAACTGATGTCAAATTGACATGATGTGAAAATGACTTAACACGGACATGACGCTTACATGATAATGATATGAAACAGACATAATACTGACATGAGACGGACATGACACGGATATGATACTGACATGACACTGATATGGAACTGATATGAAACTGACATGGAACTGATGCGATACATATATAACACTGATAAGAAACTGATGTCAAACTGACTGACATGACACTGATGTTAAACTGACATAACACGGAGATAACGCTTACATGAAAATGATATGAAATAGACATGATCCTGCCGTGAGACAGACATAATACTGACATGAAACTGATTTGAAACTTACATGATACCGGCATTACACGTACATGTGACTTACATGACATTGATAAGAAACTGACATGATATTGATATAAAATTGACATAACACTGACATTACACCGATAAGAAGCTGTCACTATCATGTCAGCTTTCATGACACTGACATAGAAGGATATGAAACTAACATGACACTGACATAATACTGGTACAACACTGACATGAAGCAGACATAATACTGACATGACACTGATAAGAAACTTACATGACACTGTCATGACATAAATAAAAAACTAACATGATAGTGACGTGACACTTACATGACACTGATAGGACATTGATAGGAAACTGACATTACACTGATAAAACACTGACAAGATAGTGACAGACACTTTCATGACACTGACATTGAAGGATAAGAAACTAACATGACACTGACATGGGAGGATATGAAACTAACATGACACTAACGCAATACTGATACAACACTGACATGCCAATGTCATGATACTCACGGTACACTAATACGATACTAACAGGACACTGACTTTAATCTGTTAAAGTGTCTTTATGTTAAGACATACTACTACTATATTTATTAAGACATTAAAAAGTTATTGACATGCCATTAGCATTTGATTTATTTAGTTTAAAATATTTAAACAGGTCATCATTTAAAATTATCTTAGTTTTTTTTTATTAATTAATTAAGTCACATTTTAAATATTATTATTTTTGGTTGTTGGTTCAGTTATTTTTTTTTTTGTTAATGTTCATTTCCCGTTCTTCGGTTTATTATTTTTAAGCAAAATTTTTTCTTCTACAAAAAATTTTAAAATTTTTCTTTTCTAGTCAAGGGAGTATTTTAATTATTCATTGCTGTTGACAAAAAATAACAGCCAAACTTTTTCTGCAATTTGATTTTATTTTATTAGACTACAATTTTCTAGAAAAAACTAGAAAATAAAAGCACAACCCTTGGCAAATCTAGTGATTTTCAGCTTGAGTTGCTGAAATTAACTTAAACACGAGAGTGTTTTTATACCCATAACCAAGTCACATACACCCAGTGATATACTAAAAACGTAAAGTAAAATGAGAAAAATTTGTTCTATTTAAAGAAAAAAAGGTCTCATGTGGGTTTTGTAACACTCATGCACTCACTCGCTCTAAGTGTTCAAAGATGTTGGTGGCTGGCTTGTAGTTTTTTGGTATTTTGTGTGTTATCTCTTCCTTGATTTTTGTACAAAAATAATTTTTGGGAAAATGTGCAAAAAAAACCGTTTTTTTTTAGTTTAGAATTTTTTGTTTGTTTTGGATTTAATGACAGTTTAAAATCTTGTCTCCCTATTTATCTCTTCTCTTCCAAATTACAAATTCTGTGTATGATTTTCAAACGATGCTGTTGTTGTTGTTGTTATATTTATATATTTAGTTTTAAAATAGATTAGTCTTTTGGGATATTTAGATAATTTGCTGTAGCTGTATTTACTTTTGCTGTTTGATTTTGTTGCTGTTACTGCTGATGTTGTTTTGGATTTTTCGTTTGTTATCTAGTTTTCTGGTTTGTTAGATTAAAGCCCCTAAATGTATGCTCGGGTATTTTATTTTTATGAGCTTTTTTGTTAATCAGATTTTTATGTTGCAAAAATAAACTAAAAGAAAATAATACTCGCATTAGGAACTGTAAGGGTTTTTTTCTACATAAAATTATAGATTATAAAAAAATGCTTCCTCTCACTTTCCCTTTATAATTGGAAAACCATAGATAAGAATTATTTCAGCACAAAAACACATTTAAAATCAAAAAGTTTTTAAGTCAACAAGTTTGCTTAAAACAATTCCAAATTTATAGTACAAAAATAGATTTTTCTTGCAATTCTTTGAGTAAAAAATCTGTCGTATTGAGAAGGACTCTTTGGAAAAAAAAGATTAATTTTTAGTTTAATAAAAAAGAAACAACAAACTAAATTTTCGATAGTGAAATTTGCATGTCATGCTGTAACACAAACAGTCAATTCATTTAGAAAAAATTTTTTAATATTTTTAACACCAACTTTACCAGCAAGTTTATGGATCGTGTTACATAAACAAAAAAATAGTCAAGTTGTTTTTTTTTTAATCACCTCCTAAATTACATAATAAAAAATTAAAAAATATTTTTCAAAATTAAAAAATTTAAATTTTGACTTCATAATTTTTTTCAAACCTAAAATTTTTTTAGGGCCAGTAGTAGCAATTCGTTTGGTTTTTAAAAAAGCATCTAGTATTTTATATTTATTCAAAATCCATTGCCTACTTATTTGCTTGAAAAGAGTTTTTCTTCATTTTTATATAAAATTTAAATATTAGAAAATTACCTCACCCTTTTTTTTAAAACTACAAGACAACAAAAAAATTATTATAAGCAGTTGCACACCACAAGCGAACAAATAGCTTTTACTTGCCTAAAAGACGGCAACAATTTTTGATTTAAATACATTGAACATACATTTGCAAATACAAAATAATTTAGGCCAAAAAGCAAACAATTAGAATTGTAGTAAAACCCTCCCCCCTCCACAAAAAAAAAAAATCTTACAGCCTAAAAGCTTTAGAAAAAACCTTTTTTTATGTGCAGGCAGATAACAAAAGGCAAAAAAAAAATATAAATTTTACTGGTTGGTTGCATTAAATATAAAACATAAGCCACCCAAAAATATGCTCTAGAAAATGTATACACCCAAAAATATGCTCTAAAAAATGTATTATATAACAAATGAAATATTTTAATAAAACTAAAGGGGAAAAGAAAAAGAGCACAAAGCATGATGTTAGAAAAATAATTTTCAATAGAATTTTTAGTTTGTTGTTGTTTTTGTTGGAGAAAAGTTTTTCTTTAAAGTTAACAGACCCAAAACTTGTTACTTTAATATTTTATAAACAAACAATTGCCAATCAAAAAAAACTTTACTTTTTAAAATATAATTTGCTAAATATTTTAAATCAAACACTCCCTGTAGAGGGCAGAGGAAACAATCTTTTCTTTAAGCTAATTAACTTTAAAACATAAAGTAGTGTTTAACAAAGTTACATACATCCATATTTACATGTCCGAAAAATATATCTTTAGGATTTTTTATTATTAATTTTTTTTCTAATTTAAAAGCTTAAAATATTGCGAATCAATTAAAACGAAATTTATTACAAGAGAGTAGTCCTTTCATTTAAAAATGTTTAAATAATTTCAGTACTTTCTAACTGGAATTGTAATTAAAATTACATATTTTTAAATAAAGGATATACGGGAGCTAGACATGTCCTTGTACGAATTAAGGCGAAATTTATTACAGAACATAGTAGCATCATTTCAGAAATATTCTGACTGTAATTTAAGCTTAAAATTGAATTTTTTAAAATAAAGGATATACAAGAGTGAGGCGTTTTCTTGTAGCAATTAAAATAAAATTTAACACAGGGTCTAGTAGCATCATTTTAAAAATTTTTTAACTTGTTTTGATGACTTTTGACTGTAATTGAAACTTAAAATTGAATTTTTTAAATGAAGAATATACAAGAGTGAGGCATTTTCTTGTAGCAATTAAAATAAAATTGATTACAGAGTGTAGTAGTAAAATTTCAAAAGTAATCTGACTGTGATTACAGTATAAAATTGATTTTTTTAAATAAAGGATATACAAGAGTGAGGTATTTTTTTGTAGCAATTAAAGTAGAATTTACCACAGGGTCTAGTAGAATTATTTTAAAAATTTTTTAACTAGTTTTGATGCCTTCTAGCTCTATATAAGATTAAAATTAAATTTTTTAAATAAAGGATATATGAGAGCTACGAATTTCGTTGTAGCAATTAAGGTAAAATTTAACACAGGGTGTAGTAGTATCATTTTGAAAATTGTAAACTAGTTTTGATGCCTTCTTGTAGCACAAAATCTAGTAGCATGAAGTTTAAAATTAAATTTTTTAAATTAAGGATATTCAGAACCTAGCTATTTCCTTGTAACAATAATAAAGTGAAGCCTAATTAAAAGTTAAATTAGAAATTATTTCATTACAATAATGAAATTAGTTCATTAAATAAATGAATTATTTTTTTAGTTTAATGAAATGTGCCATTATTTGAATAATAATGAATTTTTCATGAAATTAATGATTAAATTCAGAGAATATATGAACAAAATTCTCTCCGTGTAATCTCAAGGTAAATTTTATTATAAAAAAATTACAAAAGGACCTGACAATATTATTTATTTATAAAAATTTTATGTTTAAAAAAATAGCTTCAATTTGTTTTAAAATTTTTATTATTTAAGTAATTTTTTTCTTTCATAAAATTTTGTAAAATTTTTTCTTTAAAATTCTAAATATTTTCTACTATTTTTGTTTTTATTCAATTAACTTTTTTTACCTAAATTAAACTGTCTTTATGTATATAAAACCATTTTTATTATGTTTTTCAATTATTTGCATGGAAAACAATAAATTTTCCAAGAAATTTAATTAAACCCATACAGAGAAATAGAGAGACAAAGAGACAAAGAGAGCAAAAGATTATAAGCTTTTTGTTTCATTTGCAACACAAGGCAGCATATGTGTTGCATACTTTATGGGACAGCTTTAGTTTTAATTCTTCACCTCAAAATATAACCCAAAACAAAATACGAAATACAAAATGCAAAATACTTACTAAGTACAACAGCAATAAACATACCTTAATACTCTGTATTTATTAGTTTATTTTTATTTTTTTTATTTTCATTTTATTTTATTTTTTTATTTTTTTTTTTGTGGTAGTAGAGAAAATAGCAGAGCAGGACCTTAAAAAATTAAAGGAAAATAATTTTTGAAACAACAAATATTTAGTATAACCCAACAAGATAAAGAAATTGTAAAAAAAAATTGGAAATTTGTGTAATAAAAATATCTTAGCTATAGCCGGGACTTACTATTTGAAGTCAAGCACTGGCTCAAATTTAAGTAAATCATAAGAACAATGGCTAAGCCACAGTTACAAGGGCTAAACGAAGAATCATCAATTAGTGTGGAAAATTGGACGAAAATTGGTGAAAAAAACAAGTGAGTGATGATAAATCATTCGATTTAAGGACACTCGCTCGTAATTTTGGAATACGATTTTACTTTGGTTAAAGCCTGCCCGCGTATGTGGCTTTTGCTATACCAGAAACTTTTCCTATTCAGTTTATATTTATACCAGCGAAACATATTAATATTTATCTAACAGTGTGACAACAATAACAAAAAAAAAAAAAAAATAGGAACGAACATTAAAACTAAAAGACATAAAAGATAAAGTTTTTTGTTTCGTTTTATTGTTGTATGAAAACAGTTGTGAAATGCATATGGTGAAAATAAACAAGAATTATTTTGCAAAATAATAATTTAAAAGTGGTTTCAATAGCAGGGCTTGTTAGTTCATGTGTGTGTGTATGTAATGTAGATTTGTGTGCGTTAAATTAAACAGAATAAAAAAGAATTTAAAAATTTGAAACTGAGACCAAATTATGTGTTTAATGCCCATACAGTGGAAAGGAAGAAGAGTAAATTTACAGACTAATTAATATTTAAAAAATTTAATTTGGGTCGTAATAACTATTTTTTAAATTCTCTGCAAGAACGTACCAATCACACACATATCCTTTATTTAAAAATTTAAATTTTAGCTTCTGTTACCATCAAAATCAAGTAAATATTTCCAATACTATGCTACTATCCTCTGTAATAAATTTTGCCTTAATTATTAAAAGGAAAAAACAAGCTGCCGTATATCCTTTATTTAAAAATTTAAATTTTAAGTTTCAATTACAGTGAGAAGACCCGAAAACTGAATAAATATTTGTAAAATGATGCTACTGGACCCTGTGTTAAATTTTTTCTTAATTGCTTCACTAAAATGCCTAGCTCCCATATATCCTTTATTTAAAAAATTTAATTTCAGGTTGCAATTACAGTCGCAATATTTTTAAAATGGTACTATTAGGCTCCATGTTAAATATTTACTTAATTGGTAAAAAGAATAACCAACCTCCCATATATCCTTTATTTAAAAAGTTAAATTTTAACTTCAATTAGAATTAGGAGGCATCAAAACCTTTTAAATATTTTTAAAACGGTTCTATGTGCCTTCATTGGTTAAGGGAAATGCCTAGTTGCCGTGTATCCTTTATTTAAAAAATTTAAATTTTAACTATAAATTCAGTCTGAAGTCATCAAAATTAGTTTAAAATTTTCACAATGTTTCTACTAGACCATGTGTTAAATTTTACCTTAATTGCTACACTGAAAAGCCTAGCTCCCATATATCCTTTATTTAAAAAATTCAATGTTAAGCCTCAATTACAATCACAATATTTTTAAAATGATACTACTACACTTCGTGTTATATATCGACTTAATTGGTATGAGGAAAAGCCCAGTTTTCATATATCCTTTATTTAAAAAATTAAATTTTAGGCTGCAATTACAATCAGAAGATGTCAAAACTAGCTAAATATATTTGAAATGATGCTACTATGCTGTAAGATAAATTTTGTTGCAATTGGTACAAGGATATATTTAGCTCCCATATATCCTTTATTTAAAAAAAATTCCTTTTAAGCTGCAATTACAGTTAAAATATTTTTGAAATAATACCACTACATGCTGTATTAAATTTTAGCTCAATTGCTTCACTAAAATGCCTATCTCCCATATATCCTTTATTAAAAAAAATCACTTTTTAAGCTGCAATGACCGTTAGAAGGTATCAAAACTAGTTAAATAAATTAGAAATGGTAGTATTACGCTGTGTCATGAATTTTTTTGCAATTGGTGCAGGGATATATTTAGCTCCCATATATCCTTTATTAAAAAAAATCACTTTTTAAGCTGCAATTACAGTCAGAATGCTTAAAAAGCAGGTAAATATTGTTAAAATTAGCCTACTACACTCCTTGATAAGTTTAAACTTAATTGCTACAAGGAAATAATTTCCTTAAATCGCAAAATTTATGAAATATTTCATTAAATTAATTAATTAATACATTTTTCTTTCAGTGTTTTTTTTGCTTTGTAGCCATCGTTATTATATTTTATTAACAAATTGTTTTTCATTTGTTTTTTATTAGGAAGACATAAATATTAGTAATGAAATGTAGTATAAATTTAGGGGAGGATAACAAATCCTTTTTGTTTTGTGTCTTGTCGTATCAATAACAACAGTTTAGTAAACGGGGTTGTTTGGCATGTTTGTTTACAAGTACTTGTTTATGGAAGTAGTTGAACAGGGTTTTTTTATATTTAAAAAAAACACTTGTAACAGCACAAAGCTTTAATTTCATTAATTTGTTTGCATAATATTTTTCCAAATAGAGGGCGAATTGTGGATGAATTATTATTCAAGAATTGAAAACTCTTTAAATTTTTTTTGGCATGAGGTGAGAGATGTTTAGATTTAATATTTTTTTTAAGCATTGCCCTAAATAATAATAATATTGCAAGGCCGTTGCTGTATTGTAGTTATTCTGCTTAAAGCTGGTCAAACAACTTTATTATGAATATTTATTTTGACCTGGTTTTAGTTTTTTTTTTTTTTAATTATTTCAAGTTGATATTTGACCTTTTGCTAAAATTAAAATGGGTTTTTTTAAGCCAGAGATTTTAATTAGAAATATTTTCTTTTATTTAAGGAAAATAATGAAACACGCACAATATTTCGTTTTATTTATTTTGTTTTGCTTGATATTTCGCTTCTATAGGATGTTCTAGTAAGAATTCATGCTAAAATAAATTGATTTTTTAATGTCGCGGTGCGATCATAGCCCATAATGATAATAATAATAATAATAAATTTAAAACAAACTTGAAAAGTGTATTAAAGATTTTAAATTACAATTAGAAAAAACTGAAATTAAAACAAAAACTAAAAAATTAAAATTTTGTCAGGCTGCAAATAAAAACCTGTAAAAATTTCATGTTCTTACTCTTGGTATTAAACTCTCCACCCAGAGTTTCAGTGATAAAATACCTGTATGTCTGTAAGTGTGGGCTGTGCAATAGGCAAAAGTTGAAATATAAATTTAATGGGCAATATTTCAAAAGGCAGGCAGGCAATATGTTGCAAATTTCATGCAGTTTAATAACAATATCAAACACTCACACACTCACAAGCACTACAAACCAAATATGTACTCAATACATTACAAATATGTCGTTTACATGTTTGTAAGCCAGCAAACAATTTTTATTCAGATGGTTAAAGATAATTTGCACTTTTAGGGGGGTGGGTATTTTGATTTGGCAGCAGCAAAATCTTTGTATGCTAATGAATTGTTTGTTGGGTTTTATTGTTATTCGTATTTTACATGTCTGTATGTAAGTGCCTGCTTGTTTATGTTTGTGTATGTTGGTTGCTGTGTGTGGTTAAACAAACAGATGTAAACTGCTAGTTTGCCGTCATTATTATTATTTTAATTTTTTTTTTTCGATTCGGTTAATGATAAAGCAGCAACATACATACATACATGTTGCTTATTAATATTGTTTGATGTAAATTGTAGGAGTAAATTTTGTTGATATAAAATATTTCATTAAATTAATAAAAAAAATAGATGAGGGAAATTTTTTTTTTTTTTTTGACAATGAAAAACAAATTTTCTGATTTTGGATAAGCATTATTTTTCTATGATATTTTTGATTCCTTGATTCAATTAAATATTCTCCAAAAATTTTTTACCAAAGAAATTTTTTTTTTTTTTTATAAATGAGAAATATTTTTTTATGGTACCAAAAAAACCGAAAAATAGAAAAACTCCCAGGGAAGTTTTATTCATATTTGGGCTGATAAAATCCTGCCACTGGTTCTGTTAATGAAAAAGTTAAGAAAAAAATTTTTTATGGGAAAAGTGGAAAAACTGTTGGTACATTTTTATTCATAATTGGCTGATAAAATCCTTCTTCTCTTAATTTTTTTTTTTATTTGAAATTTGCCGCTGGTTCTGTTATTGAAAAAGTTAAGAGGAATTTTTTTTATGGGAAAAGTGGAAAAACTCCTGGTAAATTTCTATTCATAATTGGGCTGATAAAATCCGTCTTTTCTTAATTTTTTTTTAATTTGAAATTTGGCGCTGGTTCTGTTAATGAAAAAGTTAAGAGGAATTTTTTTTAATGGGAAAAGTGGAAAAACTGCTGGTAAATTTCTATTCATAATTGGGCTGATAAAATCCGTCTTTTCTTAATTTTTTTTTTTTTTGTAATTTGAAAATTAAAAGTTATAAATTTCAATGAAAGGCTGCTGGAAGTTCTGTTAATGAAAAAGTTAAGAGAACACTTTTTGTAGCCCACAATTATTCTTCTAAACATTAACCCTCTTATCCAAAATAATTAACGTACACTTTAAAGTCAACGTTATCGAAATTTTTCATATAATTTTTTCATAAATTTTACTTTAAAGTCTACGTCAAATTTTTTTGGATAAGACGGTAAGAGACCTGCTGTGCTGTATTTGCTTTTTAAAAAATTTATTTTATTTTTTTAAATATTTATTTTCCTAAATTGCATTTATGTTACGGAAAATGAAAAAAACACAACTTATGCCAAAAAAAAAAACAAAACAAAATTATATTCCTGTCAATGACATTTTAAAAAGCGGAAACGCATAAACTTAAGTGTTGACATGTTATTTTCTTTTTCATGGTATTATTTTGTCAACAACAATAAACAAATAAAAATAAAAAACAAAAACAACAAAACTAAATAAATAAAAAAAACCATATTAAAGTCTCTGCCAAAATTATATAGAAAAACAGTGAGAACGGTTTTTGAAATCTCAGTGTTCTAACTAAGACGATGTGCTACACATTTTTACTCAAGACAGTCAGTTGTAGGTACCACCCCTCTGAATAAATAAGAAAATTTTCAGCAGCAACACAGCAAAAGCCATATCACACCTTTATTTGTTTGTTTGTCTGTTCGAGACAAAATTCCTGAAGTGTCAAGTGTAGCTGTTTCTGGTTTCCTTTTTTCTTTTCCTTTATTTTTTTAAGCAAATATTACCTTTGCTTTAAATTTTTATGTTTTCAAGAGGATTTAAAACAACATTTCTTAAAAGAAGGTTAAAAAAAGCAACACATTTTATAGCAAAAAAAAAAATAAAAATTAATGAATGAATAACAAAAGTGAAAGTTAAAAAATCAAGAACGTTTCTTAAAGTAAAAATATTATGTTGCTTTATAAAATGCCTATAAATAATTTTTTTGTTTTTTGGGCCTAGTGTATCATAATCAATTTCAATGTTAGTAAAATGTCAACACATTAAAGTTTCCTTCTTTCATCATGGTGATTTACTCTAATACAGAACAAACAGGAGATTCGCCATATAATTTCTAATAACTCAAAAACTATCTGTGTGATGAAATCCATTTCTGCTTTGAGATAACCCTAGCTAATAACTTTTCTGATAAATGAAGAAAATAATTTAGAAAATTCGAATTACAAAAAGCAAATTATTTTGTGTTTAATTTAATAGCATATTTTGGGTAGAAATAAAATAATTTTTTCTATGTTGTAGTCTATATTTTAACCCAAAGTAGGCAACACAAAATTAAAACTAACAAAATAAATAATGTAAAAGGCACTTTGTGTTTACCAACACATTCAATTAATTATTAAACATTCAACTAAATTACTCTACAAATGAAAGAGTATTTGGAATTGAATAATAAAAAAAGAAATAATTTTATATTTATAACTAAATAACAACACTTTTATGTTATTTATTTCGCATAATAAAATTCAGCTGACCACACAATTTATTTATATGATGAAATGTCAACTGTAATTATGAGTTAATCAGCTGCAGGAAAATAGAAAACAGAAAACAAAAACTATATAAAATAAAGGGCTGCACAAGCCTACCTGAAATGGCTTAAAAGCACTTTTTATTATAAAATGTTGGTAGTGATGCCTAACTTTCAAGTATGCTTGGGCAGTTCTTTAATATAAAAAAAAATGTTTTTAGGTATGGATAAATTTATGTGTTGCCTACTTTCAGGTAATTAAGAAATTTATATTTTGCTGTTTATATAAAATTGTCACGTACTTTTTTTCGGGTAATTATAATTTAATAAATATTTTATGGGTAACATTTGGTTAATAGAAAAGCACGCAGACAGCCAGGCCAACAGGCAAAATTAAATTAAATAAAATAATAATAAAAAAAAAATACATGCAGGCCTTTGATACAAAATTTTTAGAGAGTTTTGAAAAAAAAAACTTTTGGCTTTTTTGTTATAGACAATTCACTGATTTAAAAAGTATTTTTATTAAAAATAAAAATTTCTAAAGAAAAATATTTTAAGCCCTTAAAAAAATTAAA
This sequence comes from Thelaira solivaga, assembly GCA_947397855.1. NCBI lineage: Eukaryota > Metazoa > Arthropoda > Insecta > Diptera > Tachinidae > Thelaira > Thelaira solivaga. Next base: position 5,471,160 of record OX377612.1, on the reverse strand, counting down.
TTTAATGTGAGTAAACAAAAAAAGTAAAAAATAAAAAAAACTATAATTATTCATTAAATTGCAGGCTTAACAAAAAAATTTTTTTTTATAAAATTTTGGCCGTTTTTCTTTCAAAACTTTTAGCTGCTTATTAAAAAAATTACATATAATTGATTAACAAACGTTTTATAGAACATAAATCTAGATTATTTGACCTTTTTATCTGAAAGTAAATAAATAAATATTTTTTAAACTTGTAGGCCTTTTATATATTTTTATTTATTATTAAATTAGTTTCTTGCGTGTGTCTTTCTCAAGGGAAATAATTTTATAATGAAATGAGAAAAAATTTTCAAAATATTAGAAACTAATTTAATAATAAATAAAAAAAGCTTAAAAAATATTTATTTATTTGTTTTATAGAACATCTTTCAAAAATAAAATAAATTTTTTTAAGTGAATATTTTTTTCCTTTTGCAAACTAATTAAAATGTTACAAAAACTAGTGATATTAATAGACAATTTTTTTTAAAAAACCAAAGAAATTACTTAAGCCAAAATCACAAAATTTCTTAAACATCAACAAAGCTAACTAACCCTGTAACTTATGCTACAAAATTGTAATAACCAAAACTTCTAAGCCGGTAACAAATCTAACTGCAGTAAAAAAAATTTTTTTTTAAATCTATTTTAAAGCACTTTCTTAATTGAATAATGAAAGCTGTCTTAAAGCAATAAAATTTAATGTGAGTAAATAAAAAAACAACATTATCATTAATTAAATTTTATATATAAAATACAATACTGCAGCTTCTATAAAAAAAAATATTTTTTGTGTAGTTTTGTTTTTAAGTTTTTAAAATGCAAGTTCCAAAAATAAATTATTTATAAACTACAGTTTTATGTATTATAGATGATGTGTGGGTGCAAAACTATAGCGACACATTTAAACAAGAGCCTTCCTAATATTACAAACACGTAAGTTTGTATGAATGGTTGCATGCATGTAAAAATAGACTTTAATGAAACCTTACAATAATAAAACTTATACCTCAATATAACACATAGTTTTTTTTGGACCGGCCACGCCCAGTTTTACTTATATTTTTTAATAAAAAAATGTACATGTTTTTTTTTTAATAATTAAAATCCCTAAAAAGAAAATTTTAATTATTTTAATACAAAAGTAGCTGTAAATAAGGGCATGGTCGATACAAAAGTACAAGAAAGCTTTTTTAAAGTCTATGTGCCCAATTTCAAAAAAAATCCTTTGAAAAACAGAATTTTAATTTTTAAAAGTCTAGAATTTGTGTAAATATTTCCTGCATTGAGTGGATTTTTATTTAAAATTCACATTTTTTTAAACAAAATTTAATTTTATTAAAAACAAAATAAAATTTTTTTATACTTTTAACCAAATTAATGCAAAATGTTTTTATTACCCTGAAATATGTTTTTAAAGAAACGCTGCAGAAAATTTAAAAAAAAAAATTAATTAACTGCCAATGTTTTTCTTAAAGAAAACTACTTAAAACACCAACAACAAAGTTTTTATTCATTTTTATGCAGCAATTCTTTTTTTTTAATGTTAACAATCTCTGTTTATCATCGTGTCTTTTTTTTGTATAAATGAAAAGTGAAGAGTTTCAATTAATTTTGTTTTTCTTTGCAAAACATTGTACTTGGTAACAACAAATTGCATTTAATACAGCAACAACAATTAACTTAACAGCAGATAATTAATTATTTCCTGAACTTTAATTTCAAAAAACCCTAAGAGAGAGACAGGGCAAACGAGCTGTAGAAAACGTCAAATGCATTAAACCAGACTAAGCAGCAGAGTAAAAGAAAAAGAAAAAATAAATAAAATTTATGAAGAAGACTAAGAAAATATTAATTGAAATGTCTGTTTTCATTTTCGTTTTCTTTTAAGAGAAAATATTGATGTACCGTTTAGGGTTTCATATCCTGTTGGCTACCTTGCTTTAAAGTTTAACTTATGATTCCCTTGGATGACTTCAAAAATAAATTTTTTTTAAACTTTAATTTGACCAAAAAACCAAATGAAAATATTGTGTGGGTTCATGTGTTTGCTTGCTCTCTTTACCCTAAGGAAAAGTTTAAAGTGCTTTTGATAGTGCAAGAAAAACAAGTATGTATTAGTTAAGTTTTGTAAAGCTTAATAGCTAAAGTTTGCTTTCGTTGGCTTTCCTCTTACCAAAGAGTTTTAAGATGTCTATCTATTGCAGTTTTATTATTTCTTATTTGTCGCCGTACTAGTTTCCTTTTATTTTTTGTTTGGTATAGCATACTTTCAGAAGTAAGAAAAAACAGAAATTGCTTTCTGTAGCAAAAAAAGTAAAGGGGTAACACAATATAAACGCGAAAGTTTTTCTTGTGCATTAAACCGTTTTTTTTTTACCTCGCTCTTTCTGTGAGTGTGTGTGTGTTTTTTTTTTGAGGTTTAGTAACTAGAAATCAAAGTCAATAAACTTTAATCAAGACACACACACACACACACACACACACACACACACACACACACACACACACACACACACAAACAACCAAAAAAAAAAAGGTTAAGAAAAGGTATGTTATTGGGAAAACTTTTAAAAGTTTTTTTAAGAGAATGAACAGAAAAACTCATTTAAAGAAAAGTTATTTTTAAAGCAGATGTTTAGGAAAAAATTAAAATTTTTTTAAAGCTGCAGCAGGTTAAAAAATTTAGTTTAAAGGTTAAACAAGAATTTTATTAAATTTTTTTTAATAAAATTTTTTTTGTATACAAATTAGTCAGCCCGCAAAAAATTTATGTTTTTATAAATTTTCATCATACAAATATAAAAATTAAATAATTTAAAAAAAAAAATGTCTGCAATTAACACAATTAAAAAACAATATTTTTTTAGAAAAATTATTTTTATTTAATTTTATTTTAATTTAATTTTTTTATATTTTTTCCTTTTTTAAACTTTGAAAAATTTTAGAAAAATAATTTTTTAATAATTTTTTTTTATTTTCTTTCCTTTTTTTTAAATTTGAAAATTTTTATAAAAATAACTATTTATTTATATTTTTTTAATTATTTTTTTTTATCTGTTTAATTATTTTTTTTTAATTTTTACAAAAATAATTTTTTATTAATTTTTTTCTTTTTTAAGCTTTAAAAAATTTTAGAAATATTATTTTTTTATTCTATTTTTTTTCTTAGATTTTTTTTCCTTATATTTATTAAACTTGAAGATTTTTTTCTTTTTTTAACTTTGACAATTTTTAGGAAAATAGTTATTTTTATAATTTTTGTTTTGTTTTCTTTTTGTTTATTTTTTTTTATTTTGTTAAACTTTGAAGAATTTTTTTTAACCTCAAAAAATTAAAAAAATATGATTTTTTTTATTTTCTTTAATGTTTTTTTATTTAATTTTAGAAAAAATTTTTTTTCTCTTTTTGCCTTATTTTAATAAAAATTCTTTTTTTTTTATAAAATTTCCTGAAAAAGTTTTTTGAACAAACTAAATTTATGACACTTGTGGCTTGAAAATAAAATAAGTCTAGATTTAATATTAATCATACGGCCAGCTGTACACAGAGAAGAAAATTTCAATTTGTGTCATCTTTTGAAAAACTAAATTTTTTTTATTAGTTTAATAAAACTAAACAGCAAGCTTTTCTGTTTTTTTTTTTTTTTTTGTAACAGAGATGCTGCTAAAATTTGCATATTTTTGTCATAAAGAACTTTTCGTATCTTGTACTTTTAAATATTTTTGTTTTACATTTTTAGATCTTGCTAGACTCAGTAAAATTAATACCCCTCCTCAACTGTAGCTCAGCATTTTATAACATAAACTTTTCATTTATGGCTTCTGCTTTTAAGTGTGTAATAAAAGTGTTTAAATATTATCAACACTTTCTTTTTTTATTATTTATTTATATTTTGTTTTTCTTGCTTGCTTGCAAAATGTAATAAAAATTGTGTAGCACAAGCAAAACAAAACAGAAAATCTCATAAAAAAATTATTGAAAAGTTAATAGGTTAGAGATAAACAACAAGTAAAAAAAAATATTAAAAAAGTTGTAAACAAGCTGTAGTTAGCAAAATGGAAATCTATAAAAGGAGTTATAAATTTTTGTACAGTAATAAAATAAAAAACTATTTAAAAAAAAAAGAAAAACAAAAAAAAAATATTTTAAAATAATAAATAATAAATGTTTGTTAGACTTGAATATCTAACACTAAAAGTATCAGGTAAATTGCTTAAAACTAACATAAAAATTTTGCAGATGATCAGAGAAGAGAAGATCTACAAAATGTAACAACTATAATAATGCACAAGCATACTTGAAATGGCTTACAAGATCTTTTTATTACAAAATATACACACGAGTGCAACAAAATAAAACATACGATGACCTAACATATCCACCTTCTTTTATTATTGTTGTAATTTATTAAAGAAAACAAAATACATAAGAAAATAACTCTTTAACTATTAAAGAGATCACGTACATAGTGTTTTGTTGTTATTAATTAAACTACTATGAGAGCAATTCATATCTTCTCTAATAATGAGACCAAATGATTTTTGTTTTCGTTTAAAAACAAAACATAACTGAGATTCCCCGTAATTTTTTTTTACATATGTATGTATGTTAAAAATGTATGTCTTTGCTTGAACACACTCACATTATTAAATAGATTTTTATTACAAATTATTTAGTTTGTCGGGAGCTCTTAGTCGGTGCGTATCAAATAGAAGTTTAGTTCGGTATTGCGTGTTAGTAAAATACAATAAAAAAACTGAAAACTTAATACAAGTTGATCGATTACAATATACTCGTATAACCTATTTAAAAAAAAAATCAAATTTTTGTAAATTTAAATAAAAGTAAATTGTGTGTAATAACCTCAACTTCCAATAGCAAAATTAAAAAGAAAATTAAAACGTTCAAAAATTTATTATATTTTTTCTATACAAATATTTTCTTATCTATAATTTCATATTGTTTTAGTGAAAATTCAATTTTTTTCTACATCCTAATTTCGTTTTCTTTTGTACAATATTACAAAGTCAGTTAGCGTTTGAAACATTTTTTACAAAATACAGTTTCAAAAAAAAAATTTTAATTTTTATGGTCTAGTAAAATATTTAATTTTGCAAAAATTATTTTGTTGCTAAAATGAAAATATTAACCTACTTATCAAAAGAAAAAAAATTAAACTAAACTTTATGATAATTTTGTCTAAGGAAGTATTAGGTATAAATAAATATGTGAATTTCCAATATATATCTATTCAAATTCTCTTTTACTGTAAGGTAATAAAAAAAATTTCATCAAAGCATGCACAAACAAAATTTTTCAAAATTAAAGCCTCCACAACAAAATCAATAAAAAAAACCAACCAAGTATTGAAAAAAAAAATTATGTAAACAAAAACAGCCAACTTATATTTCAAAGCAATAAATACGATGAAGAGAGTAAATAATTCTTATAAAAAAAACTCTACACTCATCACTTGCTTTGTTTTAATAAGACATAGGATGATCAAGCAAAATTTCACAACAAACAAATCCCCACAATTGGTAAAACAACTAGAGAGTTTTCAATTCTCTTTATTATTCACTGTGCTGCTCTCCCCACTCAACCACTTGTGTATATATACCTGCATAAAAATGTTGCTTTTTCTGGTTTAGTTTCGTGAAATTTTTGCAGTGTTCGGTTGAAAATCTATAAACGCTCCGTAAAGTTGTTAAAAATTATGGTAAAAAGTGCAATAATTTAAATAAAATTAATAAATAAATATAATTTAATTAATATTCTATAAGTTTACAAAAAAATTTATTAAAATAGTTAGTTTTTTCATTGCTAAAAGTGTATTTGAAAATTTTTTCCCAATAAAGCAGAGCAAACTCAGTTGGTTTTTTGGTAGACTGCTGCGGCAGCAGAGAAAATTTGTGAGTTTGTGCTATTGTGGCTTAGGTAGGTCAGCCTAGGCAGCAAAAACAATTGCGTTTTGTGTGCGTGTTTTATTTTCTGCAGTAGAATGGAAAAAAATAAAAGCAGCAAAGTAAGCAAGGAATTGAGAAAATTGTTTGTTTTTTTTTTATTAAAAGTTTATAAGAAATATGTGTGCCGGTAAAGCAGAGTAAAAACGTAGAGCAAACTCAGTTGATCGTTGTGACTGCCTGCGCAAGCAGAGAAAAATTGTGAGTTAGTGCTTTTTTTATTTAGGTAGGTCAGCGTAGGCAGCAAAAACAATTGTGTGCCTGTGTTTTTTTCTTTGTGCATTAATAACAGTAAAATGAAATAGGATAAAAGCAATTAGATAAATAAAAATTGAAAGAAATCAAATATAGAATGTAAGCATGGAAAGTGCTTAAAAAATAGATAGGTTTTATTTTTTATTAAGAGAAAAACCGCTGTGTAGGAAAAGTAAATAAAAAACGGCCTTATTCTTGAAAAACATATTTGTTTATTAAGTTCAAATGTTCTATGGGAAATTTGTTACTTGTTAAAAAAAATTTTGTTTTACATGAATATGACCTAAAGAGGTTAAATATTTTTTCTTAATTTGAAAAATAAGTAGTTAGTTTGTTTTAAAAGAGGAATATTGTTGTAGTAAAAAATATGTAGAATAAATTGTTATTTATTTAGTAAATTAATAAAGGGAAATAAATAATATGAGAAGAAGCTTTGAGGGCCTTATTGTACCTACCACTTGTTTTATTGATTCAACGTTTTCTTTTTATGCTCACAAAATAATTTTTGATATATATTTCTTACTTTTTGTTGCTTTCTTTTGCTTTCTCTACATTCATAATAATATTCTGTTTAATGCTGTATACTTCTAATCAAATTATTTGAAATAAGAGTAGATAAATAAGAAAATAATTATAATAAATATAATAATAAATAAATAAAATTTAAAAAAAATTCCGTATGTTTGCGTGAAATATATTTTTTATCGCGTTCGCAAGTAAACGTAATGGCTTGAAAAAGTTGTCATGCGCGAATGATCGCGGGAGTGCCGGGAATTAATTAATCACAATTTAAATAGACTGCAGTGGTGATTAATTAAATTAAATAGACTCACCTAAATTGTGGTTAGCTGAGTGATCGGCTTTCAGAGGAGTAATCCAATCTATCACAATTTAAATAAACTGAATAGTGATTAATTGAAATAAATAATCACACCAAATTTTAAAAATTTAAGTGTAGGAGTACGCGATCGGTAGTGCCGGGTATTAATAAACTCAATAAACGTAAATAAACTGCAAAATTGTGATTTTTATAGGGCTTCAAGGAGGTCTATCACAATTTGAACTACAGTTTAAAAAAAAAAAAAATCAATCAAATACACAACATTCAAGAATAAAAAAAATTAAGTGCTAGAACGTCGGGTGCGTCATCGCAAGTGTGTGGGACAATAAATTCTTGAATAAATAAACTGCAAAATTGTGATTTCCTGTGTTTGATACACATGAGATTCAAGGTGGTTTTGTCCCCGTCACAATTTGAACTACAGTGTTACAAATTTTTAAAAATGCAATCAAACAATTGATCAACATTCGTCATGAGAACAATATTAAAAACCAGGTTAGTTTACATTTTTTTTTCAATGAAATTAACAATCACTATTTTATTCTAATTATAATTAGACCTTATGTTGATTGGTTTAAGTGGTGGCTTGACGGCCTTCAATTAGAATCGCAAGATTCCATTTTGAAGCACCTACTCGCCAATACTAACTAAAACCCTTGGGAAATTTTGTATTTGTTTCTTTATTTCATTAAATGTTTCACTTAAAATTTAATTTTTCATTAATGTCGTTGTTCTTTTAAATAATTTTATTTTTTATTGCACCTTTTTCAAATCATGTAAACTTTTAATATATTTTTTTTTTGAGTTTTCAATATTTAAATATATTAAAACTTGCTTTTTATTCTCCTGATTTGCACTTTAATTTTTTTTTTTATTAAGGTGAATCAATATATGAGCTGTTACTTTTGAAAGTGGTATAAGTCCACTTTTCAAAAAAAAATATTTGTTGGAGGTAATTTTAGCCTTTTCATACTTAAATTAACGCCAACTCATTTTTGTTCTAAGTAGACTTATGTCACTTTCCAAAATAATGGCTGATATTTTAGCAAAAATTATCTGGGTTTTGCAAAGTTTGTTAACACTTCAGTTGTGCCATTTTTTTTAAAGCTGTTTAAAAATTAAAAAGGAAAATGAAAAGAATTTAAATAACAACTGACTGTTACTTTTACTAGTTTTCCTACTTCGCTAGTTACTGTCATTTACTGTTGCTGAGTTTATATTTTTTTATACAGGAAAAAATTTTTTTCTTTGTGGACCCCTCCGCCCAATTTTATTTTATTTTTTTTTACAACTAAAAATTGAGCTGTATTTGATGGAAAAAAGTTGGAAATTTTTTTAGCCCAGCAGACTTACTCTCAATTTTTCTTTGGTCTTTTTTTTTTAGAATTGTACTCTCCATTTATTTGAAATCAATTTTCCACACATCACTTTCAAAATGATTTGCCTTTTTTTTTAAGAATTTTTGCTTTCCAAATAGATTTGCTATTAAATAAAAGTTTGTTGTAGTAGTTTTCTCTCTGAAAAAAAAACCTAAACACAGCCTATTGTGTTTCAAAAAAATTGCTTAAAATGTTTTATTTTTCTTTGTTGCTTTTTGTTGTCAAAAAAATCTTGCTGTTGCTAGGCTGGGGTCCTTTGATTTGTGTTATAGAATTTTAGTTGTGTTTATGACAGTTTTTGTTATTTTGTTTAATCCCCTTCTAAATGTGTATGTGGAGTTGAGTGTTGTGTTAAAAACAATCAATAGCTTGTTAGTTTCTGTCTTTTTTTTTAATCAGCTTAGTGATGTGTATGGGTGTGTGTCTGTGTGCTTGTTCAAGAGCCCTAAAGTCTTCAATAGCTTGCCCAATTTAAAATTTTTAACTGTAGAAGAATAAGTTTAAGTGCTCCTTCTTTTTAAGTGGTTGTTGTAAGTAGAACACTTCATGGTTTGTTAGGTTTTCTTATTGTCAGCCTGTAAGTTGGCAATTTTTTTAATAAATAATAAAATTGATTTATAAGATTATAAAATTTTTTGTAAAATCATGCTTAAAAAATTTCTTTTTAATAATTGAAAAAAAAAATTATGTTTTCATCCTTGATGTATGCTAGAATTTTTTTGTAAATAAATTAATGAACTGTAAATATATTATGCCATGCAAATGTGTTTTTAAAGTCAGCTTACGAAATCAGACTGGGTAATTTAAGGGTCTTGACATAAAAATCTTCTTCTTGATTAACAAAAACTGAAATTCATTGACTTTACAAAAACGGCTCGAGCTAGCTATTATGAGGAGCTTCTAATATATCTATACATTTAGGCGTGTAAACAGAGTGTAAAGAGGAATAGCTGTTAGAACTGGAATTGGAAATTTATTAAAATTTGCAATATTAAACATTTTTTTATAACAACAAATACTTGTCTTTTCAAAAAAAAATGTTTCTGTTAAACAAGGCTTAAAGCAAAATATTTTTGTTTCGTTTTGTGTTTACTAAACCATTTTATTTATTTATTTATTTAATTCTTTGTTATTTCCGCCATGTGGTTTTTACTATTTCTGCATTTTCTTTTAGCCGCCTTAAAGTAGGCCATGTTATTTTGACATTCATTTTATTCATTTATACCAGTTTAAAGTGCATAATTTAAATTGTTTTTTTTTCGGTAAACTTAATTTATGGTCTGGAGTTTATTTGGTTAATGACAAAAAAAAAGGAAATCAAAGGAATTTTTTTTGCTATACTTTTTTCAGGCTGGACAGGTTTAATTTCTATTTTTTTTTATTTGTTGAGACTGTAACGGGAGATGACTTAAATTCTGTGATGTTAAGCACATTTTTGTTGTTGAGCTGTTGGCAGATAAAATTTCAAAAGAAGCAAAAGGATTTTTTCCTTCTATTAAAAAAAAAGAGACCGGAAATGCCTTATGTAGTTGTTATATGTATTTCTATTAAATCTACTTCCGGTTTAAAGTACTTTTTGTGGTGTCTTCTTGTTATTGCTTTGGACTTGTCCTTATACCCACCTTAAAACAATGTTCTGGCTGGAGTTTGGTTCTTTTATGCCGGTAACCAGTCATTCGAAATGTATAATTTGGTCTTACAGCTTAAAAAAGAAATATTTTAATGTTCTTGGGTTTTACTTTGTGTTGATTTTCATTTTCAGTTTTTATTTTTTTTTTGTTTATTTAAAATGACTTTTAAATTTGGTTGAGATGAAAATAAAATGCAAGTTAATTTAAACAAGAGTACTTTAATCTGCTCTAGCTCTTCTTTTGCCTTCTTTTTTCTTTGTTAAACCCTTGGCGACCTTTCAGTCAACCAAGCGGAAATTTGTTGCTTTAAATTTCAGTACATGAACTGTTAAAAGCAACCACACGCATAACTTTTGTTAAACGGAAGTCAACGGAAATGGGTTTTTTTGTTTGTGTTTTAAGTGGTAAAAATATTTTTATTTTTTGAATTTTTTAATGAAAAAAAAAACGAAAGCAAAAAACTTTAATTTCAGTTTATTAAAATCATTTTTCATTCACTTTTATGTCTGCCACTTAATAACAGTATATTGTGCGAGTTATCTAAAGTTTACTTTTAGACGTGCAAATGTATGCTTCAAAGATGCTGTCAAAATTTTCGCATTAAACTGTCAATCAAAATTTCAATTCAAAAACGTAAATTGCAAAAGCACAAGCACTAAAGCAAAATTGATTGAAAGTTCAAAAAAAGCAAACTGAAACAAAATTAAAGACAGAGAAAAAAGAAATGCAAAAAAAGATATTAAAACAAAAAATGTTACGGGAACAAACTTTAAACATTTTTTTGTTGTAATTGGTACTCCTGAGTGCAAAGTAAAGTTTTATTTAAACGTTACTTAGCGAAAAAAGAAATGCAATTAATGAAATTTTAGTCAAAAAGTACCATTTTCTTCCCTTTTCATTTTCATTTCACAATTATAATAAAATTAAATTATTGTTAATTAAAAAAAAAAAAAAAAGTACCTTTGAAATAAATAAAAAGTACCATTTTTTACCCCTTTAAGATTTTTATCTCTGCTCATTAACTCATTAAAAAACTAAACTAGTCTCAATGCTAAAATAATTCAAATAGTACCAATTACCAAATTGTCCTTTTTTTTACTAGGGTATGAGGGAATTTAACAAATTTTTTAAAAATAAGCCAGAGTAACTTCTGTGTATTTGCACAGTAGATTACAAATCTAGATGACCTTCCCTTTAAAATGATGTATCCCATTCCGTAATCTTCTATGATTCGTCTGGAAGTCGTTAAAATCCCTCAGAGCAACAGCAAAATTATTCAAAGTAATTTCTGAGGGAAATCAAGTAATTCCATACTAAGTTAAGGGGGCACTCAGTATTGAGTAGAGCGTTACCTAAACAATCTGAGGATAGTAGATTCGATTCCTAAGTGTTTGTTTTGCCGCACGGTATACTCGAATATGTCCTTCAAAAACATCTTAATTTAAATTAAAAAAAATATCTGGCCCACTGCCACTGCATATCTATTTCCTTTAACGGACTTTTGCCAACATTTCTTTTTCTTTTTGTTGAAATTTGCTAAGAAAATATTGGAAATATTTTAAAAGCTTTTTTGGTGTTCGACTTGTAATTTTGCTTTCCTTACTGCAAATGGGCAGTGGTTGGAGGGAAGTTTCCATACAAAAAGCATTTATTTGTTTACTATTCATTTTCTGTAAGGCCTTTTTGAAATGTTTTTCTTTTTCTGTTTCTGGCTTTAATATTTTAAGCCAAATACTAGAGGGGAAGAGACTGACTGACAAAACACTGATATTGTGGTTTACGCCAAAGTAGTTCCATTATTGGGGAGATGATGAAATGATTAGATGTTTTGTGTGCTGTATTGTGGTGGTTGCAAAGTTTTTGCTCAAGTGCCTGGCTGATGATATTAAATGGTCATGCCTTTTCAAATGTAGATTTAATTAACGTTAATTGTATTTGATTTACGCTGCTCTAAAGAATAAAATATTACTTGTGAGTTGTGTGGGGGCGTACTCATAGCTCTGCAATATTTACTGCATAAGATGGTTAGAAGCAGAGGAAAGAGGGTAAACAAAATTTAGGGCTTAGCAGTTGTTTTTTATGGCCAAAGTTTGAGTAATTAGTTGTGGCAAGAATTTAGTTTTTAGCCAGTAAATCTTAAAAACCAAAAAAATTTTAGTTGTTAAAGTATGAAATTTTTAATAAAGCAGATGAGGAATGAAATTTGAATGTATGAGTGAAATAAATAATTAAGAATAGCAACCCAAATTACTTTGCACAAGAAAAACAACTTCAAGTATGAGAACGAAATTTATTGCCGATCAAAAATCCACTTGTAATAATTTTGTACCCCCATCATCAGTCTGGTATTAACGATCTTACAGATCGTTAAGTCTATGACAATGGCTGATTTTAGTTGAAGTGAATTTTTGTTTTGTGGGAAAGGCGAGAAACTGCTTTATTGCATTCACGGTGGGCATCACCGCGCGTGAAATGAAGAACTCACCATGTTGTGCATGCCGGCAAAAAATCCCCTTTATCTCCTGGGAATAGTTTTCCACTCCGGGACTGCTTTCGCATTATTTCGGGATGAATTCCTTGTGGCCTATCCATGCCATCATCAGGCTAGCTGAGGTGAAGATTAATCCAGCGTGACATGAAAAATATAATCTTGGGACTAGTATTTCTCCTTAAATTATTTTGTCAGGTCCAGGTGTTATTAAGGCTAAAAAATACCTATTGTAACTGTACTGTCATATGACAAGTACTCCTTAAATCTAGAAAAGTAACTTCCGGACGAACCATAGTAGATTGCTAAATGGGACATATATCATTTTGAAGGGGAGGTCGTCCAGATTTGTAATCTACCGTCCAAAATACACAGAAATTACTTGTAATTATTTTTTAAAATTTTTCGAAATTTCCATATACCGCCGTGCTGTTGCTTTGCGGGGTTTTTACAATTCCCCACTTTGCCGAGGTCCTCTGCAGGCTCTAAACTTTCTGGAAGTGTTTTAACATTGTCTGAAAACTTCGTAGTTTTTATTTTATGATGCAAAACGGAAACTACTAAAGTCTTGGACAACAACAGCACTGGGGTTTATGGAAATTTAAAAAAAAAATTTTGAAATAGTTCAAAGAAACTTCTGAGTATTTCGGCGGTTTTTTATGAAGAATTGAAAGGCTGGCTTGGGTAATTTGTCCAATAAGTCAGTTAGGTTGTAGATGATGATGCCCTAAATAATAAAAACGGATTCTTCTAGTGTCTTAGTGAACACTTTTTTCTTTCTTATACCCTGAGATTACTCCACTTTAGCCGAAAAGTATGCTGCTTTGCGAACACACCAAATATTTTTGTTGATTTTTCAAGCCTTTAAATTAAACCATAATTTTTGTGATTTCTCTTCCATTTGATTTTTCGTCAACACATATTTTTGCTGATTGACAATCAATAAGATTTTATAAACCTACTGGAGCACACACTCACACACACTATTTATTTTGCTATTCCTTGTAGGAAACGTTTATTTATAGCCACCTACATACACAAACAAGTACGTTTCCAGGACACAACTACTACACTCGTAAGATAACTACAAATACAAATGAACATGATACTACTCGTAACAGATCTCATAACAATTGTTTCATTGTATCAAGACAATCTTTTTTTTAAAGCAACAGCACAGAATATAAATAAAACAAAATAAAAACAAAGACCAAAAAAAAAAAAAAAAAAAAAAAAGAGGAAAATAAAATAAATAAATAAATTGCTGGTTGTTGCCATGAGTTGATGAGTGAGAGAGTACGTTTCACATCCTACATACTTTGTTAAATTGAGCAGAAGTACGTGATGCCACACGAAACTTAGAAAACGTGACCAAATGCTACATAAAATTAGACACACACACATAGAACCACTCATACTTTCTTTTTAAACAAAAGAAATATAAAATGTTGTTGCTGTGTTATATGACAGACAGTTAGTTACCCCCAAAACAGTTTTCTATGGGATTGTTTATAAAACGGGTCATCTTTGAGAAAATTTTCATATTTTGTTGTTGTTGTTATTGTATATTTTGGATATCATAAATAATAAAACAACAACTTGAATGGCATATAAATAAATAAAAATAATTTATAACACACGAGCAGTATCTTTTAAAGTAACTGCAGCCACACATACGCATTTACTACGTGCACCCCATGTGTTTGAGTGTGTATTTGGGTGTGTTTGTAAGTGATAAGTAAAACTTATTACTTTTATGAGCAACTTAAAATAAATTTACTTATTGATATTCAATAAACAAATAAAATATAAATTGCACTCAATTATAAGTTACTCAAACACAAGCACACACGTTTTATCAGGCACACGATGTCGCTCACAAACATACATACGTTTTATCACGCAGTCATAAGCAATAGTTTTCACACACAGACTTGTTTGCACGCACGCCAAAGAAAGAAATCCAATCAGAGTTGATAGCCTAGGGCAAGGCAATGCAGCTAAGCCTTCGCCCTTACTAAATTACAACAAACTGTGCTGTGCTTACGAACCTTTTAAAGTCACTCTTAAAATTTGTGTATCCCCAGTAGCTTTGGTTGAACAAGCAGTCCCTAATTCCTAGAGCTCCTCTCATATTATGCTTTATTGATTGCTATAAAAAAAGAAAATGTAATAAAAGAATAAAGCGAAAAGAAAATCATCCTCAAAACTCTTTATCAGCAAATTTATTACGTTCAGTAGGTTAAACAAGCAGCCCTTAGAAAGCTGGGATAAAGTTAAAGCAAGTTAACTGTAAAAGTCAATTAACTCTGTGTTTTATAATGTTGCCTTTTAACATAACTCTGTTAAAAGGCAAAATTTTTTAAAAAAATTTTAATAAAAGCTAATAAATCGAAGCTTCTGAGTGAAACTGATTAAAATCTGTACATTCCAGTAGCTTTATTGTGAATAGTTTAAATAACAATTTTGGCAAATACTTGTCCTATATGTACGAGAGTCGGCATCTTTAAGACACATGTTTTTAGAGAAATAGGTTTATAAATAGAATTTTAATCGCTTAAAAAGCCATTTAGAAAAGAGTGTATGCCTTTGCTAACATTATTAGCAGAGGCGCCATCTAAATTGCTAAATAAAATAAATCAAAGCATAATGTCAGGCTTAAATTAAGTACAGCACACATCTTTGTGAACAGTATTGAGGAAAAATAGGCGTGGTTGGTCCAAAATTATATAGATTATATGGGTCAAATTTCAGACAAATGCGTTAGAAAACAGCGAACAAACAATTAGAAAATGAATTTTATTTATTCAAAATTACTTTGATATTGATCAAATCAAGGCTGCTTGTTAGCAACAGGAATTTTCCAAGTTTTGAATTTTCTTTTTTTGGACGTTACACATGAAATATTTTAATAAATTTATTGGATTATTTTGAAATCGTAGATGTGGAAAGCAGAAAAAAGACAGGGATGGCAAATTGACAGGAAAAGGAAGAGGCAGAAAAAGACATATAGAGAACGAGAGAGAGACAGAGGGAGAAGGGAGAAAAGAAGAGGTAGAGCTAGAGTTATAGTTTGAGTTTGAGTTTGAGTTAGAGTTTGAGTTTGAGTTTGAGTTTGAGTTTGAGTTTGAGTTTGAGTTAGAGTTAGAGTTTGAGTTTGAGTTAAAATTAAAACTAGAATTAGAATTATATTATAATTATAATTATAGTTAGAGTTAGATTTAGAGTAAGAACGAGAGTTAGAGAAAAAAATTTAAAGGCAAACACTTTGATTTTATCAGGCTACAACATTTTGTGAACTTTAAAAGAAATTTTTTTAGTAATTTTTCCCTTTATCATTACCTGCCAATCACAGCATTATGACTTTTAAAATTAATAACAAAGAAAGTCACGTGTTGCTTTAGTTGTCTCAACCCCTGTCAAAATTCATTTACATTCATTTCATTTTTTTTTATTTATTTAAAGACAAACTTATGCAACCACTATTACCAGCCACACGACAATATTGTATACACACACACACCAAGTAATACACACCCACATACAGATGCACAGCTACTCTGATACTCATTTTCTTGAAGGGAGGCTTTTTTGTTTCCCTCAGAATGTTTTTAATATTTTAAATATAAAATTGCATATGTAGTTGTGCGTGTGTGTGTGTTTGTCATAGGGTATGTATATTTTGTTTGTTTATATTTTTTGCACATTGTAAATACTTCATTTTAAATGAATTTATCATGTGTTTACAGTAACAAAAAAAAAATAAAAATTTTTGTTTTTGTTTTCCTTCCATTTGCAAATGATACACAACAAATAAGTGTCTTTTGCAGAAGTATTGCACAAATATCACAGTATACTTACAGGCTAATTAAACAAAAAATATTTTAAAATTAATTAAAGAGCCTTTTAAGAAAACTAGTGATGACGAAAAAACTAGTAGTCAAAATTGTGCAGCGCCAATGTAATGTATAGGGAAAGCGTTGCCATAATGCCAGATTAGAATTAGAATAAAGAGCGGGAACTAGTCACAGCGGCCAGAATAGACTGTTCTCTAACCTTACAAATCCTCCTCAAGTCTAGTAAATATGCAGTAAGAATTCAAAGACTTTCTTGGGTGATTTATTTGCCATGTAAGCTACATTTTAGATAGTGATGCCCTAGTAACGAAAACGATTCCAAATTAGACCATTGCAGGGACACAATATGTGTTCAGGTGGCTCTTAGTTTTCATTACATAGCCTGCAGAGCTCATTCAGACTTGTCAATCTGGGGATCACTGGCTTCTATTCCTGGCTTTACAATAGATATTTTGACTGGCAGTTAAAACGGATTTTTTTAAATAAACTTTATTAATTTTCATGCCTTAGCTGTGTAAGGGTTATCTAGAAAAAGCAAGCCAAAAATAAATTGTACGAAAAGTCAACTTTATTTAAAAAATCTTGCAAGAAAAAAAATTCCCTTTATAAACCGCTGTTAAAGTGTTACTTAGTTGTTATGCAGAAAAAAGAAAAACGTTACAATGTGCCAAAATATAAAAATAACAATAACAACTACAATGATAACAATAACACAAACAGCTAAAAAATAAGAAGCAGCAAGTTAAAGAAAAGCCATAAAGAAATATCTTGTAAAACGTGATGCTGATTTAGAATTCATGTGGCCACTCAAAGGGTGCATAAAGCAATCAAATCAACCACAAACAAATTCATTCAAACAAATCTTTATATGAACGTGTGTAATGTTTGTTGGCAACTAAGAAAAAAAAACTAAATGTTTATTTATAAAACGGCCAGTTTATTTAAGTGTTGCATTCCGTGTTGCCATTGCTTGCAAATTGTAAAATCTTGAACAGCCACAATACGGCTTTTGATTTTTTTTATTAAAATGAAATTTAAAATAACTTTTTTATTAAAAAAATTTTTATTAAAAAAATTTTTATAAAATTTTTTTTTAAATTTTTATAAATTTTTTTTTTAAATTTTTATAATTTTTACAAAAAATTTTTCTTTCATAAACAAAAATTTTTATTAAAAAAATTTAAAACAAATTTAAAAAAATAAACTTATTAAAAAAAATTATTAAAAAAATTTTTTCTTTGACATTTTTTTATGTTTTTTAAGAAACTTTCAGCAACACTGTTTGCCCTGCATGTTAAGTACGTGTGTGAGTTATTACCCATAAACCTTTGCTACTACAGTTATTCATTCATTTCCTTCCTTTCAAGTATTTTATTTTTACTTATAAAGTTTTTTTTTTCAGCCTTATTTTACTATTCTACTTTATATCACACACACACACACACACACACTCAACAGCTCACTCACTCGTTTTTATTTAACACGCCTTGATATTTATCATGTACTTGTGCTTAAAGTTGTTTTTATTATCTGCTCCATCTACCACCCACCCTCTCACTTGCAATTACTCTCACACATATTTAGCATAAATTATAAATGAGCAAAATATGCCATATAACAGTACATACGAGTAGAACAATTTTTTTTATATCTTTTACTACGAGTTTACTGTTTATGTACGTGTATTTTTCCTTAGTATTTTCTTTTTTTTTTTTAAATATATTTTTACCGTTATAAAACAACAAGAAAAAAAGTAAGTGAACTGCTTGAGTAGTAAAAAAATGTAAACTAAACAAGAATAAAAATAAATAAATAAATAAGTAAATAATCAAAGAAAACTAACACATACACGCTGGTACCTCTAAATCAACTTTTGTAAATTCCTTAAAAAAAAAGATGTAGAAAGAAAACATTTGTGCAACTTTATTTTGAAAATAAGCAAAATAAAAAAAAAACAAAAAAAAAAGGCTGTAAAGGATTGTGTGTGGTTTATTTTTTGTTAAAAATAAAGCTTATTCCTTGCGATTTTGTAATAAACTATTTAGTGCTGTGTGGAGCAGCAAAGCTTATAAAATTTTTAAAATTCTTGAGTGAAATGAGTTTTTGGTCATTGATTTCTTATATGAAGATAAAGAAGTATTTAGCACATCAATGGGGAGTTGTTTTTTTTTTTTAAGAACGTTTGCTATGTGACTTGGAAGCAAAAATGAAATGTAAATGATTAAAGTAAAATTCCAAAAAGATTAAAATTTAGTGATTTACTTAAATGTAAGTATTAAAGATGTATTGAAGAGCAATAGAGCTCAATTAAGAAAAGTGGTTTTAACTTTGAAGGTCCATTACAATTTCGGCAATCAAGTGAAGAGAATAGGTCTGCCATCAAAAATGACTGCTGCAGAAATTTGTCAAAACAAAGACGAAAAAAGCGGCTGAGCAACAGCTTCTCTGCATATGTAACACGCAAAATTTTCAGCAATGAATATAATAAATAAATTCATAAATATTTTGCTGGTATATCTGACGTATGATTAATATATAATTTAATTTATTAAACACACATACGTTGTGTTTTATTATTTCCTTATAAGTTTCTAAATTGTTTCTTTCATAACAACCAGCTCCTGATAAAAACGCACACTAGCATAAAAATCTTGTTAATTGGCCGCCAATATCATGTTATTTGACACAATTGGGGTTATTTGAAAGAAAAGGTATACATCGTTAACCAGCAACAATTCAAGAGCTGAAGGATGAGATAATTCGGCACATTAACGGCATAGAACCTCAATTATGCCTCAGCGTCATCGAAAATTTGGACCATCGGATGGAGGTGTGCCGCCGAGGTTGCGGCGGCCATTTGGCCGATATTTTGTTCTATACATAATTGAACCATATCATTTTATCATAATAAAAAGAAATGACAACAGTTTCCTAAATAATTTGTGTTTTATTCAAAATTAACATCGGCCCTTAAAATTTAACCACCTTTTATTTATAATTTAAAATCTGCCGAGTTAAATATGTTTTAACGTAACCCGTTACGTTTTTTAGTATTTGTTAATATCTTTTTAGTATTTATGGCATATTTATAAGTGCATGGGTATAAAAACGCATAAATACGTTGACTTCTCACAAAGATTACGAGATGGGATACATATCATTTTAAAGAGTAGGTCGGCTAGATTTGTAATCTACCGCCCAAATTCTTCTAAGTTACTTTAGACTAGTTTTAAAAAATTTTTGAAAATTCCCCAATACTCCAGGATTTTGGCAGGTTCCCTTTTTTAATCAAAAAATAAAAAACTACGAATATTTCTGAAAATGTTAAAACACTTTCGGAAAGTTTAGAACTCACAGATTAAATTCATGGGCAAAATCGGGAATGGTACCACAAATCAACATCACTGAGGTATATGGAAATTTAAAAAAAAATTTTAAAAATAGTCCAAAGTAACTTCTGAGTATTTGGGTGGTAGATTACAAATCTAGACGACCTTACCTTTAGAATGATATGTGCCCCATCTCGTAATCTTCTATGGTTCGTGCGTAAGTCACTAAAATCCCTAAAAGCAATAGCACTGGGGTATATGGAAATTTCAAATCCAGTAACTTTATTCTTTTATATGTATAGATAATTGGGCTGAAGATTATGGCCCTTTTTGTCTTTTTTTTTTTGCAAAACTCCCTTTGAACTTTTGATTTTCTTTTATAAAATTTCAGTTAGTAGTAAAATGAAAGAGAAAAAATAATGCAAAAAACCTTTTATCTTTGCGTCTATTCAAAAAATTTATTCACTCACCAGTTTTTCTTATTGAGAAATGATATTTGATATTTTTTTTAATAAAAACGTTTGTCAAACGTATATTTTATTTCAAAATTTAATTTAATTTTTATTAATATTGTGACAGCTGCTTTAAAAAATACCCCAAAAAAATTTTTTTTTTTTCATTTTAAATTTAACAAAAATGCAATTAAGACAAAAAAAAACACAACCTTCAAAACATCAAAGCCAGAAAAATGAAATGAATTTTCTAGGTGTTTTATTGGAAACAAAAAAATAAAATCAAAATTCTCGCCGAAATCATACGTGTAACAAATACAAGCAAAAGCCAATAGCACGTACACATGTGGATATAAAAAAGAAGACTAATGCGAGGGGTTTTTCATAAATGATGTTAGTTTAGAAATGAAGTTTCCTTAGTTTTAATTTAATGTTTACGCGCATGGAACTCATATAGTCAATATATTTTGTATAAAAATTACTCACACAAATTAAGTACCAGTTACGTGAGAGATTCTTTATGCATTAGTCGTGCTATAAGGTTCTATTTCAACTAGTCACATTATAAGCTCATTTTTACTAGTTACATGACAGGTACTATTTTCACTAGTCACAGTATAAGATCATTGGTATCAGTTACGTGACAGGTTCTATTTTCACTAGTCACGGTATGAGTATTAGTATTAGTTACGCGATAGCTTCTTTTTATTACTAGTTACGAAATATGGTTATACGTACCCTAGGACATGCTATTTTTGAATAATTGGTCCAGCATATTTTTGACAATGACTGACACGGGGACAGCCTAAATGTTGATAAATAAAAAAAAAATTTTTTTGTAAATTTTTTCTATTTTTTTCAAGCTTGAATTGGGATTTTTTTAAAACAAAAAAATAATTTTTTTTTTAAATAAATTAAAAAATTTCTTCAATTGTTAAGTCCACCTCGTAAAACTTGATTTAATAAAATTTTCATGAGAGACAGCATACAAATAACAAACAAACACACACACACACACATACATTAAAAATGCAAATGCAAATTTCTTTTTAAATGAAAAAGAGCATACTTTTTGGCTGTTAATTTGTTGACACATTTATTTATTTTTGCAGTTTGTATTTGCTTTTATTTTTTTTTTTTTGTTATGCTGTGTATTTAGCTGTTGGATTGTTTGCTTGAATTTATTGTTGTTTTCTTTGCGATTTCCCTTTTTTTAGTCTCTTGTGTAGCAAATTTAATTTAAAATAAAAAAATAAACAACAACCAACTGTTTACATTTCACATGTAATTTTTTATTTTTATTTTATTTCAGCTAAACAAATATAATATATTAGAAAAATGTTCTTTTTTTTGCAAAGCATAACCCAGGGTGTTTAACAAACGAAATTGCAAGAATTTAAAAAAGAGAAGTAGAAAAAACAGACAAGGCGCTAGAGAAAAAAATGCTAAAAGCATATGACAAATACAACAAAAACACACACACACATGTTTACATGCGCTTTTCCTAGCTCTCGGGGGGGAAGTGTTGTTTTAGACACAAAACTAAATATCTATTGCTGCAACTGAAAGTTCATTGTCATATCCAGTGTCTGCACATTTTAACCTTAACCCCTACTTATATGCAATACTTTTTTTTCGCTTGCCATTCTTGCTTTCTTATATTTTATGTGTACAATTTTTTGTCATTGCTTAATGCTGTTATAACTATTAGAGTGTGGTTCGTTAGTGTGTCTGTGTGTGTGTAAAACACAATTTATGCGCACTCAAAAAATAAAATATTTTATTTCTTAAATTTCACT
Organism: Thelaira solivaga; assembly: GCA_947397855.1. Classification (NCBI taxonomy): domain Eukaryota; kingdom Metazoa; phylum Arthropoda; class Insecta; order Diptera; family Tachinidae; genus Thelaira; species Thelaira solivaga. The sequence goes on along the minus strand of OX377612.1, from coordinate 5,449,142 downwards.
TGATAAATTGACTCAATAGAAAATTTAAGGCCTATTTCCGTACAAACGAATGATAACTGTTTTTGTAAAAATTTTTGACAAAATACAATAAGTTGGTTTTGCCTGCAATGCAGTTTAACTAAAGACGCATGCGTTCGCAGCAATTCTGGGGGCTAAAATTATGGCAGGCTGTATCGTACAAAAATTCCATTTAAATTGTTTTGAAATTGCCTTCGACATCGCATGCTGTAATTTTCCTACTGCTTTGAATTTTCGATTTGGCTTTAAGAATTTAAGTGAATATATTTTTTATTTTAAATTTCCAGTTAATATCAAGTGCATTCTTAAGAGTAAAAAAACAAACCATCAGTTGGTATCATAAAGCTCAACAGGGGTATTTGACAATTAGAATCATGCAAAACCGTAAAAGAAACGAAAAATATTTTTAAAAAATTTAAACTTTTGTAGCTAAATTACAACAGTCGCCATCAACAGAAGCTTCTATTTGCAATTGTAGATCGAAAATTCAAATGTATATTTCAAATGGAAATTTCTATCGCTTTCGAAAGCCGTATTTCGGCTCCTGACTTTAATACATTCCAATTGCTATAGGAAATTGATCATTACAGATTGTGATTGTTAATCCTGTAATTGATTTTTAAAAGTCTATTACATTTGAGTTTAAATAATTTGTGTCGTATTTCCCATAAGACATGTTATTTCTACGTGTATTTAGTGTAGTTGGTTTCTTCTCTTTTTGCAGTTTTAGTTTATAAATAAAAAAAGCCGAGGAAAGAGGAAACACTGCTTGGATTTTTTGTTTGTATTTGTACCATTTAAATGATATTAAGTTCATAGTTATACCTTTTCTAATGCTTACTTGGTGCTTTAGTTATGTTGGTTGGTAGTAGACGTCGTTTATAAATTCCTTAACATCTCATCAGTAAACCTTTTGGCTTTGGTTTTGGTTTTTTTTTGTTGCTTATTCCCCTCAACAACTGACTTTTGTTAACTTTGTGTGCGTGTTTTTTTTTTTTTTTTTTTTTTTTTTTTTTTTTGTGTTTCTCAAACTAACAAATGTGTCTGCATTTTTTCTGGTACAATTTCTGCTGTTTAAATACATTCTCGTGTATAATTCTCTGGCAGTTCTTGTGTGTTGGTTGGGTTTTGTTTTATGTAACGTCTGTCTGTCTTTACATTTTAAACATTTTTCTGTTTAAGCTTAAGAAAAAAAATCTTTTTTTTTTTTCTTCGTTAAAAAAAAAACCAAACTGAAACCAAATTTACTTCAACACAGTTATTTTGGAAGTTGATTCTATTTAATTTTCATTCAATTTGATTTTCAATTACTTCCTCTTGAGTTAATATTAAATTCTTAGTATTTTTTCCTGCTTACAACTTTTAACTAAATATGTGCATAGATATCCTTCTGTTTCCTCTCCCTTTCTTTTTCTTTTTAGTTTGCTTAGTATTGCTTGCAATATTGTGCGTGCTTTGTCAGTACTTTTCTTGCTTCATCGTTTTTATTTTCCAAAGATTTTATTCTTTCCTTTTTTTAATACATTTTGCTGTAAAGAACAATGTAATCATGGCTAAAACATGATTATTTACCCAGGAATACGAGTATGTGTAGCAGAATTATTTTTCTTTTTTTTTTCTTTTTGCATTTTTGCCATGCATGTATCATATCAAGTTATTGATATTAAATTATACACAAATTACGACATGTAGTGGAGTATGCTTGTCTATTGGAAAATATTAAAAAAAAAAAAAAAAAAAAAAAAAAAATTGGCATGACCTGTGTTAAAGGAAATTAAATTAATGTAAAATAAAAATAGGCATTAATAGGCGTTAACTTATATTCAAAACCAAACAAAGGTTTAAAGAAAAATTTTTAGCCAAAAATTTTTTTTTTTTTAATTTTGCCAACCCAAAGAAAAATTTTTTTTTTCCTATAAAGAAAATTCTTTCTTTACCTTAAAAAAATATTTGCTTTTAAAATTTTTCAATTTGCCATAGCGTATGATTAAAATGTAGTTTTAAATTAAACATATTTTGCCAAAAAATATACTATACCGATTTGTTATATAATTTTTTGTCTTAAAGTATGCTTTAAAAATTTTTAAACTATGAATTCTTTTGTAAAAAATTTTTTGCCTTAAAGTAGGCATTAACCCATTAGTGCATAAGGTTCCCCAGAAATATTTTAAATATTTTTTTTGTAACTTTAGAAGTAAGAAAGACTACTTAAAGTGTTTTTACAAGTTTTATTAAAAAAAAGAGTTAAATATTGGTTTTAGAAGGTGTCCCTTATGAGGGACACTATGCTGTGTTATCACTAAGCGAATGAAAAAGTTTGAAACAATCTTTTGGATGAAGACCTTTATTGCACTTATTGCAAATGAAATTAGATTTCTTTCCACAATGTGCACATCGCTTATCGGTTTTTGAATATTCGATCATGTGGTTTCTGCCATCATACCTGACATCATCGTTGATACTCGACACTTTAGAGCCTTTTACAGATGGAGTGCCATACGTTTCTAAATATGTTGTAGCAATGTAGCGACGGAATTGTAACAAATTGGCGCAGTTTGGATCATTTGGATGAATTTTTTTCATAAGTAACCATCCGTTTACAACTGATGCATCCAATAAATATGCAAAAATAGGCCACCACCACTTACGCTGTCTAATTCGTGAGCGATAAACAGCCACCAGTTGATCCATTTTATCAACGCCCCCCATGCTTTGATTATAGTGATTAAATACTTTTGGTTGGTCTATTTGAATGGAACCTTGTCCTTTTGCATATCTCTTACAGGATCCAATTTCGTGGTTTTCAAAATTAGTTGCAAGAGTGACTACATTATTGTCTTTCCACCTAACTATCAATATATTGCCATTATCGGTAAAGCGATAGTCCGTCGATCCTCTTTGGTCTTTTTTCATTTCAGCTACGGAGCGCAGAGGACATTTCTCAGTTCGACCATCTCTTATTGTACCAGATGTACATATACCAGCATTCGATAAATAGCGAAGAAGTTTTACAGAAGTAAAGTAATTGTCGATGAAAATCTATACGAAAGCAGTAAATTATAAGAGTCAAATGTTAATAATGTAATTTTATTCTTACTTTAAATCCTTTATTACTTGGAATATGTGCTTTTGTTATAAGATCAACAACTTTGTCACCACCTACACCAAAACCGTGGGACACAACATTAGCAGTTTTACCCATATAGATTTCAAATTGAAGCATATAACCTTCACTAGTATTGAGGGCCCAATTTTTGAATCCAAATCTGATAGGTTTTCCCCGAATATATTGTTTAGCATAGTGCTTACCGTAATAAGGTATCATGCTTTCATCAATGGAAAGATTTTCATCTAATCCACCATGTTTTAAAAAAACTTCATTTAAATGATCAATTATTGGCCGGATCTTGAAGAGACGATCATCAGTGTTGAGTTTAGAGTTATCATTGATATGAAAATTATTCAAAATCTTTTCAAATCTGTTGAGACGCATGCTGTTAGCTAGTAGCTTTGGGGTGTCACTTTTATCAGACCAGTACATGCGCTTGTTAGGATACTTTGCATATCCTGACATCAAAATACCACCAATGAAAACCTTCATTTCGTCCAAACTAACTTTAAGATTTAAATTTTTTTGGAAGGCATACAAATTAGTTTGTTCAACAAAATGATTTTGTATTTTTTCAACAAAAAATAGATGAAAAAAATCTGTAGGAGTTTTTGCTAATTGTGCTTCAGTGCTAGGAGAAAGAGCTGTACACTTGGTTTCAATTTCATATGTGGGACTTATTTGATTCCAACGATTTGTCATGCTACTTTGCGTCCGTGAATATTTTGCTAATGGTTCATCGTCACTGTCACTCCAATAATCTTGACTTTCAACACGTTGAATTTCACATTCTGTATTTAACAGCTTTCTACCTAGATGATTCAAATTTCCTTCATGTTCATCGTCACTTCCATCCGAATCATGATCCGTGTCATTTCCGTCCAGGGGCGGAATTGCAAATATATCAATATTTTCGATATTATCATCAAGTTCTTCCAATTGATCCAATATTTCGGCCACTGTTAGTCTAAATAATAATGTAGGTAAAAATTATTCAATCAGCATAGCGTCCCTTATAAGGGACGTTGACAAAAAATACAAATTGCACATATTGAAAAGCTTTTTGTTTTTTTTTAAATACTAGAAATAATCACTTTTAATTATTTAAATAGACGAGAATCAAAAAATATGTATAAAATGCTGAATTGCTATATTTTTTTTTTAATTATACTTACCCTCTACGAGCCATTTGATTTTTGTTATTCCCCTTATACACTTTTTACACAAAATAAAGCACTTAAAGCAAACAATTTAAACTGTACACTTCCTATTGCAACTGAAGACATTCACTTGAGTGTGATAGCGTATTAAATTTAAATTTATAATTTAATGGTCCGTTATAAAGTGGAATATTGTTAGCGTCCCTTTAAAGGGATGTTATGCACTAATGGGTTAAGTTACTTTTTGAAAAAAGTTTGTAACCAAAAAAACATTTTTTTTTGAAGATTAAAATGACATTTTTGAATTTTACAAATGTTTAGCATAAAGTATTACTAAAACTGGAGTTTTTTTAAATGATAATGATGAAATATTTATTCTTTAGGCTTTAATAAATGTTTAAATAAAACTTTTTGCCTGAAGGTACGTTTTATTTTTTTTTTTAACTATAAGCACTTCTCTAATACAAATTTTTGCCTGATAGTATGCTTTTAAATTATTATTATTTTTTAATGTAATTACATTTCATTTAATTTGAGTGCTAAAAAGTAAAGGCTGTAAAATTCTTTTAAAAAATTTTAAAAATTTAAAAAAAAAATTTAAATGAAAAAATTGTTTCAATGACCATAAAAAGAATCAGTTTATTTAAGCATAAAAATTAAACCTAAAAGTATGCAACCATAAAATACAAGTAAGCATGTATGCTGTAAAAAATATTTTTTGTAAGAAAATATTTTTAATGACTTTTTTTTAAAACAGATAAAAACAATTTTTATGACTTTTGAGGTTTGTTTGCCAGAAATTTCAAATATTCACAGCTTTTCTAAAAAAAGTTAAAAATAAAAACCAACAAAAAGCAATTAAATAACAAAATGCCATAAAAAAACTCACATAAATTTATTGAAAAGTTATACGCACATAAAGTCTGTTAAGGAAACTAAAAAGAATATAAACTTTTACGGAAATTTTTATAAACAGCAATGAAATGTTAGAATGAAAATTGATAGAAAAAATAACCTATAAAATTTTATAAAAAAAAGGTTTTTTAATTAAAAAAATAAATAAGGTCTACAAGGCTGCTGAAGAGCCGAAAGAAGGATACGGCACCAATGAAGACTAATGAATATGGAATGCAGACCACACCAGCTACCACCAGGAATTCTACAACAATCACAAGATTCGTAATTAGTCTCGCCTTTTGTTTTTTTTTTTTTTTTTTAAATACAAATTTCCTCCCTGACCTTTCTGTATTTATTTATTTGCTATTCTTGTTGTTGCTTAATAATTTTTTTTTCTTCCCCAAAAAATCATTAACTGCTTTTAGGATATTCTACTTTTCATATTGTGCTTTTCTGAAAGCAGTTCCATCTTAATTATTTTCTTTACACCATTAATTTGCTTTTAATAAAAACAACAAACCTTTAGCCAACCAGGCTTAATGCCACTTTCACACAGCCCCAACAAACTTAAATGTTACGCTAATTACCAAGATCATTAGTGAAGTTGCAAAAATAATAATAATTTTTTCTCCTTTCTTATTTTTGTTGGCTCATTTAAACATAAATTCCGGGTTATCTTGATTTTAAGCAAAAAGAAAAAAAAAACAACAACAACATGAATTTATTAGCCATTGAAAATTATGAATAATAAAAACTAAATAAAAGAGAGAGAAGAAAATGTTGCTTGCAGTAAAAGAGACAGGGAAGTAAAAAGTAAAGCTTTGCTAAAGTAAGAAGTGAGAATAGTGTGTGTAGTTTTGTACATTCAGCATAAGCTAATTGCATTTGCCAGCAATCAAAATTAATTTACATTTTATTAGCATAAATTAATATTGACTGAATGCATGTGTATGTGTAGGTATATGTAGTTGTATGCTTGTGTGTTGTTATAACTATTTCGGTATTTATTTATTTACTATGTAAACGAGCAGAAGACACTTGTGTATGAAGTGTTTTTGTTAAATATTATGTTCATTGCCTAAATGTATGCAGTGCTTATTTCCAATACATTAAATTTGCATGTACAAGTAGCGGTTTTTATCTGCGAAAAACAAAAACACACAAATTACCACATCATGTGCTTATTTAATTGTGTGTGTCAGTGGGTATGTCTGTGTCTGTGCGTCCTGAAATTTGTTTTCATAAATTTAATTTAAGTAATTAAAGGTTTATCTAAAACACACTACATATTGGTAAAATAGCTTACAGCCCTAAAAGTTTTAGCTTAATGAATGCAAACTCGGAAAAACTAAAAAACGAAACGTTTGCATTAGTTTCGTTTCATTTCTTTAAGTACTCTGATTGTAAGGGATAAACTAAAGTTTTTAGGGCTGCAAACCTAAAAAACCATATTAAGCAAATTAAATTATATGACCGAGCTGAACAGTATGTAGACTTGAACTAGATACTGGTACGAATTTGTCTGAAAAAGTTGTCATAATTTCTGGTTTAAGTCTTTATCAATTATTTTCAATGCCAGTTATTTCTTTATATATTTTTACTATGAAAATAGTATAGCATACTTTTATTAGCTTTTATTTAAACATAATTATAGCATATGTTTAGGTAAAACTCATACTCCTTATTAAAATGAAGCAAAACCAATAATCTTTTGTGTTGCATTACCCCTTTTTTATTTTTCTTTTTAACCATAAAAAAACTGTACTTTTAATAGAATCCTGTTTAATATCACCACACCACCTTCGTTACTTGCAGCTAAAATACAATGCTGCTATAGAAAATAAGAAAAGACATAAACAAAGACAACAAATCCATCATAAAGAGTATTGAAGAGCTAATAAATGCCAAAGCCAAGTACAACTTGCTATTTGTTGTTACTGTTTGTTTTACTTAAAAAAAAAAAAAACATCCACAACAACAACAAATCAAGAACCTATTTAAGGAGAAAAACAACAAGCACCAGCTTTATGGGTTTTCTTAAAAGCAAAACTTTTTTTATTTTGATTTTATTTCATTTTACCACATGCTATTTTGGTATTTTTTCTATTTCTGCTTAGCTTAACTTTATGTATTTCCGTTTCCCATACATTAAGGAAATTGCAAATGTTTTGCTGATAATCTTTTGTACACTCTCTCTTACAGAGATAAATTGTTTCCAACAAAATAAATTTTCTATTTTCAACTGGATGTTAATGAATTTTTCTTTCTAGTTTTTATATCATTTTCTTTGTCCCCATAAAATTGGGCTTTATCATAAAGGTATTATGGTTTTAACTGACTGACATAAAACTGAAACTTTTCGTTATTATGCTTTCAATGATTATAACGGTCATAAAACATAATAAAAAGCATGAATCTAGGCTTAAGATTAAGAACCTTAATTATGTTTTGTACAAGGAAAACATTTCAATTTGATTAAAATTGCCCAGAAAAATAAGAAAGTAAAAAGCACAAAAAAATTTTTACTTAACGAAAAAGAAAAAAAAAAGACTCAAAATATTCAAAATAAATTAATAGGAAACCTAAGAAAATTTCGATAAACTGTTAAGAGAAAACAAAAAACTTAAACCTGAAAATAGGCAACAGTAATTATTATAATACAACTATTTTTGTATCATTTAATTGAAAAAGCTAATTTTTTCAAGCTTAATTTCAGATTTCTATTAATTGTTTTTTATATCAATATTTCGCCTCAGTTTGGTGTTGCTTCTTTAAGGTTTCGTTTGTAAATTAAATTAAATTATTACCGCAGCAGAATATCCCTAGAAAAATAATAATTTATAATTCAATCTTTAACTTAAAATTTTAATACTTAAAAAATTTTATTAACTCAAGATATTTCTTCTTTTTCTTTGCAGGTAAACCGAAATTTTGTTTAAATCAATTATGAAGAACTGTAACTTAATTAATTAAGAGTGAGTAATCAAAATGATATTAAAATTGTACAAATTCCTTTCGCTTTATAAGAACTATAAAGTCTTAAGAATTGCATGTCATTTGTCTTTATCTGCTGCAATGAGCTTTACAGCTTATGCTTTCTCTTCTTCGACCATCTTAAGGGGTGTGATTAATTGGAAATCATTATCTTCTTTTCTGGTTTCGTGTTTTTATTTCGGACAAGAGAAAGTGACTTACTTGACTAAATCATCATCTTCATCTTTAGTTTCGTGTTGAATTAGACTCCGCGCGATTTTTGCTCAAAGCTTGTGTGAACCTATTGCACAGTAGTAGACACTACCACTTTTTAAAGCCCATATATAGCGCTACCCCAAGTATCTTTTGTACAGCCAAACACCTAGCTTCTAGGCAGGAAACAAATCTATAGATTAGTAAATTAATAGTGCTAATTTAAGGGGTTTCCCTTAATGCGCTCCTTAGGGTTTTTATGTCGTGACAATTTTTTTTTTACATGACAACAAAAAAATTTTATAGAGAATTTGCGCTTCACAATTTTTATAAAAAAAATTTGGCCGAACAAAATTTTTGTCTGAACAGAATTTTGGTCAGAACAAAATATATATCCGAACAAAATTATGGTCCAAACATAATATTGATCCAAACAAAAATTTTGATCCAAACACAATTTTCGTCCGAATAAATGTTTGATCCAAACAAAATTTTTGTCTGAACGTAATTTTGATCCAAACAAAATTTTTGTCCGAACAGAATTTTTGTTCGCACAAATTTTTTAATATATATAATTGAGCTCTGTTTTTTAGGAGTCTTCAAGCTCCATATAATTTTTTTTCTTTTTCATAAATTTTGTTATGAACAAGTTAGCGAATTCAACTGGTCTTTTGATATAAATATCGAAATAATCAAAATAAGTATCAACTAAAAAAATTATTTAGGGGTAATTTTAGTAAGATATAAACACCAAGTTACTAAAATTAATAAGTTTTTACTTGTAGGACTTTCAAAAATAACAGCAAGATCATAGCTTATTACGTAATAAATAAAATTCTTAACAAAAAATTTTATTACTTAAAAAAAATAGTTTTTTTTTAATTCTTTTATTTAAAATTAATAAATTTTATATAAGAAAAAAACCTCATTTGAATATTCCTACTTTATTTTAAGCTGCTTTGCTACAATTTTCTGCTCAGTATGCTTTTAAAAAGGGCATTAAAAACAGGGTACTAAACTTGTGTAAATTGCAATTATCTGAACATTTTACTTACAATACATCTGTTTTCCAAATCAATGAGCCAATAAACGATTTCCAAACAATTTTATGCAAATTTTTTTAATGGTGACACCACCCTGGCAGAATAGCTGCCATTCTTTCGTGACACGCAATAAAAACACACGTATTTTAAATTTACAGCATTCAAAAGCTGTAAACCCCAACTCCAACTGTAGCTTTGCCAAAAAAAAAAAGAAACACGCTTAAAAAAACAAATTACAATAGAATAAATAAATAAAAACGTATTAAAACCCCACAAGTGATTAACGTTAAGAGACAGACAAGAAAAACAATGCCCCAACGGCTGTCTGTAGCCAAAACAAAAAAATTTAAAAAAGTTTATTACTCGCACCAAAAAAATAGCAAAATTCATACTGGCTGTTTGCCCGGTCTGCAGCTAATTTTTCCTCTTTTGTTTCTTTTTTTTTTTTAATAACAATAATGATGATTGTGTTGGTTATAATGACGATGCTGATAATACGTGCGTAACCATAAGCAATTTAGATATTTTCGTTTTATTTTTAAATTCTAAAAAAAATGTAAGTCCTGATAACCCAAGCTAAGCCAAAAATGTTAGTCTAATAGAGTTTATTTAGTTTCAAATGAACAAAATAACTTAAATTACCTATTCAGCAATTTAAAATAAATAATTTAAGAGAAAAAGTTAAAGAAAAACAGATAAGGAGTCGGGGAAACAAAAATACTATTTAAAAAAAGTATACTTTCAAGTTATTATTAAAGAAATTTCTTGTTGCCATCTTTTAGGCAAACAACCGATAAAGGAAATGAAAAAACTTTTTATGGCTAAATGGTGTGTAACGTATTTTCTCTATTTCCATTTTTATTTCTATTTAATTTTATTTTTAATGAAAATACAGCAACATATAAAATACTAAAAAAACAACATTTTTGCCCAAAATGAAAAAAAAATAATGCAGAATTTTGAAGTGTGCAAGAGTACATTTTTTATAATCGTTTGTATTAGTTTTAAATTATTTTAAAATACAAAATGTGAAAATAACAAAAAAAATTAAAAAATTTTAATTCATATGCCTTGTGTGTGGGTAGAGCAAACAAATTTCATGAAAAAGGTCTCCCAAAATACCGGATCAAAACCGACTTGTAACTCGCTAAAATCCGGTTTGTAACTGGCTCAAATCCGGTTTGTAACCAGCCCAAAAGTGGATTGTAACCGGCTCAAATCTGGTTTGTAACCGGTTCATAACCGGTATGATATCAGTTTTGAACCGGTTTGTAACCGGCGCAAGACTGGTTTGTAACTAGCTCAAATCCGGTGTGTAACCGGCTCAAATCCAGTTTGTAATCGGTTCAAATCCGGTTTATAACCGGTTGAAATCTGGTTTTTTCAAAACCGACCTAAAACCGATTCAAAACCGGTTTTTAACCGGCCTAAAACCGGCTTGAAAACGGTTCTTAACCGGCCTAAAACCGGTTAGTAACCGGATTTAATTTTCTTTTTTTTTTTTTTTAATTAAAAAAATTTTTTGTATTTAAGCTATGCAAAGTTAGAGCGAAATAAATTCATATTGATAATCCGTTTTATTAAATTCATGCTGTGCCTCAAAGATATTTTTTTTTTTCAGATTTTATATAGTCGCTCAGCATTTTTTTTCCAGCACATACTTTTCATAGTTTCAATATTATTGCAAGTTTTCGTTTACTGGGCATGATATATTAATATTCAACCGACTCAGAAACGACCCATAACCGGATTCTAACCGGATTTTATTTAGTTTTTTATAATCGGTTTTTTTTTATTAAAGAATTTTCTGTTTTATTTTTGTATGGTCTGAATGACCATTTCTTTTCCACCAATTACTTTTCTTAGTTTCAATACTCACTCCCTCGAATCCACTGTATATAAGACTTGCTTGTTGGTTTTTTTAATAAAAGTTTTTGCTTTTATTGTGTTTTGGTTTGTTGTTGAAATTTGTGTAGTTGAGTAAAACAAATTAGCAAAAGAAAAAAAAATACCAACTTCTTGTCAATACCAAACAAATTTATGGTTCAGAGCGCCCCAATAATATAAATATTTGTTAAAAACTTTTAATTCAAAATCATTTTAATGTGGCTAAAGAACATAAGCTTTGTGAGTGTATCTGCAAATTTGTATACCTATTGTTTGCTATTTTAATGATTTTTTTTATTTCAACACACACAAAAGATATTAAAAGTTTTTGGTTTATTTTAGTTTTGTTTTGTGCCTAAAATAAAAATAAAAAACAACAATAAAAAGAAAAACTAAAAATCTGCTTTAATTAAGAAAAAAAAAATTAAAATGCAGCAAAAATGGTACAACCGAAGTATTAAGGCAGTACATTTTGAATATGTAGGTATCAAAGATCTTTTTAAAAAGAAAATGAAGGCCATAAATAAAATGCTTTACATTTTTCTTAAAATGAACAAAAAAAATCAAGGTAACAAAAATATCAATATTTTAGGGCACATGGAAAAGAAAACATTCACATTTTTTTTTGACAATTCCCATAAATTAAAATAATAATTTTTGCAAGTTTATAAAATTTTATTTTTGATAATAAAAATTTTATAAACGAAAAACTAATAAAGAATGTGTAATGAGGCGCCCTTTGGATAGACTTTACTTTTTATAATAAAACTCTTTTATAGTTTAAGTCATTTAAATATAATTTGTGCTTAATAGAGCAAATATGCCTACTTTTTGGCTGCTTGTAAGAATTAATTTAAAATACAAAAATATTTCTCTACTTGCTAAAAAAGTATATTTCAGCAATACTTTGTAGCTTAAAATCTTTTCATTAAGTGCCTGTTTCTATTGTTGAAAAAAGGTCAAGTTTTGTGTTATAGTGCCAGCAGTTTAGCTGCTCCTCAAACACTACAGAAATTCATAAATATTTTTTTAATCTCTTTAAATGTTTCCAATGCTTTTTTCTTTATATCAACACTTTGTTTTTTTTATTTATTAATTTTTTTCTTATTTCAAAAATAACAAAATTCAAAACTTTTATATTTTATAACATTTGATAGCTCTTTTTTTGTATATTGTCCAAAAGGGTACTTCAAAAAAATGTATGAATTTTTAATCTTTCATACACTAAAATAAAGAAATAATAACAAACAGCAAATAGAAAAACAGAAATATGTTTGCATTATTAAAAGCTCATAAATATTTCAAAGCACATTTCAAAGGGTACATTTTTAAGTACTTGAACAAAAAAAAAAAATAACAGGAAGTGCAACTGCAGAAAAAAAAATACTTGCACATCAACATCATACATTTTTTTACTTTTTAAAGATTTTAATTATTATTAAAATCATAATAAAATATTCTGTTTCAAAAGCGTTAAGAATACAACACAAAATAAAAATAAATAATTTTTAAAGCGCCTAAAAGTATATTTAAATAAATTTGTAAATCACAAATAAATAATTTTTTGTTTGTTTTAGTTATATATTTTGATGATCCTTTGCTGTTTTCTTTATGATTGAGGTCTTCAAGCTTAAAGTTTTCAATAAATGTCTTTCTAAAGTGTATGATCTTCATTAAAAAAAAAATTTCTTTCACTATTTGAATGATCTTTCCACTTCACCTTACAAAGAATTTTTAAAATGGCTTCCATTTTTGAATGACTGGTTGCCTAGCAAAAGCATTTAAAATGTTTGCATAGAGTGACAATTATCTAACGTGTATTGGTTATAATTTTTAGTAAGTTTGCTTTCACAGGTATTTTCTGTTTTATTTGAACTACTATATTTGATTCCATTTAAATTTTATTTTTTTACTAGTTGCTGCTCCCGCCATTGCGCGAGCCTTTACTCTTTGAGTTGAAACCGTTAGAGCAATTGTTTAAAAAATTGCATTAATTAATAATTTTTTAAAAAAGTAGGCGTGGCCGTTAAAAAATTATGTCTATGATAACCTTCCTTACAATATGCAGATTGTGTAAATATATCGAAACAAAGCGTTGGATAAAAGATTTTAAATCATTACAACATCAATTCAAAATATTTTAATGAAAAGGGGACGTGAATAATACAAAAGTATAAGACAACCTTTCTTCAAATATGAAAATAAAAAATTGTATGACGAAAAAATCACATAGAACATGAATTTTACATATTTAAAATAATTTTTCTAGTTTTTTTGTTTCTTTTTGACACATAAAAACTTTAACCAATATTTGTGATTCTTTCATTCTTCTGAACAGTCTAAGCCATAAAAACTAAAGATTAAAATTGTTTATGACTACAACTGCAATCTGTTTGTAATGTGTGGAGCATCATCAGTATTCGTAGTATCATCACTATCCTTATAATCATTGACTTCATACACTACACAGAACACATGTGTGATAGTTTGTGTATAGTACGAGTACAATATTGTCAAGTATATGCTTTTTTTCCTTTTATGTTGCTTTGCTTTAAAGTAAATTGTACTCCAAAAAAATCCTTTTTTATTCGTTTACTGCCAGTAGAAGCATCAGCAAAAAAAAAACCAACAAAAAATAGGATGTACAAACTCATAAAATGGGAATATACAGCTAGTGTAGTGCCGCATAAAAAATACATTCTTAATAAACACCATAACTGCTGCTGCAGTAGAGGCTATATAAATAAGTACACGAAATATTAAGATTTATAGAAATGAAGAAGAAATTAAATTTATGTCTTGTAAATGCTTGCAAAAAACAGAAATAGTAAAAAAAATTAAACAAAAAAAAGAGAATTTTTTTAATAGTTTTGGGGGCGAAAAAGAAATGTAATTTTATGGCTAAAAAGAAAGTTTAACAAACTTAAATTGTTTTAAATTGCTTTGGCAAAACTAAAACAAAAATCCTTTAAATATGCTTTAGTTTTTAACGTTAAAAAAATTTGTAAATATTTCAAGTTTTGTGTTAAAAAAATGGGGAACAAAAAAATTAAATCACTGAACTCTTTAATTTAAAACATAAAAATTTTTTATAGCATACTTTGTGTACAATTTGGTTATAAAAGCTAAATATTAAAAATTATAGTGAGGGTGTTGATAATTATAATCAAATAAATTGTTTTATATGTGATTTAGGCATAAAGTATACTTTAGTTTGTTAAATTGTATCAAAATTTTGCATACTATTAGGCTTGGGCATATTTTTCAATGCAGAGAACATACCTTCTATGCATTTTGTTTCAGAAAAAATATTGCAGAAATAGAAAAGTCTCCCAAAATACGATTCTGGAATTAAGCACAAATAAAGATTAATATTTTGTTAAATTTTTAAATGTTTTACTAAGTTTACAGATTCGTAACTAGCCTAAAACCGTTTCGTAACCGGCTCAAAACCGGTTGGTAACGAGCCTAAAACCGTTTAGTAACCGGCTCAAAACGATTTCGTATCGGGCCTAAAACCGGTTTGTAACCGGCGTAAAACCAGGCTCAAAACCGGTTTGTAACATAAAACATATTTTCTATGTTTTTTTTTAATATTGCGTAAATTTAGTTTCAAACATACTCGTACGAGTATCAATGTAGTAAGCATACTCCAAAATATACATTTTTAGTATGCCTACTGTTAGGCTTTACATTATTTGTTAAAATATAAAGCATATTTTCTATTCATTTTATTTTGTAAAAAATATTGCCGAAAATTAGGCTAATACTTTCTTTATATTTTACTTTATAAAAAATATTGCCTATACCCAGGCTTTGACATATTGTTTTTTTATTTTATAAAAAAAATTCAAAATTTTCCCAATTTTATTTTTTCTTTCACTTAACTTCACAATCAAAATAAATCTCATCATTAGCATTCTCATCATCTCCATCATTTATGCAATGAGTTGGACCATCATTGTGATGACAAATAAGATTCATTTAATATTTATAGCATAATTTCCGGCTTTGCTTACAAAATAAATTTGATGTAGGTAATTTAAAATTTATTAACAAAAACATTTACAACAAGAAATTTATTAACTAAAGGTATATTTTCTGTATATTTATTTTGTAATATTTTTATTTTAAAAGACAACAGCATCAGTACAGCTGAAAGCCAAAGTAAATTGTACTTGTGTGAAACGGAAACAATAAAATTGTGTTACAAAATAATTTTGTATCTTTGAAATTGCATTTTTACTATAAAATTAAGTTTAACAGAATGTTAGCAAATCCCAGATGCCAGTTTAGAGAAAATTTTGTTTAATAGCCAAAAAATATACTTTTGCAATATGACTGCAAATAACGTAAATAAAACTGAAATTATAGTAGCAAAAAAAAATAATAATAATAAAATGTTTTTAAGCAAATTGCTGAAAATATTATTAAAATCTATTTCGCAATTAAGTTTATGATCACATTATAACAAACACTAGTTTGTTAGTTAGCTTGGTGTTTATATCTGACTAAAATTACAGTTAATTAATTTTTTTCAAAGTAGACTTATCCCACTTTTAAAATTAACAGCTCAATTCATTAGCGAGTATTTTTCAAAATTATAAAAGCAAGGAAAGAGTTTCGTTTTTTGAAGTACTTGCTTTTTGAAGTGGTTACCCACGACTTAGTAACCGGTTACTTTCAGTTATACCACAAGTTCCAAAAATATAAAATATTTTTTAATTATTTTAATAATTATTATTTTTTTTATAAATTTTTATTTGCTTTTCTTAAGCGGTTACCAATGACTAAGTAACCGGTTTTTTATACAAGTTCCAAAAAGTTAAAATAATTTTTATTTACTATTTTTTTAATTTTATTAAGTGGTTACCCTTGAAAAGTAACCGGTTATTTTTACTTACTACACAATTTCCAAAGATTTAAAATATCTGTTGACAATTTTTATAATAAAATCAATAATTTTTAATAAAATGTATTTTATTTTTCTTAAATGGTTACCCATGAGTAAGTAACCGATTGCTTTTAGTTATACCACAAGTTCCAAAAATTAAAAAGAAAAAATATTTTATTATTTTATAATAAAATTAAAAATTTTTAATAAATTTTGTTTTGCTTTTCTTAAGCGATTACCTATGATTTAGTAACTGGTTACTTTTACTTGCGTTACAAGTTTCTAAAATGTGAAGCATTTTTTTTACAATAAAATGAATATTTTTTAATAAAATTTTGTTTGCTATTATTGTACTTTTTATTGACTACCGGTTACTTCTCATAATTTTTTTTTAAAATTTCATAAAATTTTTTTATTATTTGTTATTTGATTTTGCCTATAGAAACGTAATTAGTTAAATTATAACATTCGATATCGTTCGAAATTCCCATTTAAATAATATTGAAATTTCGATCGTTATTAAGTTTGCTAATTTGGCCCAATTTCGTTTCTATTTAAAAAAAACTTGCGATTTCAGTTACTTGAGAAACTTACTCCTTTAAATATATAAATTTTTCTATAATTTTCTTAACCCTTCCTTCTATACATTTTTAGTTATAAAGATGTTACGAAATACATATTTACACAATACTTTTCATTTTATTATTTTCCTAAAAAAACAAACACTTCAAACATGTTAACGTTGCTGTATCTTGATTGTTTCTTTTAAATCAACTGGCAGCCAGAGCAGTTGCCATCATCAGTTTAATGCTTAATAATGATGAGCATTTTGCTGGCACATCTTCTATTTGAAATGCGTATTTCAACTTGAGCTTTCAGGTGCAGTTATTTGCTTGCTACGAGTAGTTGATAGTTTAGCAAGAAAACAACAACATAAATAAACTCATAAAATAATCGTAATGTGTTATTGTCGACAATCATTGAGTTTGATTGCTGAAAGGGATGTCTGTATGTTATACGTCTAAAGTAAAATATTTTAAAACATCAGCTTTTATTTGTTGTTTCAGAAACCATAAACATTGCCAGCTGCTAACAACCACTACAACCATAATAATTTAGTTGTTTGCTTTTTATATCAATTTTTTTTAAATAAAATTTTAAGCCAAAAAACAAAAATATTAAAAATGATTTTTATTTAATTAACAACGAAAGTAAAATAAAATTTGTAGCATACTTAAGGGAGTTGAAAAGAATTTGCTACGCAGTTAATAAAAATTTATTTGCAGAAAGTTAAAGTAAAATATTGATATAAAATAGTTTAAAACCGACCTCCAACTTTAAAATCTAAACTTAATTTACACGTAGAAAATTTAATTTCATTTTTGTTAAATTAAATTATTTTTTCTTTTTTTTTATTGTAAATATAAATCTAAATTAAATTTACACATGTTCAGCTAACAAATGGTTGGCCATTTGAAAAATCCAAAAAAAAAAAATAAATAAAATTTTTCTTTAAATTTGTTTCTTTAGCTAAAATGCAATAGGAATTTGTGTGTTTTGGTTTGCTACTTGCAAACTTTTTTAAAATTTCTTTTAAGGGCATGAACAAAATTAAAAAAAAAAAAAAAAAAAAAAATTCTATTTAGTTGCCATTGAATACGACATGATGTGTCTAATACAATAACGTTTAATAATGCAACATGAGCCATGTGAGCCCTGTATACATTTCATACAATTTAACATTGATATTGAGAAAGTATTACAACATATAAAACACACACACATGCATCGTGATAAGTTTGCTTTGGTTAAAAAGGCACTAAACATTTGCTGCATTTGAAATAAGGCAGCTGGCAACAACTTCTTAAAGAAGCCAGACAGACACCAGCCCTTTGCTTTTAACACAAAGTGTGTTATTTTCTATTGCAAAAAAAAAATGAAAACAAAACACACACTAGACATAAATACTTATACTTGTGGCCATGTTTAGATGATTATACTTTTGTGTACTAGTATACAGCAGCTACACAGCAGTGTTTCAGCTGGCTCCTGTGTGCTAAATAAATGAATTTTCCAAAATGCAAGGACACGTATCAATTTTGTATGCTTTTTTGGCGCCAGTTGTTGTTATTGCCAAAGTGTTTATGTTGCGTTACGTGCATCAAGGTGCAGTTAAAATCGTTGTTTTAAATGCAAGAGAGCTCATGCAGTTGATCTTCACATTTTTTGTGTTTTTTACTCTAGTATTTAACTAAAGAAAGACCTTAAAATACTAAACGAAAATCAGTGTTAAACACTATAAAGGTCATACAAGTATGTACCTGTGACTTTAGCATAGAAAAAAAACAAACAAAAAATCGTAGCATGCTTAAAGGCAAATCAAGAATTAAATTTTTAAAGCCTTTGTTTTAATATTTAACAAAAAATTTATTCTCAAATGAAATACAAAAAAAAAAATTATTTTTAATAAAAAATAAAAAAAAAACCCAAAACGGAATCTTGCAATTTTAATTAACGGCTGTTAGGCCACTAACTGAACTAGTCAATTAAATTCTACTGTAAATCGTTTAATTAACAAATAAAAAAAATTATTTCTAAATTAAAATTGTTTGTTGGCTAATATCTGGCCATAAGACAGTCACGCAGCCATCAAAAAATATTTTTTTATAATAAAATTTATTGCAGCAATCAGCTGAAATGCTAAACTTGTACTTTTTGAATTTTATTTCTTATTAATAAAATGTTTACAACAACAAAAACATACTTGAAAAATTCATTTATTTTTATTGCTTGTTTATTAGACTCGTAACTGCCATTTTACTCACATTCAGTAACTTTCAAAGCATCATCATATTGATTTGCTAAATTGCTGATGAGGGATCAGCAAACAAAAATAAAAATAAAAAAAGAGACAATTTTTAAAATTGTTTTACGTAAAAAAAATTTGAAGCCCACATGTAAACTTGTTTTCTTTGTTTAAAAAAATTATTTTCGCAACAATTTAATTTCGCATTTGTGAATTAAAAAAACAAATGCCCCTATTACGATTTGCAACATTTAAACTCTACTTCAGTTGAAATTTTAATGCTTCAAAAAAATTTTATTTTATATAAATTTTATTTTTTTTAAATAAATAAATACTTTTTTGGTTAGTAAATTTATCAAGTTTTTCTTTATAAAGTTTTAATATCGCCAACACAATGTTTGTATTGACTTTCCCCATAGCTGTTGTTCTCACTCGCTACTCTTTTCAATTTTTATTTTTATTTGGTTTTCTATGCAACAAAACTGAAAACAAATAAAAAAAAATGTTAAAAACCTTTTAAAAGCGTTTCAACATTACTAGCTCACCAATTTTTAAACAATTTCACTTGCAAATAGTTTTTAATTTTTTCTTCACACTCACACTGAAGTGCCCTTCACTTGTTTCATGCAGTTTTTTTTACCCGTTTGTTTCATACTATATTACAATTGTGTTGCGCTCTTTTTTTTTTTTTTAATTTTAAACTGGGTTTTTGTAGGGAATTAAATAGAAAAGAACATAAGAACCAGCAAATTGTTTTTTTTTTTTTGTAAAAGAAGAAATGTAATGAAATTGCTTGATTGGAATTTCATGAGTGTCATTTAGTAATAGATTGTTTTGCACAAGAACAGTTATTTCGTTAAAATTCATTGTGCTTTCAAAATATTTGTTTTACTTATTTTTTTTTTTAATATTAAAAAGCAGATGCTGTTAGTGTTTAATAAATATTCTTGTGCAACCAAGCTATCGATAACTCTTTCTAAAAGAACTTAATAAAGATTTTAATAAAGAAAAGTAATTGATTAAATTTTTTGTTTTGCATACATAAAATATCTATTACTTTACTTTTGTTTTTCGATTACTTTTTACTTTTCCATATATCAAAACCTAGTACTTTATATAGTCTATATAAAAGTTGTCGATAACTTCAATTTCCGATAGATAACTTATCGATTACTTCAGTTTTATTTATGAAGTTGTCGATTACTTTACTTATTTTGTATAACTTAACTTAATTTTTCTACCCAAAAGCTATCGATTACTTCGTTTTTTTAAACTTATCGATAACTTTATTTGTAAATAGAAAATCATAGATTAATTAACCTTTTTCTCAAAAAAAAATAATATTTTTTTTTAATAAAATGTATAGATTAATTGACTTTTTGCTAGAAAACTTATCGATTATCTTAGCTTTTAGTAGAAAACCTATCGATTATTTAATTTTTCTTAATAAAAACTTATTGCTTTTAAAATTTTTTGACATAAATATTTTGGTTTTTATATAGGAAAGGAATTTATTAATTAATTTTAGTTTTACAGAAAAATGGTCGAAAAAATTTTGTTTTTATAGAGAAGAATTGTCGAAAAACTTACTTTTTTTAAGAATACCTTTTAGTCGTTATCCTAAAAGCATGCACGTGTTGAAAAGTTAAGTTTTTTTTTAGTAGCAAGAAAATAGAGAAAAAATATGAAACTTTTTAATTAAATTTAGTAAAAAAATCAATCTTTTAGAGGCTGTTTAGGACGCCTGTTAAAAGGTGTGGTCTTATTTCTTGTTTGTAGTTTTCACTTTTTAAGCAGGTATTGAGATTGAGGTTGTCAACGATCCTTCTTAATAAGTGGAAAATTGTAAGTAGTAAAAATCTTCTACAAAACAATTAAAACTTTTAGTCTCTTTATGAATTCTGCTTAAAAATTTTTTCATTTTTCCCCTGTGTTTTCCATATAAAATTCTATGAACAGCCAGCCAAAGCTAGATATTAACAAAATAAGAGCCTTTTAAAACTTCAAACCACAAAGTTTTCAGTGTTCCAACTTTGCTTTTTTTTTTTTTTGTTGTTCTTCCGGAAGAAGAATTCTTTTTTTCCAAGATGAGTTTTTGCTTTGCCATAAATTTTTAAATGTTTCCCTCCAGCTAATATTGAAATTAGTTACATATTCACGCTTTACATACACAATTTGTATACGTTTTAAGCAAACTTCTTTTATTGTTGTTGTTACAAATTGTACGTTCAATTGTTTTACACAAAAGTGTTTGACTTTTCTCTATTGAGAAAAGAATTTATTGGAAATTTATTTCGTTATTTAGTTTGTTCTCTTTGAATGGAAAAGTTAACTGGTTTATGAAACAAAAAAATTTTTTTATTGTGAAACAATAGAGAAAAAATTGAATTGAATTTGAGTTTGAGTTTGAATTGTGGAAAAAGTTTATGAAATTTTTGAAACAGCAATAAATGTTTAATTGTAAAGCGTAGGAAAAGCAGGGAAAAACTTTTTTAACTGGAAATTCTCAAGACAAACAATAAATAAGTTTAAATAATATGAAATATTTTTGTGAACAAATATAAATTGTTCATAGAGACAGACATATCGAGATGTCATTTAAAAAAGGCTTCAGTTTCAAGTAAGAAAAAATTACAGCAGAAACAAAAAGAACATGAAAGAATTTAAAGAAATTTTTTGAAATTTTATCAGTTTAAACATCAGTTTCAGTCATTATATACACTGAGAAAATTTTTATGAATTTTGCATTAATGCAATGAAAAATTCATTACTTTTTAACCTGTATTATTCAATTAACATATTTATTCATTTAATGAAATTATTTCCATAATTCATACAATTTATGAAATATTTCATTAAATTAATGAAACAATTTTAATAAAATATTCATTCATTTAATGAAATAATTTCATTAAAATTAAATTTTGCCACTAATCCAATGAAATAATTATTATCTTTCAGTAAATTAATGAAATATTTCATTAAATTAATGAATTCTTTTAATGAAATAATTTCATTAAAATTAAATATTGTCATTAATCCAAAGAAATTTTTATTATATTTTAACCAATCTTAATTTTCATTAGACTAATGAAATATTTCGTTAAATCAATGAATTCTTTTAATGAAATATTTTTATTGTTAATCCAATGAAAAATTTAATATTTTTCAATTATACTCATTGGACTAATGAAATATTTCATTAAATCTATGAATTCTTTTAATGAAATTAGGTCATTAATTCTATGAAAATATTTGAATAATTCATATTTCATAAAATTAATGAAACTCATTTAATGAAATCATTTCATTGGATTAATGAAACATTTGTCTTTCTTTCTGTTTCTTTTTTTTATATTTTTTTTTTTATTTATTAATTTTTTTTGTAAGTTAGGAGCTTTTTTAAAATTGTATGACGATATGTTGTCAGTTACTTTATTGTTTTATGGAAAGATTTGAACTCTAGTCTGTGTTCTGTATTTTGTATAGCAAAGGTAATGCCAACTTTACTTTTCCATTAAGAAGTTGTCTTTCAAACTGCAGGGAATTTTTTCCTTAAAAAATTTTCAATTTCAGCTCATCAATTTTTTTTGCTTTAAACTTAAATTTTCTTTTCATGTTTAATTTAAATTATTTTCTTTTGCATTTCATTTTCATTTATTTATTTACTCCATTCCATTTGCCAATAACTCTTAGCTTATCTTTGTTAATTTACTTAAGCTACTGTTGCCACTAAAAATGTGCATATTCCAACCATAACGCATACTAGCGCGTTATTATCCTTAAAATTATAATATTAAGAAGAAGGAAGAGCCAAATTATGAACATTTCAAGGCTGGCGGGCAACAGTTTACCCAAAACACTAAGATAAACTCTCCCAGATAGAGTTGTGGTGATGCAGTAACTGTAGACGTTGAGAAGTAAGACCAACAAACAAACAAAAAAACGCTAGAGCGGAGCATGAATATGAATAAATACAAACAAATAGTTTTGCACAGGCAGGACAATAAACTTAAGAAATTTAAACATTAAAGTGTGTACTTTTTCATCTTCTTTTTCTGAAAAGAAAAGCAGCAGAAGTAAGCAAAAAAAAATTACTAGATTTGATGATGAAAATATTTTTAATTAAATTTTTTCTTTCTGTCTTTTCTTTTTTTTTATTATTATTTTTGCGCTGGGACGTTGCTTTGCAAACTGTGTAATAATACGCGTTTAATATATTTTTATTATGCACATTATGAGTTTCTCTTTATCTTTTAGTTACAGAGTCAGTCAGTCAGTCAGTTTTCTTATTCAAATTTCAAATGTCTATGAGCCGCCATCAACATCAGCATCAACATCGAATTCTTCGATATCATGATGCTTGTCAGTCTGTGTATCAGCATTTTAATGGTCCTTCTAAAACGAAATATCGATACTGCTGATGTTGATGATGGGTTTTATTTCTACGCTTAATAATTATTTTGTTTTTTTTTTCTTTTCTTTTTTGCATTATCAGCCTGTTGTTAGCTGAGGGTTGCTTGTTATTATTGTTTGCTTAAAAAGATGCACAAAAGTTATTTTGTTTTCTTATTTTAAAAAGGCTTTCCCTTTATTTACTTCACCTTATTATGTTTTAACAGGATGAGTTTCGGAAATTGAATAGGAAATATAAAAGAAACGTTAATGTTTTTGTAAAATTAAATTAAAAAAAGAAATTTTGGTGAAAAAGGATTTGTTTTTATGTATACTAGTAGGCTAAGGTAAAGCAGTGTTTGTCCCGGCTTAGAGAATAACGAGTGCTTGTGACAAAGCCTTTCATGCCAAAGCCTTTCACACTTGTTGGTATTTTTTATGTGAATATAAATGCCTTTTATAAATTTTGCTTTAATACTAGATACAGCAAAAAGTCCAAAAAAAAATACTTAATTTTACATCTGTGATACATGTATCATGTTTTTATGTGTGATCCCTATTAAAGATCTGCACAAAACTTTTATTATTATTTGTTATTAGAAGTTGTTTCGAAAATTAAATTTTTTTAAGGTGACTTTGATCATTCGCTCCCAGAGTATAGGCAGGAAACGAACCTGTAAACCATTCCAACTATGCTTGTGCAGGCCTCTAGTTCCCACATGTTCGTTCATTCAAATAACAATTAAAAACGTTTATTGTAAACAAAACAATAAGAAAGAACCATAACGGTATAACGCACATACTTACAACACCCCAACAATACAATTTAATGAGACTCTAGTGAGAGAAATGAAAACAAAAACAAAAGGAAAATGAAAATAGTTATGAGATGGAAATAAAAATAAAATGGGCAATACACACATGACTACTAACACAATTAAAAATACCTGCCACTGCAACAACAACAACAACAACACCTTAGGTTGAGGAAAAAAATAAAACCCAAAATGGTTAAAAAACAGCAGGCCTCTTAAAAGGCCTAATATTAATCATGCTTTTAGAGCACGATGAGTCTTTTACCGGTAGAAAAAACAGTGTGCCTTTCCTTCAACAACAAAATTACTTTTTTAGTGTTTTTTTTTTTTGGTCATTACTTTTAGAAATTCAAAAAGTTGAAAACGCGGCCACAATCTAAACTTATTTTCACTTCTCTCTCTAACCAAAACTTGCTTAAAAATTTTTTTTGTACGAACAAAATTTTTTGTACGAACAATATTTTTGTCCGAACAAAATTTTTTGTCCGCACAAAATTCTTGGTCATAAAAAAGTTTTTCCCAAAAAAAAAAAAAAATTCGTTCGAACAAAATTGAAATAAAAAAAGGTTTGGGACAAGTTTTTAAGTCTGTTCTAAAAACCAACTCGTAAATTCGCACAAAAAGAGCCTAGAATTTCGATCGACTTCATTCGATAGCGAACACAACAATTAATAAAAAAGTATAAAATGATAAGGCCTCTCGTGAGTTTTACCGCTGGGAAAAATACCTTAACACATCGACACAATCAACAGTCATATGAGAAGGCTAAAAAAAAAGATAAAATGAACAACAATAATCTTTGTGTAAGGACTGTAAAAACAGCAAACAATAGGAGAGGGCATTAACTATAAAGGACATAAACACAAACGTACACACACACACACACGTTCTTATAAAACATTTCATGCATACGCGCTCGGGCAACCAAAACACAACTCGGGCATGTGAATGGAAATGTGACAATTGTAAAACGTGCATGTGAATTTAATTATTTAGTTTGTTTCTGGTAGGTAGACCTGATTCTTTTTCATTAATGGCACACAAGTAAATAATAAAAAAAAAAAAACAAAGAAAACAAAAAATATTTTTAATAATGGAAAAGAAGGTAAACATTCAAAATGGTTATTAAACAAAAACAACAGAAATTATTTCTTGCGCTTTTAATGAAACGAAAAAAAAAAACAAACAGGAAAGACAAGAATTTTAATTGAAATTAAAAGTTGTGCAAAAAAATAAAAAATTAAAAAAAAATCTTGCAGTAAATTAAATTATGTAAATGAGGACAAGGTATTAAACAGTTGCCTATTTCTTGTTTTTTTTTTATTAATTTTTAAATCCCTGTTGGCACAATCTGATAGAAAAAATAAAAATTAAATTACGCAACACATTTTGTTATAACACAATTGCAGATCTGCACGAGTACAGTGAAACTCTATAAGAAAGTACATTAATTTCATATATTAAGTAAAGTTCCTTAATCACTACAAAGGGATTCACTTGTGTTTGTAATAAACTGAGTAAAAGCCACCAATTTTATATTTTGATCTTGAGTATTTGTTAGGCATGAATTCATCCACTTGTTCCTAACAAAATTTTGTCTACACAAAACTTTTCTGTGTAGTTTTTTATCTAGCTCTACAAACAAAGAGCTCAAACAAACGTCATTAAAAAAATTTTCTTCCTACAAAAATTTTTTTCATACAAAAATATTGTTCGCATAAAAATGTTGTTCCTACAAAAAATGTTTTTTTTAACAAAAATGTTTTTGCGATAAAAATTTTGTTTGAACAAAAATGTTGTTCGAATATAAATGTTGTTTGAATAAAAATTATTTTCTGGCTAAGATTTTGTTCAGATAAATGTGTTATTCGGGCAATAATTTTTTTAAATAAAAATTTTGGTTGAATTAAAATTTTGTTCGTATAGAAAATTTATTTCTGACAAAAATTTTATTTGTAGAAAAATTTTTTTCGACAAAAATATTGTTCGATCTAAAGTTTTACATGGCTTCAACGCTATGTAAAAAACTTTGTTTGTACAAAAATGTATTCTTGTTCTCATAAAAATTTAGTTTTTACAAAAATGTTGCTTGTACAAAACTGCTGTTCGGATAAAAATTTTGTTTGAAGAAAAATTTTGTTTAAATAAAAATGTTGTTCGAATTAAAATTTTGTTGAAATAAAAATATTTTTCTAACAAAAATTTTGTTCGGACAAAAAATTTTTTCTCATAAAAATTTGTTCTTCCTAAAATATTTTTTGAACAAAAATATTTAACGCATTAAAATTTTGTTCGCATAAAATATTGTTCAGACAAAAACAAAACATGTTTTTTGTTTTACAAAAATATTGTTCATACAAAAGCTTTTTTCTGACAAAAATTATTTTCTGTAAAGCTTTTCTTCTGTGTACAAAAAAAATATTGTGCGAAGAAAAAATTTTGTTAAAAAAATAATCTTTTTCGTAGACAATTTTATTTTCTGGCTAAAATTTTGCTTAGACAAAAATTTTGTTTGAACAAAAATGTTGTTCAGACAAAAACTTTGTGAACTCTTGATCTTGATCTTCTCTCCACTTCTCAAATTCTTCCAGACTAGAGGACTTTTATTAGTAGTTTCATTTTCTTTCATTGGTCGTTCTTTTAGCAGGAAAAAACCAAACCAAGGCTGCAGTTCCTATTTGAATTCCATTGAAGTGTCTGAAATATAAAAAAAATAGTAATTAATTTTTAATTAAATTTTATTAAGTGAAAAAATATTTTATGATGCTTCAAATGCAACATTTTTATTACTATTTGTTGTTTTTTTACCCGTACAGCTTTTAAATTTAAATGTTTTCAACATTTATAAGCTAAACAGTTTTAATTGTTTGAGCATGAACAAATTTACGCTGGTTGATTGTTTGCTTGCAGTTAGTTTTTCTCCTTTTGCATTTAATGGAACTTTTTTTGTTGATTTAGTTTTTCGTTAAAAAACTTTGCAACGGAATTGCATTCTAATTACATTTTGTGTAGCTGAGTAACAGTTGTTGCAAAACAAAGTACAGGATTTTTATTAGTTTAAAAAAAATTAAAACAACAAGTTTTTGGAATAATTTTTTTATTTATTTTTTGTAAAATTAATAAGCAAAAGCTTTTTGGGGTTAATAAGTGAAACAACAACTGCTGCTTGTTGAAGGACTTTTTAAAGCGAAGGGGAACATAACGAGTTAAACAATTTGGTCGCTGCTTTAAACTTTTGTTTTTGTATTTTTTAGTTTCATTTAAATATTCTGAAATAATTTTTAACATTTTTTATTTTCTTTTTCTATTTTTAGGTAAGTTCTTACTTTGATCATGGTTTATTTCAAAGCACAAGTAAGTGAAGTTTTTGTTTAATAAAAATTTTCCACCAAGAAAAGAACAAATATTTTTTAACAAATCAACTGTGCAAAAGTAAAACAAAAGTTAGTTATTGTAGAGGAAAACACAGTTCAATAATTTTGTACTTTTAACACAAGGGAACGCAAATTGTTAACACAAACTTGCTGCTAAAGCAAGTGCAAATAAATATTAAAAATTTTTGCAAAAGTTTGTTTGAAAATTTTCTTTGTTTTAATACCGCTGTGAATATGGCCTCATAGATTACAGGGTAGGGCTAAAAGTATACTAAAGGGTTGCAGATTCGATGCCTCCCTGGCGGCATATATAGCCTATGCCAAAAAATTTTACATAAAACTAGTTTTCAGGGAGTTGTTTGTATTAAAGAAATTTCTCGTCACGGCAACGTTACTCATAACGGGGTCTATCAAATAATTTTATGGCATTGTTTTGTCTGAACTCACTAATTTGACAAATTTTAATAATTTTATCGCCCATACCAATTGATATTATTTGTCTATTAAACTTCATAAGGCCAACAAAAAAAATTTAAGTAACTTAAGGCCTTTTAGAGTAAAATTAAATAATAATATTTTTTCCGACTTGTATTTTAATGCATCTAAAATGTAACGCCATTTTCACTTTAATTAATAAATTTCTATGCTAAAATGGAATTACAAACATTATAATTTTAATATTTTAATTAATTTACAATAACAAATGCATTTTTAATGACTGCGTTAGGTTTTTTGCTGTTGCTCCTTCACCTCTCTGTTTGCTGTTGTGTTGTGTTTTTATAATGTTTGCTGTAATTATTTGTAATGATGTAATTAAACACAAATTATATTTGCTGTAACTAGATTATTATTTTATTCTATTTTTATTACAAAAACAAACAAACAAAAAATATGACTAAAAAGAAAAACAAATTTGTGTAAAAATTAACAACACGTAGTAGTCATAACCATAAAACAAAAAGGATATACAACAATGGAAAATAGTAGATAATCAGACGTACGTATGTCCCAGCGAAATGTGAAAATTCAATATTAAAACCAAAAAGAAATTATACACCAATAAAAATTTTTATTAAAGTATTGAAACAATTAATTGTTTTTACTTATTTAAATGTGAGAAAACTAAAGTATTTTAATTAAAATAATTACACTGTAAATTTTGTTAAAATTTTAATTAATTTTTTTATTTATTTTAATAAATTAATTTTTCATTGAATCAATAAAATTTTTATTTTTGTTTTATTAATATTTTTAATTGAACTGAAATGTACGAAATGAGTATATTGATTAAGTTAAAAATGTAATTGATTCAATTAAAAAATAGCTAGAAGAAATTTCAAAAAATAAAACTATAATTGGCTCTATAAAAAATTTAATTGATTCAATTAACAATTTTATCGATTCACTTAAAAATTAATTTAAAAAAATGATTAATTAAAATTTATTTTTAAAAATTATAAATTTAATTTAGCTGAAATAAAAAGAATTTAATTTAATTGATTCAATGTACAAAAAAAAAATAATTTAAAAAAAATTAATAAAAGTTTAATTAAAAAAATATTTTAGTAATTGATTCAATTAAACATTAAATAAAAAAACACTTAAAATTAATTTTTAAAAATTAAAAATTTATTTGTCTCAATTAAAAATTTAATTGATTCAATTAAAAAATAATTAATTAAGATTAATTTTAAGAAATTAAAAATATTTTAAATTTTAATTAATTAAAATAAAAATGTCCTTGATTCAATTAAAAATTATTTAAAAAAATTTTTAAGTCAATTTAATTAAAAATTTATTTAAAAAACAATTTTTTTAATTAATTGTTAAAAATTAAAAATTTAAATGGCTCAATAAAAAATTTAATGATTTAATTAAAAATTTGATTGATTCAAATAAAAAAAATTTGTTTAAAATTAATTTTAAAAATTAAAAATTGAATTAAAAAATTTTAAGATTAAATTGATTGAATAAAAATTAATTTAGCAAAAGGTAAAATAAATTTTTTTTAAATTAAAAATGTAATTGGCTCAATAAAAAAAATATATTTGATTCAATTAAAAATGTGATTGATACAGTTATATATTAAAATCTAATTTAAAAATAATTTAAATTTAATTTATTAATAACGAAATTTCTTAACATATAAAATGCTTTAATTGCAATGTTTTGCCTGGTTGTGTGTGTGTATCACGTATGTCCTACCTACTTAAAAATCTATAAAAAAGGATAAACAAAATTCACATTGTCATTAAATTCTAATGCAAATTGTAATAATAGTAATTAAAATGATAATATTTAATAGCAAACTGCCTTTAAAAAATTAATTTGAGTAGCGTTAAGAGGGCGTAAGTAGGCTGTTCTAAAAGTTTAGTGGAACTACTTGTTGTTTAATTTAAAATCCTTCAAATTTTGCAGTTTTTTTACTCAAGTAAAACTATTCCTTTTAGATTTTTATTTACTGCAGTAAAAGCATTACAATTTTAACCTTAAATCATGGTGTAAAACACCCCATCAGAAGTACAAACTTCTTTGTAATTCTTTGTTTGACTTGAGTTACTTTTACTTTGCTATTCATTCAAGCATATCTCTGCTCTTTTTCTTGTTTTCTCCTTTACATATCTCTTTCTTTTTTTTACTAATAAAATATCAAAGAACTGCCAACATAAACATTTTTCTTTGCCTCTAGTTAAGACCTCTAAGAAATAAACAAACAACCAGCAAAAAATATACCAAGAAAAAGTGTTAAAAACCAAATTAAAGTTTTCTTTTACTTTCTTGCTCTGGTTGGTGTCTTTTTTTCACATTTATTTCATGCTTGTTGTGATTTCCTGTGTGCAATATGCAACTCCAAAAACAACCCCCACTTCTTCTTTCAACTTAAAAAAAAAAAAAAATTTATAAAAAAACGAAACACTTAAATAAATTTGAAAATGGAAAAACTAAAAAAAACTAACATTAATTTCAAACTTAATCTACCTTTAACAAGCACCAAAAACAAATACAGAAGTTAAACAACAACAACAATAGCAACTAAATTGTGTTTACAAGTAAAAAGTTAAGCGTGAGCAGGCCTTATTCTATAAATTAAAAAATAAATAAATAAAAACCAGTTCATTTTAAATAGATTAAAATTAAGAAAAAAAGGGATTACAAATAAGTGGATGTTTAAGCAGTAATTTTATCTGTTTCCTTCTAGGTACTACCCCTGTCTTAAGTCAATAACTAGTAGCTGGCAAAAAGGACTCACTTTTTCTTTGAATCTAATTCTCTGCAATTTTTTTCCAACAGGCTCTTTTGCAAAACTCTGCCAAATCCTTAAAGTAAACTTTACAAACTATCAAAATATCAAAGTAAAACTGCATGCAATTCGACTTGTAATTTTAGCCAAAATGAAGTAAAAGAAAACCATTTCTTTCCTTCTTTTCAATTTTTTAATTTTAATCGAATAGCTAGTTAGTTAGTTAGAGTTTTCAAAGGTGCAGCAGAACACAAACTTAATCAACCATCATTTTGAATTTTTTCTTTTTTAACAATTTTTTTTCGTCTTTTTACACGTAAATTAAGTAAAGGAATGCAAACCAAATACCAAATAGTTCTGACAGCAGTGAGCAAACAGAAAAATATAATTGAAATTTACCACAAAATTAGATCAGTTGAAGTAAAACAGAGTTAAAGCAATAAAATGAAAGAATATTTAAGCTGAAGCAAAAAACAACAAAAAGAAAATAGATTAAAATTAATGTGGAAAATGAATGAAATAATCATTAAGTAAAAACTAATTAAATGATGCTACAACACACAACAATAGTTAAGGATAATAAAAGGTGCTACTGCTTCTTGCTACCTACTCGTGTGTTAAAAAAAAAATAAGTGAAAATTGAAAAGGGAAATTAAGAAATTTCAATTAAAATTTAACAATTGGAATACAAACTTTTGAATTTTGTTCTCAGAGTAAAATTTTATTAAATGAATTTCAAATATTAAACTTCAAGTTGTGTGAGTAACATGTGCTTTAAAAAGCTTTTTTTACCTTAAGCAGAAATCAAATTATTAAATTTAATAACGCAAGCATTTTTCAATTAATATTAATTATGCCCCTGGTTAATCACACTGAAAGAAAAATGAGGCATAAATTCAATTTAATCATTTTCGTAAAATTACATATTTCATTAAAATTATTAAAATTATTTCCTTATCTCAATGAAAAATTTCATAAATTATGTGAATTAATGAAATATGTTCATTAAATTAATGAAATTTGTTTCATTATATATGAATATTTCATTAAATTACTAAATTATTTTCATTAGTCTAAGGAACTTAGCACTAATTGAAAAATAGTGAATTTTTAGTCGGATAAATGATAAAATTGAATTTTAAGGAAAAATTTTTCATTAAATTAATGATATTTCATTAAATTAATGAATATTTCATTAAGTATATAAATATTTTATTAAAAATTCTTTGAAATATTTCTTGATTTTTCAAATTAAAAAAATTATTTAGTTAAATTAATGAAATTTGTTAATTGAATTTATGAAATATTTTTATAAGTCTCGTAAAACCTAACATTGGTTGAAAAATAATGAATTTTTCATTTCATTAAAGACAAAATTCATTCAGTGTCTTGGAATTTGATAAATTTGCTTTTTTTAACAAAAATGTATTTTAAATTAAAATCGCACTTTACCTATTGCAATAGACTCTGTTGTCTGTCAGCCTTTTTGTTATTGTATTTAATGATACTTTGAAATCTCCCTTTTGCCTTTCAATCAATATCAGTTTTTTTTTTGTCTTGTTTTTGTTACAATATTTTTAATCCTCTTTTCAATATCAGTTTACTCATTTGACAAAAAAAATCTCTGCATATTTTACAACTCAAGCTCATTATAGATACAAAAAAAAATAACTTTTTTTTTGCGTAGGACATTAACCAGCACAATATTGAGTGAAGGTGGTGTTTTTTTATGTCATTAAATATGTCGGTTGGTTGGTTGGCTGGCTCGACTCGATTCGACTTGATTTTTTTTTTTTGTGACAAAATCCCTATTGTTTCAAGCGTATTGCTTTTATGCTAATCACTCTTCAACAGTGAAAATTAATTAAAATTAAATTGTAGGCATCATCATAAAATGATTTATAAATATGGAAATTGTATGCACATGCTGTTCGTTAGTTTGTGTGCAAGTTACACATAAGTAAAGTGCGTTCATGGCCTTGTTGCGTGCAGTACAACAACAAAAATTAAATGCTTGTATGTTGGCAGTCAGAGATTTAACAAAATATGACAATTACATGATAAAGTAAATGCGAAAGAGAGAAAGAGAGAGTGATGCAACACTATGACAAATTGTGCACTAATTTTAATTTATCTATCCTCCCCCAAAAAAAAGTCTTCTATTAATATTTGCATTCGCTGGTACTTAATTTGTTCTCCACCACCCCTGCAAGTGCATTTTATTTGCATTTAAATGCAAATATGCATTACAAATTATTCTTGCAAATATTCAACAGCAACAAATGGTAAACAATTCTACAAAATATTAAATCAAATTGCATCAGTAAACTAAGAACATTTTTAAATTCCCAAAAACACTTCGCAGTCAAAATTGAAATTCATCTTTTTGTCACTTAAAAGGTTTTATTTCTTTAAAAAAATATAAATAAATTTTTTTTTTAGAAAAAATTTTTTTTTTAATTTACAGTTCAACTATATATATATTATAGAATTATATATTTTTTTATTAAAAAAATATTTACTTTTTTATAAAGGTTTTTTTTTATTTAAACAAACTACTTTTTCATTTTCGTTTTTATTAAAAATATTTTTTTTATTAAAAAACTTATTTTTTAATAAAAAAAATATTAATTTAATTTTTTTAATAATAAAACTAGTTTTCAAAAATAATTTTTTTATTGATTTTTATAAAAAAAATATTTATTTTACTTTTTAATATTTTTTTATTAAAAAAATTACTTTTTAATTAAATAAAATATTTTTTTTATTGTTTTTTATAAAAAAAAATTTTTATTTTTATTTTTTTTTATTTTTAATAAATTTTTTTTAGTTTTTATTAAAAAATTACTTTATTATTTTTTATTAAAAAATTACTTTATTATTTTTTATTAAAAAATTACTTTATTATTTTTTATTAATAAACTAGTTTTTTATTGAAAAATTACTTTTTTATTAAAAAATTAGTTTTTTTATTAAATAAAATATTTATTTTAATTTTTTTTTTTTTATAAAATAAAATATTTTTAATTGTTTTTTATAAAAAAAAATATTTTTTTATATTTTTTAATAAAAATTTTCTTTTTATTCTTTTTTATATTTTTTTTTTTTCAATTTATAAATTTTTTTTATTAAATTTCTTTTATTTTTTCTATTAAAAAAATAAAATTTATAAATTTTTCTAATTAAAAAAAATCTTTTCAATTTTTTTCATTAAAAAAATGTTTTTTTAATTAAAAACTGTTTTTTTTTAATGTTTTTTCGTTTTCTTTTTTAAAATATTTTTTAATTAATTTAAAAAAATATATGAATTTTTTATTTGAAATGGCTAGTTTAATATCGAAGAAAAATGTCAAATAAATTTACTAATAAATATTTTTTTGTTTTTGTATTAAAAAATTATTTTTTAATAAAAAAAGATTTTTTTTTTATTTTTATTGTAAATTTTTTTTTTTTTTAATTTTTTTTTATTATAAAAATATTTTTTTTCTTACTTTTTTTAATATTTTTTTTTTTTTTTTTATTAAAAACATGTTTTTTATATCTGCAACTGAATTCATGATATAATTTTCAATGCCTAAATTGCAAACCTAGTGAATTTGTATCCTTGATTTCCTTTCATTTCATTTTTTGATATAGAATTTAAAATGAACTAGCAAATCCTTTAATTTCAACTGTTTTGTGTGTTAAGCATGTCTGCAACGGCTTGTTTATTCTATTTATCAAAATCCGAATGAAAAAAAGAAAAGAATTAAATGCAAACACAAACATGCACACAGAACAACAAAATTTGTATTTATACAACGAACAATAAAACCGGAAATACACGTAAATTCACATTTTATAACCAATAACAAAACATGTTTAAATCTAACAATAATGGCAACAATGGCAACAAACAAAAGAAATCCGTAAACGGAAAAACCCTATCACCCTTTCTAGTTTCTTTATTTTCGCGAACAAAGTTCTCTATTCAGGCAGCTGAAGTTAACAAATTTTTTGTTACGCGTTACTAAATTGTTACATGAAACTGCTAACGAGACGGTGAGGTGCGGGTGAATGAAGGAAAACTTGCTTAAATTTGCTTAAACTTGTGTGTGGGTGCATGGGTATGGAAATGTATATCGATAGAGCAAGCAGCACAAGCACGACTATATAAATTCGCACGCAATAAATTGTAGCATGATTTTGGGCAAAAAACAACAAAGAGAAAAAGAAAATAAATAAATACGCGAAAAATCTTCATCACAATAGCACAACAGCAACCCAAAAAAAAGACACACACACAGACACAAAATAAGCAATAAAGCATAACAAACAAAGTTATTTGCTCACGTGCGCATAGATAATGTCTTATCCAGATTAATGCAAAGCTTTTTTGTTGTTGGTGTGTTGTTATTGCCTAATACTCGAGTCACTGGTAACGGTACCAGCACATACCTGAAAACAGTACCAGCAGCAGGAGCTCATGCTTATCATTTAGCTCGCTTTGAATTGGTTGTTCATTTCATTTGGTTCGTTTTTATTTTTATTTGTTTATTGGAGTCTTAAGTCTTAAGATAATTCGTGGTTTTATGTGATTATCATTTCGAAAAACCTACTTCTTCTTGTTTCTTTTTCTGTTGCTAAAAATTAAGCTTAAATGGCTTCCTGTGAGTTTTTTTGTTTTCTTCTTCTCTTGTTAGTTAAGCATAATTCTAGGAGATTTAAAAGTAATATTTTCCTTAAGAGTTGCAGATTAAATACAAACAGCCTTTAATGTTGAATTTATTTAAGCCTAAATTCTTTTTAATAAACTCATAAATTAAACAATTTTATAAAGACAAATGCAGTCATCAACATCCTCATCACCATCACAATGATGAGCAAGCAGCATGAGCATGTTTGTTATCACTGCGTTAGGTTGCTGCTACAATTGAGTTTTAAGAGGATTTTAAAACCATTTCGTTTGTCTTTTTTTAAGGTTAATAAATTGATAAATTTATGGAAAGTACTTAAGACTTAGTATTTGAAAAAAGTCATCAAAGTAGAAAAAAGTTGTAACGATGATGCTTAAAGAATGAAACAAACATTCAAACATTTATTTGTACGAGTATGTGAGAGTCAAAGAAAATTTTTTGCTTTGCAAAGAGAGTACGCAGGCAGTAACAAAAAGTTATTGAAATTCCATAAAATTTTTTTTCTTTTTTTTTCGTTAAAATTTAATTTTTATTAAACTTTTTGAAAATTTTTTTATAAAAAGTTTTTGCTAAAAAAATTTTTTATTAAATTTTCAATTAAAAAAAATTTTTAAATAAAAATTTTCAATAAATTTTTTTAAATAAGTTTTTTTTAATTCAATTAAATTTTAAAAAAAATATTAAAAAAATTTTTTTTTTTAATTTTAAGTTAAAAATATAAAAAGAAAAATTAAAATTTTTTCAAATAGAAATTTTTTAATACATTTCCTCTTACCCTCTCTTTTTCAATTAAATTTTTTTTATTTTTAGATTTTATTTTAATTTGTTTCCTTAATTACCTCTAAATCCGTTTTGTTTACATGCGTTTTCTGGTTATAAAGTAAATTTACTTTTCATCTTTAAGGCTTACTGCAGCCAACAGCAGTAAATATTTTTTTAAATGCTGAAAATTATAATTGTTGTCTTAAAGGGCTTTTATTAAGGGACTAACAAATGAAATTAAATGAAAAACAAAATTAAAAAGTTTAATTTTTCTATAAAAATTGTTTCAGTTTTTCTATAGAAAACTTTTTATAATTTTTTTTTTAGATTTTTCTATGGAAAATTTTTAAAATTTTTCTATTGAATTTTTTTTATAATTTTTCTATAAAATTTTTATTCAATTTTTCAATAGAAAATTTTTTAAATATTTTTGTATTTATTTTAGTTTTTGATTAAATGTTACGTACACGCTAATTCGCAACATAGAGCAAGTCATGAATTAAAAATGACAATTTCGTTTTGTTGCAGACGTGTAACAAACGTCTAACGTTTAAAGAAAATTAATGACCTTGAATGGGCTGTCAAAGTTTTTTTTTTGTTCCGTAGATTAAAGCATAAAGCAAATACATCATTTAAATGCCTGAAAGTAGGCAATCGGTAGTGAATTTAGAAAATGCCTTAATGTAGATTTTTTCGGTTTTTTTTTTTGCACTTCCATAAATCTTTTGCAATTTTGGTTGGGCCTCGGTTAGAAACACAAAAAAAAAAGTTGAAAATGTTTTAGCAGCGAATTGAAAAAAATTGGTTTGATAATTTATTGTCAGCAATTAAGTTAAATGGCATTTACACGATGGTTTTTAATAAGTATTAGCCTTTGGTTTTGGTTTTTTTGTATTTCATTAAGAAGAAAGGTTTGAAGGGAGAGTTTAAAATTCAACTTTTGCAAAAATTTTACTTTAACTTGAGGGATTCTAACAGTTTACTTACAACGAACTTCTTAAAAAGTCAAAGCTAGCCTAGAACATAGTGAGAAAGAAAGGGAGGAGTAGCCTGCTACATAAATTTTTTTATTTATTGTGTTAATTTCGTCTTATTTAGCTTGATAGTCAAAAAAAATCACCGGCCAACATTCAGTGCTTAGCAACTGGATATTTTTTTATGGCCCATTTTAGTTTTAGTCATTTAAAACACAGTGTTTGTTTGTTTGTTTAGATTAAAAACAATTACCTTTAATTAATGTTTTTCTTTTGCTTTTCTTGATTGTTTTTGTTGTTGTCTGCTTTGCTTTAGCTGAGTTGTTTTTCCAACCCTGCTAAACTTGTACAGTTTTTTTTGTTTGTTTGTTTGCTTGTTTATATGTTTGTGAATGCTTTTTAGTTTTAATTAACTTAATTGTTGGCAGTTTAGGTTAATTGAACGTAAGCGTCTAGTATTACTTTGCAATTCAAGACAAGCAAGTGAAGCGAGTGAGTCCCTGGAAATAAAACGCTTAATAAATACAAACATTATTTGTTTAGGGAGGGGGAAGGGGCGAAAATTTGATGATGTTTAAATATGATAATGTTTAAATACTTCAGTAATTGAAAATAAGAGATTTTAAATTTAAAATATTATATTTTAAATTAAAAATTGTATAAAAAATTTTCTGTAGAAAAAATCAGAAAAATTTTCTATAGAAAAATTGAGAAAAAATTTTCTATAGAAAAATTTAGATTAATTTCTTTAAAAAATCTTGAAAAATTTTTCTTTAAAAATAATTTTAAGAAAAAAAATTATTAAAAAAAAAGATTATATCCTTAAAAAAATTTTTCTATAGAAAAAGAAAGAAAAGTTTTACTGGAAAAATTGAAGAAATTTTTTTTTCTAGCAAATGATAACGTTCGTTGCCCTAGGCCAGACTTTAAATTTAAGCAATTTTCTTTTAATTCCTTTATTTATTTTTGTAATTTTCTGCTACAAAATAAAACACTTAAAAAGAAATTAACTGTGATATTTATTTGAATACAAAAAAAGGAAGAAGCCATAATTGTTTTAAGTACGTACACTCGTTTTAAATGTCATAAATGTTCAACATTAATGATAATGGCGCCTCATATTTATCCTGCTTTGAACTTGCCTCATTGCACATTACGAAGATATTAAGTAACTGTAGTTGTGTTAAATTAAACAAAATATAAATATAGAAAATTAAAAAGAGAGAAAAGCCAATGCATTATCATAATAATGGCTTCTTCTTTTCTTTAATAAAAAGAGAAGAAAACGTATGACTGGCTGGTTACCGAATGACTGCATTTTAATTGCTTTTTTATACAAAAAACATTATTTTTTTAATAAAAAGAAAATAGCAATAAATGCAGGCAACAAACATTAATTAAAAAATTAAATGACCAACCGAACATATGGATGGTGGGAGGAAGCTGCTGATGATATGCAGCGAATGCCACAACAATTGCCGCAGATTATTGATAATTTCCTGCATGTTTTCAAAAATGTTTTAAAATAAACTTAAAGATTTATGATGAAATAAATAAAAATTCAAAGGACACAACAAGGACACTGCAGCAGTAGCAGTAGAGTTTTAAAAAGTATTTTTTTTAAACATTATTTGCAGTTAAATTTAGTTTTTCTTTAATTTTTATTGTGTTACATATTTTGTTAAATTAATAATCTTTTTATTGTCAAGTCATTTGTTGGCAGCAACAGAAAACTTCACATCATGCTTAATTATAGACGACAGACAAAAACATTACAATATGTGCAGGATATCTTTACACAGACACATACATACAACTTAGCTTTCATGATAGATTTCAACAAACATCATCTTTTTTGCAACAGCACCAATCTCTCACTCACCCTAATCCCTACACACAGTATCCTTAGCAACTGTTGTAACCAAAGCAACAGCAGCAAACGAAGCAGCCAGGCATCCATCCCATTCCTGGCATTGTAGTCTACTCATATCAAATTCATGTAATAATTTATCATTGTCATGTACAGTTTATATACCCTGGAGAGATTCCTATATGCTGTCGTTTTGCAGTTTTTTTTTTCCTTTTTTTCATCTTTTCATTTGTGTTGTGCTGCTTGGGTTCAGCATTATTAAAATCCATAAAACGAGAAAGTATTTTTTCAAAAGGAACAAGGTGTAAAATGCAGAAAACACATTTTAAATTATGACATAAATTTTCTTAGAATTACAAAAAAAATAATTTTTTTTTTTGAAAAATACTTTTGTGTAAGCCAACCAAATGCAAAAAAAAATTAATGGAAGCAAAAGTGTTGCTTTAAAAATTTCCAATTAAAATGTTTTCAATACTTAAAAGCTTAAGCTCGTATCATATGCTGTAAGACAAATGTTTTATAAATTTAATGAAACGATTTAATTCAAACAAATATTTTAAAAATATTTTAGTTAATAAAATTATTTCATTAAATTTATGAAATTGTTTCAATAAATTAATGAAATTAATTCACTAAATGAGTGAAATTATTTTAATAAATAAATGAAATTATTTCATTAAATGAGTGAAATTATTTCTTTAAATTAATGAAACTATTTCATTACATTGATGAATTTATTTCATTAAATGAGGGAAATTATTTAATTAAATTAAATCAATTATTTCAATAAATGAGTGAAATTATTTAATTACATTGATGAAATTATTTCATTAAATGAGTGAAATTATTTCCTAAAATTAATGAAATTATTACATTAACTTAATAAAATTATTACATTAAATGAATAAAATTATTTGATTAAATGAATGAAATTATTTCATTAAATGACTAAAATTATTTCATTAAATTGATGAAATTATTTCATTAAAATTAAAATTCAAAAAAAATTTATTTAATGAAATTATTTCATTAATTTGATTAAATTTAAGAAATTGTTTTATTCTTTTGTCAATTTTGTAATTTGTTTTAGTTTCGTTTTTTATTTTAAGACTTGACTGTGTTGTGACTGTCTAGTGCCATCATTTTTGTTTTGTTTATTCTGTATTTTCTTTTTGGTTACAATTAATACTTCTGCATGAGCGAACTAGTTGCAAATGAGAAATAAATCAGTTAGAAATTCCTTTTTTTTTCAAGCTCATTTTTCATTTAATGTGTCGCTTTTTTTTCTAATTTGTGGCTGCATAAACTGCAATTTGCAAAGGTTTAAAATTTGTTTGCCTGCATTTTTTACTCATTTGATGATTTGGTGAGGAGGTTTTGATTTGCTTTTGTGGCATTTCTAGGCTTTTAATTTAGTGTTGTAAAATGTGTGTGTATGCAACAGTTCTGTGTTGCTGTCCTCTTTTTAAATGTTGAATGTCAGGGTTTTCTAACCACTTGTTATATTTTCCACAAGCTTTTTTTTGTTAGTCATTCTGGCCTGGAATCTACTGGCTTTCTACTCATTTTCGCTGCTACCTGGTTGGTTTGTTTTAAACCAAAATTGTTTTTGTCATTGATTTGATGGAAATTTGATTGAAATTTTTGTTTTATTCAAGCGGCATAGTTTTATTATTTTTTTTTTTAATTTTATGGCTCAGTTTTTAATTTTTTTTTCTGCTGTATTTTGAGTGTTGAGTGTTTGAATGTTTTGGTTTCGTTAGCTGCACGCTTTAGTGTGATTTATTATCAATGTTATGGCTTTTGACAAATGAGTTGTCATTTGCAGTTAAACAATTATAAAATGTGTGGAAAGGAAATTTTTGCTAAATTATAAAATCAATAAACAGCATTAAAAGCGTAAACATTGAAATTATTCAAGCGAATTTTTCAAAAGAATGGAATTAATTTTTTGAAACACAAATTTGTGAAAGAAATAAAATTAAGATAAAAAAAGATTAAATAAAAACACTTAGGAGAATTTGCAACAAACACAACAACGTACCTAAACTTTCTAAATTTCAAAAAAAAAAAATTATAGAGCTGTTATTTTTTGAAAGTGGTACAAGTCCATTTTTTTAAAAAATAAGTTAGCGGTAATTTAATTAAGATATAGACATTCACTTACTAAAATTAATTTTTTTTTTAAATTTTATTTTTTTTTTTTTAAGTGGACTTGTACCACTTTCAAAACTAACAGCTCAATTATACTTTTGTATTAATTGCTTAACAAGTTGTTAATTGACACTACCTGTAATGTGTTTAAATTAGTTTGTGCAATTTGAATAAAATTT
Organism: Thelaira solivaga; assembly: GCA_947397855.1. Classification (NCBI taxonomy): domain Eukaryota; kingdom Metazoa; phylum Arthropoda; class Insecta; order Diptera; family Tachinidae; genus Thelaira; species Thelaira solivaga. Next base: position 5,407,702 of record OX377612.1, on the reverse strand, counting down.
AGCCACCATCACTCTTTCACTCACAATTTCTAATAATAAATTGAAATTGACCAGAGAGTTTAAATAAAATTTTGTTAAATTTAGCTTAAGAATATTCTAGGCAAATTGAAATATAATTAATTATAATTGGCTGGTGGCAAATAATTAAAAGCTTAAGGGGGAGAGTTAACAATTATGGCCGCAGCATAAAGCTGCTAAACTGCTAAAGTTATCACTGAAATGCATTAAAGAAAATTAACAAAAAACAAAAAAAAAATATGTTTCGCTTATTTGCTGGTTTTACAGTTAAAAACATTTAAAGTTTGTAATTTGCTGTTACTCTTACTTGAAAATTTTTATAGTCGATTCATCAATTTCAAACTATAGCGTTAAATTTTAGCTGTCATTTTTTCTTTAACAAAATGAACTCTTTTTAAGAGTTAGTATAGAACTAACTCTTATATTTAACTAACAACGTCGGGAAATGATGAATGGTTTGAGACCCACCCCATGGCTTTAAATTACATGTCTAAGAAGGTCTTATAGGACACTTATTCCCATTATCTCAGATAGATTGTCATGTATAAAATATGCAGCGATAAATTTGCATCATTCCAGTGGTAGTTTATGCCAAACAAAATTAAATAAGGCAGACTGTACTAAAAACTCATTTAGAAAAGCAAAGTACATTTTCTATTAATTTGCTGTAAACTATTCCTTTTTTGGATTATTTTGTAAATCCTTTCAAACCAAAAACACTTAATCCTATTTGTTTGCTATTAAAATTACTTTCTCATTAATATAATTCATACACATTCCTCCAGGTATTACAAAACTACCTTTTTCAATTTTTTTTTTAATATTAAATGGCTGGATTTCATTAAACTTTTTTTTAAAATTCAATATGTTAATCTCTTGATAAATTAATCTGTCATTTGTAATTAAATTTCGTTTACAATTTAAATAATGTTGAATTTGTTAAATAAATCGTTTTATGTTTTAATGATTTTGTTGTAGTTTTTATATCGAAAAAATTAACATATTATTTATTTTATACACATTATGAATTTACTTATGAATAAGTTTATATTGTAATAAAATATTATTTGTAATTAAATATGATTATTAATGTATGATTAATTACATTGCAATTTATTTACTTGCATAGTTTGGAATGTATGTGTATGTATTTATATGTAGTGGAATTGTTGTTTGAAAATATTATAATTTAATTCGTATTATTTTATGGAAAATAATAAAATATTTATTTACTAACAAAATATGCAAAAACAAAATTTTTTTAGTAAAAAATTTTATGAAAATCAGTTTTGCCGCTTGGTCATATTTTTTGTTTTTTTGGCTGTGAGTAGTTATAATGCCCAACATTCAGATTTCTGTAGATCAGGCTTAAGGATCGTCTTTAATAAGACTTGATGTGTGTGGATGTGTTTTCTTGTAGTGTAAGTGCATGTGGGTTTATGTCTGCCTAAGTGTATGTTTTCTTGTGTGTGTGTATGTTTTCTTGTGTCTGAGTGTATGTTTTCTTAAAATGTGTGGGTGTATGCTTATGTGGTCTTGTGTATAATTGTATGTTTTCTTGTATGCGTTTGTGTGTGTGTATATTTTTTTATTTAACATAAATTTTTGCCGTTTATTTCTAAAGCCTACTTTAAGACATAGTACACATGTACTTAAATATTATTAATTTAGCCTTGTTTCTTTTTAATTTTATTCTATTACATTACGCTGACAACTAGCCAACAATATGTTCTTTTATTTTAACGCCTTTTGGTAAACACACACTCACAGTCTTAATTTACACACAAAAATTTATTGTTTTAATTGCTAACGGAAAATGTTCTAAAAAATATTTTTTGGTTTAATAATAAAGTTTTATTATTATATTTTCTTTTCTATAAAATTAAGTAAAATCATTTGTGTAATAATAATTTACTATAGGCAGTGTTGCCAAGAGGTCGAAGAGGTCCTAGCAAAATGTTTCAATTTTATCACAAAAATTCTCTTCATAAATAATTTTTGTGCTTTCTTTAAAAAAATCTGGCAGCTGCACGAATACATACTCTGTATCAAGAATGATAGAAATACAAGATTACGCCATGACGTAGATTGTCCTTTCTCTCTTTCTATCTCTCTTATTTAGCTTTAAATTATTAGCCAATAGCAACATATCTCCTGACGTCATTTGAGCTACATGCGCAGAAATCTTTAATTTTATATGCGCGATGGCGTAATCTTGTATTTCTAGCTTTCTTAGATGGCCATATCCTATTATGGTACTTGCTAGCTTAAATTTTCGCCCAGCACCATAAACGCTAATTGCTACTTAGGAGTGCTACAAGAAGCAGATCATTTTTGGAAGCTTACAGTGGACATTTTTTCTCTAGAAGTTATAACCTTCTGAAAATATTAAAATTGGCCTATAATCATAATCAGACTAAAGTCGGTATCTTTTTAAATTCCTTAAAATCTTATCAACAAAAGTCAGTTCTTAATAAAAGCCACTTTTTTGTGACCATGATTATGACTCACAAGGAGTGTATTGTCATATGTTAAAAAAAGCTGTGTTACTGTTAAAAAATTTTAGAAAAGAACGCTTTTAATATTAAGATATTAACCATTATATTTTAAAAAATTTTTTTTAGCAATTTAGACTTTAGTTTTATAACGTTTGTTTTAGTGAAAAATTATGCGGCGTATCATAATCAATTAAAAAGTCGTATTTGAAATTTTTTTATAACTTAGGGCTTTTTTGAAAACATATGGCGATATGTAAGTAACTGTCTTTAATTTATGCATAATAAATACTGTTTTGCTTTATACCTACATACAAACATGCAAGCATTTGCCTGCAAAACTAAGTGAATAAGCAATTTATGTACAGTAATGTCCCCACTAAAAAATACTCTTTTTTAATTTCGCCCAACAAACTTACGAGTACATACATAGATAGTTACTCGTTGTCTTATTATACTCGTACTAGTCGAGGGCATGTTTTATTTTGTTTGCTAGAAACCAACAAAATGGTATTTTTATTCCGCTATTTTGTTCTCTCCTCTCAGTAGGTACCTACTTGTTGTTTTTAAAAATTGTTTAGCGGGTTTTTTTCTCTCCTCCCTCTATTTCTAATTAAAAATGTTACTCTTTTTCAATTGTTTGATTATTATTCGCTTGTTATTTTTTTTGGTAAACAAGAGACAATTACATGTATAAAAACGAGTGCATGCATATTTTATGTGCACACATCCATGCAAACACACATTTGTGGGTTGATACACACTGTTGTAAACTAAAATTATTAAAACCCTAGACTTTTAAAGAATTCTTTGCAATTTGGGAAATTTCTTTTTATTGAATTTCAAATGTTCTCTCTAACGAAATTATTAAAAAAAATATTTTTAAATAATAAAAAAAGTGGCTATTAAATCTTTCACCTTAATAACTTCAGATCATAATCATTGTTACACTAAAGTCGATATTGCTTTAAAGAAAAGGACTCTAGGCCATAATCGCAGTCTTAAAAATAGTAAACTTTTATTAAAAACATACTTTTGTTCTCTAAAATTTATAGTTTTTAAAGTGTTTTTAAAAAGATATCGTCTAAGATTGGGGGTCTTTATTAAAAAAATCATCTTACTAACTTATGTTTTTTTAAAAAGTGGACTTGTTGAATTCAACATTTTGAGCTTTTAGGCTTTATTTAATTCATATCACGATTTGTATGTGTATGTATATATGAGCTGTTATTTTTGAAAGTGTTGTAAGTTCACCTCTTTAACGAAGGGGTAATATAAATAAAATATATACACAATCTAACTAAAATTACTGGTGACTATTTTTTTAAGTGGACTTATACCACTTTAAAATAACAATTTATATGTATGTTTGTATTATTCATCGTTCATAAATCTTATCTAAAAATTCTAAACTGGCAACACTGACTGTAAGTTGTATGCAAACATTTATAAACAACTACACCGTAAGCTTTGTTTCGTACGCTTTAAGTTGTTTTATTTATTACAACAGTTGTGTGTCAAGTGTGTTTCGTGTTTTGAAACTTATACGGTCATGTGTCAGAAAGCCTCATTTAAGGCAAAAGAAATCACAGAAAAATAATAAAAAAAAAAAACTCAAGTACTTGTTTCCTCACTGTGGTTTAAGTGGTGTTGTTTTCTTTAAAGTAGTTAGTACACATACACTCTAAGAGTATTCATATTTCTAAATACTTTTAGATTTTTTTTCTAAAAAAATTGCAATAAGCTAAAAAAAAACCTTGTTTAGAAAAATAACCAATTTTCTTTTTTTAAACTACCGGATAGCACAAGTTTAATGCCCAAAAAAATTTAAATAAAATAACAAAAAAAAAAAAAACTAAAAATAAAAATAAAATTTTAAATTAAATTAAATTTTAAATAAAAAAAATAAATTTAATAAAAAAAAAATAACAAAAAAAAATTTTATTAAAAAATATAAAAATTGAGTTAAACAAAAATTTATCTAAAAAAATAAAAAAATTTTATTTTAAATAAAAAAAATAAAATTTGAAATTAACAAAATTAAATTTTAAATAAAAAAATAAATTTAATAAAATAAAAAAAAATGTAATTAAATTAAAAAAAAATGAATTAAATTATTTGAAAAATAAACTAAATTAAAAAAATTGAATTAAACAACAATTTAATTACCTAAAATTTAAAATTAAAAAATAAAAAAAAAATTAATTCAATTAAAACAAAATAAATGAAAATATAATTAAATAAAAAAGAAACTAACACCTCAAATATTGATGCATGTAATGTGAAACAAGTGTGATATTTTCTTACTGAAATTAACAATTTTTCAGCTTTCTAATTCATTTAAACAGAACTTATTTTTCTATATGAAAATTTAAAATTAATTTTAATTAAATGGAAAAATCAAATAAATGTCCTATTCATTTGCACGGCAGTGTGTATTTGTTGTTAAACAAACAGCAATTGACACCGATTCCCTGTATTCTGTTGACACAACTTAAAAACTTGTAAAGAAAAATACTTATATAAATAAAAAGAGTATATGGCGGAGTAGTTGACAAAACATCTTTTTATATTTTTTTCTCTCCCTTCTTTCCTTTGCATTTTCTGCTTTTCTTTACACTCACTCCCTTAAATATTTCTTAAGAAATTGCACTTGGCCGTTGGCAGTAAATCCACTCATTGCTTTTCCCCATTTTTTATAGCATACTTGCAGGCTAAATTACTAAAATTTGCCTACAACCCTCTCGGTTGTTTCGAGGTATATTTGCACTTGGCTCAGAAATAATAAAAAATAAAATTCTTTTTAAAGACATTTTGTTTTTTTTTTATTTTATTTTTACAAGCAAACCAGGTTAATGATTTTAGGTTTTGTATAGCTGCTGTTTGTTTTGAAAAAAAGAGCTTTTTATGTTGCTTTTGGAAAAAAAAAACAAATCACACACAGCCTTACAAACATAAAAATGCATGCTATTATTAAAAACAAGAAAAAATCTGCCTTAACAATAAATTACTATTGTTAAGTTGCACAAGGTCATAACATCATCATCCGAGTTATAAAAAATTAATGTATATGCAAGCTCTTGTGGCAAATGCCACACAATGTTTAATGTTCGTTCTACTTACATATAAAAACAATGCAAATATTGAAATAAGCAAATTAAAAACACGAGACAGATGCAAAACAAAAAAAAGAGAAATCCTAGGAAATTGATAGAATTTTTAAATTATATATTTAAAAAAAAACTTCTTTAGTGAATTTAAATGTGAAAAATTTGTGCTCAAGCATATTGAACGGTGCGTCGTAATAGAAATAAAACGAATAAAATTACCTGTTTAGACTTAAAAAAATATTAATCTTTTCTGGTGCTTAATTGATTTTACTAAATGCATTATATTCTCATGGAAAATTGAAAAAAAATTAATTATAATAATGGCTCCCGTGAAATGTTTCCTATGGAAATGCTATATCTCTTAGTACTTATTGTGCTAAATAAATAATTTAAAAATTTTCCCTGGGAATATCATTTAAAAATAATGCATTCAGCAAAACCAGCATAATTGGAATTAAAAAATGGAAACAGTTGGTTTGCAGCCAACTTCACTACACATTGCGCTGCCAAAATTGAATTTTCATTTGTTCAGCGTTGCCAACGCACTATTTCGATTAGCTTTTTACATTTTGTATACAAATGAGAATTTTTGAGAGTCTGTCACTAAAAAATTATTTATAAATTAAGCAGTGGCTGAGTAAGAAGAAAATTTACTAAAATAAATACTTCATAGATTTTTTTTCTAAATAAAAAAATGACTATTTGCTAAAAGGCAAATGTGTCTTCTGTATTAAATTACTTTTATTTACGGATGTCATTTTTAACAGCAGTTTTTTTCTTTATTTGATTACCACCTCCACTCCTCCACTCATTTGATTTGAAACAGTAAACCCTTAATATAAACACTCCCACAGAAATCATAAACCAAATAAAAATCTGAAATCAAGAGTAAATTAAACATAAAAAATAAAGCTGCTATTCTATGGCCCTTCCTGCTCGCTTTTATTTGTGCAGTTTAAAAAAAAAACTTTTAAAAAAAAACTTTGTAAAACAAAACTTTAGTAAAAAAAAAATTCAAAATTTAACAACAGTAAACAGAAAACGTTGACATTGACAGTTGCAACTGAGAAGGTCTACCAATCAGGCTAAAAAAAGAACAGCACACGAAGCAATCAAACAGCCAACGCATACACACATTTTGTTGGCTGTTTGTTTTTTTTTTTTTCTTCTCATTTTTCAAGTCTAAAAATATGTTAAACGAGTGTGTATGTGTGTGCCTTACAAAAAGTAATGCATGCTTTAAAGCGCTCACTTTTAACCAAATAAATTAGCATAAAGTTATGGGTCATATAAATAGAGCTAAAATAGTTGTTTTTAACAACACAATTTCTGCCCCAAAGACATTTTTTTTTAATTTTTAAATAAGTAAAATTATTTTTATATTTTTAAATAAAATATTTTTTAATTTAATTAATTAATTCACAAAATCATTGTAAGCCCTTCCCTTCACCCTCTACATTTAGTTTCTAAAATTCATGTTAACAAAATTTATTTAAACAATATTTCGTGTTTATTGCAATAAAAACAACAAAAAAGTAAAAGTTTTGTAGAGCATATTTTTAGGTTGATATTTAAATCTACCCACAAATTAAAGTAGATTCATTTAAGCCGATTATAGAAAATTGTGTTAAACATGCCTTTTAAACATTAAATGGAAACACCTTAAGCATAGTAACACACACACACACACACACCCAAAAAAAAGTTTCAAACAAGTTTTTTGTTGTTTTATAAAAAAAAATATTTTTTTTTTTTGTTTATTAAGTGCGTGTTAATGTTGTTTTGTTTCAGAAACTTGTATCAGGTGTGTGTTTTAAAGCTTAACATTTAATGTTTTTTACTAATTTTGTGCTTAAAATACTTGAATTTTCTTTAGTGCTATTTAAAATGCTTTAAGTTTTATTAATAAATAAAATTACAATAAGAAAAATATAAAAAAAATTTCTAAAAATTAAAAAATTAAATTTTTTTTAAGAAATCAGAATTAATTTGCAAAAAAAAATATTTATTCAAGCTCAAAGTCAATTACATAAACAATTTTTTAATAAAAAAAAAATTTCGAAGAATTACAAATATAAATTTAAAAAAAAAAAAAGAACAAATAAAACAATAACACATGCAAAAATTCAATTAAAATTTAATTCAATTGATTTGTAGCACAACAAATAAATTAAAGAGTTTTTTTTTATTGCTAACAAACAATTTTTGACTATGACAAAAGTTTTTCTAAGTTTTTTTTGTTTATGCATGCGATGACAAAACAAAACCCAACCCAGTTCACATTTTTTCTGCAATTTTAATTTAAAAGTTAAAAAAAAAAAATTAATTAAAACTTTTAGAAACGCATGATTTGGATAATTTTTATTTTGAGTTTGAGTGAGAAAGAAACATTTAAATCATTTAGAAACTTTTTGAATGTTTTCTCCCAAATTGAAGTCACTTTAATAAATAACCATAATAAAGTCTATGTTTTTAAAAGAAAAAAAAAACTTTAAGACTCTTAATCCTAATTAGAAAAAAGTAAACTTTTTAAGGGCTTAGTTTTGTTCAAATAAATATATAAACTTGCAATAGCTTAATTGAATTTTCTTGATCTCGTAATAGCCTAAGGTAAACCTTACATAAACCCAGATTTGAAAAAAAAAGTAGTCAAACATAATGCTAATAAACTCAATTTTTAAAAAAGTATCAACTCAAGCGCGACTATGCTTATGGGCTTTCTCTTGTGAATTAAAGTACACTTTTATTAAAAGCATACTTTATTAAAACCATGATTATATAGCCAGTTATTTTTAAAAAGGCATTAAGTTAAGCTGTAAAGGAAACTTAATTGAGTTGTTATTTTTGAAAGTGGTATAAGTCCACTTAAAAAAAAAATATTAAGTGGTAATTTTAGTAAAATATAGACATTAGCTTACTAAAATTACCTTTAACTCAATTTTCTCAAAAATGGACTTATACTACTTTCAAAAAAATTATTACTTTCTCAAAAAAAAAAATTATTTTTTAAAACGCGAATTAAAAATAAAAATAAAAAAAATTTATTGAAATTTAAATATTTAAAAAATAGATTAAAATTAAAAAATTCTCTCAAGTTAAAATTTTTATTATTGATTTTACACTAAAATTCGTTTTGTTTTCAGTAAATTTTACTTTTTAAATTTATTTTTAATTTACTTGTCAGCATTTTTAAGTGCCACATACACACACACAAACATTTTATTTTTCCAGCTTTTTTTAAATGGCACTCTCATTCACACACACACTCAAACATTTTGTTTTCAATCTTTTTTTTTTGCAATAAAAAAGAAAGCATAAAAATAATTAAAAAAAATCAGTTTTTATATCGCTCGAGTTGTAGCAGCAGAGAAGACGAGTATTAATAAATATTTTTTTATGGTTTTGTTTCGTCATTGTTTTTTAAAAACGATGAATAGCTAATGAAGTAAAAGCGAGATAAAACACCTGCGTTTTGAAATAAAACATCACTTTAACTGAAAAGTGTATTTACTGTCACTTTAAATTGTAAAAATAAATACTTAATAGTAGTAATAGGCTGTTTCTGTAACCCAGTCGATCAAATCGTCTAGAAAAATTACCCAAAAAATTTTATGTTTTCATAAAATTTTGTTAGATAAGTTGATCACTGGTATTACGGAAACCGCCAATTTTAAATTATAAAAAACCGAGAATTTTTTATAAAAAATATTTAAACAAATTATGTTTTTTTAAATTTTTCATTTTTTGTTTTTACATTAATTTTGAAAGAAAGTTTTTGTTAAAGTAAAACTAAAATTTACTCCATGACGAGCTTACTGCTTACGTACATCTTAAATACAAAATAAAATATTTTATTTTTGAGCCAAATAACCAACAGACAAAAAATTATGAGAACTTCTCTACTTTGCTAACAGCGTTAATGCCCTCTAACTGTTAGTAGTGAAATTTAACAGGATATTAACTATTGTGAATGGTTTGTGGCTCTGCTTTAAAAAATACAATTCTGGCAAAACAAAAAAAAGGCAAACAACTTTTCATATACTGTTACAAAAGTGTTACAACTCAGAAATAACAAATATCTTTAAAAAGTTTTTTTTTCTTTAATTTTATTTTGTATGTTGTAAAAATTATAAGAAGATGAACAGGTCTCCCACTTTTTCCCAAAAAAAATTTTTTGGCCGAACAAATTATTTGAGTTTGCTGAGAGTTTTTTGTATAATAATTCACCCATTTTTATATATATTTAGGGTAAAGGTCCTCCAATTCCGCACAACATTTTTGTCCGGACAAATTATTTTAGTTTACTAAGAGTTTTCTGTATAATAATTCATTGCTTTTTTGTCCGGACAATTTTTTTTACTTAAATTTTTAGCAAAAAAAACTCACTTTTTGTTTCTTCCGAAATTTCTCTTCAGACAAAATATTTTAGTTTACTGAAAGTTTTCTGTATAATAAAATTTTTGTCCGGACAAATTATTTTTAGATTACTGAGAGCTTTCTGTATAATAATTTACAGTTAGGGTAAAAGTCATCCTCTTGTTGCGAACAAAATTTTTGTGCGGACAAATTATTTTTAATTACTGAGAATTTTCTGTAGAATGTTTCATGCTTCCAAGGAAAATTTGTTTTACAAAATAAAACTAATAAATTAAAGTACATTTCCTGAAAAAGTGTCTTAAGTCAATAAATGTTTTTTTTTTTTAATTATAATAAATACATTTTTTTCTGAATAGCTTAATTTAAATTAAAATAAAAATTTAACTGCTCTTGTTTTCCGAAAAAAAATTAAAGTTTTCTATTAAAAGAAACAGCAAATTGCAAAATTTTAAATGTCTTTTCCCTAAAATTATGTTTTTTTTTTTTTTTTTAATTATGACACTTTCAGTAGTGTAAGTGAGTGATATAATGTGGGAAATATGGTACCAATTATATCAAAGGAACATGTTTATGATGACTAGTTCGTTTTCTACTCTATAGAAAAAAGAAGTTCTTCATTTTCTCTTTATGATTTCATTTACATTTTTAAATTTATATCATTATAAGTGTTTAATTTCCTTTTTAATATTTTATTTTTTTACATTTCTAGCTACTGGAGCTGGAACAGCGAGTCATTGAGGCTGAGGAAAGAGCCGAAGAAGCTGAAGATAAGGTACGTATGAAATATTTACTTACATTCTTACATATACATGTGTGTGTGTGCTTTAAGCTACAGCAAAACAGGAGAAAAATAAATATTAAACATTGAAGGGTGTAGTGGGGGGTTATAACTGACTATTTCCCTTTCTTTTAATATTAAACATAAAAATGAAGCTGATAAGAAAAATAATGGGCCAGAAAAGACAAATGCGTGTGCGAAATTTACAAAAAATAAATAAAAAATGCTCGAAGCTTGTGCGTATGCTTTTTTATATTAAACACATCGTTAACAAACAATTTATATGCAAAAACCGCAATAACCACAAAAATTAAAAAAAAATTGTTGATTTATTTCGCTTCACTTCTTTTTTTATGAGAGAAACAGAAATAAAATAAGAATTTTTACAGTAAAGGCGGTTTTTTAGGTAGGGGGTTTTCGGGAAGGGTAGTGTTTTTATAATGAAAACTAATTAAATAACGATTTAAAATTTTTCTAAGGTTTTGATGACGAAAATCTCAATATTTTTTTGTAATAGGCGCCTATTTGTAGGCAAGAATAATTAATTTATCCTTTGGAACCGCCTAGTTCTAGGCAAAAAAATGGGTGCAACAGTAGAGTGGAATTCTTCCACAACTAATTTTGGTTAATACCTTCAGCCTCTCTCTCTCTCTCGCTTTACATTTGCCTACCACTCCTCTGGCAAAAGTTAATTTCCGTTTGTTGTTTTTACAAGTAAAGTAAAAGTATAAAAATCGAGTGCAAACACGTGTCATTAACATTAAAAACACACACAAACAAATTCATAAATAAACAAGCAACCAAATTTCCTTTTAAATAAGAGAAGAGTTTTGCTTCTTAAGATTTCAATTCCATATTTTTTTTCGGTTTCTTTTATTATAATTTTTTTATCATACAAGATAAAGTAAAAAATGAAATATTAAAAGGCAATTTAAAAGCGATTTTTATTTCCTTTTTTTTTTTATTTGCTCCAGCTGTGGTGCCACAAAAAAGTTTGATTTGATAGCTGGTCTTGAGATTTTATAGAAAATAAAACCGCATTCATTAATTTTATTTAACCACAAAAATGGTTTATGGTTTAAAAAAAGCTTAATTTCCAAGGCTGTAAAAAACAAGTTTTTTTTTATTTTATTTTGCCACAAGTAAAATTTAACTACCAGGCAGCAAACACATCCAAGCGAAGAGTCTACTATTTTCTAAAAATTACTAAAAATTAAAACGTCGCTAAATTCGTCTTCCTTAAAAAAAAAAGGCTTTAAATCTTAAAAATGGGCTCTACTAGGCCTCTGCTTTTCGACTGTAAGAGTCAGTGGCTTACATGTCTTCTATTTAGACACTCAACATGAGCTCCATCCTCGTGAGTCTCTGTTTTCCATCCTCGTGAGTCTTCTTTCCAACCATTCTGGACAAAAAGGTTACATGGCTTTGTTTTAAGCAGTAATTGGTGGAAGTCATAACGGTCTCATGTCCTTCCTCCCTTTCTTCTATTATAATTTAAAATTTTTTTCGACGTTTTGCTATTGCTTTTTCCACTTCTATAGCTATCACAAAGAGGTTACTTTAGATAATTCCTTTTTTATTTTCTTATTTTCCTATTGCAAAACTGAAACTGCCAAAATGCTTGAGAACAACAGTACTTTGGTGTATGGAAATTTAAAAAAAAAATTTTTTAAATAGTTCAAAGTAAGTTCTGAGTATTTTGGCGGTAGATTACAAATCTAGACAGTCTCCCCTTTAAAATGATGTGCGTCCCATCCCGAAGTAATTTTTGGTTCTTGCAGAAGTTGCTAAAATACCTCACAGTGAAGACCCGGCACAGCCGAATTTACCTTGTTTTATATTGGACTTATACCACTTTCGAAAATAACGGCTCAATTTAAGAACCATCAGAAGAACTACGATTCATCTTAGCAAAAAACCTGTGAATTGTTCCATTCAGACAATAAATTAGAATTTTTTTGTATTATTTTTTAGGGTCACTAAATATTTAATTAATCAACTGCCTTACAGCTTGACAGATGAATGTCATTTGTGCAATAATGTTTTCTTTGTATTCCAATTTGTAAAAGGACAATTGAAATTTTTAGAAAAAAAAAAAAGAAACAAAAGCGAATAAAAGCCCAAACCCAAACCCATACATGAGACAAATAATTTCAATAAAATCCAGAGGTGGTGGGGCAGCTGCGGCAATATAATAATAAAAGTTACATATTCCCATGATTTATGCTGTGTTTTTGCCTAAAACAACAACAAAATATACCCTAGAGAATTTGTTAATAATAAAAAACCAAAGAAAAAGGAAAGCCTAATAGCCTTCAGGCTGCATAACAACATTAACATTTACAAACGTTGGTTAATCACTTCAGATTATGGCTACAACATGACTAGTAGTCATAATACAGTCCTGCCCTCGTATTCCTGTTCAAAGTTAACTAAATGATAAAGACTGGAGTGTGTTTTTAATGCTTATTTCCGTTTTGGCTTTAAACTGACAAACCACACTAACAAGCAAACAGCCAGCCAGACAGTTGAACAAAAATGTTTGCAACATACAGACAGAGAGACAGACATCCTCAGTTTTGTACCTTAACAATACCAAGTGAGATGCTAAATTTCAAAGCTAAAAACTTTAAAGGTGAATTATTATCAGTTGTTTAAGGGTTGCTCGATTAGTTGTGCTAAGGCAGCTCCAGCTGCATAGAATGTTGCTTCCGTATCCCCTCTCCCCTTGTCTTTTTTTCTATTGACTTGTTGTCCTTATAAACCCTTATTGCAAACAATAAATTAGTACCAACAATAATCAAACATTTACACACACACCCTCTCACCCACATTTACATGCACTTTTTTTATGTTTTTCCATAAAAGAATTCCCTTTTATAATTTTGAAATGGGTGCTAATGGCTGTGTGGCAGCAACATTTCAAAGAAAAACAGAAAAAAAAATTGTCATCAGCATTTGAAAAGACTGACAATGATGATGATGATGAAGGCCACATTCTTGCATTTGTTCATGATTCTAATGGCTTAATAATATCGAAAAGCTTTTCCATTTAAATCATTTTGAAAAAAGGAAAATTACTTTCTAACATTTTTTTGAAATTTCTTTTTTATTTAATAAAATTTTTTTAGTGTTAAATTTTTTCTTTAAAAAAAATTTTTTTTTTTGAAATCATCAACGAGAAGGAAAGTAAAAGGCCTGATTATGAGTGGCGATAAACACGTGCCTTACACTGAAATAATAATTCATTATTTTTCAACTAATGAAAAGATTTTATTAGACTAATGATAATTTTTCATTGATTCAATGAAATTATTTCATTAAATGAATGAATATTTCACTGAATTAGTGAATTACTTCATTAGCTTAAGGAAACGCTTTCATTGGTTGAAAAATAATGAAATTTTTCATTGAATTAATGAGCAAAATTCTTTCAGTGTAGGAATGAGCACTGGGCTCAGAACAACGCCGGTGATATGTTTTATATTGGTTTGTCGTGAATTCGACTACAACAAAGGCTGTCTTAATAAAACAAATTGTGACTTTTCAATAAATTTTTAAAACAATTCATTCAAATAAAAAAAATTAGATTCTAGGCGGGCAATCGAAGTTGCATGCCCCAGATTGATAGTTTTTTACACTGCCCGTTAAGGTGCGAAGGCTCCCAAAATTCTTTTTTAAAGAAAATCTATAGCTCTCGATAGTGACCCACATTTCAATACAATTTTAATAAAAATTTCGATTGATATCGAATGCTGTAATTTGGCCTCTTTTACGCCTAGAAAATCATTTTTAATTTTCCATTTTTCTTTATCTGAATTCGTTTAGGGAACTCATGCTTATAAACTGTTTCGCAATTTCGAAAGAAAATTTCGCTTAGCAGGTTTGAACAAGCTTGAAGCTTTTATAAACCTTTTCAAATCATAAACCATAAATTGTTTTTAGATTTGTAAAGCAATAAAACATTTTTAAAGTCTGCCAGCTCCAAAATTTCCTATGCCACTACTTGCCTTGTGCCTTGTGCTTCTTTCTCTTTATCTCCAACAATGGCCCTGATTTAATATTCAGCCAACCTAAACGACCACCGTAACAAATTGAATTTCAGCATGATTTAAAAGTATTTAAAATTTAACCATTACCCCTGCTTTCCTAAGGATATCATCCTTTTTAACTTGAAAACACACACACCCATGTGAATATAAATATTCCTGTTCTGCTGCATGCATGAAAGTGTATTTTGCACAAGGATATACTAAATATTTATAAACTCACACGAGAGCAGAGTAGAATAGAATGCATACACTTGGCTATACCCTGTTCCCTTAAGGGACACACAAACGGACAGACAACAGGATTTGAAAATGATTATGATACTTTTTTTTAAAAAAAAAAAGGGGAGTTATTGAAATGAATTTATTAAATTTACTTAGATTTAAAAGAATTATGTTTCATAATGTATGTGAGTTAAAACAAAACATACACAAACTTACCCACAGGAAAGGAATTCTTTTATGGGGGAGCAGCACATACTTAAATAAAACTTTATTAAATTTTATATGTCAGGAATTTTAAAAAGAATTTTTTTTTTAATTTGTATGTAAAAGCAGTAGAAGGTCTAGACAGTTTTAAATAGAGAAAAAGATTTTCTTTAAAGAAGGTTTTTTCAAAGACGGAATTGCCATGAGCATCAAACTAAAATAATTATTAATCAGGCAGCAGTTTTCTTACTAAGATAGATCGTAAATATGCCAAAAATCATTTCTGTAGTGTGATCTGAAGCCAAATCTTGGCATTCAATATCTAGCAGAAATATTTTCAATTAACTCCATTTCAAATATGTCGAGCAGCCCTCGATAATGATAACGGCAGCCGTAATAAGGCCTGTGAATCACTTTTTTCAGATGGTTTCAGCGGTCTTCAGCTCAATGTTGATAAACCTCTACTTTTAAAGTTTGGTTTTTAGTTGTATCATGACCACATTAAAGGCTCTGTTGAATGAACCTTAATTAACTTACCATAAGGCTACTTTGCTATATCCTGGCTCGAATCACAATTCTAAAATACTAATAATCGCTGAATGTACTCGAATCAGTTAAAAAGCTTAATTTTTTAAGCAACATTTCCAGCCTATTTTTCTACAAGCGAACCGTAACTTCTTTCATAAATTTTATTTTTGCGAATTTGCTTTTTTTATCACTGTAAAGGTACGAAAGAAAATATCGTTCGCTTGTACGAAAATAGCCAGTTAAGGCAACTTGCGTTTTTTTAACGTTTAAAATTCTTATTCAGACACAGAATCTTGAATCTGGAATCGAAATTAATTTGAAAATTTATTTTATTTATTGAACACCCTCTCGCAGCTTAAATTCCTAATGAGTTTTTCCATTTTCAATGTTTCTTTGTTTTATATTTTTTTACAAAAAAAAAAAAAATTCTTTATAAAACTTAAACTAAAATCTTACCTTTTTCATGTTGTTTTCTTTTTTAATTTTTTTCTTACTCGCCCCTGCTAAAAAGTAAAGGCAGTCATTAGCAAAACTTCCAATAAGGGATGAATAGCTGATAACAAATAATACAAAATAAAAAAAATGTTATTGAAATTCTTATTTAAGTTTTAGGTAAAAAAAAATAAAAAATAGAAAACGCAGTTCTGTTATGTTGAAAGAAAAAAAAAAAAAGCTAAAGAAAATCAGTTTTTTTATAGAAAATAATTCAAGCAAAAAATTTAAAGAATTTTAACTAATTTTTTTTTTAATTAAATGAATGGTTATCGTGATATGTGGCTACTCTGGGCTTATGTTTTATAATGGTTTGTGGGGGATTTGAACTCGAGCTTGAAGAAAACTTTTCTTTTTTTTTTGTAATTTAATAGAATTAAAAAAAGGAATGAAATATCAAAAAAGATTAAAATTTTTAAAGGTTAATAATTTATTGAATATCGCTTTTATCTAAAAAAAAATCTGGCAACCTTTAAACAAAGGAAATTAAAAAAAATTTCCTTTATAAACCAAAAATTTACTCTCAGTTTAAAAAAACCTCTCTTTAACTCAAACATCAAAAGTCTTCTTTTTTTACTCAAAAAAAATCAGTTTTGAGTTTGAGTTGAATTCCATTCATTCATTAGCATAAAACTAACTTTGGTTTGGAAAGAAAGACAAAAAGAAAAAGAACAACAAAAAGCAAGGGAAATGAACTGAAGCATAAAGAGAAGAAAAAGCTGTAAACACAAATTGAAGTGTAATAAAAAAAATGCATTTTAACAGAGTTGTTTTGAAAGCTGTAAAAGGGGTGGATTTTTTGTTTTATTATTTCTTGTCAAAGTAATAAAAAAAAGAACATAAAAATGAATTTAACAAAACAAAAGTGTATAGAGAAAAGAGTAAAACAACAACTAAATTTACAG
This sequence comes from Thelaira solivaga, assembly GCA_947397855.1. NCBI lineage: Eukaryota > Metazoa > Arthropoda > Insecta > Diptera > Tachinidae > Thelaira > Thelaira solivaga. The sequence goes on along the minus strand of OX377612.1, from coordinate 5,390,521 downwards.
GACTCTTGCCAGAAACAGGGAAAGCAATAATTCCTTAGAAAAAAAAAAACTAAATTTCTAAAGCAGCATTTTGAAAAGTTAGCTATTTGCTAAAAATTAAAAAAAAAAACAAGTAAGAGATAAAAATAAATTTAAATTAATAAATCAACGATTTAAAAAAAAAATATTTAAAAAAAGAAGGAAAAAGGCCTTAAGCAATTCCTAAAGTGTGTAAAAAAATGTTGGAACAAAATTAAAGTGTGTGTTGTGTGTATGTGTTTCCAACTAACGATTAACCAAAATCAAGCTGTTAAATATTAAAAGCTTGGGAATAGCCAAGCCGTATTTCTTTTAATAACAAATTCAATTTTCAGTTTAAGAAATTTTATAAAGAAATTGTCAAGTAATTTTTAATAAAACAGAAAAAAAAAATACAAATTCCACAATCCACAATTCTTACTTCTGCTTTTGACAGTTCTTTATTTAGCAACTGTCACAGTTACCACAACGCGCATGTCTTAAAAGTGTCATATTGAATTTATACAGGATTTTTTTTTTTCATACATTTTACAACAACAACAATGAATAGAAAATGCATTTTTTTTATTACAAATTAAACGTAAAATTCAACTAGAGTATAAAGGAATTGTAAAGTTGGGAATTTTTTTCCTTTTTTTTTTCTCAACAACTTCCGCTTCGTTGAACTTTTTTAAACTGTTAGAAAGGAAAGAGGAAAGAATTTTTTTACACTGTGAAAAATGGTAAAGAGCAAAACAAAAAATGAAATGGAATTTAATAAAAACGGCCAATTTTTTTTAAGCTTGAGGTCGGAAAAAAAAATTTTTTTAACGAAATAAATTAAAGATTTCTACCGAAATTTAAAATTTTTTTCTTTTTTTGATTAATTTTGTGCGATATCCTATGCAACGATTTGGCCTCTGTACTAATGAGTAGCAATCACTTAAGTCGGCTTAAGTAAAAATTGACTTTTTGTGTTAATTAGCGGTTGAAATTAGTTAACCCCAAAATTAACTGTCAGATGTGTGGTTAAATAAAAGCCAAGGGTCTAATCACCACTTTCTATATCGAGTAAAATTTTATCAAAATTTTTCATTTTGATATCATGGGACTCGATTTAGTAGTGCGATTCAGTAACTTTTATTACGAATATTCGTATCGAAAAAATAAGTATAACGATATTTTATCGAATTCGGTATTCAAAAATTTTTGGACAAAAATATTCGTAGTTTGCCACGAAGTTAATCGCAAATAACGATTTCTATCGTACCGAATATTTTTTTGTTGGAAATTTCAGAAAACCGAATTCGATAAAATATCGTTATAATTGTTTTTTTTTTTTTTTTTTTTATACGAATGTTGCTGAATCGCACTACTGATGACGAGTGTCATTGTGGTGACCAAAACAGCGCTATGTGGCCACGTCGGCCATATGTTTTATATTAGCTTGCGAGAGCGACACTCATAACAAAAAATAAACTAATGAGCCGTCTGGTAATTACTGAAATTAAGTTTTCTTTCAGAAGAATAATTTTTTTTTTAAATCCTCTTAAATTTTTTTTATTTTTATGATGAAAGATAAGTTTTCAAAAATTTAATTTGGCACTTGACTTTACAGCGCAAGTCCCTGATTTAACTCTCGCTTGTTACTTAGCGTTGCCAGCTTGAGTTTTTTTTTCTTTTGAATATATTTTGTTGTTGTTGATGTCTTTTAAATATAACCAAAAATTCTCAGCTAATGAATAAAAATTCTTGACACCATTTACGGCCATAATAAAACAATTAAAATTTAGTTTAGTTTTCAAAAAAAATAAAAAATTAAATAATAAGTGAAATTTGTCAAAGAAATATTTAATTAAAAAAATGTGTTTTGTGTTGATTAAAATAAGAATATTTTAAAATTAATGGAATTTCCTCTTTGAAACAAAAAACCCTCAACATGGAAAATTGCAATAAACCTTGACAAACAAAAAAGTGTAATTAGAAACATACAATTTTTGCCAGGCATGTAAATGTACACACACAGACACCGGGCACATGGGTTTCGTGGAGTGTGGAGTGGGGCATAGCGAAAAAGAGGAAGAAGATTAAAGTAAATTAAAACAGAAAGTAAAAGAATTTTTAGTTTTTAATAATTAAAATTAGACAAAAAACAAACAAAAAAGTAAAGCAACTCCCTCCAAATAGAAAAGGAAAACAACGAAAAATTTTATGAATGGATAACTACAGGAAAAAGGTGGGTAAAGCAACAACATCAATTGACTTTTACTTTTTTTTTTTTTTTTTGTTTGGAACACTAAAACAAAGAAAAAAGGCTTTTAATTTGAGAAATAGAAACTGATATTTAATTTTATTTTTGTATATTTTTCGAGCTTGAAATAATTTTTGTTTCAAATTTTCTGTAATAAAAAAAATAAATGCCACATACACCAAATCAATCAATAAATTCAGTTTTTTTTTTCTATTTAGTATTTTATTTGCCTTCTTTTACTTAGCATTTTTTTGTTTTATTTGTTAAAGTTGAATGACTTTGCCCTGAACTTACAAGCAATTCATCATTCAATTGCTGGCAAAGTGGAAACGAAACAAACTTAATGGCTACACAAAAGGCTAAAAGCAACAATAATAACATAGCCTGACACAATAGTTTAAGGAAATTGTTTTTGTGAAGAGCCACATTATTGAAAACTAGATAAAAGGACAATAAAAATAGCAGGCTGCAAAAAGAGAGTAGAAAATGCAGTTTTAGTACTTAATTTTACAAAAAAAAAAAAAAATTTAACTAAATTTAACTAAATTTTTAATAAATAAAATATATACTTGTTTAGAGCAAAACGGCTAAAGACTAGTATATCGAGTGACTCTAAAGACCTTTTTTATAGCCAAATATCCCCAGGGTCTAAGCAGAAATTGAAGCTGTTACCCTCTAGATAAGCATAGTTGGAATGGCTTACAAGCAGTTTTTATTTTGAAATATCACATCTTTTTTAAAAAGATTTATAAGTCCATTTGTTCTCACCAAATCATTGTGGGTGAAGGGGTGCTGTATTTGCAGGAGTAAAATTTATAACAGCAAAGTTACATGAGCTTCATGAGAAATTAGCAAAAAATCATTTTTATTTGTGTTTTCCAATTTGGAAAACTTTTGACTCGAATGTTTTACAATTAAAAACTAATGACGTGAGATTTCATTAAAAAAAAGTGTTTTTACTCTGGAATTTACTTTTTTTCTTTTTTGTTGGCAAAATTCCAAAACCATGTCTCTCACATAACCCCCACAATCTGTGTGTAAATTGTAAAGGGCGCCCTCTTAATAATTCCATGCTTCTGTAGTTCTTTTTATGTAAAATTTGTGGTTTCTTTTCTGTTGATTTTCATCACATGTAAGTTTTATTTTTTTTTTTTAATTGATGTTTAAGACGCTGCACAGTGGTACTCTGCAAAAAAAAAATAAATCAATGTCGTCACGAAAACAAAACAATCAATTAAACTTATTATGGTTGTCAATGTTATACTAAAAATTCTCTAGGACCTATATACATGAACTATATGGTTAACGTTGCCACCTTTCTTTATTTTCATAACAGCATTTAAAATATTGTTTAAGTATTAAAATATTGAAAAAAAAAAATTTACTCTTTAAGTTTTGACAATTTTAAAATAAACGAGCGATATGTTCGTTAAAAATTTTTTATTTATTTTTCTCAATAAAGGAAAAATAGAAAAAGAATTAGTTTAGCTTGCTACCAAGCCACTGTGCCTTGAATGTCTCAATATTTATTCACAATGACGGATGCATGCTTCATTAATTTTGGAAATGTGAATGCGTTTTTGTTGTTCTTCTTTTTCATTTATTTTTCTGTTTACTGTTAAGGCTTGCACAAACGTTAATTAATTCATTTTTAAACTTTAATTTTTGTTTCATAAAGAAAAACAAAAAAAAATCAGAGTTGGGAAATTTTTTTTTAATGTTTGCACTAATGTGAAGTTTCCATATTACAAGCGTTAAACTCTAGAACTTTCATATGAAAAGTACACAAAACAGTAAAAGTGGGTTTTGTAGACGAGTTAATCCCCTTTTACACTTGGCAGGAGCCTTGCGCAAGTAGCCTTTTGACCTTGCCCAAACGTTCATATTACAAAAATTTACTTTTTCTTTTGCTTCAAACTTTCCAATTTTTTTAAATTTCTTATATGTTCTTTCACTTACTCACTTACAAAATACAACAAATCAGAAACATAAAATAATTCCTTAAACACTCATGCACACAAATGAAAGTGTGTACTGAAAAAGTAAAACTTCTTTTCCTCTCAAACTGATCATCTACAACCACAAGAGTTGCGCAAGTGTATTTAGACAGGCCCGCCTGTGAGTTTTAAACTTTTTTTTACTTAAATAAATGAAATGTAGTTGCCTCTTTAAAACAACGAACATTAAATGAGGTGCTATTATGTAAAATGGTTCAAGTCCACTTTAAAAAAAAATTAAGTTAACGGCAATTTTACTTTAATGGCGTCTATATCTTACTAAACTTACCGCTGACTTAGTATTATTTAAAGAGACTTATACTACAGCTCAAATACTAGTCAATTTACTTTCATACGTTTTAAAATTCGTATGAAAACATTTTCATTAAAACAAGTTAATTAAAAAAGTTGATTAAAAATAAACAAAAAAGGCTTCATTTGCTTTATGCCATCAATCAATTCTTAGTTCTTATAAACTGCAATTTTCATTCATTCATTCTTCGTTCATTCATTCATTCATTAATAATTGCAGGCAAAATAAACAAACAAAAAATGTAATAATAACAAACAAACAAACAAAAAAATAAAAATAAAAAAGAAATTCTATAAACAATAATCATTCAACACTTGGGAAAAGTGCTGCAGCATTTAGTGTGAGTAGTGAGTTGTTTTTTTATTTAGTTGGATTGATTGTTAATTAAAAAGTAGGCAACCACAATAACAACAACACACCAGAAACTGGGACACTTACCACTACATAGATGGCAAATGATGATTTGCTAGAGGGGATAATACAAAAGTTTATTTAGCGTGTAGGCGTTGCAATACAAACAGTTAATTAATTTTTAAAAACTGAACGCACACAACTGTTAACAGCAAATAAAAAAAAAATTAAAATTAAATTAAAAATTTTTCTTTTGTCCCCATGAACTTAATCGTTTATTTTGTTTTAAATAAGAAACAAAATGGAAACAAAGTTTTTCTTGACATTTAAGAAAAACACATTTTAAATTATACTGCCGTCATGAAAAAAATGTGGCAACGTTTTCCACATGTTTAATATCGGTGCTGTCGAATTGCGACTATAGCTTCGACCGCCGTAATAAAAGCCATTATATATTCGCCGTTATTACCTTGGAGTCAAACTCCTCAGATAGTGCAAAGTCCAGGTTGCGAATTAATTTATTTGTTGCGAACAAAATTTTCGTCCGGACAAATTTTTTTACTGAGTTTCCTATTCAATAAATCAGACTTTTAGTTTATTTGTATAATATGGCTGAATTCAAGCACTTGTTCTGAACAAAATTTTTTTTCCGAACAATTTTTTTTTATTGAAATCTTTGTTGACAACAATTCACCAATTTAATAAAATTGTATAGTTAAGCAATACACCCCCCCGAACAAAATTTTTGTCCAGACAAATTTTGTTTTATTGAGAGCTTTCTGCCCAACGATTCACCCAAATTTTTTATTCGGTCAAATTATATTTTACTGAAAGCTTACTGGACAACGATTCACCGAATAAGAACATTTGTATAGTTAAGCTGTTCCGAACAAAATTTTTGTTCAGACAAATTTTTTTTTACTAAAAACTCTGCACAACGATTTACCGCTCCAGTAAATTTATATAATTAAGCTGTATATAACAACTTGTTGCGGACAAAAATTCACCAAGCAAACATTTTTCATTTAGTATTTTTGCATAATTAAGTTGTATACACTTCCCCTGTTTCGAACAAAATTTTTGTCCGAACAAATTTTTTTAGTCAAAGTAAATTAAAGTCTGTTAAAAGTGTCTTTTGAAAGATTTCTGCATACAAATTTTGCATTTACCCATAATTTAGTTCTTAGCCAAATAATTCTTGTCTGTATTCATTAGTTTTCTTTAAAAAAAAAAATCTTCTCTTTTGCTTTTCCCTTTCTTTTGCTTGATTGTAAAAGCGGCGGCTTTTAGTTGCATTATTGTCAATATAATTATTGGTCGTGCAGTGAAGCCAGACGCCTAGACTGGATGGCAGCCAATTGTCTGTTATTACTTTTTTTTTGTGAATTACTAACGTGTAAAACTCCTCATATGCTGATGATGTGTGTTTGGGTTGGCTGGCGGATGGGCTAACACATCTTCTAACACCACATCATGATGCTAAAGATTCTTTGAAAAAACAAATCATCTTTATCATCATTTATACAATTTTTTGTAAGAAAAAGAGGAATCTTATTTTAAAAAAACTGGCGTCATAGAAAAAAGAGTTTTTAGTTTAATTTAAATATAATTTTTTTTTAATATAAAAAAATTGCAGTTTTGTGTTCTTCATATTTAAATTAAAAAAAGAACATTTCGACTTTGTCTAAGTAGATTTGTTTTTGCTTAATAAACACAAAATTTATTTCAAGGACTACTGCTCTATCTTCATTATTTTAAGGATATTTTCTGTTTGCTAGCAATTTGCTTAACAATATTTGTTTAACAAACTACAGATTGTATATGAAACCACAATTCTTGTTATCCCTCAAGTCGCAAAAATGCAAACACAAACAAACTGTTTTTTTTTTGTCTTGCTAAAACTTGTACTTCTTTTCCAAATAAAAAAATTGTTTTACCTTAAACTTAATTGAAACATTTTGCAATAACAAAAAGCAAAAAATCCGTATTCATTCATTGAAATGTCCATCCAATACTATCATTTATAACCTTCATGTTTATTTATTTCTTGCTCTACCTCCCCCCATAATCCAAAATTCTTACTACAAAACTATGGCCGCCACTGTAAACCAAAAACAAACAAACAAAGCAAACCATCACATCACACCACCACCACCTTCTTTAATATAAATTTCATGTGCATTCACATGTCTGCAAATGTTTCATTTCTTTTAATGTTTTCAAGATGAGTGAGTTTCGGCAAATGATTCATGGTCTTTTAGAAATTTGTGGCGCCTAGAAGTATACTAATGCAGCAATTGGTTGCTTTGAAAAATTAATGATTCATAGGGACAAGTGAGCTGTTATTTTTGAAAGTAGTATAAGTCTACTTTTTCAAAAAAAAAAAAATTATTCAGCTTTGAAATGGAGTTTATATACATATGTTTCTTGTTAAAAAAAAAAACAGTAATTTTTTACTATTTTTATAAAAAAAACACTGGGCCATAATCATAGTCACACTAAAGTCGGTTTCTTTTTAAAAACGACTTTAAATTCATATAATATTTATGAACAAAAGTCAGCTCTTAATAAAAAGCCTACTTTTTTTGTGACTATGATTATGGCCCACTATATTTTCCTTTTTGTACATTTTGTTAAATGAAATCCTTTTCCTAATTTCAAATTCATGCAGATCACAACAAGAACAAACCAAATTTTTCAAACGTAAAGCCTCTCAGCAACAATATCAATAAAAGAAACTGCCCTTTTATCGAAAAAAAATTTTTGTAAATAAAAATTGCGATCAAACATCTATTACACCAGCATGCTGGCTTAATCTTCATTTTTTTGTAAGTCGTTTCTAAACGAAGTCGAAATGAATGACGATCCAATTTGGGCGGAAAACATTTCTTTTTTCAACAACTTTTTCTCTATTTAATTTTTCTACCATTTTTTTTTTTTGCATTTATTTTCCACAGCGATTCATATAAATCAAAGAATTCCTCCCAAAATAATTTTTCCCGCGCGTTCATTATTATGTTACCTTTAAAAAAAAACTTTGCTTTAAATGAGTTAAGGTACAATACACGATACTAGCATGCTGGTGCAATCACAAAAATATCAAACTCATTTTGATTTTCCGCCAGCAACTGATACAAAACCACAAGCCCATACACGGTAAATCAGCTAGCACAATTACTTAATTGCGCCAGCATGCTGTCGTCGTGTATGGCTCATCACTTGATTATATTAACAGGTACATAGTAATGCAAAAATGTAATATATGTGTTTGTATACACATAAATAAAACATGATCAAACAAAATCGCAAAACAAGTAAAAAAAATATCCCAACAATTAGTGTTTTTTTTTTTAATTTCGCTGCAGAAATTTTTCGTGTCTTATTTTCTTAGTGGCACTAAAGTTGTGTGCTTTTAGTACTTTTTGGTTTTCGCATCACTTATGTATTGATACATTCACAGTAATAGAAGGGCGAGCATAATAGAAATGAGTTGAACACTCAAAGCACTCAAAGTACATTAATGCGTTGTTTTCATAACACAAGAAAATTCGATATGAAAAGCACTCAGTGTTTTGAGTACTTTTTTTAATGTAAAATTCAAACACGATTTGATCGCTTGTGTTATGGAAGTTTTGCGTAGAATTTTTTCCCTTTTTATTTTTCATTTATGCATATTTTGTGAGGAGGGGGCAACAGTTTAATGCTTGTACGTATAGTGTGTGTGTGTTTGACGTGTGTATTGCTGTGAGTTATTCAATGTTGGTTGCTTTAGGGAAATAGACTACTCGCTGAGTTTTCAGTCTTCAGTAAATGCTCGTTTAGTGTATAACGGTTTTTCATTGTATAGCGCAAGTTAACGGGAATTTATGTGCTTCAATGTGTTGTAGTTGTTGTGGTTTTTTTGATATAAAAATACTTAAATGCAACATTTCTAAATTCTAAAAATATCAAATTTACATTAACAAAATAAATTATGAAAAAAAAATGTTAAAAGGAAATATGAAGTGCGAGCAATAAAAACACTTACAAAAATAGAAGTTTCTTAAAAGTGTTTTTTTTTTTTTTTAAATAAAATTGAAAATAAAATGGAGTAAAGCAAATTCAATTGAAAAGAAAATAAGGAATTTTCAAAGATTTTTAAAAAGAATTCTAAAGTATTTTAAAGTAAAAATATAAAAAACGTTGAAAATAAAAAAAAGGAAAAACTAAAAAAAAATAGTGACAAAAAAATTTTTTTTTAAATAAATAAACTTAAAAGGTTTTGAAAAAAAAAATATATATAAAAAAATATTTTGGAAAAAAATTTAATTATAAAAAATATTTTTAAAACGAAAAACTCTTCGGATTATAAAAAATAAAAATAAATTACATACAGTAAAATATAAATTAAAATAGCTATTTTTTTAAGCTTGAGGTCTTATTTTATAAATTTATTTTTACATCGATATTACACTCCGACTTGTCTAGCTTCTGCAGGATATAATTAAGAATTGTAATTTTTTTTAATTCTTAATTATATCCTGAAGAAACTACGCAAGTTGAAGCGAAATATCGATATAAAAATCTTAATACCTATCTAAAATTCCACTGTACGTGTGTTTGACATTGTACTCCTCCTAAACGGCTGGACTGATTTAATTGCATTTCTATATATACCTTTGGGTTACGCCATGGAAGGTTTAGTGTCACAAATCCGCCCAGACGGTGGCACTTATTTATCTACTACCTGTTTTTACCCGGTCTTACACGGTCCTTTACTCTATGAGTACGATCTCTTAGAGTAAGAAGATCGAATATACAAAAATTTTATATTTGAATCTATTAATAAATTTAATAATTTTTTTTTTTCTTTTAATTGATAAAAAAAAATTAAAAAAATTCCAGTTCTTAATACTTTCATTAGCATTTGATGTCTGCTATGCTAACAAGAATTAGTTAGAGAATTTAACACCCTATTTTTGAATAGAAGAATTCGAAAATAGTATTTGCATTTTTTTTTTTTTTTTTTTTTTTTTTTTAACAACATAAATCCGCGAAGCTTCTTTGTCTTGTCTGCAGAAAACACCTAGGGTCTACTCTGAAATCGAACCTGCGATCCTCAGATTGGCAGGCTAGTACGCTACCTACTAATTTAGAGGTTGTACTCTAGAAATATTTGAAATAGACTTTTGAACTTTTTAAGCTTTTTTTCTAAATAAATTTAATTGCAAAAATTAAAATTAAAGAAATGTCAATTTACTTTCTATGTTTTGAATTCAATATTGTGGAAATTAAATATCATGGCCCATATTAAAGTCAGCATCCTTAAAAAAAATTATTTAAAATCCATAAGCTCTTTATAAAAGCAGGGAAGTAAACCGAATTCCAAAAAAAAAAAATATTTTCGGACTTAGTTCATTTTACAATTGAGGAGTCATTATGAATTATGTATCCACTTTTAGGGATTTTGTCTTCATAAAAAACCTTTATAAAGCTCAGCACACAGAGAAAGCTGTAGTTTTTTATAAAAACCATAACCTTATCCCTGTTAACAAACATTGTGCTTGTTGACAGAAACATAAGCAACAAACATTAATAAAATAGCATGTCGTCCAATGTTATTTAATTGCGTGAAAAAGAAAAAAACTCACCCTTTAATTAAAAAAAAAAAAAAAAAATAAAAAAATTAAACACATGATTTCAGTGAAATTTAGGCAATAAAACCACCCTGTTAAAGCAGCCCAGCCGGATCGGGTGATGGCGATTAACATACTTACATTCAACTCTCTCGTGTTTTAAAATGCTAAATGTGTTGTGGGAATAAAAAATCCAAACAAATACTAGAAATTTATACATTTCCTTTAAAAGTGGTATAAGTCTATTTAAAAAAGAAATTAGTTGGTGGTAATTTTAGTTAGTTTTAAACATTATCTTAGTAAAATTACGCTTGACTAATTTTTTTTTTAAAGTGGACTTATGCCACTTTGTTAAATTTAGTAGAGTATGTTAAACAAATTCTTGAGCTTTAGCTTTAGCTTTAGAAAAAAAAACACTAAACAAATTTTTAGAATTTTTTAAAATTCTACTTTTTGTTGTTATTTTCTGCTCATGACTTCCCCCTTTTTTTTAAAGCGAGATCACCCTTAATTAATTTTTTTTAAATATTATATTTGCTTAGGACTCTTGTTGTGTTGTTAAGAAAGAAATTGTGTGTAATGAGAGGGAGAAAAACTACCCCCAACCCTTAAACGTTTTACGGTTTCTATGCCAATGAACTTGAGAACACTCTCAGTCAGAGCTTTGTTGTTGGCTAATTGGAAATAATTCATAATCTCTATTCCAAATTAAATATCTTGTTCGCCTAAATGATACTTTACAAAATAAATAAAATAAAAATAAAAATAAACAAAGAGAAAAAAACAGGGAATAAACAAAATTGGGGTGTTAAATTCAAAATTCTTGTTAGAAGTTTTCGTAACAAGCCTTGAAGTAAGGGTAAAAAAAGACTTTTTTCTTTTCTTTTTTTTTCATAAAAGAAACTTTTTTTTTAATATTTTCGTTTGCCTAAAACAATTTAAAGAAATTTAATATTTCAACAAAATGAAATTTTATACTTTTTTAAAATCAAGTTTAATTTGACTTTATTATTTTTACCACAAAACAAAATCGTTTCATTTAGTTAAAGACAAATGAAAAAGTGTTTTCTATTATAAAGAAAAATATTTGATGTAAAAAAAAAACCTGTTTAAACTAGTGAGTTCTTTTTGCTTTCAAACAATTTAATTAAAACTAAATGTTGTGGTTTTAAATTCATGCTTCCCTCGTACTAAATAAAAAAAAAAAACTTTGTACGCTTAACAAACATAAATTCTCATCGTTCTGCTGTAACCATCACTGCTTTTGCAATAACTAGACAAGATGGCAATTAAGGATTTCACACAATTGATCACCTGCAGCGTCTTTATTAACGTGAGATGTACGTATGTATGAACACACACACATTTTACACTTAGAAAAAAAAAATTAATATTAATTGAAAAATTTACATTTTAAAAAAATTATTTAATTTATTCGCTATAGCAATTTCGTAATCAAAATTTAATAAGCAGTTTGATCACTGTGGAAACTGCACATGAAAAAAATTTTTCACAAAAATTTTTATTAATTTTTTATAAGAAAAAAAATTTTCTTGCAATTTTTTTCTCATAAACGACTTTTCTTATAAACTTTATTAGTATAAAATTAAATTAAATTTAAAAAAAAAAATTATTTTCATAGAAAGGGGGAAAATTTTTAAATTTAATTTTGTAAAATTAAAATTTAAAAATAAAATAGACCTTAAATCTACTTATATAGGGTCCACCAAATAACTTTTTTTTTTTTGAAAATGCTATAAAAACATCGAGTGTAGCTTCGGCTGTGTGGCACGTAGCGCCGTCCTGTTGAAACCAAATGTTGCCAATATCCTCCTCTTCAATTTTTGTGAACAAAAATTCGTTCAACATGGCCCGATAACAATCGCCATTGACTAACGGCCACTCCTTGCTCATTTTCGAAGAAAAATGGCCCAATTATGCCTCTGGACCAAAATCCGCACCAAACAGTGACTCATTTTGGGTGCGTCGGCTTTTCAATGTATGCGTGCGGGTTTTCTGTGCCCCAAATGCAACAATTTTGCTTGTTTACATACCCGCCAAGATCAAAATGAGCTTCATCTGAAAAGATGATTTTTTTTGGCAAAATCGGCATCTTCTGTAAGTCGATCGCAGGCCCACTTAGCGAAGCCAAAAACCACAACCATAAAATTAATTATCTGTCAAATCAGACATGAGCTAAGTGTTACCATTCACGAAATAAGCACTAGTTAAAAAAAACGTTCGATGGCGGACCCTATATTTAAATTTAATGTAAAACATGTATTTCATTTCATTTCATTTATTCTGAAAAGCAGTTTTATAGAACATTTTTGCTGCATTAACCCTTAAACGCATTTTAATTTATCACGATCTCGACAACTATAATAAAACATTTGAGATTGACTTATAACACTTTCAAAAATAACAGCCCAATTACAATAAGTATATTAAATACTTAATGTCATATTCTAGAAAGTCTATAGAGTGCTGATAATGAAACGGCTGCTGTCTGCCATTTTCAGACATTAAGAGTAAGAGCTTTAAGAGTAGACGGCAAATAAAGAATTGCGTATTTATTTTGTTTTTAATTTGTTTTGTATTCAAAAACTTTTTCCAATTAAAATAAAAAACACTTAGAAAAAGCAAAAGTTTTTAATAGAAATTTTCTTAACAATGAAAATGAATCTAATCAAAGAGACAAAAGGCAATTGAAAGTAAAAAATTAAAAAAAAAAATACTTATTCAAACCAATAGAAAAGAAAAGTGTTTTTAATTTAATTAATTCCAATAAATGAAGGCACGTACGTACTAAGATTTCAATGGGAGAAACTTTTGACAATGAACCTTTTAAAAAAAAAATTAAAAATAAATTAATACTTTCAAAAGCAGCTTAAAAATGTTGACTTTTTTATGTTTTATTATTCCTCTTGCAAGAAAAGTTGCAAAAAAAACTAGTTGCCATAGACACCTTTTATGCTGCTAAATTTTTCTCAAATGCTTTGTCACAGTATTCTTTAGAAGTTTTTTGATTTTTAAAATACTGGGGGAGTTTTAAAATATAAAAAAAATTTTTTTATTTCATTTACTACTTTGTGCTTTTAAGAAACGTAACTCTTGTTTAATTTACACTTGAATGCACATTTTGTCATAATTTTAATGCAGCTACCCGATCACACCACACCATGACACTCTTTATTATACAAAAAAAAAAATTACACGGTAAAAGAATAATGAACAGCAACAAAATGTTGTTTAACTTTCAAAACTGTTCAACTGGAAGATCAAGTTTAACATATAAATAGGGAATTTTAAGATAAAAATGAAAGCTTCTCATTCTCTTACTGATTTACAGTGATTCCTTTTTTGTTGAGAAAACTTTTATAAAAAAATACATCACTAACTACATGGGAAGGAGTTTTTTAAAATAATATTAAAGTCAAGTTAAATTTTAAAAGTCTTGACAGAAATTTCTAAGATTTGGCGAATTTTTTCTTTTCCTATTAGAAACGAAATTTCCTAAGAAATAATTTACCACTGGGTTACTATATCAATCAGGGTGGGAAAACTCTGTACTGTGGAACTAAAAAATAAATTCTACCCCATTTCTTATGCAAAATTATTCTGCTGTTTCTATAACACAAGGGATCAACTCGTCTAGAAAGTTTTTATATAAAACTCTTGTTTTTTTAAAGACTTTTTACATAAAATTTCTAGACGAATTGAGTGCTTGTTTTACAACAACAGCGTATCAAAGTTCTTTTTTTATAATTGAGCTGTTATTTTTTAAAGTAGTATAAGTCCATTTAAAAAAAAATACTGCTCGTAAGCATACCTAAATTGGCGCGAAAAGCCTTTTTTATCTGACGAAAAAGAATGGACCACAACGAAATAGGGCGATGGCAACGCTTTAAATTCCATTCTGACAGCTCGTTTTGTAGTGAAGTTGGCTGCAAAACAATTGTTTTATCTTTTATTTTTGACCAGTAGTGACATTTTATTTAGTTCTCTTTTCAATTTAGCGTTTTTTACCTTATTTTTGTAAACAAAACGATTAACACTACTCTAGAGATGACGCCTTATAACAAACAACGCTCCGCTTGTCGCTCCAATTTAAATTGGAGTGTAACTTATATTTAAAAAAAAAAGTGGACTTATACCACTTTCAAAAATAACGGCTCAATTAATATTAATCACAAAAATTTCACAAATTTCGTCATCGTAGTTAGAATTTTTAAATTTTTTAAACATTTTAATCTTGATTTTTTGACGTTTTTCTCTGAAAATAAATAAATTTTCCTTGAGAAAAACACAGGAAGGAGTGTCGAAATATTGAAATTTAATTTAATAATAATTTAAATATGTAAAAAAAGAGACCTAAAAGCTTAAAAAATAATTTATTTGTTTTTAAAATATTTTATTTCAATAACTTCAGAATTAAAATTCTGAAAGGCAGAGTATTTTTCAAGGCATATGCAAGTTAAAAATTTTCCCATCAAAGTTTTAATTGTGATGATGGTTGGTAAAAAGTTTAAGTAAAAAAAATTTTAATATTCCATCCCTGAACATGTAGATTGTTGCGAATAATTTTTTCCTAAATCATTGCATATATCCAGTTTGCAACAACAAAATGTTCATTTTATTTTTTGTGCACAATTACCAGGGAGGGCATCTACTTTTAAATTTTATAAAAGGGAAGATAGGGGTATATGGGACTGCTTCTCACTTCCGATTATTATTCTTTTTGCTTTCATTTTTCTCCCTTCTTGTAGATTTTTGTCTTAAGTGTCAAACAAACACTTTGTAAAACTTGACAGAATACAGGCGCCTTTAACATTAAAATGAAATGACATTGTTGAAGAAAATATAAGCAACAATAACAACAACAAAACATAGAAAAAAATATGTAAAATATAAATAACTTCAACTTTTATGTGCAAACACTCAAAACTATAGGGTTTGTTTTAATGTATACACTCCCCCACCAATAACTTGCACAATTTATTTAGCTTTTTAAGGTCAATAAACTTTAAAAAAAAAAATGTAGCAAGCAAATTCCACAATTATTTTTCTACCTTTTAAATATTAAAAGCAGAAAAGAAATAATAATTTCGATATCCTCACAGAAAATATGATTTTATTTTGTCATTTTTTCTCAATAACTATTTTACTACTAATGCCAACCATCCAGCCAACCATTATAAGAATGTCTGTAAATATTCTTGTTAGTTTGTGTTTGCCCTCAGAATTTTCTTGTTATCAAATTTCATTTATTTTTTTAGTTTTCTTTTGAGCAAATATTTTTCCAATATTTACTAACATTTTCGTTTCTAAATTACATTCTGTTACATTTTGATACGAACGTATGACAGAAAATGTATTTATTTTGGTGTCAAATTCATTCAAATAACGAACACCAAAAAAGAAGTTTGCAAACATTTGGTTTTAATATTTAAAGGATTATGTGTGTGTGTAGATGGTTGGGTGCTAGAAAAAAATTAAAATAAAGAAACCTTTAAAATCCTAAAAAATGTTTTCGAAAAAGAAAGGAAAATTCGTATAGAATATTTCATAAAAACTGATTGTATTATAAATCTGCTACCGGACTTACACGATGTGTTCAAGCCATAATTGGCATTTGAAATATTTTCCTTGACATTTTAACTTTCCTTTTTATAGTTCCATTACTAAAAGAGTTTTACTTAAAAATGTTCGGTACTTTTCTAATTTAGGTTTCAGTTAGTAAAATCACTCTAGCGCTGTCAAACGTGTCAGCTGTTTTCTTTATAAAAGATGCGAAATTCTAGCTTGGCAACGTAAAAATTTAGTTTCTGCAGATTTCTTCTGTTACATGTTTTATTATGTGGACCATTTACACTCAGGTTCAATAAAACTCAAATGCTAAATTTCCGCAACATGAAAAATATAAGTGATTCAACAAAAACAAATACATTCACTACACAAACGCACCAAAGGCTGTCTTACTTTTCCACTAAAATTACATTACATTTGAGTGTGTATGGGCCGCATTATGTGACAACTTTTACCAGACCGATTCGCAAACTCCACAATAATTCCTTTAAGAAAGAATATGTTTTGAGCAAACCCTTATACTCCCTGTTTTTTCTCTTTCTCTTTCTTGCACTCTCTCTTAGTTTTTCTTTTTTCTCATTATCTAGTTGCAAAAGTTTTTCGTTAACTACTTTTCTATATTACCTTTTATCCGAACCTGGAAATTCTATTTATTAATCAAATTTGGAATTTATGGTCTTCCAAAAACGCAATACATACCCTGATGCTCCTTGTCGCCGACCAATATTGTTGAGATTTCCTTTCCAGCCACTTCCTAAATCTAAGTTTAGTAGAACTTAGATCTTCAAGACAAATTTTTTGTTAAATTTTTTTGGAATAAAGTTCTTGTCTAAATCAAAATTTTTGTCTGAAACAAAGCTTTTGCCTGAACAAATTTTTTTTCCTGAACAAATTTTTTTCTATTCAAAATTTATAATCTTAAAAAAACTTTTTTTTTTAATTAAACTCTTGTCTTAGTAAAATTTTTGTTCTAACAAAATTTTCGCTTAAACGAAATTTTTGTTTTAAAAATTTCAGTGCTAAGAAAATTTTTTTTCAGATAAAATTAAAGTTCTTGTCCGAACAAAAGTTTTGTTCGAACTAATTTTTTTTTTTAACAAAATTGTTGTTCGAAAAAATTTTTATTTTAAAAAAATTTTTACCTGGACAAATTTTTTGTCTGAAAAATATTCTTGTCCTAACAAAATTTTTCTCTTAACGTAATTTTTATCAGAATAAAATTTTTGTCTAAACAAAATTTTTGTGCAGATAAAATATTTTCCTAATAAAGTTTTTGTCCGAACAAAATATTTTTCCTAACAAATTTTTTTTTCCTGAACAAAGTTATAATCCGAAAAAAATATTTACCAAAACAAATTTTTGTCAGAAAAACATTTTTATCTGCAAAAAAAAAACTTAGTTTTTGTCCTCAAAATTTTTACCCGAACAAATTTTTTTGTTTAAAAAAAATGTTTTGCTGAATAAAATTTTTGCCTGAATAAATTTTGTTTTTTAACAAAGCTTTTGTCCAAACAACATTTTTTTTGTGTTTGTGTAGTTTGAAGCATTTCTCACAAACAGAGAGCTCAAACTACGTTTAAAAAAAATATTGCTAAACATTATTTTGATTTAAATAAAAAAAAATTTCAATAATTTTCAAAAATTGTTCTGGCTTATTTTTTATAAAACAAACAACAAAGAAAACAGTGGTGCCTTGATTACTTTTACAATTACAGTTTTTTATTTTCTCAAATCATTGATGCACCACTCGTTATTACTCGTATGTTCATTAAAACGTCTTTGCTTCTCATATATCTCACATTGTAAATGAAAATGTTTCCCTTTAATTAACTTTTTTTTATTTTCCCAGCATTTATATTTGCAAGTTTTACTTTGTCATTTAGAAACCGGAAGAAAACAATAGCAGCCAGCAGTAAAAGCCAAGCCATCTAATGTGGCTTTGCTTGACTAAATGAATGTGGTATGTGGAGAGAGAAAATAAGCTCTCCTCCTGCAACATCTACATCTTATTTAAACAGAATGTGTACTTGACTTTAGATTTGAATGGGAAACTCCTCTTGAGCAAGTATGTTGTCATTTTTTTGTTGTTTAAAAAAAAAGAGACTTTCGTACCACCCTCTCATAAAGAGCAGCTACTTACTATAAAAAAATTCATACACAATTGTGTGTGTTTATTGAAAAGGAATTTTATAAAAAAGGTATGGGTTGATTAAGGTGTTGGTTTGGGCTTGGTTTTTTGTTCACCTGCTTCCTTTATCTCTTACAGACTATTAGGCAGGCGGGACGGGACACTCTAGGATTTTGTTGCTGTTTATCTTAAGCTGTTTTTGTTTTTAATTAATCCTTAGGCAATAATGACAAGTTATTATGGTTTTTCTTGAATGCATGGAAATGAGAAAATAAGTTTACTGCTAATTAAATGATGACAGGATGTTTAATATTGCAAGAGTGTTTGAAAGTTCTTTTTCCTTTTTTTAATACGAAAGGCGGGTTGAGTTGAGTTGAAAGGAAGTTTGTTTAGTATGGTCCTGTTTACTTTACTTAAATACAACTCAAGTACCATTTAAAGTGTTGAAAGAGGAGTCAACTCCTCAAGTAATTGTGCAAATAAAAAATTAATATTCTTTTTTTTTAAGCAAGAAAATTCTAAGCAGAAAATAGTTTTTATTTATTACTGACGATATCTAAAACCGCATTGTGCGGTAAACCATTCCGTTTGGAGCTTGACTAACAGCACTTTTTTTTTATAAAATATGACTCATGTTGGTAGTGACGTATGGCTTTCAAGTATGCTTGTGCATTGCTCCAGCTGAAAGCCAGTGACTTCTAGGATGTGCTTTGCTAGATCGCATTAAAAAGTTTCGCCATCAATTAAAATCCCAAGATTCCATTTTGAACTGCTTACTGGCCAAAACAACGAGTAATTAAAGCCTTCTACTGGTAGACCCATCACTTATCTGAAGAATTGTCATTCAGCTACGCTTATAGGTAAAAGACAGACTTGTTTATACTTCAATTACCGTCTTCTGAAATAAAAAAGACATCGTTTTGCTTCATTATTTTCGTTCTTTTGCAGTCTAGCTACCGATTTATCTGCTATATATTTAAAGTGTCGCCATTAATTAGCAACCACTGTAACCACTGTTCTTCTCCTATTGGACTAACAGAAGTCTAATTATTTGTTAAATTTAATTTTTTCTTAATTTCGCTGCCCTGCAACTGCTTTAAATTAAATTTAATTTCTATGACACGACTGAGACTGAGTCATAAATTAAATTCTGTGTTTCATTATTGTGGTAAATCATACAGACTAATAAATTTGTAAATAAGGCGGACTTGGTTAAAAACAAAAGGCATAAAAAGAGGAAGAGAGTTAGAAACAAGCAAAAAAAAAACAAGAGGGAGACGATGACGATAAAATTGTTAAATCATTTTCGCATAAATTTTGTTTTAAATAAAATTCATGAATTATTAGACCAACAAACAATGAATGCAGGAAAAAATATGTAAAAAAAATCAACTGATTTTTTTTTTTGCTCAAACAAGCTAAATCATGCTGTGGCACGTTTTTGATTAAAAACAAATATTGAAGTGGAATTTTGTTTTTTATGAACCTTAAATTCAATTTTTTTGTTTCTTTTAAAGTAAAAAAATTTTTTTTTGGTAAAATTTTATATAAATTTAAAACTTTTATATAAAAAATATAGAAGTAGTTGTCAAAGTTAATTTCTTAAATTAAACCTTAACAAATATATTATATACAAACGATATGTGACCTCGTTTTTATTTATTTTCTTAAAAAAAAAAAAAACAATTTGAGCTGTTATTTTTAAAAGTGGTATAAGTCCACTTTTTAAAAAAAAATGTTTGAGTAATAATTTTAGTTAGCTATAGACACAATCCTACCAAAATTACCGCTAACTAAATATTTTTTTAAATGAACTTGTTCCACTTTTAAAAATACAAGTCAATTCAAAACTTTTTTGTTTTTGTTACATTTTAAAAATTTAATTAATTTATTTGTTTGTCATGGCCTGACTTTTTTTAGTCATTAATTTGTCAAATAGATTTTGTTTATTTTTTTAAAACTTTTTTTTAAGTTCTTAAGAAATTAATGCTTCTAAATATAAAATAAACTTTCTTTGAGAAATTTTAAAGAAATTTCTCAACACTTTCGTGTTAATTATTTATAAGACCACAGCTTGGGTTTTTATATCTTTTTGTTTTATTTTTATTAAAAAATTATTGTCATGGCCATTATGAAATACTAAGAAACAATTTAATTTTGTTTTTATTTTCATGTTTCTGTTTTACTTTCTAAAAGAAAACAGCAAGAAATAGGAAAATCTGTTAAGGCACTCTTACTTGAAGTAAATGCCCACATTTGAGGCATATAAATTATGTAAAGTGCCTCATTTATTTATCTTTAAATAACATGCACATCCCACTCCCACTCCCGCTTTTAGAATAGCTGCTCGCTCTTAAGGCAAAAATTATAAAAATCATCTTCGTGTATACAACAACAATGGGTAGCTTGATTTATAATAACAAATTAACTTGATTTTTGTTTGTTTCTGTTTTTGTGTGTAATAAACAAACACAGAAGCAGCTCTTAGGAGATGTACCAGCAGCAGACTTCATTAGTCAGCATTAGTTTGTGTAAACAACAAAAATGTCATACAAATTCTGTATGATCTAGAAAAACTTTATGATTTATTTGATCACTCTTGTATTACAGAACATAAATACCAGGGTAAAGAGAGTACAATTCAAGCGAATATAATATTGTGAGTAAAAACAAGTTGTATTATAATTCTCTGAGTTTTATTTTTATGCTCGCGAACTTGACTATTATTTTGTGCTTTTAAGCACTACTCGTGCTCGCGATCATAAGTGCTGTTTCTGTAACACCAGTAATCAATTTTCTAAGTAATTTTCATACAAAATTTCAAGACGATGTGATCGGCTCTATAGCACTTTAGTCTCTGAGCAAAAGAGATGAATTTTAATCATGGCCAAAGTGGGTGTATATAGAAATATTACACAATAGCCCTTGATATAGAAATATCTGTTGCTACTAAATTTTTATATTTTTTTTAAGACCCAGGGTCTTGGTGACCTCCAGATTAGTAAGTAAGTTAGTTCACAACGCACTAATATACGATAAACGATATCTTTTTTTTTTAGTTTCTTTATCACTTTTGATATTTTTGCTAGTAAAACTCAGTTAAATAAAATAAATTGTGCTATAACACAGTTCCGTGGCAGAATTAACATGGTAAAGCAAATAAAGCAGCTCTCCATCGTGTTGTTTACATCCCGTGCGCGCCACTGTTCTTGTGCTCAAAATGTGTGTGATTGTAAAACCGGATCTGTATTGAATTTCCTCCTTTTTATTTGACTCATACAAAACGTTGTTTTTGTAATTAAGTGTTTGTTGTACTAAATACCGTGGTAATTCTGTTATGAACAGTTCCAAAAATTGATTGTTTACCTTCAATTAAATTGTTTTATTTTGCTGTTCTCATAAAATTTACTGCAGACTGTTTGTTTACTCCAACCTTATGCCATCTAAATTAGTGCCTTGCAAGACGCGTGCTCTAGTTTTTCTTCAACATCTTAGAATGTTTTTAGCTGATTAGAAAAAAAGTATGTTTGATGACTTTTCACTTCATATGAAACCACAAAACAACCACCTCCTGATAATAAATTTATGCCAAAGCACACACACACACACACACACACCTATTTCTTTACCATAACCCTACTCTAATACTGTTATGCTTTGATAAATGTTTTCTTATTTATTTCCCCCTTCCCCTCAAAGAAAAAGGAAATTTTGTTAAATAAATTTTATTTGATGGAAAAATGTTTTATTCATTGAGGTTTTTTCCTTTAAGAAACAGAAAGGTTGTTTGTTTATATAGAGATTAATTAACGAGTTTTGAAAGAAAATAGATTTAAAAAAATAAAGTAAGAAAAATATTATGGAAACAAAAAAATAGCAAGATTCTGAAATCTAAATGTGGTGGAGAGAACATGCATTAACGTTTCAAAGATATTTTTAAAGCCTTAAAAACGCCATATGTACCAAAGGCAAAGCAGCTCTTGCACAGTCAAACATCACGGATTCTAGGCAGGAATCTAACCGGTAACCCCCAGATTCTGAAAGTAGTACACTACCTTTTATACCCTGTTTTGGGAAGTTCCTTAAATGAGAGAAATTTCTTGTCACAATAACGACTCTCACAACACTATGCAGCAGCCAAAAAAAAACTGTAGGCAATTGTAAGTTTAAATAATAAAACTGGTTAGTATTGGGCGCTTTTTATTTTTTTTGGGAATTTTGTAAAAACAAAAATTTTATCATTTTTTAAAAAAAAAATTATTTTTTATAACCTTTTTCTCAATAACTCCAAAAATAATAATGAAACTAAAAATAGAAATGGAAGTTTTTAGAAAAAATAGTGGTGATCGAAAGTCAGAAAAAATTTGTTCCATTTGTTGCATAGTGTAATCAAGTCTATTAAATAATTAAAATCTATTTTCTTTTACTATTCTAAAAAAGGTTTAAAATTATGCAAATAAGCTTTTAACTCCTAGTGCAATATAAATTGAGCTGTTATTTTTGAAAGTGGTATAAGTCCATATAAAAAAAAAATTAATCAGCACTAATTTTAGTAAAATAAGGTCTATATCTTACTAAAAGTATGGCTAATTAATTTTTTTAAAAAGTGGACTTGTACCACTTTCAAAAATAACAGCTTAATTAATCATTTTTCTCTTTTACAAAACTTTTTTTTTTTTAAATTTGCCTAAACTTAATTACCATTCTTTAAATATGCTACATTAAATTGGCATTAAATTAAGTATGCTTTTAATTTAAAATATATTTGGTTCCATTACAAAATGTTTTATTTCAGTTGTAAACTTATTTTTAAAATCGCATTATATGCTTAACAATAATTTACATAAAATTTTCTTATTAAGTCCCTGTTGTCATCATACAAGACATCTGAGCTCCGCTACAACTTTGTGTTTTGGCATATCAATACCAACAGAGTTAAAAGACACTGTCTTGAGTTGGGTTTTATAACCACCAAACACATTTAAGTATAAAAAATTTTTACTACTTTCAGTCACATACACCACTAAACTGCTTTGCTTGAAGGAGACACATTCTGTTTTTTCTTAAACGCGTTACTTTCAATACAAAAATAACAATTGCAGCTCTCCATAAAATTGGCTAGACAGTTAACACAAAATATGTTTGTTCTTGTTCACTTTTTAATTTTTTTTTTTTTTGCTTTCTCTTTGTATTTAACTGGCGTCTTGATATAAATCTAACACGACACAGCATATTTTGAAAGTGATATAAATATGCATAAAAGTATGCAAACAGCGCCAAAAATTAGAAAAGTTTTACCACATTAAAATAACTTTAATATTTTAGTTGCTTTGCTTTTGGTTTTTCTTTTTATTATCTCAAATGAATAGCATAACGAAACTAAACTAAACTAAACTATTAGTTTCCCAAAAGAGACCTTTTCGCAAAACTTTATATTAAAGATTTATAAAAAAAAATGTTAGCTGGGGTTTGTACTCAAGTTATTTACACTCTGATTTTTTTTTTTTTGCTTTAAAGTCTGCTTTTTATGCCAAATTGCAAAATGCAATTTTATAGAGTTAAGCTCGCGAGAGCATAGCTGGCATACACACATACATTATCAAGACAAGTCCAAAAACAAACGTATTGTGTCAGTTAAAAAAAAAACCGCCCCATTCAAGAGGAAGGAAAACATAAATTAAAAGAAAGCAGATAAAAGTTTTCAATAAAAGAAATTGTTTTACCATTTGAAGACAATAAAAAGAAAAGAAACATTAAATCAATCCTCAAGACTCAGGACTTACAATTGAATACAAAGAAAGAAACCTGAAAAAAATATTATGTTCGTGTCAGTAAAAAAAAAAAAATTAACTAAAAATTTAATTTAAAGTTAAAGAAAAAAAAGACAGTAGGACATGTACTGTGTCACTGTAAAGCTCTGTAAAGTTTCCTAAACCCAACTGTGCACACTTGGAAAAAGTAAGGCACTTCTAAAGTTATATTTTTAACATCAAAACTGCAAATAAATGCAGCTATAGGATCATATAAAATGGCAATGCATTTGCTTTTCAGTTCTACAAAATCGTTACTGATTTATTAAATACCGCTTTGGAGGCAGCCATAATACGAGATCACAAAAATCTAACTAAGCGATTTATTAAAAAAAACAGCTTTAGAATTTAAAAAATCTTCAGGTTCTTTTAAATAAAACTAAAGAATAACCGTCTTATCCAAAAAAAAAAAAAAAAAATTAATGTAGGCTTTAAAGTCACCGTTATCGAAATTTTTCATAAAATTTTTGTGGATAAGAGCAAAAGTGTCACGTATTTTGTTTAAAAGTGATTATCATCATTCACTAAAATACATATTAATCACAATCTAGTGATTTTAAAAAGTTTTAGCTTTAGTCTACGTCAATTTTATTTAGGATAAGAGGGTAGAAATCTTAATCATTAAAAATAGTGTTTTTTTTTTTATTTATTTTGAATGTTTCTAAGTCTGCAATTAGTTCCGCTATTTCGAGCTCAAGAAAAACCAGCCATTATTTATGCCTTAAAAAGCTCCCCGCGATCCTTTGTTTTATTATTCGTCTGGATTATAAATTTTATTTTGAAATTTTCTACATTAAAAGTCAGACCCTCACTTTTTCGCAAGCAAAAGAACCAGTTACTCGTGCTAACTCTTCGTTTTTTTCTTTTCCATTTTTTTAACTTGTAGTTTCCCTGGCTTTTCAGCTTTTTTTTTTTTTAAGTAACCCATCTTAACATACATACCATGTTGCCACAACAACAGTTTCCTAAATTAAACGCCAATTTCCAACGCAAAACAAAAACCTCTTAAATTTTAAACTATACTTGTGACCCCTCTTTTTACACAGCCATAAAATCTTTTATATAAAACCAACTTTACCGTCTAAGTGACAGGCATGCCACACACACTCGTTGCAATATAAAAATTAAAATTTATATGTTTTAAGGATTTTTACCAAGGATATGTAATATGACATGTTATGAAGTAAAATTTCCTTCACAAATTTCACCAGAACATGTGCATTTTCATAAAAATACAAGAGCAATAAAAATAACAATTTTGTTTAAGAAATATTGCATACACAAAAGGTGCACGGCTTTTGCTTAACATACACATAAGGAACAATTTAAAAAGAAAAAATAGAGAATTTAATATTTAATAAATTGGTTACATGAAATGTAGAAACATGCAATTAAATAAATTACAATTTTTAGAGTCTAACCAAAAGGCGTTAAGATATACGGGTTGAGATTGAAAAATAAATTGCATAGTTTGTGGCAAAAACTTTTATTATTTTTTTTTTAGAAGTTGAATTTTAAACAAATGAAGTGGCAGTAGTGTATAGAAGACCAAGAATAAAGCTGCATGTGGCCTTAAGTCATATTGAGCCAAATCGCCACACTCGTTATCGGGTAACTTTTATCAAAATTTTTAAATTATTTTAAACAAAAAAAAAAAAATCTATTATATTTAAGCGATATTGAATATAAAGATTTGAGCCCGGGCTTATCTGAATATTTAGTTATTGCCGACATCTTAATAAAAAAAACTAGTTTTTTTTTGGCATATGACTTTTATTCCGCATTCCGGTTAGGTCTAGTGTGCGGAAATATTGGAAATAAGGGATGTCTGCGCATTTCTATACAATAAAGGTATCAAAGGAACAATAAGTCATCTTCGGAAATAACTAAACGGTCTCGCTATGCTGGGAAGCAGAAATAAAAAGAATATTTGCAGATTTTCTCCTGTGATAACTGACCACTGGACAGCCTAAGACCCTTCCCTTCAACCTAAACTAACTCAGTTTCCGGGCACTTGACTTTCTCAGATATCCTAATGCTTCAGGCTGGATCTAGATCACTTGCTAGGCACCTGTCTCTGCCTATGCCTTGTGACTTCAAGACCCAAATTTCTCGATGCATATTTCATGATATTGAGAATATAGTTAGGACATCTTCTTAGATATCTTAATGCCCCAGGGTGGATCTAGAGCACTTTCTTTTATTTGTCCTCATGTTAAGCAGATGGTTGGTTCAACACCGAAATTTTCCATGCAAATCATAGACAATTTCTTGAATAAACTTTTTCTAAAACGAAAATTTTTTTGCTGTATATGTTGTTTCCAACATTGTTAAGGCGTTTTTGTTATCCTTCTCTTGGTTTTATTTCCATCTCTTTTAGATTATTTCATTATAACGTGCAGCAATTATTAAAAATTTTTATTTGTTTTTTTTTTAAAGAAAGTTAAACCATAAATGTTTGTTATCCTTGTTCTCCCACTTAATTTTAGTCTTTCTTCAGTCTAGTTTTTTTTAAGATTTTTGTTTAACAGAAAACTTGCAGGATGCAGAAGAGGATAAAACGATAATTACTAGCAAACACAAATAACAAAAGAAATATCCATGGCAGCAAAAAAAAAAAAAAAACAAGGAAAGAATGAAAAATTCGCCAGGAACAAAAGTAGACAAAAATGTATTAATATTTTAAATATGACGGCAAAGTTTTGTTGCTCGCATAACGTAAAAAACTTTTCGAAAACAGCTGCATTAAGATTTGAAATAAAATCTTTTTCATTATGCACGCGTGCCTTAACAATCACGCGAATTGTTTAATTACATACTCTGTTGTTAGAGTGGAAAGCTCTTACATGCTTTACTTTACTTCCTAAATAAGTAACTGTAAATGAGCACAAAATCTTGAAACAAAAAAAAAACTTTACTCGTGGCAGTTGTCTAACGAGCTACGCTATTTAAGTGCTTTTTACTTTCTTGGAAGTAGCAAAGGAAATGGTAATTAAAAAAAAAAAATATTTTTCTTTTGTTCGTTGAAGAAAAAACATTGAAACTGTAGCGTGTTTGGTTTTTACTTTTAATTCCTGAATATTTTAGAACCATCACGCAGCCATAATTAACAAAGAGAACCTAGACTGTGGGAAATAATTTCAATGTTGATAAACTCATAAAAACTTTCAGCACAACTAAAGGCTTTAGCAAATATTCCAATAAAAATGTCAGCATAAAATGTTTTTTTTTTTTTCAAAAACAAAAAGTAATAAATTTTCCTTTTCATTATCAATTTTAGGTGCGGGCTATGGAACAAAGGTTGAGTGAATGGCCAAAACCTCCGCCAACCATAGCCAACGCTAACAATTCATCAAACCATCAAGGCCAAACGCAGCAGCAAGCAACGCTACAAGCCCAACAACAGCAACAAACTCCAGCCAATAATACAACAAATTTAACTGCCAGTCAACAGCAACAACAACAACAACAATTATCCTCAAGTCTTCCAGATGCTGAAAAAACAATAACATCACTTGAAATTCAGGTAGAAGAACAACGTCAATTGCGTTTGCAGGACGCGAAACAAATCGAAGCCAAAGCGGCCAAAATAAAAGAGTGGGTGAACAATAAATTACGTGACTTAGAAGAGCAAAATCAATTATTACGTGAACAAAATCAAAAGTGCAATCAACAATTGGAATTATTAAAAAATTATATAGCCAATCAATCGAATAGACATAGTGTTATAGGTCCTGTAAGGAATAGTTTAAGTTTGGATGTGCAAGATTTTGCTGCCTCCAAAGAGAATCGAAGACGTAGCGAAAGTTTAGATACACAAGAAATTATAAATCGTCCTTTAACAGCTTCCTATCCCCATCACCAGCATAGAAGAAACCTATCCATGGAGCCAACAGAGCTGGAACGTAATTTAGTAGCGGCCGTGGATGGCCTACAGTTGGCACCATTAGCTAGCATATCAAAACAAGCGGCTGCCGTTAAGAATGGCAGACCTGATAGTTCCGATACAGATACGGCTCATGATTATGCCGAAATCTATACGCCCTCATGTGAGAAAATGCCAGCCTGGATGAAAAATAATCCAGCTTTAATGGCGAGTGGTGGTAATTCCAGCACAACCACCACAACCAGTGAAATGGGTGGTGTACCCCGACCACCTACACCACCTTTGCATCGTTTTCCCTCTTGGGAAGCTAAAATCTATCAAGTGGCTAACGATGGCTTAGCTGGTGCTGCGGATAATGGTGGCGGCGCTTTAGATGGTCGTACACAGTCACAATCACAACCACCACCTCCTGATATACAAGAGTCTACCACTAGTGCGGCCAATAGTTACTCGAATACCTTAAATAATGCCGGGCATACAGGTCGCCATACACCGGCTTCTTTGAATGAGGGCAATGCGCCCGGAACACCCCAATTACCCACCAGGCAACAACAAACTGCCAGCGGTGGTTTCTGTGATATATCGGTTCCTGTTTATGCAACAGTTAAAGGGGTAAGTTTGAAAAAAAAAGTTTTATCTAATAGAAACTCTTGCACTTTGAGCTCATAGCCGCCTTAGAGATTTGATGTAATAAAAATTAGTTTTCGTAGAAAGAAAATAAGAAAATTCGAAAAACATTTTTCACTTGCTTATTCCCTGGCAACAAACTCTCCAAGTCAAAAACTTTTCTATAATAAACGAGAGAGAGAGAGAGAAAAAGAGAGGGTGAGAGATAAAGAGAAAGAGGAAAGAGAGAGGAAGAAAGTGTATGTTTATTTATAGGAAAGTGAAAAACCTGCCGGGTAGTTTTTTCCATTATTACGTGGTGGCAGCAATAATGGGCCACTGCAGTTTTGCCAGCCATGTGAAGAGAATTGGCTCGCCAATAAATCACTACTATAGAAGATGTCAAGACGAGTAAGTAGATGAAACTCTTTAACAGCTTCTGCATCTTTGTCCGACATTGGGGGATCCGTGCAAGCTTTACTTCGGAGCATGCTACCTGCAGGGCCTCACTACGCTGTCACCTTTAAGGTTTGCCATGCTTTCCAGCTTGACTGGAATTGGCAATTGGCTTAGGTGACGGGCTTGTCTTCTTTTGTTACTATTTCTCTACTGCTCGTTATCCTTCTTCCTTCTATTTCCTTGACATCTTTCTATCGCTTTCGTCTTCACTTTTTCTCGTATACAGGTATCACAATGGGATCACATCGTAAAACCCAAGTGAGCTCTATTCTGTTTTTCTTATTGGGGTGCCCTGTGCAATTTAAACTAACCTAGATTTAAAAAGAAACACATTTCTTCCGTAAAATCTGTTTTGATTTTATTTCTTAACTAAATCGTTCAAGAAATTAATTTTTAATTAATTTTTTCTTTTATTAAAAAAAATGTTTTCAAATATTTTTTTTATTTATTCAACAGCGCGCCTCTCAAATACGTTCCATGCCATTTACCGGAGACTCTAGTGATGACTCGAGTGATGGTGAAGATCATGCTGTTATGCTAACCCATAATTCACACAACTCTTCAAGTACAGACAATACGGAAACTTCAACTTCCGGCAGTGCTTCCAGTCCTTCGAAAAGCTGTAAAACTTCATCATCCTTAAGTCCCGCTAAACGTAGTGGTTCAGAAAGTCCCAAAAATACCAAGCCCAGAGGTAAGTGGTCAATAGCCAAACCCTCCACTTCCCCCCAGTTCGTCCAACCTATTTCTCTAAGAATTTCTATTTTTTGAATGCGTAGTTAATGGTTTGTTGGTAGATTATTAACAAAAAGTACAAAAACCCTGTTGTAAAATCCTAAAATTTTGGAAATGGTAAAACTAAAACACTAATTGATAAAAAAAAAAAAACATCTGGGCATGCAAACCTACCTCCTCCTGCACCTGCCTCTCTCCTAAAAATAAAATGTACGGCCATGTTTCGAAAAACGCAAAACGCTTAAATACGAATTAAAAAAATTTACTTTGATTTTGCCAATTAGTGTGCTGTTTTTACAACACGAACGTTCAACTCTTTTTAAAAAAATTTTATTAAAAACAATAATTTGAGTACTTTTCGCTTGTGTTATAAAAACAGCAATTGTTTATTTACAAGCTGCTGTTTTCAACAAACAGCTGATCTGTTTGTTCTGTGAAAAAAAAACACAAGCAACAGTGGCGGCTTAGTAAATTTAGCGTTGCTCAGAACATGGGTGCCAGCGCTTTTAATTTTAATTAATTATTATTTTTTTTTTTTTTTTTGCTTAAAGCTTTTTTAAATATTTAATTATTCACTCCCCTCCCCATTTATAAAAGGTTTATTAAGCGAAATTCCATAGGAAATTTGTTCCATAAATCTTTTATAAATTAAAATAAATTTTTATGAATCCCAAGCCAGGAAGCAAATTACGGTATTCGATATCTAACGAAATTTCCATTTAAATTTTATTGAAATTTCGATGGCTCTTGAGTGCGTTAATTTGGCCCCATCCCACAAATTATATATTTTTTTAAAATAAATTTATGCTTGTAATTAATTATCTCCTAGAGCAGTTCCTTCCTTGGTTTTAGCTTAAAAATCCTTAATTTAAATGCTTTAAAAAGGATGACTTAATTACTAAATAAAAACAATTATAAATTCTAACATTAAATCCTGCACACACACTATCATGCACACATATACTTCACTCATTTATGGCACGTTCTCACTCAATTTCAAACTCCCCGCTGTATGCGCTCACACTGTGTTACTAATGTTTTAGGGAATCTCTTAAATCAAACGTGTCCAAAATATAACCATCACACCATGCCTTTGCCTTACACACACTATCAAACACATTTACACACTAACTCTAATCCAAGTCTTCATAAATCACCATCACAAATCAATCCAGCACAATATCATAGGCTTTCGTCTGCCAACAATCATCGTCTACGTGTCCCCTCTCATCATCCTATGCGTGGCACAGTAATTTCAGATATTTCATTTGAATCAGGCCTCTCCGATGATTATGCTTTACCACCGGATGCTGTATCAGAGTCAACATGTCCCATGGATGCCAGCATGCCATCCTTGCTCATGCGTCAATCATATGTGGACTCGCCCAGTAAGAAATTAGAGTCACTGGAAAAGGTGGGTCTTGAAAAAGTTTTCTTGTTTTATTTTTTAACTTTAAAAAAAAAACAATTTTTTTTTTGTGTTTCTTAGGCGGGCCATTTAGCCAAACTGGGTGGCAAATTAAAGACATGGCGCAAACGCTGGTTTGTTTTAAAAAATGGTTCTCTCACCTACTGGAAGAGCCAACACGATGTTACTCGCAAGCCTCAGGGCCAAATTTTATTAGATGAAGCCTGTCGCATTAATAAGGCCGAAGGAGCTTCTACTTTTGAAATCGATACCGGTAAAAAGGTGTATTACCTGACTGCCGATTCAATAGCCACCATGGATGACTGGATTAGGGTATTGCAAAATGTACAAAGAAGAAATGCCACCAAGCTATTGCTCAGCAGGGATGATCAAAAGCCCACACTGCAGGGTTGGGTAACCAAAGTCAAAAATGGTCATGCCAAAAAGTGCTGGTGTGTGTTACTGGGCAAAATGTTTCTATACTTCAAAGCTCCCAATGAAACTGTAAGCATTATAATCAAATAGTTGTATTCACTTACAGCGAAAGAAAGTCAGCCACTCACGCATTCGAATCAATGTGATACTGTCTTTCATTCGCCTGCACAGATTTTGGCCTTTAGGCAGCCATATAATTTTATTTTTTTGTTTTTTAATCAACTAAAGCAGAATCCTTTGGGTCAAATAAATATGCGCGACGCCAGAGTCGAGGAGGTGGAACATGTTTCTGACTCTGATTCCGAGGAAAGAGAAGATCCCCAAAGTCAGGCTCATTTAACGGTGGCCATTTATCCGGCCCATCAGGGCCCCACCTATTTGATTTTACCCGGCAAAGCGGAACGTGACAATTGGCTGTATCATTTAACTGTAGTCTCTGGTGGAGGACCCAGTGCTGGCTCACAATACGAGCAATTGGTGCAAAAACTAATGGAAACTGATGGAGATCCCAGTAAGTTTTTCTGTTTTATAAAATTTTTTAACGAAATAATCGGATTTCTTTCAAAAAACAAAAACTAGACTGCGTTATTTGGCGTCATCCCATATTGCTGCATACCAAAGATACTATAACCGCACCTTTAACTACTTTACACACAGAACCCATGCATCCAGAGGCCATTAAACTATTTAAGGTATTCATTTTATATTTGAACTGTAATTTTTTAAAGTGATATAAGTCCAATTTAAAAAAAAATGAGCCAACGCTGTATATTTTTATCTAACTTAAAGGGCCTTTAACTATGTTAATAAAATGGACTTATACCATTTTCAAAAATAACGGCCCATTTAAAGTAAGCTTGTCAAGCATTTAAATATTTTTGTTCTTGTCTCTGTTTCCAGAGCATACAGCTGTTTATGTCGGTGGCTGTTAATCAACCTGGTATTGATTATCATGTGGTATTGGCTCAAAATGCTTTACAGCATTGTCTGGACATGCCGGAATTACAAACTGAAATGATTTGTATATTAGTTAAACAAACCTCTAGGCATACGGGTCAAAAACTCAGTGTTGGCGTCCAGGTAAACAAGAAACTGGGCAAACAAACGCGCGTAAGTTTTTTAAGTTGCAAAACTGCTTTTTCATTTCATTTAGTTTTTTTACTTTTAACTTTAGTTACATAAATATTTATGGGGCCATAATCGTAGTCACAAAAAAGTAAAGTAGGCTTTTAATAAAAGCTGACTTTTGGTTCATAAGAGTTTTATGAATTTAAAATCGTTTTTTTTAAGCCAATGACTTTAGTGTGATTCTATGATTGTAAGCCACTCAGTGTTGTTCTGTAGTCCAAAGGGAACTAAAATTTTTTTTTATTAATTTTATTAAATTATTCGATCTTATAAATTTATTATTATTTAATATTAATCAAGCTTAAGATCTTAAAAAATTGTTTTTATTTAAATTTTCCGATATTTCGACTTTCTTTTGAAGGTCTTCTTCAGATTATAAAGATAAATTTCCCTGAAGAAGACCTTCAAAAAAAAAAGGCGAAATATCGGAAAATTTAAATAAAAACAATTTTTTAAGATCTTAAGCTTGATTAATATTAAATAATAATTTTTTTTTAATTTTCAAAATTTTTTTTCTCTACCAAAAAAAAAAGGAAAAAAATTTTTTTAAATGCTCAACTGCAGCTTAGAGTTTTACTTTTATAAAGCTTCGGAATACAGAACAGAACTGAATCCGTATTTTAGTTTAAAATAGATTTTCTTTTTAATTTTTTTAATTAATGAAAACAATGTTCAATTACAAACGATTAGTAGCCGTTTTATTAGTTTACTTTCCCAAAAGTTCTACCTAAATCCCACAAATCACGATTCATGTTACAAAGCGAAAGAATTAAATAAAAAAAACAGAATTAATTATGTTCTTAGGCCCCTGTAGACTTCTGGGTAATTCACTAACTAGACTATCGTTCATTTCACTGAATCGTTCAGATTTTTCTTTTAAATTAAATCAAAAAGTCTTTTACTTTCGTTCAAAATAAAATTTTTTTTTTTTAAATTTTCTTAGAAAAAATTGTTTTTCTGATAAAACTCAGGAATCACAAGAGTGGTAAAAATCAGAAATAAAATAATTTTAAGGGCTATTTTATTACCGAGCTTTATGTGTTTTTGTTAATTTAATCACGGAGCTAGTTCTCGGGTTATAGCAAATTATATGGCGTAACCTGCTTTTTTTCTGTGTAATGTAAAATCTCGAGAATTACAAAACAAAATAAGTTAAAGCGATTGGAGCTTACTATCATATATATTCCAATTGGCTATAAAATGTAAGTCACCACAAAAAGAAATTCAACTTGGGTAGCCTTCAAGTAAACCACCAAAACCCTGGCAGCCTTATTTTAAAGTGTTTGCTATTTTTTTTTTTTTATTCGTTTGTTCTGTTCTACAACCTGGCTTTGCTTTTTAAATAGCTTTTCATGGATTCAAATATTTTCCGATTTTTTTTTAATTTTTGTGTTACTAAATATTTTTTTACAAATTCTTTTGAACTCTTTTTTTAATTTTTTTTATTTGTAAAATAAGTGTGTGTGTGTGAAAGTAGTATAGAAATGCATGTTATAAAAAATATTAATAGTTTTTAATAATTTTTAAATGAGGAAACAATATTCCTGATTATGAGTGTCGTTGTCGTGACGAAAACTGTGATATGTGCCCACGCCTGCCATATGTCGTTAATTCGCCTATGCCAACGACACTCATAATAAGGCTGAATATCTAACACTCTCTAGTAAAAAAAATTTAATTTTTTGTTTCGAAAACAATAGACGTAAATTGAAAATTTCTTCTTATATGACATCCATTTTCAAATTATCATAAAACAATAACTGAATGAGATTTCAAGCAGCAACCTACAAATGTTATCATCCTAACTTTCACACTCTCTGTGAAAATTCTTAACTTTTATGACAAAATATTGGCACAACCACCTGGAGTAGCTGGCTGGTACGTTCTAAAAACGTACAACTTGAACATTTTCAAGCATTCCTTTCAAATCAATGGTATATCTAAGTACCCAGAGTTAATTACAAAAAGCGCAGGGTAGATTTGAAATCAGGACAGTAAACTGCTTTGGCCTATAATTATAGTCACATTAAAGTTAATAGATTTTTAAGAATTTTAAATCCATAAAATTCTTATGAATCAAAAGTAAGTTTTCAATACTTTTTTGTATAATTATGACCTTTTGAAAACGGTTTAAAGACCAAAAGTTTACTTGAATTTGTTGTTACTTTTTATCTCCCAGAGTGAAGGAACAAGAGTGTTAATTTTCAAAACAAATTGCTATTTACACTTGTCTTTACCACATTTTGTTGTTAATAGAATACTCACATAAAAACACATTAAAAAAATTATAAAAAAATTTTTTAATTTAAAAAAATTAATTTTTTAATTTAAAAAATCTTGTTTAATTTAAGACAAAACTAAAAATTTTAATTTTTTAATTTAAAAAAAAATTAAAAAATTATTTTTTTAATTAAAAAAAAATTAAAAAAATTTTTTTTAATTAAAAAAAAATTAAAAAATTTATTTTTTAATATAAAAAAAATTAAAAAATTTATTTTTTAATATAAAAAAAATTAAAAAATTTATTTTTTAATATAAAAAAAATTAAAAAATTAATTTTTTAATATAAAAAAAATTAAAAAATTTATATTTTAATTTAAAAAAAAAGTAAAAAATTAATTTTTTTAATATAAAAAAAAATTTAAAAATTTATTTAGAAAAACTCACATGAACTACATACTATGTAATTGCTGTAAATTTTAAAAATAAAAAAATTATTAATTTTATTTTCTTCTACTTTATAAAATACATAAATATTACATATTTAATAGATAAATTTACCTACATTACAGATGCATTTTTTTTATATATAAAAAATATATAAATTTTTTATTATGTTTAAATATAATTCACTATTATTTAAACAGTTTTTCTTTTGTAGCAAATTTTTAATTTTCTTTCTAATAATTGTGACTTAGTTTTACTTTTTGGCGCTTTATATTAATTATTTTTAGTAATTTAAATTTAAACGTCCAAAAAAAAAAATGCCCAAAACAAAATAATTTTATCTACTTCTATAAATGTTTTATAATATTAAAAAAAAATTAAAAAACCACAACAACACTTTCTTCACTGTACAAACAAACAAATAAATTCATACGCAGTGCTTTCGTTTCTCAAAATTGATGTTTTAGCTTAGAGCACTTTTCCCCTTAAGGGAGACAGTGTCATATTAGAAATAGAAACGAAATCACCCTCAAAATTAACAAAATTAAATGAAAGAAATATTAAATTTAATGCACATTTTACCCATATTTTTTCTTTGGCCTATTTTTTGTGTCTTTTTTTCTTATATTTTTCCTCCCAAAAAAAAAAAAAATAAATAAACTTGAAAAATGTTTAAATATTCCAAACACTTGTGTGCAACAAAATGAAAAATTTTAAAATCAAACCCCAAACCAAAACGAAAATGAAAATTTACAGCAACTACTATTATGTGCCACGCAAAGTTTATTTGCCTGTGATACTCAACAAAGTGGTAATGCTCAAGCAAATGGCAGTTCACCCACCTCCTTACAGGTACTGTTTGCTTTAAGGAATTTACGCATGATTGTGTCATCATACTTTTTTTTTTTTTTTTTTTGTTAGCATTAAAACTTATTTAACACTGAGTTTATTTATAAACTAACAAAACAAAAATTTTCCATATCATTTTAGGCTCCTGTACCTCCTCCTATTATAGACTGCAAATCCAATCCGCCCGCCTATTCTTTTGTACAGGGCTGGCAATTATTATCGTTGGCTGTTTCTTTATTCGTGCCCAAATCCAGCCGCTTGTTGTGGTATTTGAAATTGCATTTATCGCGTAATGCTGATTCTAAAACAGAGACAGGAAAATATGCTGCCTACTGTGAACGTGCTCTAGATAGAACGTTAAAGAATGGGGGCCGAGAAACTAAACCTTCACGCATGGAAGTCTTATCAATATTGCTCAAGAATCCTTATCATCATTCTTTGCCTCATGCAATACCAGTTCATATGATGAATGCCACGTATCAGGTTTGTGTAAAAAATTTAGCTGACAGACACACTCTAAAATTGAAATCATATTCACGTTTCTTTTAATAAAAAAGGTAATCTCGTTTGATGGCTCTACTACTATAGAAGAATTCCAGAGTACTTTGGCCCAGGAAATAGGCACTAGGGATTCTTCGAATGGGTTTTGTTTGTTTAGCGATGATCCCATTGAAAAGGACTTGGAACATTATTTAGATCCGTTAGCAAAGTTATGTGATGTGATTTCCAAGTGGGAGACTGCTTTGCGGGAAAAAGGTTCAGGTAAATTTGAAAATACCCGCGTTATACAGTTGACGTATAAGAATCGCTTGTATTGGAAACACACGGTCAAATTTGAGACCGATAAGGAAAGATTACTGCTGTGCTATCAAACTAACAATCAAATTGTGCAAGGCAGATTCCCCTTGTCCCGGGACTTGGCCTTGGAGTTGGCTTCGCTAATGGCTCAAATAGATATGGGCGATTATTCCCATGAAAAATCCAAAAGCGCCACAACCAATGTTGGCATTAAAGCTTTAGATAAATTCTATCCCTATCGCTATAGAGATGCCCTAAATCCAGATCAGTTGAAGGAAATACAGGAGCTACTGATAAGTAAATGGATTTTATTAAAAGGCCGCAGTACTTTAGATTGTGTGCGTATTTACTTGACCTGCTGTCGCAAATGGCCATATTTTGGTGCTAGTTTATTCCAAGCCAAGCCACGACATTCGGATCAAGCCATGGCATGGTTGGCGGTCTCAGAAGATGCTTTAAATGTGTTGGAATTGTCCTCTATGGCTCCCATAGCCCGCTATCCCTATACTAGTGTTATGACGTTTGGCGGCTGTCAAGATGACTTTATGCTGGTGGTTTCTAATGAAGACACTTTGGCCTCTTGCGTTTCACAGGAGCAAAAACTGCTATTTGCCATGTCAAAACCCAAGATTTTGGAAATAACTTTGCTAATAGCAGACTATATGAATGCTTTGGGTCATACAGTGCCCGGTACGCCACACATGAACTCTTTAACTCGCAATGGCTCACACAGGTCTTTAAGAGCACGGCCAGCTGGTGGTATCGGCAACACTACTGTGGGCGGTACTCTATGTGGCAACACCATGCCTGGCATGTCTACAAATGCAACTACTACCGCTCACAACACACTAAACTCGCATGCCACCCACACTTTGAACTCCAATCATTCGCACACCTTAAGTTCCTCTCATTACAGTACCGGCGATCATGAACGCATTGGTGGTGGTTTACGTTCTCAAGCTGGTTCTCAGCAGGGTACCATGAATTCTATGCACAGCCAAAGTCATCATATGCATCATCCTCATCAGCCGGACATTTTAAAAAGTACACCAGATCATCAGCGTATCAAATAGGCTGAACTCAAGTCAAAAACGAATTGTAAATACTCATAAACTAATAATTAAGAGCAGGACATTTTTTTCAAAGACACTTTCACTAGCAAACTCAAACGCAAAAGTTTTGGCAAAAAAATAATTTGTTTTTTTTTTTTTTTTTTTTGAGCGAAAGTTTTGTGACAAATCTTTAGTTGATTTTAGCACTTACAGACGTGTGTATGTAACTATTGTAAATATTCACTTAATTTTTTTTTTTTTATAAATGTAGTCGGGAAAATAATGCCCTATGATTCAAACGAAATTTGTTACGTATAACTAAGTAACCCGATAATTAATCAAAAAATATTATCTGAGCGATAACATTGTACTTTTGGTTAGTACTAAAGTGTAATAATGGGCCTAAGGGTCATTTTCAATTTTTCAAAAGTTTTATATTTTCAAAATGTGTATTCGATAACTCCAGATCCAATCATAGTTGAAAACATTTTATTTACAAGGGCCAAATTATCGCTCACAATAAAGATTGAAATTTCGAAAGTTTTATTAACGGGCCTAAAAGTGTTAGCGGCATTTGTGTTGGTGAAAATACTAAAGATTGTGATACACAAACTCATTTTTATTTGATTTTTCAATGTGTAAAGACTTACAATCTGCCGTCGGCAAAACACAATATAATAAAAATAATACAAATTTACAGACTAATTAATGTAATGATGATGTTGCCTTGAATTTGAATCACAATACTGTTAATAATATATCACATTTTTATTAATTAATTAATTTGAGCTTAGTCTTGATACTTAAAAATGTTTTTGTTTTATTATTTATTATTTTCAATATTTCGCTTTCCTGTGGAAAGCTTCTTCAGGAAAATTATAAATATTAATTCCTGAAGAAGCTTTCCACAGGAAAGCGAAATATTGAAAATAATAAATAATAAAACAAAAACATTTTTAAGTATCAAGACTAAGCTCAAATTAATTAATTAATATCAATAAAAAGTCTTAAATAATAATTATATAAATTTATCACATTTTTAATTATAATTGGACCTGGTGCTCAAATCCAAAATTTTTAAACTCTTATTTTTGTTTCCAAGAGTTGCTGATAGTCTGAAAAAACGTTACTGCATTACTCGACATTTGTTGAGTTTAGACTTGAAGTTTTATTTCCAATTTGTCACAAATTAAAGATTTACTGCCAAAATTAACAAATTTATTTAAATTGATTACATTTATATGAAAAATATTTTTAAAATCTCTCAATATATCACTTTTTTTCAATCACGTTAACTAAATTTAAAATAACTATTTGCCAGTTAAGCATTATAGTTTTGCTTTTTAATCTTTTATTATATCACTAACTTAATTTGTTAAATATTTTTATTTTTTTAAATTGCTACACCTATAGATAGACTTACGCGTTGAAATTAAATAGTGTATAAGAAAGAGAATGAAACCAAAGGCGGTATTTTCATATTATTCAAATATTTGGCGAAATAAGAGTAACCACTAGTCTTGGAAATATTTAATAATTTTTATTACACATAATTAAATCAAATATTTGACTAATATGAACGTAATAAATTAAAATCTTTAAAATTGCTATCTCGAAAAATAAATGGGCTTACAATTAAAATTAAATACATATATACATATATATACACACACATATAAGTATATAAAAAGTTAAACTAAACTAAGTCAGATAACCAAAAAATAGTTTTTAGTTTTTGTATAAATAGAAAACTGCTGAAATATACGTATATTAAGAATTTTTATTAATTTTTTCATAAACAAAAGATAAACACGGACAACCACAATCATGTTTTTTTGCTTTTAACTTGGAGAAATACTTTATGGAAATGGAAAGTTGCCGTCTGCTGAATCAAATTTTCATGCTACGAAATTTATAATGAAAACCGTAAAATTTAATTGGTGCTGTAATTTACCAATATACAATTTGTTAGCTTGGCAACGTTGCTCATACATCTATCTGGTAACGTTATTAGTGATATCATAAAAACACAAACAACACAATTAATATAAGAAGAAGAATTGTAATATTTAGTGTGATACACGTGTTAAAGTCGGTGCCAAAATAAAAAAGAAAAGTGAATAAAGGCTCAAATGCCATAATCTTTGTGTATTATAAAGCTGGAATCTATTCTCTTGAAACTACCGTGCCTATCGTTATGAAAAAAATCATTACAGAAAGTGATCTAAAT
This sequence comes from Thelaira solivaga, assembly GCA_947397855.1. Classification (NCBI taxonomy): domain Eukaryota; kingdom Metazoa; phylum Arthropoda; class Insecta; order Diptera; family Tachinidae; genus Thelaira; species Thelaira solivaga. The sequence continues at coordinate 5,350,217 of OX377612.1, read as the reverse complement.
TTGTGGAGGACTGCATTTCGGACAGGTAGTAAACTTAAGATCAGTTGTCATTTAAGAATTTTTGTTCACTAATTTCGCCAATAATTTATATTCTTGACATTATAAGTAACTACGTGTGCACTTCCGTCCCTAAAATAATAGAAGCTAATATAAAATTTACACAAGTAAGTTAAAATAATATACGATATACAATTAAAGAAATACGTTTATTTAAATTACAAGCAAAAATTTACAGACTTCTGCAGAACGACCTGTAATAGCAAGACTTCAGCTACAGCAGCAAGGTAAAACAAAATGTTAGTAGTAGTTAACTAAAGCTACCAATCTAAAACGACAACATCTTTTTTAACCAAGCAATAGGAATACAATAAGACATTTGCCACCCCTAACGGCGTTTTATCAGAAGATTTCTGAGCTGCTGCCTGGAGCTATAGAGAAGATTTAAGCCTGTCATAAATTGATTTTGAGTATAAAAACCTCTCCTGCATGTCTTCGAGAACATCAAAAGCAATGACGGTATTATAGCCGACCTGTCTAAAACGTATTCTCGATTTGGTACAATCATGAAACGGCCACCAGTAAACCAAATAAGAAGCTATAACTAATTTAAAGAAAGTATGAAATCAAAGAAATTAAAATGTGTGAAATGACTTAGGTATTCAACTGTAAAAACAATAAGAATATAATACAAGTAAGTTTTTGCTTGAGTTAGTGTGATATGTACTAAAGCAATGCAGAAGCACATTTGAAAACCACACATCACTTCAACATGTGTAATATTATTTTATAATAAAATGTGCTTGTTCGTCCTTTCGATTATGCTAGTGCATTACTCTAATATATACATACATACAACTACTTACGAAATATTAAAATTTAAATTACAGACTGTATATTGTTAATATGTTAACCAATGATACGAAAGCTAAATATTTTGCGTTTGCTCTTTGCTTATCGCAAGATTTTTGTGTGTATAAAACAACGTTGACATGCACTTACGCATTACAGAGCAGGATACTACCAGACAGATGCAAAAAGTACACTATGAAACACATTAAAGATTCGATTTCGAACCGTTCTTATTCGCATCGCAACACAGAGTAACCCTCTTGATAAAATAATAACAAACAACAAACTTAAAGAAAATAACGTTGAGTTTTTTGTTCCTGTCTTAACAAAACGACTAACTATGTGTTCTTAAGTCAATCTTGTAATTAGCTTTAATTTGCTGCTTTTCTAAACCCAGCCAAGCCAGTCAAATCATTTAAAAAATTTTGAAAAAAACACTTGTTGAGTAATTTTTATATCAACTTTCTAAACAATTTGGTCAACTGGCTTACAAAAGACGTAAAAGTTGCACGAAGGCTTATTTTGTTATTAATTGTAATATTGTATGTATGAATATAGCTGTTCGATTAGCTAAGTTAAAATTTAAAAATAAATAAAAGCTTATGTGGATTGGGTAAGATACATTGAAACCCACTACATCAAATGTTAATATTATTATGGGTATAACAAAACAGTAAAGTAAGTATTTCAAAGCATATTCTTACGCTGAAAAGGCATGAACACAAACCGTTAGTAGTCGCGAACTAGGATTAGTTAAGACATGCACAATGTTGCAAGTTTGGATTGATCGCTTTTTCAGTTTTTTTCTTATAACTTTGGAAAGGATCGATATTTTTTAATGAGACTCTCGCCATGTGGCAGAGTGGGAAATGGGCTACATTTCGCTTGAACATTTTTTCAAAATCGCTCCAACGCTTACAAAGTTATAAGCGTTTTTCTAATTAAAACGCTTTTTATTCAACTTGGATGTGGCATGTGGCAACATATGTGGCACGTGGCAGATAGCCCATTTCCCACTCTGCCACATGGTGTAAGTTTTATTAAAAACTATTGTTCCGTCTAAAAGTTATAGCAAAAATACAAAATTAAAAAAAAAAATGCACCTGTGTCATGCGAGAATTCATTTCAAAAAACTTGGAAAAAAATGTAAAACACCAGGCCAACAGAACCAGCAGTAGGTGGATTTTCGGGAAATGATTTTTGTTTTTTTGTTACAACTTTTGAAAGGTAGCACATTTTCGAATGAGACTTGCACCATGTTGTAGGGTGGGAATTGGGCTACATGCCACGTGCCACTTATGTTGCCACATGCCACATCCAAGTGGTATAAAAAGCGTTTCAATTAGAAAAACGCTTATAACTTTTTAAGCGTTACAGCGATTTTAAAAAAATGTTCGAGAGAACGATAGCCCATTTCCCGCTCTATCACTCAGTGAAAATTTCATTCCAAAATATTAACCCGTTCAAAAGTTATAGCAAAAAAAGTAAAATGTAGAGAAAAAACCATGTTGCAAGTACAGATTAGTCTAATTTTTGGTATTTTTCCTATAACTTTTGAATGGATCAATATTTTTTAATGAGACTCTCACCATGTGGCAGAGTGGGAAATGGGCTACATTTCGCTTGAACATTTTTTTTAAAATCGCTTCAAGGCTTACAAAGTTATAAGCGTTTTTCTAATTAAAACGCTTTTTATACCACTTGGATGTGGCATGTGGCAACATATGTGGCACGTGGCAGATAGCCCATTTCCCACTCTGCCACATGGTGTAAGTTTTATTAAAAACTGTTGTTCCGTCTAAAAGTTATAGCAAGAATACAAAATTTAAAAAAATGCACCTGTCCCATTATGCGAGAATTCATTTCAAAAAACTTGGAAAAAAAAGTGAAACACCAGGCCAACAGAACCAGCAGTAGGTGGATTTTCGGAAAATGATTTTTGTTTTTTTGTTATAACTTTTGAACGGTAGCACATTTTCGAATGAGACTTGCACCATGTTGTAGGGTGGGAATTGGGCTACATGCCACGTGCCACTTATGTTGCCACATGCCACATCCAAGTGGTATAAAAAGCGTTTCAATTAGAAAAACGCTTATAACTTTTTAAGCGTTACAGCGATTTTAAAAAAATGTTCGAGAGAACGATAGCCCATTTCCCGCTCTATCACTCAGTGAAAATTTCATTCCAAAATATTAACCCGTTCAAAAGTTATAGCAAAAAAAGTAAAATGTAGAGAAAAAACCATGTTGCAAGTACAGATTAGTCTAATTTTTGGTATTTTTCCTATAACTTTTGAATGGATCAATATTTTTTAATGAAACTTTCACCATGTGGCAGATTGGGAAGTGGGCTACATTTCGCTTGAACATTTTTTCAAAATCGCTCCAACGCTTACAAAGTTATAAGCGTTTTTCTAATTAAAACGCTTTTTATTCAACCTGGATGTGGCATGTGGCAACATATGTGGCACGTGGCAGATAGCCCATTTCCCACTCTGCCACATGGTGTAAGTTTTATTAAAAACTATTGTTCCGTCTAAAAGTTATAGCAAAAATACAAAATTTAAAAAAAAATGCACCTGTGTCATGCGAGAATTCATTTCAAAAAACTTGGAAAAAAAAAATGTAAAACACCAGGCCAACAGAACCAGCAGTAGGTGGATTTTCGGGAAATGATTTTTGTTTTTTTGTTACAACTTTTAAAGGGTTGCATATTTTCGCTTGAGACTTGCACCATGTTGTAGGTTGAGAAATGGGCTATCTGCCACGTACCACATATGTTGCCACATGCCACATCCAAGTTGAATAAAAAGCGTTTTAATTAGAAAAACGCTTATAACTTTGTAAGCCTTGAAGCGATTTTGAAAAAATGTTCAAGCGAAATGTAGCCCACTTCCCAATCTGCCACATGGTGAAAGTTTCATTAAAAAATATTGATCCATTCAAAAGTTATAGGAAAAATACCAAAAATTAGACTAATCTGTACTTGCAACATGGTTTTTTCTCTACATTTTACTTTTTTTGCTATAACTTTTGAACGGGTTAATATTTTGGAATGAAATTTTCACTGAGTGATAGAGCGGGAAATGGGCTATCGTTCTCTCGAACATTTTTTTAAAATCGCTGTAACGCTTAAAAAGTTATAAGCGTTTTTCTAATTGAAACGCTTTTTATACCACTTGGATGTGGCATGTGGCAACATAAGTGGCACGTGGCATGTAGCCCAATTCCCACCCTACAACATGGTGCAAGTCTCATTCGAAAATGTGCTACCGTTCAAAAGTTATAACAAAAAAACAAAAATCATTTTCCGAAAATCCACCTACTGCTGGTTCTGTTGGCCTGGTGTTTCACTTTTTTTTCCAAGTTTTTTGAAATGAATTCTCGCATAATGGGACAGGTGCATTTTTTTAAATTTTGTATTCTTGCTATAACTTTTAGACGGAACAACAGTTTTTAATAAAACTTACACCATGTGGCAGAGTGGGAAATGGGCTATCTGCCACGTGCCACATATGTTGCCACATGCCACATCCAAGTGGTATAAAAAGCGTTTTAATTAGAAAAACGCTTATAACTTTGTAAGCCTTGAAGCGATTTTAAAAAAATGTTCAAGCGAAATGTAGCCCATTTCCCACTCTGCCACATGGTGAAAGTTTTATTAAAAAAGATTAATACATTTAAACAAAGTAATAATATTGTACTTGCAACATCATAAAGGTATTTGTCTCGACTTTCTCTAATTCACCACTTCTAAAGGTTTGTGTTTAAAAAAGCCTAAAAGTATACTTTAAAATACTAACTTTACTAGTTGGATTTTGCCCTAATATTAATGTTTGATAAGTTATTATATATGTTATCCACGGCTTTATTTATAGATTTTGACTTAACAAATTCAAAAGCTAATTTCAGCCATAGATACAATTACTAACTAAATAATAAGCCTGTGTACAACTTTTGCGTTTTAATTTAAGTTATGAAATTGTTTACAAATGTTCTAAATAATTTGATCGGTTTTGCCTACAAAAACAGGACATTAAAGCTCAGTGCAATGACATTAATTGAAATGTCCTACTTGGTATGAAGTCTCCATCATCGACACAACAGATATATCGTTGTTTTGCTTAATCAGGAAAACAACTCCACGTTATTTTCTTTAATACTATTTCTTTAATACTATATCATTTTACCAGGACCATTGCTCCCTTTGCTTAACATCTCAACAATGCTGAGCCTGTAATGTAAATTTTAATATTTAATAAATGTGAAAAAAAAATCTTAATGATTGATCCGTAAATTGCTTTACCTGTATAAATCCTGTTATCCACAACCTTGAACCTTATACTGTAGGTTCCAGTTTTATAATAAGCAGTGATTATTGAATTTGTGCTTAACTAAGCACATGCATCACACAAAAATATTACAAGTCTTCTTCTTCTATCTAGTTTGCATTCTTGTGATATCAATAACACTACCAGATGTATTTAATATAATAATTTTCGTTGTAGTAAAGTGGCAAAGTTGTATGCTGAACAAGGTAAAAGCAGTCAATTTTCCTAAATATGATGTATTTGAAAATGGACAGTGGACACTATATAATTTTTTTTTTGTTGTATGCAGACTGCATTTCCCGTACTTAAAAGCCAAAATTTTCCTAAAAATCCCTCAAATTTGATCAGCTAGCTTGGTAACGTTGGTTCATAATTTTTTCAAAGTAAAACTGGACTATGTTCACAAAATGGTTGTTGTTTCTTTGGGGACTTACGTTGCTTTCATTTTAGAGAGTCTACTGGACACCTGTTCCTATAGTTTCCTTTAGTATCTTACGATTTGCTTATTTTTAATGCGTTTAGTTATTGTACCATGTTACTTTCTTTATGTGGCAGCATATATCATTTGGCAGATTTAAGAAAATACGCCATTATTAAAACAGCTGGGTTATTGTTTTGATTATGTTTTCCAAGTGTATGGCACGTGTTATAATAGCTATAGCTTCTTTAAAGATACATATATATTAAAAATTAAGCCCTTTAAAAATAAACGAAAATGAGTAAGAAAAGTAAAGGGAGTAGTAACCTAGGTCGTTCATTAATAAAAGACCGTTTTGGTCATACGTCCAGAAGAAAATTTGACAATGACTCTATGGTGAGACTACTTGAGAAGTTTAGTTCTTAAAATACTATATTTTTTAACTATTTCGCTAGCTACATACTACAGAAATCCAAGATGGTTACGATTGGGGACGTTTAAACTTAAGTTCTGTCACTGAGGAATCTTCGTTTCAAGAATTCCTACGCACAGCAGAATTGGCTGGCACAGAATTCCAGGCCGAGAAACTAAACATAACTTTTATCAATCCGAGGCAAGGAGTTGGTTTATTGTCACATAAAGAACAATTGCAAAGAGAAAAAAAGCATAAAGATAATCAGAATTTGCTGAAAATTCCCCGTCGCCCTAAATGGAATTCAGAGACTTCGGGAGAAGAATTACAAAGGTTAGAAAAAGAAAGTTTTTTAGATTGGCGACGTAATTTGTCTTTGCTACAAGAAGATGAAGAGATTGTAATGACTCCTTACGAAAAAAATTTAGAATTCTGGCGTCAGTTATGGCGTGTGGTAGAAAGATCAGACGTAATAGTGCAAATTGTAGATGCTCGTAATCCTTTACTCTTTAGAAGTGAAGATTTGGAAAAATATGTTAAAGAAGTTAATCCTAATAAAATGAATATGATCTTGATAAATAAATCTGACTTACTAACAGATAAACAGCGAAAATATTGGGCTGAATACTTTGATGAACAGGGCATTAGAACAGCATTTTTCTCTGCTGCTTCAGATAGTGAGGAAATAAAAAAGGAAAATGAAAATAAGGAGGAAAAGCCTGTAAAAACTGAACTTAAGCTGAAAAAGCAACATGAGAATAAGAGAGAAGATGAAACTATAGCAAATAGTACTGATGTTATGGACAAACAGTTCAAAGACGAACAACCTCAGGATATTTCATTGAACGAATTAAAGAAGGCTGCTAACGAAATAAACAATACATTAGATCAGCTAGAAGACCAACTACAACAAATTGAAAAGAAACTGCCTACACCTCAGGAAGAAAACACAGAACAAAATTTTACAAAAAATAGTGCGAAATTATTGACGCGGGAAGAACTTATTGCATTATTTAAGACAATTTATCAGGGTACCACTTATACGGAAAAGGTCACCACTATTGGTTTAGTTGGTTATCCCAATGTGGGAAAGAGCAGTACCATTAATGCTTTAATGGTCGAAAAAAAGGTTTCAGTTTCAGCCACACCGGGTAAAACTAAGCATTTTCAAACTTTGTACTTAAATCAAGATGTATTGCTGTGTGATTGTCCTGGGTTAGTTATGCCTAGCTTTGTTCTAACAAAAGCTGATATGATATTGAATGGTATATTGCCCATAGACCAGGTATTTCCTTTAAAAAATTATAGTAATTTATCTATTTAAAAGTAGATTTGTAGATGAGAGACCATGTGCCGGCAGTAAATCTTTTATGCTCCCGCATACCCAGACATGTTTTAGAAGAAAAATATGGCATTATTATAGCAAAGCCTGTAGAGGGCGAAGATCAAAATAGATGTCCTCATTCGGAGGAACTTCTACTGGCCTATGGCTGTAAGTTATAATTAAATATTCGACTGCGATGTTTTTTTTAGTCTAACACTACTCTTAGATAACCGTGGCTTTATGACCGCCAATGGTCAACCCGATCAGTCGCGTTCAGCTCGTTATGTCTTAAAGGATTATGTTAATGGAAAGCTATTGTACTGTGTTGCTCCACCAATTGTAGCACAAGAAGAATACCACAATTTTCCTGAAAGGTCACGGAAAATAATAAAAGAACAATCTCTACCGGATCAGCAACAAAGAGCCATGAGGGTAAATGAAAAATAAACATTCAATTCTAAAAAAAATAAAATACATATATTTTTGGATTCTCTGCAGATAAACAAAAATATTTCTTCGAAGGATCTGGACAATCAATTTTTTGTGCAGCAATCTAGCTCTGCACATATTAAAGGACGAACGAATTTTCCTCATATAAGAGTTCAGGAAGATGGCTCCTTAGTACAGTCACAGAATACGTCAAAGCCTTGGCGCAATGTTAAAAAGGATAGACGTGAAAAATTGCGTAAAAAATTCAGTCATCTGGATCAACATTAAATTCACATTTACAAATTTTAATTACACTTTAGTAAAATAATGTTTGAGAGTCTTCATGAAATTATATGCGAAATAAAGAGATTTCAGTTCAGTTTTTTCTATAAAGAATCTGAAATTTAGTAAATTTTTTTTGCAGACGAATTAGGATTTTTATTTACTGAAGAAAAATATTTGCTGTGTTTTCCGCTTATTGAGCACAATATTTGATTTATAACATCTACCAAAATTATTAGTTAAATATTAAAAGGTGTACTTAAAAAACTTTGAACCTGTACTTAATAAATGGAAATAGAAAATATATCGGTTAAAATTATAAATGAATTTTGTTTACCTTTTGTTTTAATATATATTTCTTCCTTTATCCTCAACACTTTTTGTCGACTTTTTGTATAATACTGTTTATAAGAAATCTTTGCGGTTCCGACAAAGATATAAAATTATGACGAAATTCTTGCAAAGCTATTTTCAAATCACGTGGCAAATTGAGATGCCAGGCTAATATTATGTCAGCCAACGCATATTTTTGAAATTGAGTTAAGTAAGAACCGGGGCGCCAGGAAGCGAATGTATGTACTTCATGAGCTGGTGATTGGTTGGGAGTGCTTATATTTTCCTCGGTCTGAAACTGAGCAAATTGAACGTAGTACTCTATGAGTTTTATATGAGCTGGCGTTTGGCGAGCTGGTGGCAGAGTAAGAGCCACCAAAAGTAAAATCCTTAAAATTTCTACTCGTACTAAAACCTCTTCATAGAGATGTTGCTTTTTGCGTTCGTATATGTTGTCAACAATGTCATCCAGCTGTTGCAATGCTTTAAGATAATCATGATTTTTTAAACACTGCTCGGTTGCCAGTTCCAATTCGTATATACGATGAGCTGGCGAATTAAAAGAGCTAGTCACCTCATAGTGAGGCTGTAAGGGTGTCATTTCGCGTATAATGGCTGCCTTAATAACACTGTCATCGGGACATTTTTCTACGGCTTGAGTAAAACAATGTAAAGCAGTTTCTTTATACTCCGGACAATTAGATCTTAATAGCAAAGAACTCATCTCTTCATGTGCCTTTAGAAACAGTCGAGCTGCTTTTAATAAAGCCTGACATTCGGTCAAAGGATTTTGTAAATAGTTTTCACATTTAGCAACACCCAACTGGCACATGGCAGCATATTGATAAATACCAGCTTCTTCAAATTTTATGGCCAAACGATCATAATCATCCAAAACTTCCGAAACATTCGGCCCAAAACGTCTGCAAACAACAACAAACACTAAAGTTGTTACACTAAAATTTTTTACACTTACTTAAATACAGCCTTTTCAATTTTCTTAAGTTTCGTGGAGGCTTTTAAATATTGGTCAACTAAATTCTTTGGATAGCTATCCATTTTTAATAAAGTTTCTATTTCCCTTTCTTCTACCTTTAATTTTATTTTTCTCCGTGGTTAACAAAACAACAGTTTTGAAGTATTGCCAGATCATTAAAAGTAAAGTGATAAATTTTTATAATTTATTATTCGCCATAAAATTTTTTTTAAATTTTATATATTGTCAATATAATTAAATTGAACTAATAATAATTGATATTAACATATGATGTCAACTATATCCCTTCCTTTATTTTTCTGTGGCTATATACCAGGGGGGTACTCTCTATTGCGATGCGACTTTTACATTTAGTTGCGATGCGTTTTCTTTCGCATCGCAATAGAGAGTAACCCCCAGCCATGGATGAGCACATAGCTCGCTGCATGTATACTACATATGTACCCACCTAGAAATCTTTCGAACGACCAATATTTTACATATCAAGATTTTTAGTATTTTCTTATGTTGCTTACCTATGTAATTTTTCCACATATAACTACATGCTACACACCTATATATGTATTGCTTTAGAAAGCAGTTTACAATCGAGTCCAATGACAAGTTGCGACCAAGAAGCTAATTTAGTCAACTTTGCAACAATGTCTTGCTTCCAACTTACGTGAAGGTATTTGGTTTCTGAGTGTTTGTACTTAAGTCGGCTGATTTGAAACACTTCAGAAAATGTACAAAAAACAAAACAAAAATGTCGTTTTTCAAAAGCAGAACAAAAAACTTATTTTTGTAAAACAGTACTTTACTGGTATAACAGTACGAACAGCTTCCTTATTTAATTTCAATATTACTGAGTTCCGAAATCTATTTTGATTTCCTTAATGTAATGGTTATTTTTAGTTTTGCCTTTAAATGTTTTATTTTTATTAATTTTGTTAAATAATATTAGAATGGGATGAGTGTTTAAAATCGCAACGGTTCTTTCATAAATTATCCCAAGAGTTAAAAAAATATTTTTAGCAAATAATGATACACATATGTACGTTAAAAAAATAAAGTAAACTGTTAGAAAGCGGGTGTTTTTTTTTACTAGCAATACTTGTGAGTTTTCACAAACATAAGTGAAAATTAACCCTTGAGACTTGTCATACCAGCACGCATGACCTCATCCACCAGCAACAAGTTGCTGGCTATAACAGAACAGGAATTTAAAATTTGCTTCTTCACGTTGTAATTATCATAAACTCCCAAATCTACCGGTTTCATAGCTTCGCCAGTAGACAAATCCAAGCCAACAGGATCAGCATTAAGACGGTCTTCTTCAGTTAATGTCACAATGGTATCTTGGACGTCATAGCCACTGTTAATCGCCAAATTTTTAGGTATAACCAATAAGGCTTCAGCAAACGCTTGTATGCCTAAACGAACTTTGCCCTTGATAGTATCCTTGTACTTCATTAAATGATTATAGGTTCTAACTTCAAAAGCCCCAGCTCCAGGAATGACAGCCTTATCGTTAATGGCATTGTTGATAGCTCTTAACCCATCTCTTATGGCGTCTTTAATTTGCACAATAGTATGCTTGTTGGGTCCTTTGATGAGTATAGTAACTGATTGGGGATTTTTGCATTCCTCTACAAAAGTATATTTGTTCTCACCCAAAGTGTGTTCATAAACAACACCAGCATAACCCAAATGAGATTCGTCCAAGTCATCTAATGAATTCATTGCTATGCCGCCACAAGCCAGAGCCAAACGTTCCATGTTACGCCGCTTAGCACGACGCAAGGCCATTATACCCTCTTTGGCTAAAGCATCTAAGGACATGGGATCAATGCCTTTCTGATTAATGACCACAAAAGATTTTTCAGTGCCATCACAAACCTTGCGTTTCAACTCAATTATTTTCTTCACTCTTTGATCAATAAAATCGCGTTCGGCTTTAACAAATTTTTCACGTTCTTCGGCTGTCTTATAAAAAAAGCCAGAATTAACCTCAGACTTTTCATATTCTAAAGAAACATTACAAGTCAATATAAATGCATTTTCTAAACGTTTGGGCATATCAGGATGTCTAGCACCATGATCCAAAACCAAACCCTTAATTAAGGATGTATCAGTAGCAGTTTTGTGTTGCATTTCCATTATTTCAATCATATGCAAATCTGCAGGCTTATCATCTATACGTATTGCCAAAACAGCATCAACACAGACATCGGTAAGTAGATCAGCCAACTTGGCATGTACTTTAGTTTTCAAGCTAGTATTAGCCACTTCGGCCAAACTCTTCTTGTTGACATCAATAGGTATTTTCATGGTTTCTAAAACTGTTAGAGCTTGTTCGCGCGCTTTCTCAAAACCCTCAGTGATAATACGTGGATGTAAGCCTTCACCCAAAAATATATCGGCCTGTTTAAGGAGCTCACCAATTAAAAGAACGGTGGACGTTGTGCCATCACCAGTGGAGTCATCTTGAGCGGTACTAGCACGGGCAATCATAGAGGCGGTAGGATGTTGAATTTGCATTTCATGCAACAAAACATTACCGTCCTTGGTGATTTTAATATCGCCTGCACCCGAAACCAGCCTAAAAAATTTTTTTTTAATTAATTGCAGATTGCATATGTATGCATGTCAGAAAATGTATGAATGTATTAACTAGGATGCCTCTCATGCAAAATCTATAAGCCGTAGTCTAGGAATTATCATGAGATATCTTCAAAAATTAATTCAATTCGAAAAAATGTCCAAATGAGCCTGTTTTTAACATTGCATTGAAATTATTACATTTAGGGTAAATTTAGCTTATTGATTAATGGTTCCGAAAAATGACAATATTTAAATCTGTCACCCTCAAATTACTTTGTTTCTATAGCGCAGAATTTTAAACAAATTATTGAATGTTTTCAATAAATTTATAGGATAAATGCGCAACCCTCAATTCTTTATTAGCACTGGTTTCAAGTTTACATATTCATATTTTTCGAACTAGAACCTCTTGAAGTTTTAAAAAATCTTGTGATGTAAAAAATATCACAAGATTTCTAGAAACTTCGGTTTATAATTCGGAAAATTTGCATTTTCTTGAGAAATGGTCCTTCTCATTTTTAGAATTCAATTTATATCATCCAAGTTACTTTTTCATGAAGTAAACTTAATATTCCATTTCTCTTTAATTGAAATATTGTTTAATGATACGAATAATGATAATCGTTATACATATTCAGAGTTAATTAAACATTTTTTTTTGGCAAAAATAATACATAAACGGATGAATTCTCTTGAGTTAAGAATAGCCAAAAGCAATTGTGCAAGTTTCCTTCACAACGAAAAGATTTTTACAATATTTTATCCTTTAAAGACAAATTGTAAACTGAAATGTTTGATATTAAAATCGATGACACACACAAGCGTCGAACCTAACCTCACTTATCACAAATGCCGACCCCATTTTCTCACACAACAGATGCTTAAAAAACTCATAATTTATTTAAATAAAGCCTATTAAAAATGTATAAAAAGGTTTTAAATAAAAATTAACTAGGAAACTTACATTTTCATTGTTCCCTTGGGTCCTAAATTTGTACGCATCACGTCTTGCAATCCTTTGGCTGCATATATGTTTATTGCCAAAGCTTGAGCAGCCCGAGCTAACTCAGCTTTTGGATTTAGCAAACTTATGGAAGCCATGGCAAAATTTTAATTATTTTATGTTTTAATTAACTAACCACACCTTTTAAGAAAAATGAAATTTATCAACAATAGACTCCAATAAGGAAGAAATGTGCTGATTCAATTTTTGTTCAACAAAAGCTTCCATGTCATACGTTCAGTGCAGCAGATATCATTTACACAGTTGCATATTAAAGGTTAAAATATTTGTAAATCTCAAACACAATCAAAAAGATGTTTTAAACAGTTTATCATCTTAAGCGTTTTTGACTTATTTTTTATTATATTTATATTTAATTGAAAATGTTATATTTATTAAAAATCTCTTGGAGATATATCATTCGATGAGTATTCTGTGCATTCGTAATTAATTTGAATCGCCTCTGAAACCCTCTACCATAGACTAAACACTATACTTCTGGCAGCACTTTAACTGTCAAAAGTAACCAAGCTTTTTTTGTTTACATTCTTTATAATTGGTAAAAAAGAAAACAAAAAACAGTAACAAAAATTATATAGTAAACAATTTTAAAAATAGTGAAATTAAATTTTTTAAATTTAAATTGTGCAATATATTAAATATTATTTATAGAAAAATGCCGCTTTAAAATTTTACTTGCTTATTTTTTCTGAAATTTGTGAATTAATATATATCTTTTTTGGTGAACCAATGTCTTATTTAATTATGCTTATATGTATTTAATTTATTTCTCACATGATTTAAGAGCCGTTAGAATTTCATATAATGGCCCTACTTTTTTCATAACAATTTCATTTCATTGAAGGGCCAAATTCTACAAATTGCTCTACTCTTGATGAGACCAATCGGTATTGGACCATAATACCTTGAATCAGAACTGTTTTTATGATTATCTCCTTCAAGCCAAACAAAACCCCTAGGTACATAATCTTCTGCTAGTGCAGGAAAATAGCTAGTAGCAGCTTTTTTAACAACTTCAAGTTCTGTTGATGTTTGATCTAGTATTACTTTATCTCCCGGCAAACCAACTACACGCTTACATATATATTGTTCTGGATTGGTGGGTGAGATGGCAATAACAATATCGCCACGATTGGGTTTATGAAACCGTGTCGAAATTCTTTCAGTAAGTAAAATATTATTGGAAAACAGCGTAGGTTCCATTGAGGGTCCATTGCACTATAAAAAATAAAGTATGCATACGTATGTTCAATAGTATACTCGTATATTAAAAAAGTCCATAAGACTTAATTAGTTTTGATACTTTTATAGTAAAATGTTAGTTACCAGATGCCTTATACTATGATTATTTTGCAACTTGACGATGCCTATTACAACTTTCGTTTCGTAAATAATTTCAACAATGTTATTTTTAAATACTGTTATTTACAAAATACAGTTAAATTAAATAATAAGCAAATATCATTTACCACTACAAAGTCACCAATGTATTCAAAGAAGCAATGGGTCACACATGCATATTGTATGCTGTATTTTAGTATATCTTTTATATGTGAAATCATAGTTTTAAAATTTTATATACAATCACTTATGCTAATAAAAATTATACAACATAAAAACCAATAACAATTTTTTATGTGAATATTTAAAAATATTACTATACGATGAAATTAAAAAATTCTGGTGAAAGTGATAACAAATCAGCTGTCTAAATAATACTGTCAATTAAGAGTACGTTCAGTAGTTTCTCAAGACAAGGTGTTTCACGAAGTAATAGAATTTCCTGATATTGAAAAAATACCGTTACATTTTATGGGCAAGAATGTATTTGTATAGTTTGACTTATTTGCAACTTTACAATTTTTCCAAAATTACTTTGTCTGTTTATTATTTTGTATACTTACTAATTTTAATTTTAATTTTATCTTTATTCGTGATTAATTTCAATTTACGCTTGTGTGGAAAATGCATTGTTTTCCAACATAAATTGGAATTAAGCAATAATTAAGATTGGATTTTGTTAAACTTAATAATTCCAAATAATTTAATATGTTGCATTAATTAATTTATTTTAGGAAATTTTTTTAAACATTTATATTTGATAAGACATTTATTTATTCATGCACATTTATAATTAATTGTTTATATTTTTTTTCTTCATTAAAATGCTTATATCATTTGTATTAAAATAATTTGAATCTCCAGCAATACCAAATTCCTTTCCGTCCTTAACTAAAAGACTAGACAATTTAAGGACTTTCCGAGATTTAACAAAGTACTTTAAATTTCCTTATTTTAGCTATTAGTATGTATATAGATAATAATTTTCGGCAATACTTAGGATATACATATGTAGTTTAAATTAATTTAAAATTAAAAATAAATTAAACCTACTAATACATACATACATTTATATACATTAAATCTGTATATAACTTAAAATAACTGTATGTATTTCGAGTCGAAAATAAAATGTATTTGTGTTTCGAACATATTTACTTCGAAACTAATATATCAAAGAATTATTTAGTATTTGATACAAATAGTTTTGAAAAATTCTAACTGAAAATTTGTCCAGGTACTAACATAATAAATTGTGTTAAGTTTTATGTTAAAATTTAAATTTTCTTTTATAATTGAAATGGACAGTTTTCTACTAATATTTATTTTTATATTGATACTTCGTTTCAAATTTGTGTAGCTTCTTCACGATATAATTATTTTTTTTTACATACAGTGTTATAATCTTGAAGAATCAGTAGCTGAAGCGATGTATCGATATAAACTTAAAAACTTGACATTTTAATTACAATAAAATATGTATGTATAAGGAAAACACTATTATAAATTTAAATTTGCAATTTTTTAAAAACCCGTTTACATCAAATACTAAATATCTTCAATACTAACTTCCTTAAAGTAAAAACTAAATTATGGAAATAAGTTTTAAAAAGAGCAAAATGTGTGTATACATACATAAAAGTAGAAAGAATTTCAGAGATTTTGTATTTAACATATAATAAATAAATTGGAATTTGTCATTAAGTGGTTCCAAACCACTTTATCATAGTGTTTTCATTTAAATTAATTTAAAGTCTAAATTATAGGAAATTTTGCAATTCATTCCGAACGTTTGCTAGCTTCTTTAGCTAGTCTTTCTTGGCGTTCACGTTTATCAATGTTAGCCAAATCAATGCTAGCCACATAAGCATGCATGCAGCTGATCAACGATTTCAATATTGCAAATGGAGCAGTAATAATTGCAACCATTTTAAAAAGGGAAGCTCCGAATACTAAAAAAATATTCATAAAATTATAAGATTATATATAAAAAACTAAATAAATAATTTTTGTAACTTACTAATTGGACCAGTTGTAAAATGTAATACATAAAGACTTATGTAAAATGCTTCATTGACGCAACACATAAACGTTAGGATATCCTTTTGATAATACAAGCGCATGATTATATTTTCACTTAAATCGGTAGCTTTATGAGAAGATTTGCCCACAACAACACTCCTGTATTAAAAATAAAATAAGTTGTTTGTACATTGTTGTAGTTTAAAAACTCTTACGTTTGCATATAAAGCCAATGGCAGGCAACATCGATGGCCATTGAAACTTGAAACCAAAACATATAGGATGGATAAAAATAACTTAAAGTTACCAAAAGACCCATGGTACCACAACGATCTGTTAATTGATCCAACATAGCGCCAAATCGTGTACCTTAAAAAGTTTTGAGAAAATAACAATTTTAGATGTTTAGTAGTATGACAAAATATTAAATAAAACAATTAATTTGTTTTCTTTTTTAATTAAAAAATAAATAAAAATGAACGAAAATAATATAATTTATTTTTATGGAATTACTCATATGCGTTAATGATGGATGATTGGTTACTAGAACAGTAAATGTATGTATGTATGTAAATGCATGTACATTTGCATAAGCTACTTTCCTAAAAGATAACTTTGATTTGGGAATGATTTTTTTTATTATCAAAAACATGAAACTTCAAAGAGAATCAAATGATTATATATATCCGTAGTTAGCGATATTGCACTGGCTGTACGCAATGTTTGCACTTTATTTAAATAAAATTAATGCATTGAACAATAGAATACAAAGCAAAAAAAGAAAACCAATGGCGTCATAAACATAAGAAAAATTAAATAACCATGTAAACAAATGATTATTTATAGAAAAATGTTAAATTGTGATTGACACAAAGGAATTCATTTTAACAGTAATATAGGTTCTATGTGTTAAAAAAAAACTATTTATTAGAGTATTAATTAAATTAATTTGCCTTTAATATTGTATATATTTTATAAAGAAACTATATTCCCTTGTGTCTTTTCAAGGAAGTAAGTCTTTTGTCTTTTTGAGGTTGCAACTAAATGCATATACACATTTTTACATTCATATACATACATATTTGTTATTATTGCTAATGAATTATTAACGTTTCATGGAAAAGTGCGTTTGCCTGTATTCCCATGAAAACGATTAACACCTTATTGAAAAATCTATTAGTTTAACTTGGCACATGTTATAGTTTATTTATAAAAGCTTCTGTGGAAATTTAGGTATTTATAGAAATGTATATGAACATTTCTGTGAACAAAATTGCTTTGTTTCAAAAAATATCTGTAGTTTTTATAATTTAATATTTATATATTCAAGTTTACTTAGAAAAATATAGACCAATTCTGATTCATTAAGATCTATTGATGTCAAAAAAAAATACAAATTCGGAATTGGGTACTTACTTTGATTAAAAGCGCGGGCTGCATGCCCATCTACGGCATCTAATAATGCGCTTATTGCATAACACCAACCGGCCACAATGTAATTTGTGGACATATACCAAAATGCAATTAAAGCCAAAACAATGCGACAATAACCTGAAAGACAGTATCATAAATTTAACATAATAGTAACTAATTTCTTTTACTTAACCAAAAACACAAACAAAGAAATCAATATTAAGAAAGAAATAACAACCACCCTCACAAAGAAGTGTATGCCACATTGTCAGTATTAATTTACTCATAAATACATACCTACTTACAATATCGCTAATTTAATTAGTTGCATTCAATATACTTATTCAATTTTATAAAACCTTTCAATATATTGAAGATACTCCAAATACTTTTTTTGTTTAATTTATACAATTGTTGTTTTTTATATCTTGTATAGGTATAAGCAACAATTTAATAAATTTGATTAATTACTCACCAATTATATTTGGTATGAAGAGAAATATATTATCATGCTCTGCTATGGCCATTTCGCACAACTTCTACACTCTTTTTAATTTACTAAGGAAATGGGTAAAATTTTAACAAAATTATGCTATAACTTTCTTGATATTTATGCAAAATTTCATAAAAATACAAATAATTTTCATTTGCGAATTAATTTTTTTGTCTTCCACGATTTTAACAATAACACAACATGTCACAAATAATTCTTGAAAGAGACTAAAGTCATAGTAGTTAAGTGCTGCTAACTTGATACTTTTAAAAACGGCAAGCAAAATAAATCGGTTAAAGTTAGCAAGAACAAGATACTTTTTAATTAAAATTTTGTGGCAGCTTCTTCTAGAGAAATGAACAAAACTGTGGCAGCACAGTTTAATTAAAGAAATTTCTTCCAGCGAAATTAGCGTTGCCGCTGTATTTTCAGTGTTCTACAAAAATTATTTATACATATTAAAACAATTGAAAAAAATTGGCTGTCCGTCTTTAAAACAAAAACGTCTAAGTGCAAATAAAAATTTGCAGATAAAATTTTTAGTTTGATGTAAAAAGTCGCTAATTTAAATAACTTAAAATCGTCGCCATAAAAATTGTACTAAAATGAGAGTTAATGGACACAGCGGTAACACTGAAGCCAAGTGGAAAAAATTTCTGCTGGAAATCATTAAAAGATTTTTTCCACGGTTTACGCGGCTTGAGAAGCTCGATTTGTGTACGGAGTTTTAAAGAATATAAAATAATATATATAAAGTGAAGTATAATGAAAATATAGATCCAAATATAATCATTATTTATCTATACTATTAAAAAAAAGAAAAAGTTAAATAATCAATCAAGTGAATTAAAAGGACTAAAAGTTTAATAATATAAATTAATAAAGATGCCAAAATTAAACAAATGAATTATTAAGAACCTTAAAAAATTGAGTTCGAAGGAACGGTTGGAAAAATTTTATCCCAAGCCAAATAAAATTGAATGTGTCTGGAGTGTGTGAACTTTTGCAGCCATTAATGGAAGAGGAGTGTATGTATGTACATATATTTTGCGATTGCTTTTTGATTAGTATTTTTTTTTTGCGTTGCACCTTTTATATATTATGTGTGGTTACAATTTTGTTTGTTGCTGCTGCAGTTTGTTTTTGTGTACGTCTATAAGTAACTGTTTTACTTCCTAATGAGGTTTATTTAGCAACCCACCTACATATATGCAAAAATATGTAAAGAAAAAATAACTTGCTTATTTGCTATACTAAATTCCAGTCTGAAACAAACTCCCGCCACCCATTTTTTGTGGACAAGCAAGGATGTAAAATTAAAACGCCGCCTTTCATCTATAACTACCCCTTTCGATTTGTTCTTACATTCATATGTATATATGTACATTTTTACCTATTGCTTGCTATCTTTCCTTGCTTTATCAGATAATATTTATTTTCGTATTTGCTTTGTGATGCTTTTTAACTTTGAGTTGTTTTTTGTTTACATTGCTTTATTCTTTATTTTTGTTGTTTTTTTTCTTGTTTTGCTTATAACATTCTTTTGTACTTAACAACAAACAAGGGGATGCCATACTAAATTTAGCAAACAATCGATAATGAAGATGCCGTAAATTTTTTACCAAACTACAAACAAGGGATGATGTAAAAATTTTATATTGGGAATAAACCATTGATTACAGTGTCGTAACTATGCATTAGCTGCATAGGAATTATGTTTTGTTTGAGTCCATAAAGGACGAAAATATCTATCTTTGTGTATTGATTTTTGCAGCACTTTTACATTGTTTATGATTTTTAAGAATTGTAATTATACTTTCGATATTAATGGTTTGAATAATGCAAAAAAAATATTCACTTGCCGTTCAGCTTGTAGTCATATTCAGTGTTGTAGTCTATGGCATGATGGTATTATACATAGGCGAATTCGCTCATCAGCTGTTGTATAATAAATTGGGAACTAGAATTTGGAAAAGTTTGCTTTAAACATTTGTTAACTTGAATAAAAATCAATTCAATTTTGTTACTACTTTCGGGATGGGCCTACCTATAATTCGCCTTGGTGTATGATTTATATGTCCAATTACATATTGGTAACATATAGTTGTGGCTTTGAAAAATGTGGCAATATCATGATATTTCTAATGTCGTTAGTCAAGGCGAATTCATAGTAGTAAATCCGCTTTGGCGTTAGTTACAAAAGAGTGGGGTTTTCATAGTTAACATTTTACAATGAAGTTGAAAAAAGTTATTTAATTTATTTAAATTGAAAACTTGTAAATTTATATAAATATACATATTATGTATATACACTAGTGAACATACTATAAAAATGATGATATTGACGAAAAACAGCTCACATTTATTTAATTTAAGTACATACTCGTACCTAGCAATTCGTTAACAACATAAACGTAAGAAAATAATTTTGTGCAAATGGCTGTCAGTTTTAAAATTAATAAAAACTAATTTATGTTTTTCTACATTCACATTTATGTAAACCTTTAGTACTCTGTTGGGAACCCTGTAATAACGCAAGTATTACTGAGGAATTGAACTTACTAAATATACATATTTCCTGGAAGGTATTTTAGCGACAACTGTTCGTTTCCTAAACATCTGCTTGTATTTTTAAGAGAATAGTTCCGGAGGTATTAGCATACCGATTTTTACCCATTTTAGCATTCGAATTTCTAAAAATTTTATGCATTGTGGGGAGAATATACCAGCGGAATTTTAATGTTGTAACTTTAGCCGCTTAGGAGACATATGTATGTAAATAATGTTAAAATATTTACACTAGTTAAGAATAATTTGAATATATGGATAAGGGGATTATGGAAATCGAGACGAATGTTGCCATTGATTTAGTTTTTCTCTAAACAAACTTTAAATGTTTGGTGCATGTCGTCACATTTGATGTCGATTTAACGCTTTACAAACTCGTACATGTTTCTTTATAATATTGGGAAACCTGGGACCAAATTGTGACAATTTCAGTAG
The DNA here is from genome assembly GCA_947397855.1 of Thelaira solivaga. Taxonomy (NCBI): domain Eukaryota; kingdom Metazoa; phylum Arthropoda; class Insecta; order Diptera; family Tachinidae; genus Thelaira; species Thelaira solivaga. The sequence goes on along the minus strand of OX377612.1, from coordinate 5,328,963 downwards.
TATTTTACTCATAAATGCTCATCATTGCGTAAGCGATGTGAACTAACCCGCAAAAAATTTGATTCTCTAAATCAAATTTCGATTTTGATAATGCATATCGTATTCGTGAGCTTAGAAATTTATGCTTAAGTTTGTTTGCTAGAATATAGCAAACATATTACACAAACCACATCGATTTTATTGGTCCATTTCGGACCTTTACTGGCAAAAGTTGTTTACATTATTTTCAACGCCACCGTGAGTGACACTAACAATAAATTGACAATAATAACATGAACAGTATAAAATCTAGGGAAACACACTTGTTTTGAAAAGTATGTGGTTAATGTAACAACAACAAATATAAAGTTGGTGTAATGTGAATCTCAAAAAAACATTGTTTTTGGCTTAGGTTGCATATTTTTAATGTTTTAAGTATATAAATATACATATGTACTATGTATGAACGCTGCACTATCATGGATGTGAAGACGAACATTTGCTATATCGTATAACGGTATTTTGCGGTAAATTGATTATAATTGATGCACATAAAATAGGTAAATACACCTAATTAAAATAAATATAATAAAATAATATTTATAGCAGTTTATTACAGTTTATAATATCTAATACTTTTGACTTTTACTCAAAAGCAAAAGTACTTTAGATGTACATACTACATACATACATACATACCTATGTAGATATAATAAAAATGGTCAAAGTTCAGCAATTAGAATAGCACTAGGAACTATATCTGCTAAAAATTCCCTAAATTTCTTATTATCGTTTCATTGGAAGAAAGATGCCCTTTTTGAAAACTTTTTACCTAATAAATGCTAGTCTAAGATGCCATACAAGTGCAATGCTGCAAGACATTTTTGTTAACATCATATAGACTATATGTATACAATGTATACTATACATACATACATACATATATAAATTTGAATAATTTGAATTGAATAAATAAATGTTACTAAAATAATAATGAAATTGTTCAAGAGAAAGTAGTCAATGAAAATTCCATAAAATATGCCCTTTTCCATTTTTTGAAAAGAGCAACTTGTAGGTACTTCAAAGAGAATTATTTTCATATGGATACATATTCGTACATACATATGTACATTAATCTGTTTATGAAGTAGTCCTTTTGCATATATTATATCTGTATATATGTAATTACATATTCAATCAATTTACTGTAAAATTAGTTAATGAGAGTGAGAGACAAATTTATTTCAAAATATTTTTTTTTTATTCCGTTAAAAAAATCAATATGAGTAAAACAATTTGATGGAACTAACATAAAAAAATGTGTTAAATAAAAGACAACAAGCTTATTTTAAATATATGCATATGCACATACATACATACTTAGATGTAAAAAAGTAGTAAATCCAATTAACTAAAAAAGAAAAAAAGAAAGAAATAGTAAAGACAGCTGATATTAGCTGATCACTTATAACACCGTACACCAATATGTTATGATAAACTGATAGATAACTGATTTGTGAAAAATTATCATTTGGATTCATGGAAATTATAGTAATAAGCATGCAAACTTTTGTTTTTAGTTGAGTGAAAATTTAACTTATTTTACATATTGTATTCTAAGTTAATTTACCGAAAGCAAATATGTTTGATCTGTGGTTTGATAGATATACATAAATTTCTGTAGTATTTTGCTGGTATGGTAGTAGAGTAAAATTCTTTTCTTAAAGAGAAGATGTATAACCTTCGGTATTATGTGATACATACATATGCATATAGGCTTTTATTAGATTTTAGTTTTTGAGAATTCGCAGTACCCCAAGAATAATAGAAAACAAGATTACGCCATTTAAAGTTTGCAATTTACTAGCACTATTGCGAAAACAATTTTTAAAAATTTATTCTAATAAGAAAAGCGTTTAAAATATTTTCTTGATATTTGTAAAATATACATATAATAAATAATTCCTCATGAAATTAAAAAAAAATAAATCAATTATTTAAGAAAACAAATTTTAGAGTTATGACACTATTGAAATAAATAAGTAATATATAAGGTGGACTACAGCCTAGAATTTTTATTGTTGTGCAGTAGAGTATTAGAAAAAATGAAATGAAAAACATACTTTATGTATTTCCAAATGCTGATACTACTAACTACAACTACAATAACCACAATAACAAAATATTTAAACTTTTGAACCTTTCTCCCAGTTTGTTTGTTTTTTTAGTGTTTTTTTTTTGTAGTTTGTGTATTTTCCTAAACGTAGCCATAACCTATGAAAAGAATATAAAATTCTGAAATTGCAGCGGCAGCAGCCACAATTTACCATCCAACCAAATAAACCGAAACGACAAATAAAACTACAACAACTAAATATGTACTATGAAGTATGTTCAAAATAAAAAAAAAATCTTAAGAAAATATTCGCATGAATGAAAATTCCTACTCATTTTGTACTTTTTTTATATTAGAATTGCATCTGTGTGTTGTTGCTGCTTTCAAAGAGTTTATATAAGAAGAGAAAAATAACTATAATGCTCAGACCAGAGATGGAAAATGCTTAATAAAAGCAGTTAAAAAATTTCTAGATTTCTGTTCAATTTCCTCATAAAATAATATATATAACAATGGATTTAAATCGGATTAAAAAAAATTAATATTATTATTTTTCGTGAATATACTTTTGTAACAACTTTTATATTTATAGGGATCCATGATTAATTACGTAATTATTTTCGGTAAATATCGGTCTTGCTCTGAAATCACGGTGATTTTAAACCATGAACAATTTTAAAATCATATAGGTGATTTTTTAGTGTGCTGGAAATCACAAGATTTTTAGCTTTTTACGATGCTCAATCACGAGCTTAAAGCTCTTACACTTTGTTCACATAAAAATTTTGTTCTGAAAAAGAAGAACAAGAATGAAAATTAGAAAAAATATAAACAAAAGAAAAAAATTGTCCACACAAAATAAAGAGTCTTTTTAAATTAATAAATTGTACGGTTCCGTTGTATAAAATAATTATTTTTTGACAAAAACAATTCAAATCAAAATGCTTAAAATGCTACAAGTGATTTGATATCGTAAGGAAGTTAGCTGGCCGGTTTTTAAATCACTATATTTCAAATGATTTTGTGTGCAGAACACCTTTTTCGTACTTTGAAATCAATATCTTGCTCAGGCATTATTAACTGTCGCCTGTTTATTTGTCTCCAAATTGACATATAATCTAGTGTACTCCATTTGAGTAAAAGTTTTGCATAACAAAAAAAAAAAAAATTACAAACTAAAGGTGTCATATTAGTAATACAACTATTATTAAAATTGTTTTTCTACAAAAAAAAATTATTAGCTTTATTTGCCTAGATTTTTTGAAATACCAACTACTTCCATCCCTGCTCTCACACAGTAGCTCGTGCGACAAAAGCAATGCAGACGGAGTATCAAATAATTTTCTGTTAAACTCTTCGACCAGTGCGCGTTTGGCATTCGACAGTGATAGAGGTGTGTGAAAATTATAAAAAAAATTAATAAATATTTAAATACATATACTTATTTTTTTTTCGTTTGGTTCAGAAAAAGTTCATAGAAAATAGTGAAGAAATTACAAGAAATAAATGGATATAGACACATTAAAATAAATAAATAAAAAAAGAAAACGAAACATTGCAAAAGCGAATTCAAAAAATTGTTTTTGAATAAATTTAACATTAAACGGAATTACCAATAGTCAAATCATGTCGACTTTGCCCTTAACTTTAGATAATTTAATATCTCCCAGCAATGGTTCCTCTTTGTCTCTACAATCTCCTTTAATGTCACCGCAATGTCTTAAAGCTGATTCATTGTCGAGTTCAAGCGACATGGAGGCAACACCTGAACGTCCAACTAATTTAGCATTAGATGTTAAACACCAACAACAACAGCAGCAGCAGCAACAGCAACATTCCAATTTTACTCCGTGCTCATCAACAACAACATTACATGGTAATGTTTCACCTGCACTCAGTAGTGCTGGTAGTTTATCGCCTTCATTCTTGCCTGAGATGCCACAATGGAAACGTGACCTTATACAAAGACGTAAACAAAATGTGCAGCGTACAATTAGCGCTTCATCGCCAACATCGTCCACGTCGCCAACGACTGCACTAACTGTTGGCGGTTTAAAAGCCTCTATATCTACATCATCTGTGCGTTCATTAGTCGGTAGTAACACTAATATTGACCAACTTGCATCAGGTGAGTGGCAGCAATCAACTTTAATTTTAACATCAACTTAAAAATACTCATACAAACACAAAAGTTGTTTGCTTTTTTTTGTGTTTTCAAATCAATGCCAATAGATGCAAGAGATAAAAGGGAATTGCTAAGAAATGTGTTATTTTGAAAAAAAGCGAGACTTTATAAAATTGTATTAAAAAAAAGGAAATAAGGGAAGAAAAATTATGTTACGGTCACATTAGAAAAATATTTGTCGAAGTTAGCATAACCACTATGGCATCCACATATAAAGTTTGCATATTTTTTAGAAATGTTAACTGAGAATAGTTTAATATTTTATTAAAATACAACATACATACTTGCATTATTATATTATTTAAGTTAATTTTAATTAATACGAGTCATTTTAGACTATAAAAATATTTGTCAGTCACTTTAGTAACATTTAAAATTATATTTTTTACTTTTAATATTAAATTTTGTATTTTGTTTTAAAACTGATTTGATGAAAAAGGAAAAATTGTTAATGGCAAAGTGAAATTTTTCATTATAACTCATATAAAAAAAAAATTATAAAAATGTCAAAATTCAGCACCAAATTATTTCACTTGAAAAAAATGGAAATTTCGATCTAAATCGAATGCTGTAATTTCCTTCTTGTTAAAAGTAAAAACAATTTTTGAACATGCATGCTACATACATATGTACGTATAATTTTCAATTAACATCCTTCCAATGTTATTTGAAGCCACAATTTAAATTAAAAAAATATACATTTGAAAAAATGTATTTGTATGTATGTACTCACTCGTATGTCGAGTTTACCATCTCTTCCAGCAACCGTCTTTTAAAAATCAAATATATGTAATTAAAATTTTGAATTAACTACAACATACTATACGAGTTTGCAACAATCATTCAACTGGCAGTTCAATATATTTTGTTTGTTAACTAATCATACGTCTAACAGACGCAAAAAATATGTATGTATGTGTGTATGTATCGTTAGCTTAATTAGAAAAACCTCGCAACTACAGTTTTAAAACTTTTACAGTAAAAACTAAAAACTTGAATATTTTTAAAAAAATATTGGGCCAACATCAAAGCCAAAAAAAAGTATTCTTTTATTAAGAGCTGACTTTTGTTCGTAAGAATCTTATGAATTTAAAATCGTTTTTAAAAAGATACCGGCTTTAATGTGACTATGATTATGGATCTCTCTGTTTAAAATTTTGCTACCTCAAGAATACTAAAAAATTTTAGAAGCGGGTGATTTTTTCTCGATTTAGCCTACCGCTTAAAACCGTTTAAGCAGAAATATGCCTGTTAAATTCAACTCAAAATTAGAAACTAATTTAATTATCTTTTTTCAATTTCATATCAGCCAATTCTCATAACACATTTGATATTTAGTTGCTTGTAAATTCAGTTAATATTGAACTCCGTTCCGCTTTATTTCCTTGTATTTGTATTGTTTATGTAATTTTTCTTTGTTTGTTTAATTTTTCTTCAGCCTCTGAATTTATTTTGAAAGAAAGAAAGAAAATGTATTATAAAATTTGTTGTTGTTGTTGTTTTTGAATAAACTGTGAAACTCCTTAAAATTGTTTTGATAAACTTTAATCAAACAAATCCTTAAATATCTGCTAATATTTTATGATAATAATGACTATATGTGTAAATATTCCATAAATATTTGAAAAATAATAAGTATTTGATCAGAGTCCAAATTACCGCAATCAATATCGAGCAACTCGTATGAAAATTGTTAACATTTTTTCATACAAAAATGCTCTTATTAAAAAAAAAATTTTTTGTTGGTTTTAAGAAAATTATATGAAAAATTTCTAAAACCTTGACGTAGAGAAATAGGCCCTTAACTGATATATTTTTTAATAAGAGGGTAAAATTACGATAGTTTTCATACGGTGACTTAAGTGCAGGGCTGTTACGAAACCAACAAGGAATATTTGTCAAGCAGAAATAAGTTTTAAAATTGTTTTTTTTTTTGCTGCCACTTTTTCTCTTCACTTTTTTTTAATCATAAAATATTCAAATACCACAATACATGGTTCAAAACGGAATATTGCAATCTGGCGAGTCTAAATTGAAGGCCTTTTGCCGCCATGTAAACCTAAAGCTAAATATTGCATTTTAGCTTAAAAATTTTTGCTTTAAATTTTCGTTCCTACATTTTTTTTCAATTTTAAATAAAAAAAAAATAAATTTCTGACTTAGTAGGATAAAGCAATAAGATTTTTTGTATATCACGCTTATATAGAAACGAGCCTGTAAATATATAGTTCTGTTGCACTAAACTTTCAACACACCTGTTAAAAACGGTCTGTAAGAAGACCTTTAATTAGAAGGGAGTGCTTTAGTCGCCAATGACATAAATATGATATATGACAATAAGGCCTTCTAAAGGCCTGTAGCCTGCTCTCATTATCAATAAATTCTAATTAAAATACAATATTGTATATTTTAACAGAACTTAGTACTTCTATGTACCTACAAGCAAACATTCTGATACCTGAGGCTTTTAATCTACCCAAAGATTTTATGCATACACATACATGCATATATAAATCGCCAGTTGCTTCAACAATGTAGTAACTCAAGAATTTTAATATTTTTTAAATTTATTTCTAATTAAAAATAAAATTACCTGCTTATATAAAAAAAAAAAAATTAACATAGACTTTAAAGTCAACGCTATCGATATTTTTTATAAAGTTTTTTGGATAAGAGCAAAAGTGTCACGTATTTTGTTTAAAAGTGAGAGTCTTTAAGATTATTTAAACTCTTACAAGAAATAAGTAATGCAAGGAATTCATATTCTTTTTGCTTTATTTCATTATTGCAGCAAATGAACGGTCTGAACTTCGTATTTTGACATTCTTATCTTGAATTATTATTAATTTTTTTTTTTGCAACAAAACAATGTCTGTCTGTACTGATTCCTTATGAATATTCTTTAACATTTTTCAATAATTAATTTTTTTTCTCTTATTTTTATTTACCTAATACAGACTGGTAATTTTTTTGGAATATTTTCTTATCAATATCAGGTTGTTTTGAATTGGTGTTGTTAAAACGTAACATACAAATAAAGCAAGTTGTAGTTGTTTTTCGCACAAAATTAATTGATATGGATATCATGTATTTGCTTCTTCTTCATTTCATTAAAAATTTTGTTTCGATGTTGAAAAATAAATCGTCAACGTATCCAACGTTTATTTATATGTGAATATTTTTGTGATTTTCTAAGTTTTTGAGAAAAAAAGGAAGTTAATTTTTACTTTATAGTATTGAGACTTACGAGAGTTGTTTTTATGCAAATTTTCGTTCATAGCGCCCTAAGATCAAAAACGATTTATTAAAAATATTGTAAAATCTAAAAAAAGCTTCACATTTGGAAAGTTTTTAGGCCTATTGCTGTATAAGCCAACAATTTCTTCTTTCAGTGTATGTGTATTGAAAGCTAAAACAAATTTTTAGGGCTATTCACCCTTTGAAGTATTTTTACAATTAAAGTATATTTACGGGAAAATTTAGGTACAAAGCGTGATCGACTTTTTTTCTAATAATTGTAAAACATAAACATTTTTAAAGTGATACGTTTGTTTTCATTACTTAAAACGTAAACAACATGTTTTATCTTAAAGTAAAAGTTGTCACCATTTAGCGACAACTGTTCTACACAATTGTAGAACATATTTACATTGATTGGGTTTTCATATTGTAGCTCTGAAGTGCTGTAGAAAATGTATTATATATTTTGTTGTTGTGTGTAAAAAAATTTCTATATTTATTTTACTTTTACATTTTTACACTCGTTCCAAGGAATTTACGCTGAAGCGTGAACTTGGCTTTTGTATGCTTGTAGAGAAATAGGCCCTTTATTGATATTTTTTATAGAGCCTAGTGAACATTAATACCCTAATTTATTTGCCATAATTTATCATCTTAAATTTCTTCTATAAAAAATTGTTATACATTTCGTTGCATTTAATTAATTCATAATTAAAAAAAAATTTGTTCACTTGCAAACATTTACAATACACAAAGAATTCAAATTAAAAATTTTAATTAAAGTCATTTTCATGAAATTATATTCAAGAAACGAGAATAAAAATTTTATTTTTTTAATAAAAGTTCATTTCAAAAAGCCACCGGTTTATTTCATTTTATTTTTTTTTTTAATTTATTAAAAATAATTAAAAAAAAAATTAAAATTTCATTAACATTTTTAAGCAAAAAAAGTCTAAATAAAACAGCTTAATCAATTTGTGTGAGTGTGTGTTTGTATGTAAGCAAATTACACAAGCAGAAAGTAATTAATTCCTTTTTGTGCACCTTAAGTAACAATGACCAAGGCTAAATTAAAAGAACCAGATAGACTGCTGTAACAACAAAAAAAAATAATAATATTATCACTATTACCATAATGAGATACAATTTTTCTTTTTTTTCGTTTTGTTTCATAAAAAATTTTATAATTTGAATTTCTTTACTTAAATATTTAAGTTTTTTTTTTTTAATTTAGTATTTTGTTGCAAAAATTAAACTGAATGTTAAAATATAAAAGCAAAAAATTGTAAATTATAGTGATGTGAAAATCAAATGCAAGAAAGCAGAACCATTTTATAAATATTTTCGTTTCTTCTTTTATATAAAAGAAAGAAATATAATTTCTAGCTGCCACAATAATAAAAAGTCATGGCAATCAGTAAATAGAAAAGTAAACTTTTAAACGTGCAAAAGCCACAGTTAAGATGTTAATAATAATAATTATTTATGTATTTACAAAAGTGAAATTGTCGCACATATTCCACACTTCCGGAATTTTTTTTTTTTTTGGGTTAAGTTTTGGTAACTTAAAACAAATTTTAAAAACTTAACTTTATTAAATTGCAGTTGGTTTTTTTTTAACAACTTTAAATTTTAAAATTCTTTGACAAAAGCCCATATCCACATTAGAATGAAAGTACTATTTTCAATTATTATTATTATCACGGGCTAAAATCGCACCGCGACCTTTAAGATCTATAGAGCAGCCCAGTTCCCATCTACAACCTGAGACTATAATTGCTGCAGCATTAATCATGCCTAGGTCTTTTGGGATCAATGTTTTACTCCTAAGCTTTTAATTAAGTAAACCTCCTAAAATCCTAAAATTAAATTTATTTTCAATATTAATAAATATTAAATAAATAAATATTTTTTAAGCTTTTAGGTCTTTTTTTAATTTAATAATAAATACAAATATATAAAAAGACCTAAAAGCTTAAAAAATATTTATTTATTTAGTTTCAGATAAAAAGGTCAAATAATCAATATTTATATTAATAAATATTTTTCAGGTTTATGTTCTTCAATAAAAATAGTTTTAATTTTCGAATATTTGGACTATCCTTTGGATGTCTTCTAATTCCCTTAATATAAAATTTATAAAGGTCAATTAATTTAATTAAATAAATAATTATTTTCATATATTCTTCAGTCTTTTGCTAAAAAACTATTTATTACTTTCAATATTTCGCTTTCCTGTGGAAAGCTTCGTCAGTAAAATTATAAATATTAATAATATTTATTAATATTAATATTAAAAAATATTAATATTTATAATTTTCCTAACGAAGCTTTCCACAAGAAAGCGAAATAAAATATTTTATTTTTTTTTTAAATGTTTAATCAAATTTAATGTGAATCTTTATTTGTGCTTAATTCCAGAAATTTAAATTCCAAATAGAAATTATTACATATACAAATTTAATATGTAAAAACATTTTTCCTTTTATAATAAAAATAAATAATTTATATTGCATCTTGAAGCTAGTGACCCGTGACCCCAACATGCTTTGAACACGCCACCTTCTTATAAGGTATATTTTTTCTTATATATCAGGTTACTCTGTATTACGATACGTAAGCAGTTCTGATGCGAAGGCTTAACCCCCTTATCAAAAAAATTTAACACAGACTTTAAAGTCAACGTTATTGAAATTTTTAATATAATTTTTTCATAAATTTTACTTTAAAGTCTACGTAATTTTTTTTTTTTTTTTTTTGGATAAGAGCATAAATGTTTTACATTTACTTTTTGGTTATGCCATAATATTTTTATCTATAAAACTAAGTTGACACTCGCTTATGCATTGCTGAGTGTAGTGCTATTAAACAATCAAACGCATTAAAAGCTACCAATTTTATTTCCCATCGCAAAAAGTAATTTTTTTAATTTTATACCCGTCATGGTGTTAAAATGAAATGCTTAATTTGTAATTAAATGCTTCAATAATTATTTTTATTCTAAAAACTAAAAAAAAAAAATTAAAGATAAAATTGATCTCCAATTAATTATGTCATTTTCGAAACATTCCTTAAAACATTCTAAAGTTTGTTTTGATTTCAATTACTATTATTTCATTTTATTTTTTGTAGAAACATGCATATTTTTTATTAACCATTTTCTATAAAAAAAAATTGAGTTAAATGAAAAAATAAAGCACTTAATAAGCAGTTTTTTGGCTTATATTGTGTGTGCATGTGTGTGTGTGTGTTATAAATTGCATGTTTTTAATTTTCAAAACTTTGTTCTTTAAACTGGTTCACTTACAACCATTAAATATTTTATAAGAGAGAAAAAAAAACAATAAATAATTATTTTAATAAGTTTAATAAGTTTAATAAGATAAAAAGAGAAAAAAACTGGTCACTTTTTTTTACAGAGAGATTAATGTTGAAAGTCTTTTGTAAACAGTCAAAGATTGCAATTTTGAAATTGTTTGAAAAAATTTTTGCCTCTATGTGCTTCCCTACTTTAATTAGATAACAATATTATGGCATTTATTGTTATTAATTTTTCTATAATTGGATAACTTTTTTTGTTTGTTTGTTTTGTTATTTACTTTTGTTAATTTAATTATTAATAATAATAACACATACATTAAAAGTAATGAACTAACTAATAATGCATGTTTATTTAAATAAAAGCGGCGCTTTTTGTATTAATATATGAGACACGCTGTCAAAATTAACAAATTTCTACAGCATACTTTTGATCATGTGTTATGCTTACAACGTAATACAAGATATTTGCTTTATTTATAAGCATACTTTTGGGATGTTTATTTTTGTTTTTTAATTTTAAATTTAAATAAATCGTTCCAAATCTTTCGAAAGTCATCTATCTTATTTCTCTGTTGCATTTCTAAATACATTTTAGAATTCGTTTGTTGATTTTTGTTTTATTTCCTTTTTTTAACAATTAACAATTATCTCTCTAATTAGCATTATGTAAAACAAACGGCCGGACTCCATAAAAGCGAACGACAACTTCTTTCTTCCATTTGTATTGAAAATAAAGACAAATTGTTTTTGTAATAAAATGCTTCAATAAATGAGCTGTGTCTTTATTTATTTTTATTCTAACGAATAAAAAAAAAAAACAATTTTGCTTGCAATAGAAATGTACGAAAGAAGTTGTCTTTACTGAGCCTCCTCCGTATTTTGTTTTGTATTTATTTCAAAACGAACTCTAAATTCATCACAATTTTTTATAAAATTTCTTTATGTTCTTTTAAAATTTTCATAAAGTTTTTTTTTATGGTTTCATTATGATTTCATTAAGTCAATGTAAGAAATGCTGTGTGTACTTGAGCTTCTATCTAAAGTTTAGTGCATAATCAGTAATAGCAAATGGTTTTTAATTTAACTTTTTTGCAAATTTTTTTCTATACTTTGTAGATCAGGTGCTTTATTTGATGTTCCTCTCTTTGCGGTTTAAGATACATGTTTAAATTTCTATTTATTTAATAAGCCACGACAGCTGTAGTTAGAAAAACGGAATATGTAGTAAAGTATGGAACAATGAAAATTAAAAAAAAAGGTTGTTATATTTTTATTTATTTTCTATTGTAATTAATATATTTTGAGTGTTATTTTTTTTAACATTTGTTTTTATTTATTTTAGACAACATGTTAAATTTTTAAATTTTTAAATTTTTTGCTCAAGTTCATCATTTTTGTTACTTTAAAAACCTTCTAATGCTGTCAATTTATTTTTAAACAACAAATTTGTATAAATTGGTTTTGTATTAAAAATAACTTAACGTGAGAATTGTTACATGTAAAAAAATAAAATTAATGCTTCCGTTATAATTACCGCCGCATTAATTATTTTTATTTTTAAATAGATCTTTTTCTAAACTATAGTAACACGAAGAACAGTCAGAAACGTGCTACAGCATTATTATTTTGAATTTTTATTTTAAATATTTTTTTTTTGCATTAAGAAAAGCAAGGTTTTTTTTAATGATATTTATTTTATTTTGTGATATGATAACTCCCACGTTAAAAGTGTTTTAAGAAAAAAGACACACAAAAGTGAAATTGTTTGTGGTGTATGTGTGTGTGTAGTTTTATAAAATAAATAAAATTATTGCGAGGGTAGTTTCAGAACTACGTAGGTAGGGAGTAAGTAGATTTTGAATACTACATGAGCTATATGGTTTAAATGGTTTATAACTTGTTTATTTATGTGATTATTATAACTTTTTTTTATTTTAAATACAGTATATTATTGGGGAATTTTTTGCAATTAGCTTTGAAAAATGATATGCTGTCCATTTTCTGCTTCGCACATACGTGCTTTTTTTTAGCATATTTGCCATTCTCCGCAGCGAGCGCCGTGATAGTCCAAGTTGTGTCGAATGCTCTCCCGTATACATTCAATATTTTGAGCAGTGTGCACGGTAGGTGTCCTTCCGCCACCAGGAAGAGTTCTTACAGACCCATGTTGATGAAAATTTCGAATCAAATGGTTTATTGCTGACGCTGTGGGTGCAATACTGTGACAACAAAATAAACTGTTGGTTTGAAAAATAAAATCCCATTATTTTTGTACGTTGTTCGATCGTGTAATAATTCATAATTAATTCTCCAAGTTTTTTTCACAAAATGCTGAAAAAAACAAAGAAAAAATAATAATTAAAAAAGTTATAAAGAATTCAAAACATATAGCGCCACCCTGTAAGCATTTTCTTAATGGCCACTTAAATAAAAAATAAATAAATTGTGTTTTTGTGACACAAACGCAATTTGATTTGATCGCTTGTGTTATACACAAGCACATCATTTGGGAAATATCTTGATCTACGGTAAGTTACTTCAGAGACCACCCTCGCAAGAAATATTATTATTATAATTTTACTGAAGTTGTAATAGTAAATAACTGATGACATTGCTTGTATTCAAGATCATTAATATTTTTATTGTTTTCTTTTTGAATGGTACGCGAAAATAAATGTTATGACTTTAGCTAGATTGTTTGGCTTTAGAAAAGACTACTGCGTATGTCCGAGTTAATTAATGGAAAGGGTGATATATTTTCAAAACTTAGGTTTAATATAAAAAAATCATTTTGATATGTTTTTTTTTATTTTTATTTTTCATTACCTACTAAGTCTTTGTTCCAAAAACACAATTATAATCTTATCCATAACAAATGACTCTGAGGCACACTAGTAAATATTATCATGAGGTTTTTCTTCTATTTACTCCCAGTCATTTACCACGAGAGTGTACGTTTTTTTTATTATTTGTTGCATTTTGTGTATTTAATACTTGAAATTTTAAAGCAGATCTCATTATAGTCAACAATGCAAGTAAACATGGCTGTTGCATTCATTTATTGTTGATGTTAATTTAATATTTTCTTGTTAATGCTGCAGTTGTTTTAATAATATTAACGGTTTATTAACAAAGATTTGTTGAGGTTGTATTTGAAAAAAAAGAAAAAAAATGCATAATAAATATTTGGGTTTCATAAATAAAAATTTATTTAAAAAAGAGAAAAGAAATTAAAAAAAAATACCAACTACTTAGTTAAGAAAAAGGTAATCCAAAATAACAATAAGAAAAGTAAAATTGAAAATTTTCATTTGTAAAAAATGGCACTATAGGAAATTCCAATACAATTTAAATGGAAAACATTAAAAAAACTTAATGAAATTAAATTAATAATTTTTGTTTAACTTTTACAATAATTCATAATAGTTTTTTTTTTTTTTTGAAACCCTGTCTTTAATAAATTAATAGAATAACAAGTATTTTAGAAGACCTTTTGCATTTGGGGTGACTATATGTGTTTATATTTCTTTAAAATAAATATGTATTAATTAAAAAACAAAAATGCAAAGCCAATGAATATTGATTTTCTTAATTGATATCACAACGAAATTCCTTGGCAATTGGAACGACAACAGAAATGTTAAAAATAAAACCTTTTGAAATTTTGCTAGCTTAACATAAAGAATAATGGTTTTCTTTAACAATTAAAACTGTATGCAAGCATGTATGTATGTATGTATGTGTGTGTGTGTAAAACAAACTGAAAATAATAAGTAAGCTTTAGAAAAATGTTTCAAGTAGCATAGAAACCATAAAAACTTTTTAAACAAATTTAAAAACGGTCAACACAAATAAATTCAATAAAAATTAACACCTTGGCCAATACATGTTTACATACACAATAAATTATTACCTGATTAAATACGAGTATTAACTTTCAAATTCATAAAAAATAGTTTTGCTTATTAAGAGCTTATTAAACAAATTTCCCATAGAAAATTTGCTTAATAAGCTTTTATTAAACAAAAATGTTTTTTTCTGAATTTGGCTGTAAGCATTAGAATTTAGTACACCTAATAAACATTTGTTTGGTTGGTGGTAATTAATTAAAAGCGCAATATGTTTTTTTTAATACTTAAAAGGTTCAGTTTTTAATTAAAATTATTTAAAATTAAATTTTTTTTTTAAATAGTTGGTGGCTGTTATTTAGTCTGCAAAATTGCGAATGAAATTCCAATACATTTTAAATGAAAAATAAAAAAAATTAAAATACAAATTTTAATTAAATGAAATTAAATTAATAATTTTTGTTTAGTTTGTTTTTTTTTGAAACCTGTCTTTAGATGACCTCATTAATAATTATCGAATAATATTAAATTTAACATACTGTCACCTTTTACTTTCCAAAGAGGTGGCCCAATTTGGTTGTTTACCAATTGTTTTGTTTTGCATACAATTAAAAATTATTCATCATTTTGTATTACAAATTTTGGATAATCAATATGCGTGTAAGCGTATGTGTACTAATTCCTTAATGACTTGATTTAAAAAGGAAAACAAATAAATAAATAATTTTGGAATAAAATAACAAACAACAAAACATCAAGTTTTATTTGTGCTTTTAATTCAATAAAAAATAAAAAGCTTGATATTTGACAATACTCTGATCAATGACACATCATGTTTATTGCACGTTGCTTTTGTTTAATGGCCATAAACGTTTTTTAGTTTTTGTTAGTGCAAGCAACAGATTTTAACTCGTGAGTCCAGCTTCGTTTTGTTTTGGTCGCCACTACTAAGGATATTATTTGTAAAAAGAAGTCATTTTGCTTTAAAAAATTATAAGAAAACAAAGATGATAAAAAAAAGAACCGTTACTAAGAAAAATGTGACAGTTAATGCATTAACAGGAAGTTTAACTTAAAATTCAAATTCAAAAATAAAATAAAAGTGATTGGAAGTTTTAAAAGTAATATAAAAAAATCATATATTCCCATTCCGTCCGTGTAAAACAATTAGGTTCGGATTTTCGTGATATTAAAATACGACAGCAGAATTAAATTTTTTAATGAATTTTATTTAATTATTTTAAATAACTTCCAACAATTTGCACAAAATAGTTATTTTAACTGCGAAGTTTATAAATTTTTTTTATTAAAAATTATTATTATTAATTAATTATAGCCACAAGACGCATTGAATACGATGGCCATAGTACTCGTAGCTAATTCAGCCATCAGCTGCTTTTTTTTAATGGTCAAACTTTTATATTTTATTTCATACAAAAAACAAACTTTCTTTTAAAAGTTTTTACAACAAACAAAATTATTATTTTCATGCTGTTGTTTCTATTTTTGTAACCGTTCGTCAGCTGTGTAAATTCACCTTAACTTCAAGGTTTATTAAATTATTAAACAAATTTTTTGTTAAATAAACAAAATTTTTAAAACACTAAAGTAAATTTGGAAGTTAACTGTGTTAGCGAAATATTAATTTTTTCACTTTCCACATTCTTCTTAAATATGAAACTTACTAAGCTTGAGGTCGTATTTAAAAAAATTTATTTATATATTATTGGATATATTTGTCAATATGCTTAAGAGAAATATAAGGGCATTGCATGATAGAACACATATCATTTTAAAGGAGAGACTGTCTAGATTTGTAATCTACCGCCCAAATACTCAGAAGTTACTTTGGACTATTTTTAAATTTTTTTTGAAATTTCCATATACCCCAGTAGTGACTTCCAGATGAATCATAGAAGATGGGACAGATATCATTTTAAAGGGGAGGTTGTCTAGATTTGTAATCTACTGCCCATATACCCCAGTGCTGTTGCTCTGAGGGATTTTAGTGACTTCCGGCCGAGATTGAACACATATCATTTCAAAGGGCAAATCGTCTAGATTTGTAATCTATTACGCAAATACTCAGAAATTACTTTGGATTATTTTTAAAAAATGTTTGAAATCAATTTAAAAAACAATGATTACATTTAATAATGCAATTCCTAAATGCCGTTTTTAATTTTAAAAGTAATTTTTTTTTTGAAATATGTAAATTGATACGGTGCATCCTAACCAATCTAACTTTGGCTTTTTCTCAATACGAAAATTAAAAACCCCATTAATTGAATCTAATTTTAAACAAAATATTTTTAATCTTAAAAAATTACTTTTGAGTTAATTGAATATAAATAATTGAAAAAAAAAATTTTTTTTTATAAAAAAATTAAAAAAAAAATTACCAAAACGATTTAAATGATTTTTTTTTTTTACTTTTAAACAGTTTACAACTGCTTTTTCTAAGTATACGCTTTGCTTAGTTTGTTTTATATTTTATTTGCTTAAAAACTTTGTTGTTTGTTTTATGCCTTAACAACCTGTTGCTTTTTTTACGATCGTTCTCAAAAAGTTAACTTAACTTTTGTTTTGTTAAAAAAAGAAAAAAAAAAATATTCTAGTAGATTGTTGTTTTCTTCACTTTCTTATTATTTATTTGTTCATAAATAATTGATTTTGAAATTCGTGTTTGCTTTTCGTTTATTTGATACTATTTTCTTTGTTTAAGTAAAAAAAAAATTGATTATACACACAATTTATAAACATTTCCTTTGTGTATAAAATACCTATCGTAAAGATATTTCATTTTAGTAAACTAAACTATTATAGTAGCGAAAATTCACATCAAACTTCAACATCAATAAAGAATTTTTTTTTATTCTATACGTTGTTCTGAATTTGATGAAAATGAAAACCAGTTTGATTTTTTGGATAATTTGATGTGTCTATCCCCCGTTTAATAATTTACAAAATTTGTTATTTTCGCTATTTATTTTAAATATTTTAGTTTTATTTTGCTCAGTACTGTACTGTACTGCCGCCTTTATGTCATAAACAAAGGAATATGGTATCTATGTATCAGATTTAACAAATTTATAAATGTATGTATGTATATCATATTTAAGCAATGTAGTTTTGTATGCATACATACACATGTGTGCAAATATATAAAAACCAGAAGGGAAAATCTTGTTTTGTTTTATAAATATCACCTGTCAAGGTCAGGCTTCATTAAATTCATTGCACTAGCATTAGAGTTGCCATATAACAGGATCTTAGTAATGGGAGTTTCTATTACTCTCCTAGTGTTTATTGAATTTTGCGATTTGTAGTTGCCAGATATGTATGAGGGAAATTTTTGACTAATTTTTTCCTATTTTTTGTTTTTTTTATAAATTTAAAATAAAAGTTATCACGATTAATAAACCCTCTTGCGATGTTACTGATTAACAGTTGCCGCTATCATTTTAAACCATAAAAACAAGTAGCTTTTATAGGTAATTATTTTAATTTTCTAAGTGTGTTATTTTTTTTTAGTTTTTTTTTTTTTTATTATATTTATACAAAGTTCACTTGCCATATGCAAATTAATTTAAATTTTTACTTTATAGTCGCGGTATGAGGAGTGTTTTTATTTTTGTTTTCATGGCAAATTTGTAAACGGGGTGTGCTTTAATACCTACCAACTACGCTGAATGCTACTATTATCCAAAAAATAATTACACAATTGTAAGACAGGACTTTAAAAACACTTTTTTTTTTGTAAATTGTAACTAGAGTATAATTTTAATAATATTTTTATATGCATGCACACTTAGCATTTACGTACCGCACACATGACAAAAAAAAATAATAATAAAAACACCATGTGTTGGTAAAGTAAAAGGAAAACACCCCCTTGAAAAGATTTATACAAGTAAATCATGACTCAACTTTAAAAAAAAATTGGAGACGTTTGTTGCTCTTGTATTGTACAAATAAGTGCAAGACACCAAAATGCTGATACGAGTTTTTAAGTAAATAGAGAAAAGTGTGTGGTGTCGTCAACTTTAATTAGTTGTGTTGCTTTCAATTGATGTTTGTTTGAAGATAAGAAAAACATGTAAGCGTAGGGCTGTATTCAGCAATAACGAATCTTATATAACCTTCTATTTGAAGGCAAATGAAGATATCATTACTGGGTATTTTCCCCTAGGAATTTCACCTCCTCGAGCTGGCACTTTTCTGCTCGTAACCATACAAAAAAGATTATAAACTTCATCGACCTATGCATGCCACCCACTTTAATTTAGGGAATGAGAACCCTTTACAGCTCAAGAATAGAGGTCTTTTACAGTTAGAAACCCTGATGTAGGTAACGTACATAGAGTATTTTAGATGTTCGAACACAAATCAAATATTGGGTAATACATCATGAAATGTGATTTTCAATAGGCTTTTTTTTTCCAGATCACGGGAGACTCATTACAAACTGCTTTTTAATTTTTTCAGTCATCGTGCAAAGACACACCAAAAAAAAGCGTCTCTAAGTTTTTTCAGCTGTATTATAAAAATCAGCGTTCTGTGTAAAATGTTTATCGGGCGATTCGAGCAACTTACAGTGCGCCTAATTAACCTCCTAAAAGTACTATTGGCAATACCATTCAGAAATTTGAGTCCCAGTTTACATTAGTGGGTGATACTGGATCGGTTAGACCACATCCAGCACGTAGTGAAGATAATTAGCAGTTGTGGCTTAAGAGTGTACGCTAAGACCCTGACTTATTGGTTCGTCGTCATTCTCAATAGCTTGGCTTGTTGTATTCAACAACTTTTCGTATTTGATGTAAAGATCTCGGCCTTAAAGCGTACCAACTTCAACTTGTGCTAGCATTGAAGTCAGAATACTAAATGTCCTATTAAAATTCACAACTCAATTTAGTTGAATTGTAATTGAAAAAACTGCTCTTGATGAGTTGTCATTTTTGCATGCACGTACACAGAGTTGTAATCAGTAACAACACAAATAGGTAGGAGTATCAAAATTACAATTAAAGTAGAGTTGAGTTGTGAACCATAATAGAGGTAAAAATGTGCATCTTATTTTTAGTTAATGGGCTCTGGAAAAACTCAATGAAAATTCGGCGATATCACACCTTTGGACTATTTTCTCTAAGGATATGAAAAGTCTGAGGTCTTCAGGAATAAGACAGCTACGATTGACTCTATGCTCGAATGAGTCGTCTAAATTTGGACCTTCCGAATGAACCAGGCAGTAAATGCCATCAATTGTTCTTTTAACAGATAATCGAAATTTTAAGTTCACTTTGAAATTTATGTGTTTTATTTTACATTATAAATCAAGCCTCACAATGAAACACCCGATACTTGGTTTCTTGGCTTCTCAATTTGTCTGCAGAAAACATCCAGCCTTAGTACTCTGCCATTTAATGTACGAAGGGCCAGCCCCCGTTCGTTTTTAATGACTTTTTTTATCAACCGATTGCTCGATTTCATGAGTTCTATGACACATAATTTTAGCACATTTAAAGAAGAATGAAAAGTTATTGAAAAATAAAATTACACTAAAGGTTCAAAAATTAGCAGCCTTCATATGTATGCATATTACTTTTAAAAATTAATAGGGTTTCTTTAACCTTTAGCATAATTTTTCATATTGATTTACCAAGTTCTTTAAAGAATAGGGCCAGAATTATATACTAATTAATTTTTGTTACAAACAATTTTTGAAACAACGTTGCATTTCGTTTCACATACCTACTCCTAATAGTTGAATTATACTTCCACCATATTTACAGGAATGAATAGCAATTAATGTGCAAAATCTGGATGCAGCACCACTTAAGCTTTTTCATACCTATAAACTCTTGTTGTTGACTGTCTCTTTGTGTTGTCGTAGTAACGTCAAGTATCTGTGAGTGTTTGTCTAGGTCTGTTTTTTTGTATTTTTAATAGATGGAAAACCATAAAATTAAAATAAAAAATGAAAGAAAAAGGCAAAAGTACAAGTATAATATAAAAACCAGTATAAGTACAATAACAATAACATGTACTTGTAAATTTAAACATAAACAGCACTTAATCAATAAAAACGTTTGTGCGCTTTAAACAAGCTTAGTTAAGGCTATTTTTTAAAGCCACAATAAAAATATCTTTTTGTAGAATCATCAATATATGCATCTATGCTGGCAAAAATAACACTATTTAACTGGCAAGTCAGCAACAGCTAAATAAAGCATAACGCTCATTTACCTCAATAGTGTCAAAACCAAAAAATGTGTTTTTTTTGCTTAAATTTACTTTAACACAAATTAAGAAAAAATTATCACAAGTGACAGAAAATTTAATCCTAAGAAGAGAATATATAGTAAATTTTCTGAGGGAATTTAAAAAGTTTTTTTAAAATACCCCAAAGTAAATTCTGAGTAATTACGAGTAGATGCCAGATAACAAATCTAGAGGACCTTCCTTTTGAGACGGTGTATTTCCAATTCCGTAATCTTTTATGGTGACTGCGCAAATTAAAAAAATCCCTCAGAGCAATAGTACATGGGCATAAAGTAATTTCAAAAATTGTTTTAAATTCTCCAATATAATTTCTGAGTGATTGGGTAACAGATTACAAATCTAGAGGGCCTCCTCTTTAAAATGGTGTGTGTCACATGCATTAATATTTTATAGCTCCTTCGCACATTCTAAAAAATCCTCAGAGAATTAAAAAAATTTTTTTTTAAATTCTCCAAATTAATTTTTTAGTAACTGGGTTTCGAATTACTAATCTATTTTAGATGAATTCTCTTTTCAAACGGTGTGCGTTGCATTCCGTAATATTTTATGGTTCCTTCGGAAATTATAAAAATCCCTTGGGGCAACAGTACTGGAGTGTGAGGTAATTTAATTATTTTTTTTAAATACTCCAAAGTAATTTCTAAGCAATTGAGATCTAGAGGACTTCCCCTTTAAAACGGTATGTGTCCTATCCCGTAATCTTTTGTGGTTTTTCTGTAAATTGTAATTATACCCTTCACTGTAAGTAAGAAAGGAATATATAACTTTGTGATTCTGTTTGTAATTTCTACACCGTATATGGGATACCCTATAAAGTATATATATATTCTGGATCCTTATGAATAGCGGAATCGATTTAACGATGTCCGTCTGTCTGTCTGTTCCTCCGTCAAGTCGTTGAAATCAACTTTCTGAAGTCCCATCTCACAATATTTGGTGTAAGGAAATTTAAAAAAAAAAATTTTAAAATAGTCCAAAGTACTTTCTGAGTATTTTGGTGGTAGATTACAAATCTAGACAGTCTCCTCTTTATAATGATATGTGTCTCATCTCACAATCTTTTATGGTTCGTCGGCAAATTGCTAAAATACATCAGAGCAACAGCACTGCGGTATATGAAAATTTAAAAAAAAAAAAAACAATTTAAAATGATCCAAAGTAATATCTGAATATTTGGTTGGTAGGTTACAAATATAGATGATCTTCGCTAAACTTCTACTAAAAACTTTTAATATTTAATGACGTAAGACATATTTGATAAATATACCATTAATACTGAAAATATATTTACAAATACTCAAAAATGTAATGGGGTACGTTAAAGCATATTTAACGCGGCATATTTATCTCATTTAATTTTTTCTATGGTTTTGATATTATAGAAGAATATGGAAAGTGAAAAATATTAATATTTCGCTAGCGCAGCCGAATTTAACTTGTTTTTTAATCATTTAAAAGGATTTTCGATGACTTAATCGGCTTTCACTTGTCGAACGTTCCAAAGTTCCTATTGTAAGACCTGTTATGTATGCATGGCTGTATGTATGTTAGTCTGAAGTTGCTTTACTGATTAGAAAAACAACAAGAACAAACATACATGAAGTAATTATTGATACTATGAATTTATTAAAACACACAGCCAAGTATGTCAATAAATTGTTGTTGTTATCAATAGTTTCCGCGCATTCATAATCGGTATGTTTGTATGTATGTATTTGATTTTGTAGGTTCTGTGCATTGCTGTCCAAGCATGTGTTACATACTCGTGCGTATGTACTCTTGAAAAAATCGATAGACAGAGGGAGTTGCTCTCTTAATTATAGACATTTTTTTTTTGTTTGTATGCAAATACATAAGTGAAATTTTTGTTTGCAAAAGTGTTTTTTTAATTAAAATAAATTATTAAAAGCAAATATTTTTTACTTTATTAAAATGATTTATTTATTTATTTTAAGTATGTAGGTACTTGTTATGAGTATTAAAAACAGTCACAATACGAAAGTATGCACACTGGTTATATACATACATACGATTACATAAATATATACAGTTATAAACAAAAATTATCAGAGCCACATTACAGCACTCGGTAACGATCGAAATTTCATAATTATTTTTACAATAGAATTTTTTTTTTAATTTCTAAACAAGTTACTCGTCATCGATTCGTTCTCTGCTGTTGGCATAAAAAATTTAAAAACTTTAAAGTACCATATTGTACCTTTTATGATATCGTATATTGAAACCATTTCATCTCAGTTTCCCAGTTCTAGCGTCGTTAATATAAATAAATAAATTAAAAAGTACTTATTTTCTCTTGTATTATTTTTAATTTTACCTGTGGTAAGTTCTTTAATATTGAAAAAATAAAAAGTATCTTCAAAGTAAATGAAAAGTACCATATTGTCCCTTTTATGATTATTTATTTCATTCAGTACCACTTGACTCTAGTGTCATAGGCTTGGAACTAAGACAATAAAGTACCACAAAAAAAGGTTTAAATATGTAACTATCACTTGTATTTTTCTCTCTTGGTGCCTTTTTTTCCTCTTGAATTTTTTTATTGGGTTCTTACAATTTACGATTAATTTACTAAATGGTACTTTTAAGGGATAACTTTTATCTTCTTGACAAAACATTGTCAACAATTTCCCGGAAGTTGTTTCTCTTTTCCTCTTGGTGCCTTTTTTCCTCTTGAATTTTTTATATTGGGTTCTAACAATTTACGATTAATTTACTAACTGGTACTTTTAAGGGATAACTTCTTGACAAAACATTGTCAACAATTTCCCGGGAGTTGTTTCTCTTTTTCCCTCCTTATTTATTATTTTACCATAGAACATTCTGCCATTTAGAGAATTTTTTTCCTAAAAACTAAAATTTCCCCTGAAACAAAAAATCCTTGGGCCTGATTGGAAACAATTTTAAATTCTATTAAAATAAAACGTAGCAAAACTTGTGTTTTACTCTTTTTACTATACAAATAGATAAGTATCAAAAAAAGTACCAAACAAGCTTTTTTTTATTATTAGAATAATCTAATATTCGAATATACTACAATCCAGAATAAGTCTATTCGTTGTATGAAGAGAACGTATCCACCGATTTGGAAGTCTTAAGCTTAAGCTGTTTGAACTGAGCGATGATGAACCAGGCAGTTATTCAGTCAGTATCGTTACCTTTTTTATGGGCCATTCAAATCGTAAACAATTTTGTCTGTAACTGTACATTGTATTTAGCTTTGTCATTACTGTAGTGTGAACAGTAAAAAATGAAAAAGAGTTGCGCGTAACAGAATATATTCTCGTATATGTATGTATTCTTAAACGTATGTATGTAAATATGTTGATTGCACATTTAATTGTATCATAACAAAAAGAATAATCAGATTGAGGTACTTTTGGAAATTTTATTTTAGTAACTTTGGCGTCAAATTGATTAGATGTGCATTCAGTTGGTCTGTTTATACAAATTTTCTAGACGACTTGATAGCTTGTGTTGCAGAAACAAAACATTAATATGTTTTGTTTTGTAAGTCTGTGTCGTTATTATATATTATAACAACAAAAATAACTTCCTATCAGCGCAGAGGTCAAATTGGCTCACTAGTTAACGAATAACTTCAATCGAAATATCTAAGTTATTAGGCCTGATTATGAGTGTCGAGCGCTGGTCATGTCATTTACATTAGCTTGTCGTAAATAAGCCTATTATTTCATACTAAAATTTCAATCGTTTTCATTCGACATCGAATGTAAAGATTTGAGCTCTTTTCTGAATTTCATATTTTTTAAGTGAAGTAATCTCTACACAAACCATTTGATTATTGTGATTTCAAAGCGATTTTCTAAACTAATCGATTTTAAGTTTTGTGTTGCAACAAACAAATATTTAGAAAAAAATTTTAATTCGTATTCTAATACTAATTGCATCATTATATTTTGATAAACTTTAATGACCAATTGGGTAATGATTTGTTTTTTTTTTTTTTTGCACAAAAAAAGCAAGAAGCTCAGCTGTTTATTGTTAATTATAAAGCGTGCTTATGGCGCCAATAAATAGTGGTTGTTACTCATTCAAAAAAAAAAAAAAAAGAATTAAATTGTATACACTGTACATGTATATTATTTTCAGTACAGTTACACGCAAAGAAAAAAGATGGATGAATATGGTCACCTCAAACATAGTGTGTTCTTCACAAAAATATTATTATTAATTTGAAGCATCTAAACATTATTCTGATCACGATAAACATGTTTCTAGTTATTTTTAACCACATTATGTTTAGTGTCTTAGATCAACCATATAATTATCATATTATGTTTAATACAATTTTACTTGAAATCATAAATATGTTCATAGCAAACATAATAATGATAAAAATATGGTTGAATGTAAATTGTTTTCTATTTTGTCTCTTCCGCAACCATGTAAATTAAGTGAGTATAAAACAAAACTTTAATCATTCAAACTCAACTGAGCTTTGTGGCTGAAGTGGTTGAGTGGCGAGTTAATGCTTCTTAACTAAGTGTTCGCAAGTTCGAGCCCTGGTAGAGTCAACTAAAATTTAAAAAATAAATTTAAACTCGATGTATTATGTACGTAATAAATAAACACAAATTGATAGAAAAGAAAAATCAATGGAATAAAAAGACTTTATTTATACAAAAAATTTAAATTAATTTTTTTTTAAACTGCTTATATAAAATATTTATGTATTAAAAAAAATTAAAAACAAATTTCTTGCCCTGACCGGGGGTTGAACCGCAACATCTGCAGTTGAAAGCTATTTTTAATATCTTTGACTTAAAAATATATATGGTTGGGGCAATCATAAATCTAACCATACTATGTTTCCACCAGAATATGGTTGCCTCAACCATATTTTTTCTTTGCGTGTAGCAGTATGGTGCTGTTCACAAATTAAATTAAAGTTAATTTAACACTTCTCCCCTTTTATGACTCTATTAAATTTTTTACCTGACTAAAGAGGTTAATGACTTATGTTTTTGCCAAATTTTTACACATTTTAAAACTTTATTCCCCAAGTTTTTGTTTTCATCTAAGAAAAGTCATGAATTATGATTTATTGACTCTTTTGTTTCCAATAACATTTGCTTATAATGCCTATAGATTGTTTAAGGGTTTAGTGTCTTAAAAATATTTTATGTCTTTTACAACTTTTGAATTTTTCAATATATTTTTAAACTCAAAAGTACCAATTTATGTAGATACAGGCGAATTCTTAGAAGGTGATATCAAGAAAGCATGTGTGTGCTTCAAGTTTTATCCTGATTTGTCAAAGTTGTTTCATTTATAGAGTCAGAGTCCACAAACCATCTCTATTTTTTTTTATTTTATTTATTTTTTTTTTTTTTACTAATCATGAATATTTTAAACACAGAGTTGCTTGATGATTTCATTTTGTATGAATTCGCCTTGTGTAGGTAGATTGATAAAAAAAAACACCATTTCGAGACTTTATTTTTCATCTGTAATATATCTATGGACTTATAGGTACATATGAGCTATTATTTTTTAAAGTGGCTCAAGTCCACTTTAAAAAAACTTGTAAGTCATCTTACAAAAATTACTTCTAAGACTGGGACCAGACACGGAAACTTTAGTTGCGCAATTCTTGATTTTGTAGAGGAGAGAGGAAAAAAGAATAGAACGGGCTACAAACTTGCTCGTTCTCCGCAATTCTCGTTTGTTCTCTATTCGTATCTTTTAAAGCTGTAAAAAAAGAAAGACGAATGAATGAATAAGAAATCTGAAATTGTCGAAACAAAGTTGATATGTGTGTAGACAATTTTAAAATAGAATTAAGAAAAATTTACTTAACTAAAATTGCCGTGTCTGGTACTGGTCTAACTCATTTTTAAAGTGGACTTAAATACATACCTGTACCGCTTTCAAAAATAACAGCTCACCGGTATATATGTACATATATACATTGTTACATCCACTTAAGGGTATGTGTTTCGCTACAGCCCCTTTTATTTTGCAATTAAAAAGGGTAAGGCCTTGCTGACAAATGGGGTTGATATTTCAAATACCTTTTTATTTTAATATTTTTTTTAATACGTTAAACATACATACTTGTACCTACATAAATTTGTAAATTCATATGTCATTCATTTAAAATTGAAATTATGATTTTATTTGGAGAAATAAATGAGTCACTTTCTTTACTAATATGAAACACGTATGTATTATAAAAACACATATTGTTACAAATTTGAGGAAAATGAATGCGATTTGTTATTCCTGTGGTGAGGAAGAAGGACATATAGACAAGAATTAGGTACCTGAATTCGTATATACACAAGTATAATAAAAATATTCCAACAACATTTTTTATTTACTTATTTTTATTAATTTTCTTAAATTATAATTAAATTTTAAATTTACTCGAGTAAATTCAACGGCTTGTTTTCGAAATCAAAAGTTAATTCGATTAACCAAACAATAATTGATACTTTAAAATTGCTCTAAAAATCTTAGAGTACCTACTTTGTTTTTAATATATTATATCCATCTATACATACATGTCTATGTATGCCTTTCTTTAAAAAAAAAAAAGCAAAGAAACTAAAAAACTAACACATTTTTCTCTACTCTGAATTCTTTTTTATTTTGCAGATGGCTTAAAACAAGTCTGCTCAACCAAAGATTACACAAAAACTTCATTATTACCATTTCCAAACACAACAACAATAAAGGTAAATAAACAATATATAACAACAACCAGCACCAACACTACAAAGCCGGCTACAAACATTAAATCATCTACAACATCGTCCCCACTTAAAGAAAAAACAGAAAAATTGTTTGGAGGTCAATATACAGCAACAACATCATCATCAACACTTGCAGCCAAAGAAGAGATCACTACTCAAAAACAGAAACAACAACCACAACAACAAAAACAGTATCAGTTAATAGCAAATAAAGAGTGCAAAGAAAAGGAAATACAAAAAGAAAATAATAAAATGATGGAAGAAAATGAAGAACATTTTGAAATGTATGGAAAAACCAAAGAAGTTGTATTAAGTGATGAAACACAAACAACACAAACAACAACAGCTATTACTACAAGTAAACAACAAATGGCAACTCGTTTAACGGGTTCTGCTTATAACACTACCAACACTAATAGTGCTGCTACTGCTTCATCGTCATCACTATTAAAGAGAGCCGAGACTGAGAGAGAGAAATTAATAAATACAACACAACAACAACACCAAAATACAATTGAAGCAAATGTGAATTTTGTAAATCAGTCGGTAAATAAATGCGAGAGTGAGCGGTTCGTATGTGCGGGAAAAGGTACGAATACGTTTGTTACGGGAAATTCTAATAATTTTAATACAAATAATAGTGTAACTATTGGTGGTATTAGTGTTAGTGGTAATAATATTAATAATAGTCAAAATAACTGTAGCAATGTTACGAATGTAGTTAAAATATCACAAAAATTGCAAGAAAATCAATTTATTAAGAACGAACAACATTTGAATACAAAGAAAATTATAAAATTTAAACAAAATACAGCAAGTGGAGGCAATACATCTTCGGATATAAAATCCCCTACCAAGATCTCAAGCACATTAACAAGTTCAAATTCAACATCTTGTTGTTTAACATCATCATCATCGTCAACTAACTGTGGAATTAAAAAGAAAATGGTGGCCGTGCAAGAAATGAAAAAGTCAACACAAAATAGCTCCACACATTTGCATCCAATTACCTCAACATGTCATGCTACAAATAATGTAAATAATCACAGTGGTGGTGGTGGTGGTGGTGGCGTGGGAGTAGGAGTAGGAGAATCCACAGATTTAGATAACAGTGAAGATTTAAGTTATGGTCCAGGTATAGTATCCAAATTGCGTTGCCGTTACTTGAGTTTAGCCTTGAGGGAGTCCATGGAACAGCAACGACTGAATAAAGATATACTAAGACGCTCTACTAGTTTAAATAATCTTCTGGACAATACAGAAGACGAGGAAAACTGTGATGATGATGAAGAGGAGGTCGATGAGATGGGTGATGATGATGGTGAAAATCAAGCTTTTGATTATAAAATTATTAGAAAAGATCAACAAAATGTAGATTCAATTAATGCTGAGAGCAAAAAGACTGGAATTTTGAAAACTTCTGCTAATACTGACCAAGAGAAAAGATTTTCACATAATTCTCAGGGTTCCAATGGTGTAGGTGTCACATTTACTGAAACATCTTACAACAAACGTTCACGTCATTTAAAACGAGGCAATGATTCACTTAAACGCGCTCGCTCGGTGGAGGCACTGCTCAGTGAAAAATCACCCTGGCAGACGAGACCAAACTACAATACACCGGCCTGTATTACTATAGAGGATAAGATACATAATGCTCGTGAACGGTTACACCAAGGCACCGATCATATGCCCCCAAAAAGATTAACCTCGATTATAGATGATACTGAAAGGCCGCCACCAGATTTAGTTAAACAGACTTTAAAAATGTTTGAGGCCACAGCTAATCGCCGTCCTCGCTCTACAAATCGTAGTAATTCTAAGGGTGATGTGGCCAGTAAAGTGGAGACATTTAAAAATATTATAAAAGAACAAAAACCGGTGGTTAACTTCCCCAAACCTACCAGTCCCACCAAAAAAATGAACACACCAACTTTACAAAAAATTTCTTCACCGCAAGCCAACGATTTATTGCAATCACCTTTAGGTAGGAAAACTATGGCTGCGGCCACTTCCATTAACAACACAAACGATTGTTTAACATCCTTGAAAGCAAACAACAGCACCTTATCAGATCGCACACCGGACATCATACCCAGGCAAAAATTTAGTACTGAAAGAGATTTCAAACAAAATAAGGAAATTTGCTCTTTGAAAGAGAAATTTCTTTCGAATGAAAGAGAAATGGAATCTCCAATATCCAATATTAAAAGAGAATATAATAAAGAGAAATTTGAGGTGGATTCACCGGTGACAGCTTTGAGCAAAGAGTTTGTTAGTAAATTAAAATTAAACGATACACCAACTAGAAAAAACGATAACACCGGCAGCGATAACCACGAATCAGTGAATGTTGTTGTTGGCAGTGGAAGTGTAAATGCAAGTGTTGAAGGTGTTGGGGGCGGTAGTGGTGGCGGTGGCGGTGGCGACAGTAGTGGTGGTGACGCATGCCAACGCTATAATAAATATCCATACAACAATAGCAACAACAATTTTATAAACGAAGAAATAACACATAAAGAATTAAATATTAGCTCTGGCTCTCTTACAAATGAAAACGATAAGATTATAAATAAAACAAAACCAAACAGTAATAATGAAGCAACAAGTAGTTCGCCGTTTTCTACAACGATCGAAATGAAAAACGAAGCAACCGTTAACAATTATGAGTCTTCCACAAAGGCTTCATCGCCTCCTCCCAGTAGTAGTGATTTAAGTGATGTTGGTGAAAACTACGACAGCGATGAATACGGCGGTTTGAAAACTACAAAACGTATTACTCGCACGGCACTCGATAATATAGCAAAAGCGGGTTATACACAGCAATTTAAATTTAATACTACGAATAATACAAATTCCCCCACTTCAACCTCTACTTCCGCATCCAGTACTGCATCGTGTTTAAATAATACGGGAAAACAAATTGGTGTGATACGTCCTTTACTAAACACCCAACAACAACAACAAAAATCTTTAGATACTACTAATATGGATACTTTAAAACATTCCTCAACAATTTCATTAACCTCCAGAGAAATTGAAAAGAATCGTATAAACGATTTGAAAAAATCATCTACAACATCTTCAACAAATGCAACAGCAGCGGTCACATCCCCGCCCTTGTCCTCAGCTAGTCTTGAACATCAACAGAAGATCAAAACGTCTCATGCTTCATCCTCGTCGCCTGTCATGGCCTCTGCAGCAGCAGCAGCACCAGCTTCTGCCTCTAATTTGGCTGCAGGCTTTAGTGAAGCTGATTCTGTTATAAGTGCTACAAATAGTCCATTGTGGGCCATGCGTAAAAGACGCCAGGCTCCACCAGCAGCACCTGCTGAAAATACATCTATGGTGTTTAACTTTTCAAATCGCAAAGAAGTACCCGATTATATAGAAAATGATGGTGTTATTTTTAGACGTAAAAGGGAACTACCAAAGGTAAGTGAAAGCATGTTAAAATTAAAAAAAAAAAAGTAATAGAGTAAACTACAAAGAGTGGTAACGTTTTAATAAAGAAATGGGGGCTATTGTAAATTGTATGATCATATGCAATCATATACAAAATTAAAAATTATTAAC
Organism: Thelaira solivaga; assembly: GCA_947397855.1. Taxonomy (NCBI): domain Eukaryota; kingdom Metazoa; phylum Arthropoda; class Insecta; order Diptera; family Tachinidae; genus Thelaira; species Thelaira solivaga. The sequence continues at coordinate 5,297,670 of OX377612.1, read as the reverse complement.
TGTTGTCCGTCTGCCAGCCTTGTAACAAAAACTAAGAGTAGGTATACCTCTCCCATATAATATATTATGTATCTCTGCCGTATGATTAGATGTTACATTAGGTTAGAAGGGAACTCACTTGGGTCCTTTGTGATACCTGTATAGAGAAAAGATGAAGAAGTATAGAATAGAGAAGTACCGAAATAGTAGGACAAGAAAAAGAAAGCGACTGTATGTACCTATGTGTGTAGCTAAATAGTTTATCAGAAAATACTGCGTTGTAGGAATTAATTTCAGATGTAAAAATACAAATTTTTAAATCATGTAAAATAAAACAAAATTGTATAAAATACAGGAACAGCCAGTAAATACTATTATATAATATTGGAAAAAGCGGTAATACATTTTGTCCGTATGTATGTATGTATGTATTATTTTGTTCCAAGTCAATATAATTATTATAATTATATTATAACATGACTCACTTTATTATTATCAATTTATTTGTTAAAAATAGATATGAGGAAAACATAGATAAGAATTTGTACTTAAACTAAAAGAAAAAATTCAATGAATTAAAAGAAAACAAAATAAAATAAAGGCCTTTGTGGCGGCTATTTTTATAAATTCTAATTAAACACTAAAACATGTTTAAAATAATAAAATTAATTTGGAATAATATACTATATTTAGGACTATTATTAAAATTTCATAACTCAAATAACCAGCTTTGGATTAGACATTAAATTAAAAATATCCAAAACCCAGATATTTACCCCACAAAATTCTAACTTTGCGAATACAAATAAATTAAATAAAACAGAGAGGAAGGAGGATTTAAATAATGTGATGTGAAATACCTAAAAATAATAATAATAATAATGTACTAGTAATAGACATTAAAAAAGTGAAATATCTACATAAATAAAATAAAATAGAAATAAATTAAAACGTAACGAAAAAATTAAATAAACAATTAAAGAAAATAAAATTTTTAAAAAGAAAATACAATTAAAAAAATAAAAAAATGCAATTAAAAATAATCCAATTGATTAAATAAAAAAATTTAATTAATTTAAAAAAAAATTCAATCAATTTAAAAAAAAATTTAAGTATATTCACACATACATATGTATGTACCAAAAGTTGCACAAGTATACTTCAAAACCACATATGACTACAAAACATGTGTAATATTTTATAAAACAGTGCTTGTAAGCCCTTTCAAGCATGCTTGCACAGCCCTGTATTATGTACATAAAAAATATAAATTAATGTTAAGAATAAAAAAAAAATTATATTAATGTGTATAAATACTACATATGTATGTATCTACAAATGTAATATTAAAAGAAATAAAGCAAAACAAAAAATAATAACGCAAGATAAAATACATAAAGTTTTATGAAAAGAAAATAGGACAAGGGAGTCCATAACAAAATAACATTGCGATGAGATAAAAAAAAATAAAATTAAAGATAATAGGTATAAAATGAATTCAAATAAAACCAAACAAAACAAAATATAATGGGCCATAATCATAGTCACAAAAAAGTAGGCTTTTATTAAGAGCTGACTTTTGTTCATAAGAATTATATGAATTTAAAGTTGTTTAAAAAAAATACCAACTTTATTGTGACTATGACTATGGCCCAATGTGTATTCCCAGTGTTAAATTTAGTGATTGTGCGCGTAACATTTTAATAAGTGTTAAATTAAAAAAATATTTTAAATTGCCGTCTTCCAGTAAATATATTTATTGAATTTGCCGTATTTGTAATCAAACTTTAACTGCTTAAAGTTGAAAGTAAAAGTTAAAGGGAACATAATCCTGCTGTTAGCTTATCATACACATTTTGTTAAAGTTTACTTTCAATAACAAAAAACCATTTATCTGTCCGATAACATCCTGTCATTAGTTATTGCTTAGTTGAAGTAATAGCCCTTAGTAGTAAACTATTCAAATAGGTTTTTTAAACATATTGAGCCATAATCATAGTTACAAAAATTATGCTTTTATTAAGAGTTGACTTTTGTTAATAAGAATTTCATGAATTAAAAATTATTAAAAAACCGTGGGCCACACTACTAAACTATGTATTTACCGGCCACCACAAGAAAAAATATATTTTATTTCAGTCAGTTGCTAGAAATAAAATATAAAATAAAAATATAGGGCCATAATCATAGTCACAAAAAAGTATGCTCTTATTAAAAGCTGACTTTTGTTAATAAGAATTTCATCAAATTAAAATCTTTTTTAAAAAAAATACATACTTTATTGTGACTATGATTATGGGCCATTGTGTTAACTTATTTTACTAGTATATTCTCTAAAAAATATTAAGAAAATATTTTTAACACTCTTTTTTTAGAATAAAATTCAAAATAATTTTTTTTGTTTATAATTAATGATCGAAATGTACATACATGCATACAAACTTTTATTAATACATTCATATACACTCTTTATACAAATACATATAATTACGGAAGTATAATGCACTGTTATGCATTTTTTATAATGATAAAATCCAAACCAAAATGTGTTAAATATTTTTTTTTTATTCAATCGCCTTAAACTTCCAAAAATGGTTGAAAAACGCATCTATAATACGTATTTTATTTATTATTATTTTAGATTTAAAGCGTTTTTCTGTTTCCAATTACAAATGTAGTCATACCGATAATAAAGCAGCAATGACTGATTTGATTTATGTATATTTACTTATGTATTTCTTTTATATAGTCGATAAAGCAAAAAAAGCCCCTCTATAAATATAATAATAACCAGCAGTATTATTATTTATGATAAGCAACGCGACGGATGGGTGTACGTAGTATTGCTTATTTTATATTCTTGCAGCCTAATTGCATAACTAACTTTTTTTTTTTTAAGTCGTAAAAACACTAGGACATATAATTTTTATTAATATTTTTCTTCAAAATATAGCTATAATTTATTAAAACCGATTTAAAAGTATCAGAGTTTTTAAACTTCAAAAACAGAACTTTAAAAAAACCTGTTTTAAAATGTCGTTTTGTTTTTTCTACATAACTACATCTGCACATTCTAACTACATACAGATGTATACCTACATAAATATTTAGGTTTCTCTTTGTTATAATCATGTATCTATATTTAATTTTTATTTTCAAATTCTCTTTGAACATTCAATGACTTGTTTCTCTTTCACGTTTTATTTGCCTTTTAATCTTGATATTTAACCCTTTAACGGGCAACATATCATTTTAGTTATTAATATATATTTTTCTCTTACTGTTACAAAAATGAAAGGACATATTTATTCAGAAACAATTTTTTGTTTATTTCTTTATTAAAAAAAAAAAAAATCAGATTTTCGAGCACAAAATTGTAACACTACAATACTGCAATTTTTTTTTTTCAATAAGCAAAAAATAAAAATATTTCCCGTTGTAATTTATTACTTTTTTTCTGTTTTATTGGGCACTGCTTGTACTAGTTATGTTAAAATGTCTACAATTGTTTAAACACATTAATATATAGTAATTTTAAGGAAATGTGACGTTACTGTCACATGTCCAGATAAGGGTTAAAAAATATAAGCACCTTTTTGCAAGAGAATAATCTTAACCAAGCAGTCTTTAAAAAAATGTCACTCTTCTATTAATAACCAATAATAAAACTATTTTATATAAGAAATATACAAAGCCGTTACGTGTTTTAAACTACGTTACGTAACCTAGCGTTTACATATGCATGCAATTGCAAGTGCGAAAAACTTAACATTGCAAACCTACTTTTTCACTAACCCACTCACAATTTTCGAACTTGCAACGAAATTCTTTTGCAAGTAAATTTTTGACATTTGCAGAAAGTTAAAAGTCAAACATATTAACAGTTGACAAAAGTTTCTGATTTGTTTTAAAAAATAACTTAATTAAATTTTTTTCTGCGGCATTGAGATCTTCGAGAAGATCCCCTAATCTGGTAGCATTGATTGTGATGTTTCGCACACTCACAACCTAGGTCTACAAGGTGAGCCAAAAGAAGTCATCCGATGTTGTTTTTTTTTCTAAATGAAAATGAAATGTCTGCCGTTGCTCCGTCCTGTTGAAACTACATGTCCTCCAGTCCTAATTCGTTCAATTGCGGCAGAAAAAACTCGCGCACCGTCCACTGTTGTCGTTTGACCAGCCCGATGACTCCTCCAGCGTGAACAGTGCACCATGCAGTCACTTTGAGCCGGTGTAATGGCTCCTTGTGCATCACTCGTTGATTTTCGGTGCCCCAGAAGCGATAGTTTTGCTTGTTCACGTACCCGCTGAGGTGGAAATGAGGCCCGTCGCTCATTATGATTTTGGTCGAAAAATCGTCCACTTCGATTATTCCGCGTTCTTTGGGAGTGTATCGCTCCATGGCTTGTTCACTTGTATTCTACATCTGTCTAGTTCACAAATGTCAAAACTGATTTGACATTGGCCGCCATTTGCAAAAATAAGACCATCTTCCAATAGGGTGATTTCTTTTCGCCCACCTTGTATATGCTCAGCATATTTACAAAATACAAATTTGCACAAATATTAACGTGATATTACACCTACTAATTTACGAAAATAAGTTGTGAGAGCACTATTTGTAAATGAAATATTAAACGTTGCCACTTGTCTTAAATTTTGTACTTGTTTTTGCCGATATGACAACCCTGCAAATTTATTCCTTATTTTTTTTTTTTTTTTTGTGTTAAAAACAGAAAGTATTTTTTTTCCAATTCAAAGTCCATTTCCTCCTTTTTTATTTGTCCAACTTTACGTTTGATAGAGTTTGTATTAAAAAAAAATTATAATTTTAAAATTTTATTACTTATAAAATTAGTTTAATTTTTTTTAACAAAAAGCTACTTTTAAGCCGGTTTGTTGAGTTAATTTCTTGCCTTTGCCTTTTAAATATTTTTAGCAGCTACTTTTTTATTCAATTTATTTTTATTTTCACAAAGACATTCTTGCACACTAGAACGAAATCTAGTCTGGAAACAAGTTTTCTTTTTTAAATCGACAAATTAACTATAATAAGCAAAACTTGTGGGCCACTAAAAATACATACTACATATTATGTATTAGTATTTCTTGTCAATAAAAAACATTAATTATTTATGCGTTATTTTAAAACGTTTTAAAAACAGGCTTTAGTTGCCAAAAAAAAAAAATTCATACACAATTGAGTAAGAAAGTAAGGGTGTTGACAAAAGATGTTTTGAAAATCTAGGTTATTATTTTAATAGATTTAGTTAAAGAAAGCAAACACAATTTAAACTTTTGTAAAGAATTATCGAAATTTTTGTAAAATAAATTTTTTTTTTTTTAAATAGGATTAAGACAAATCACTCATTTGCTTCAATAATACAAAAAACTTGATTTTACAGAAGAGTTATTTAAAGTTTACAATTTGCTCTTACTCTTGTAGGAAATTATAAAAAATTCCAAAATGAAGAACCTTACAAACACATTTTGTTTTTATATTTCCACAGAATATAAATTAAAATTTTGCACAAAAATTAACTAAAAAAAACAACAACAAATTTTGAACCGGTTACGCCCACTTTTTAAGTATTTTTCACTTAGAACTATTCAAAGACATATGTGCCCATAATTATGGTTTGACATATTTTATTTACCACTTTGGCTGGCGTCTCTGATAATAATGCTAACAAAAACATGAGCCTTTTTTTTTATATAGTAGTAAATTACTGTATTTATTTAGATGAGTTTTTTTTTTAATGATTGAAATGTTATTTGTAAACGGATTTCTAATAAAGCCTACTCACGTAATAAAGGCCCGGTCCGGGTGAGACCGGGCATCTAGTAGAAAATGACATTCCTAAACTAAAACTTAAGCTAAAAAGAAAAAAGTTAAAAATTAGCTGTTATATTTGAAAGTGGTATAAGTCCACTTTTTAAAAAAAAAATTTTAGGATTAATTTTAGTAAAATGGTGTTTAAATCTTGCTAAAATTACTTTTAAAACTAACAGCTAAAATGTTAATTAATTTTTATTTAGAAATTTTTTGCTTCTCTTTTAAAATTTAAAAAAATATAACTTAGGGCTTTTTGAAAATATATAACGATATTCAATGATATATTTTATTTTTACTTAAAAACCACTTGCTTTACTTTTTTTTTTACAAAAACGTACAGTTTGTAACTCAATGAACAGATTAGGTAAATGTTTGTTAATTTATAGCAGCTGTTACTTTTTTTCTACAAATCAAAAATCCAGCAAGATATTTATTAACACTTAATTCAATTCTGTGCTTGAGAAAAAAAAGGCTTTAGAATTCTTTATTGAATTCATTATGAATATACATAAATTTATTCCATAGTGTATTTTTTTCTATGTCTCTACATTTTTAACTCGTATTTTGTTTGCAAATCCAAAGGAGTAACCAAATGCAGTTTATTGGCCTGGCTGGATAAGCTGGCAGTGGCTTGTAAATTTAATCCAAACCAGGCTAAATCTGCAGGCATTAACACATGTGCTTGTTTTATTTTTTTATTCTTCTCAGTTACACTTTATAAACCCTCAAATATGTAAACACATATGCTGCCTAGTTCCCATGGCAACTGAACAACCACAAAGCCCAACTAAATCATCGACAGCAACAACAAAAAAAAAAGTAAAATAAACAAAACAAACTTCAACAAGTCTTAGCTTTGCTGATTTTATATCAAGCAGGAGTAAACTACACCAAGGTCTTTATTGTTTAACAGCTGCACAGTCAAGTCAGTCAGTCTTTCTAGACTGAAAGCAAATATGTTGTTTATAAATATATTTGTATCTATCTAGAGGAATCTGGCACTTAATGGAGTTAAATTTAGAAAAATATTTTTGCCATCAATAATATTTTTTTTTTTTTTTTGCATAATTTGTAAAGTTTATGTTGCAAAAGTGGTTTTTTTTATTGGAAAAAATGTTAAGAGAAATCTTACGTCCTTATTTTATTAAAATCGAAGTTAAACGAACTTCGATTTTATTTTATTAAAAAACACACAGTTGCCATATGCCTTCAGCAGTACCACACCTGCAATCAAAAAAACGGCAAAACACTAGCTAACGCATATGGCAACATTTGTTTAAAATAAATAAATTTGTTTGCTGTGTGATATAAATTGTAAATAAAATCGAAATTTGTGATTTTATTAAATGATGGCTCATTTTGTTTGAAACTTATGCGATTATTAACAACGTTAGATATTTGGAAACAAGATGAATTTATTTGTAAGATATTGAGATTTTGGTGTTGACAAATGGCAAATAATAAATTATGTAATTGGCTTGGCAATGATGTCATAGAAAACATAAATTTAGTCCATATTAAGATTACGTAAGTTTGAAAATGAAAAATAAGGAAGCCTAGATTTATTTAATTTTGCAAAAAAAAATATCCTTAACAAAAAACCAGTTATCGAAAAAAATTTAAAACTCCTCAAAAGAGTTTTATAAAACTAAAACTGCTCTAGATAGATATTTTTGTGTTTGATTCTCAAAATAATAAATAATAAAAAAATTTTTTGATATCGATAACTGTTAGAAACTGCAAAAAACGCTTAAATATGGCCAAAAATCCCAAAAAAAAAAAAATTAAGTGGCGTAATTAGGAGTGTGGCTGTCGTAGTCGAATTTACGACAAGCTAATGTAAAATATATATCCGGCGTTGCCACTGTTTTTGTTACGACAACGACATTCATAATTAGGCCTAATATTCTTTTAATAACGACTTATTTTCGTACATTAGTTATTAGGCTTGATTATGAGTGTCGTTGTTGTTTTATATTAGGTTGGCGTGAGTTCGACTACGACAGCGACAGTCGTAAAAAAAGTGATTTGCCACTAAGAAATTAACTTATCGTTTATACGGCGAAATTTCCTATTCAAAAAAAATTATGCATTTTTGTTTTACTATTTTAAATAATTTTTAAAAAAAATTTGTCACAATTTTTATAATATCTTTGAAAGTAATAAGTCATTTTCAGTTACTCTGGTTCAAAAGTTGACTTATTAGAAATTACCATACAATACAAAGCAAAACGAATGCCCTTGACAAATTTTTTTTTATTAAATATCGTTTTCCTTATTTGCTGCAAAACAAAAACTTTTTTATTTTGTTATTTAATTTAATTGTACAGTGATTTTTATTAAATAAATTTCTTGATAACAAGCTAAAATTCTATAACTTCCGTTACAACATTTATACTTAATGCAATTTTCCATCTTGTCATAATAATTTCCGCATAAATTTAGAAACAAATAAAAAAAAAATAGTAAACAAGCAATTAGATATTATGTTGTGACAATTTGCGAAAAGCTGGTTATTTTATTATTTATTTATTTAAAATGCACATTTCATGTGTTTAGTTTGTTGTTGTGGTACCAACAAATTTATTTAATTTAATTTTATACTCTAAATCAACCTCAAATTCACACAAAACAAAATCACATTTTTATTTACTTGTTTGGAATGTGTTTTAATAAAAAAAAAGGAAAGTGTCTCATTAAAAATAAAAAAGAGGGAATTTTTTTTATGTTAAATTTATTTATTTAAATTGGATTTGTTTAGCTATAAATTTATTCATTAAACGAAAAAAAAAAAATAATAATAATAAAACGTTTAATAGGCCTGACTATAAGTGAGCGATATGTGGCAACGCCGGCTTTACGTTTTACATCAGCTTGTCTTAAATTCGATTACGAAAACGACACTCGTGTAATAAGGCTGATTTTTAAATAAAATTTTAAAATTTTCAAACCTCATTTACCTTGAAAGTAACTCAAACTTTAATACATCTGCTTTACATAAAGTTACAACGTCGCTATTGTTTGATAAAAATTAAATTTCATTAAAAAATAAATAAAAAGCAATTGCCATTTTGAGTTATTTTATTTTAATATAAATTTACATTTCAATGAATCATTTGTAATATCCAATTTTTAGCAAGATGATGATTTCAAGCTAATATAATTTACAAAATTATACACATAAAACATGCAAATATTCGCACGTTATTGAACTTTGGACTTGATTTCAAATTCTTTGAAATTTTAAGAAATTTCAATATATAAATAAAAACTTGTAACGACAATATTATTGCTCTGCAATACTATTTCCAAAATGAATGAATGAATCATTTACAACTGAAATAAAAATCGTAATAAATATATATTTCTGTTTTGTTTTATTTTTTTATTATTTGCTTTTGCTTAAGCAACACATGGTTTTATATTTTTCGTTTCTTTGTCTGAAAACTGAACGAAACAAATACGATGCCAGTAAATAATAACAATAAAAAATATTTTGCCATACTTTTTCACAATATTCTGAAAAAAAAAAAAACAAAAAATATCATAACTGTAAAGTAGCAAGAAAAAGAAACGATTTAAAAAATAATTAAACCGCCGTTAAAGAGTTTCTGCTTCGTTAATCAACAAAAATTCTTAAAAGACCTAATAAATATGTAACATGATTATCCTTACATACTCTACTCTCTAATTATAAGGAAAAAAGTTTTATAAATTTATGTTTAGCCTTATAACGAGTGTCATTGTCGTAGTCGAATTTGCTACCGGCTATAGGCCTTATTACGAGTGTTTTTTTTTTCCTGACGAAAAAAAGTTAAAAGTGGCAACGCCAGCCATATGTTTTATCTCAACTTAAGGGCCATTATTTTAATTAAGCAATAACTAACAGCAAAAACATAACTTCCAAGAACCGTGTATGGGGGACTTAATGAAATTTATTCCACGTAAAAATTATTTAAAGATATTGAAATGGGGAGGGCATTACCTTCAGTTTGAGATATGACTATCCCCGCGCCTTTTCTAGTATGAAAACTGCACAAGAAGCACTACTGCATGCAAATTTGAAAAACGTAAAGAGTTACGTTTTTGCAAATTTAATTCGAGGCACTTGAATTTTTTATTTATTTTAAAAATAATTGTCAGAAAAAGGTGTGCCGTTGCCACTATGTATTTATTGCAACGAACAGTAATCGATATTCTTAGCAGTGGTGCCAGATTAAAAATATTATTGGGAAATTGTAATAATAGAAAAAAGCTAAAGATCATTATAACTAAAATTAATTATGTATAACTATTGGTAATATGGTTTTAAGACAAATTTGTGCACGAGAACGACACTTGTAATATAAAACATATGGCCGGCATTACCTCCTGTTACTGTTTTCATCACGACAATGACACTCATAATCAAGGGGGCTACTCTCTATTGCGATGCGAAAGAAAACGCATCGCAACTCAATGTAAAAATCATACAGATGCGAATGGTTTTTCTTTCGCATCGCAATAGAGAGTAACCCCCAGGCCTATTAACTTGTTTTAAAACCCCACTCATAATCAGACTGAATATTTCAATAAAAATAATTTAGTTGCAATTTGCCTTTAAATTTTCAGGTCTTTAATGGCCCATAACGGAAGCAAATTTTAGCTAAAAATACAAAGTATTTTACTTGATATAAAAACTAGTCGCATTTCCTTAAAATTAATTTTGTCACCTCTTTTAATGTGCATTTGTAGTTGAAAATATGCCGCCTACATGAAAGCTAAAGAGTGACTAGCTTTTATTTTAGCTGCAACTAATATAAAAAAAGCAATAGTTGGTTATACAATTGTTAATATACTTTTAATTTCAAATACATTTCTTGCTTAACAGTTTTCCATTTTGTACGTTTGCACATAATTTTTATTTTTTTTTTTATTAAAGAGTATAAAAGTGGTTTAAAAATTATTTATAAAATTTATTTACACCAAACCACGTTTTGTCTTTACAAATGTGTGTATTTGAACGTGTGTGAATGAAAAACAAGTTCAAAAGTCTTGCTTTTTTTTCAAGTTTTTTCTCAATAATTTTACAACATTTTTGAATTATTGGCAAAGAGGAATTATTTTATTAGAGGTGGTTTATATTTGGTACTCGTTCGTATTGCTACTTGTAATATTACTACACGTATTATCAACAGCTTTTCTGGCATAACTCAATAAAATGCTGCAATAAAACTTAGCTGACGAGTTCATAAATGAAAAAAAAAGTAAATGCACGCACAAAAGAGAACTTTTTCCAAGCCAAGTTTGTATCTAGACAAGAAGTAACTGAAACGACGTGTGTAGAAGAAATTTGAAAAAAAAAAGTTGATAAACACCGTAATAACATTCACTTAATGCCTGCCATATTTGTTAAATACAAAGACAAAAAAGAAAAAAAAGAGAATAAAACTTGTTCAAGTCACAAAAAAAAAAAATTAAATTGTACGTTACAATAACCTCAAGTTTTTTATAAAATGAGCAAAGTAAAAAGCAAGCAGAAATATAGAAAATAAAATTGAAAAGTTACCAAATAAATATAAACAATTAAAAAAAAATACACAAGAAAAATAAACCAGTTAGAATTTTTTTAAGTAATTCTCTTTATTATAAAAAAATATCTTCATACACATAAATTCTTAAAAGCCCTAAGTTACAAAAAAAAAAAAAAAATTCAAGACAAGCAAAAAATCTTTTAAATTTTATTTTAAAATAAGAATTTTTTAAGTAAATTTTTTTGCTTTTCTCATTATTAAAAAATATATTGTCATATAGAAAAAAAAGCAACGATTTTATACTTTTTTGACAAAGCACGTTTTTAAACTGGTTGCCAAATTTACAACGCGTGTTGTAATTTTGTTAACAAATGGTGTCATTTTAAGACCAAATGGTGTCAATTTGACACCATACGTTATCAATTTGACACCATACGTTATCAATTTTGCCATGCGTTGTTAAAATGACACCATTCTTTGTCAAAAGTGAGCACAAACGTGGTCGATACACTATTGACACCTTTTGTTGTCATGGCCGTATTTAACAGCAACGACTCTTTCTTATTGGTTTTTTTTTTAAATCAAAATGTTATGTGAATAAGCCCGAAACTATTCAACATCGTTACGAAATGGAAGAAATTCAGCCTGAGATGAAAAATTTCTTAAAAGGAGCCTAAAATTGCATAACAAAGTGCGGTCATCATTTAGCCGCTATAATTTTTCAATCATAGCGAAAAAAAATATGTAAACACCAGATAAACTTTCTATGAAAACCAAACTTTCCTATCTTTTCTCAGAGCAAAGTTATAGACCATCCAAATCATAGCGGGACTTTTGCCCCACTCGTTACATGTTATGTATGTCTTTGCAATGTGTGCCTAATTTTTTAAATAAAATTCTCCGCTTTGTAAATATTTATGACAAGGTCGTTGGTTTACATTTTCAATTTATCACCCAAAGTGCTTTAAAAAGAGCACACACGAGTACAATAAACAATTTTCTTTTTGTTTGTTTTTCTGTGGGGCACAATGTAAAATTTTTGTAACAAATCTTACATAAAAAAAATGAATTAACAAAATTTGCAAGATGCAGGTTTTTTTGTGTTTAAATACAGTGGCCGAAAAAAGTCTACGTAGACCCGAACCCTTTTTTTCACAAATTTTCGTTTTCGTTATTAAAGTATTAATTGGAAAAAAGTAAGAAACTATTTTAAAAACTAACACTTAGTTTTTGTAATAAAAAACATGTTTATACATATCGTCATACGACTTTAACTGTTGATTGAGTATGATTTATATGCCTTTAAAAATTTACATGTTTACTGTAGAAGTTTCCCGCACATGAGAGAGGAGGAAATTATGAATCACCTTCTCTATGCTTGTCCTGCATCGGGAGGGCTACCTGTAGAGTATTATGGCACTGTTGACGGTAGAGGCCGGCATGCAACTGTTTTGGATAGTAAGGGCTTCTTCACTATTTTCTTCTTTTACTATTTACCTGTTTCTCTTTCTTCTGCTTGTTCCTATTTCCTCTTTCTCTCCTATACAGGTATCACAAAGGGACCACATCAGGGGGGTTACTCTGTATTGAAATGCGAAAAAAACGGTACGAAATCGAATCCTTAATTTGTTTGATCGTTTACTTTTTGCATTTGCCTGTGGTAGTGCATGACAAATATCTTGCGATAACCAAAGAGCAAACGCAAAACATTCAGCTTGCGCATCGCAATACAGATTAGCCGTTTTTTTCGTTTTCCTTATTGTGTCACCCTGTACCACCTAACCTTTAAAAATAACTTTATAAACTGCGGATGAAACTGAAATAATTTTTGTAAAATGTTAGAAATTTTTTTGCTTCCGACATTTTTTTTTTTTTTAATAATTATTTTAAAACAAATTTGTCTTCATAAATCTATTACATATTTTTTTCAATTACTTCTTTTTTGATTTATTTTCAGAGTAAAAACTCTTTTTGCTAAATAAATATAAACCAAATAATTAAAACTAATTTATACGTTACGCTTCGCTACAATTTTTATAATTTAGTGAAAGAAATAATTAATGCTCAGTTTTGTGAACAATTTCCTATATTTAAAAAAAAATTATATTAAACCAATAGATAAGTAAAAAAATAATAATAATAATAAAAAAAAAAAAATTTATGTTTGCTTAAAGCAGAAAACTTATTTCATCCATACATGTCATACTTGTTACTTCGTTACTTACAAAAAAAAAAATTAACACTGAACTGCACAGCTGCAATATGCCCATAAAAATCATTTCCGGCAGTCACTTCTTCCCAGACAACCAGGGCCAGTTCAGCGCTGAACATTTTCACCAAGAAATGGTTGCACCAATAAAATAAAAATAGTTTCAGAATATTTTTGGTCACTTCACTAATGATACTGAGTTAAAAAAAAAAACTGCCAAGCAAACATTTTTGAGTGAAAAGCAGTAGGCTTAATTACGAATGTCGCTGTCGTAGTCGAATTTATGACAAGCTAATGTCAATGATATGGCCGGGGCTGCCACATATCACTGTTTTCGTCACGACAACGACACTCATAATCAGGCCTAATGTGTTGGGTTGAGAAATACTCACAAATTTCTCAAGTTTACTTTAATGAACGGCCTCAATGTTTTCTTTCTAAAATCGCTTGATATTCAACTAAGTTACTGGTTTATAAGTGGATGAAGGTACGAAAAACCGGTTTGGGGGGCTTGGCAAATTCCAAAAACAAATTCTTGCTGTATTCGACAGCACCTACCAGAAATATAATATAATATCACTTTCCAGGTATTTTTTTTGTCGCACAGTGTAATTTAAAATTTTAACTTGCTTAGTAAAAAAAAAAATTAACATGGCTTTAAAGTCTACATTACCGAAAGTGTTTTCCATCCGAAAATTTTAAAAATCTCTTAGATCACCCGTACTGGGGTATAAGGACATTTCCAAAAAAAAATTAAAAATACTACCAAGTAATTTCAGAGTAATTGGGCGATAGACTATAATAAATCCCATTGCATAATCTCCTGTGGCTCGTCCGGAAATTGCCAAAATTCCTCTGAGCAACAGCACTGGGGTATATGGAAATGTCCAAAAAAAATTTTAAAAATAATCTAAAGTAACTCCCGAGTATTTGGGTGGTAGATTACAAATCTAGACGACCTCTGGTCTTGGCAACGCGGCAACTCTACGTTCATATTTTTTTTTATTGGCTACACCAATCGCACTGCCATTTAGAAATGAACTTGCACTGTGTAGACACTCATACAATTTTTCATGTTTTTCGTATTAATACGTATACATTACTTGTATGTGGAAACGCAGGGTTATAGGGTTTTTTATTTCTGTAAATTTAGAATTTTTTTTTAATCATATGACAGTATGTATTTATTTACAATGCAAGGTCGAATCAAAACAGTTACAGAAATTTTAATTTAATATCTATAAGTTTATATCATATTTTGTGTTATTAATTTAAATAGAGTTCATAAGTAAATTTTATAATAAAATTGTTGATACTCGTGTGATTATATGTACGAGTATGTATGTGCCATGTGTATTATTTGCATACATATAATGATAAACAAAATAATTATATACATTTTTTGTAATATGTAGATTCATTCATACAAGTTGTTGTCTGGTCTCAAATTTAATTGTAAAGTTTGCCATATTTATGGGTTTGTGGGTAATGTAATTAAGCATAAAACATTACACGTACTCATACTAGAATAATTAAGGCGAGCTTGCAAAAAAAAAAAAAAAAAAATAGCAGACACGAGTAGTTATTACATACACACAAAGAAACATGTACTGCAATTCATTGCACAGAAACTTTAATACAACTAAAAACACTGCTAGTTTTTAAGGTTTTTAATAAAGCAATAACAATAGCAAACTGAGCTAAATAGCAGTCAGCAGTGCTAGTAGCAACAACAGAAAACACTAACCAGCATTTGCTATTTATTGTAGAAAATAAACTAATGCTTGAATAAGCAACAAGACCATTTAACAGAGATTTAAAATAATGTATTAATGTTGGCAGTTTAACATATAGTATGAGTACATACATACATACATATGTACATACATATATAGTGGCATAGAAAACTCTGCCTGCCCCCTTATTTGTTTTAGCCTGAGAAAACTGTAGAAAACATATTTAAATTGAACAATACATTGAAATACCATCGAATTGACATTTTCATGATGCAGGTTTATTACTTACTACCACTTTTTGCCTCTGTTAATCATAAATGTTCACCTTGTTGCAGTTTTTTTTTATTATGTTTTCTTTTGCCCAGATAAATTTTAAAAATTTCACTTTTTATTTTTAGCCAAATGAATCGGGCTTCGTTTTATTAGGTGATTTATCGGTGGAAACCTCTACTGATATGGACTATGATGACTTTTCAATGTGTCCGCCATCACCATGTGATGTTGAATTTGTTAATGCAAATATTGTGATTGATGGTAAATCAAGTATTCGAAAAAAATCCAAAGATACAACGGTAAGTTCATGGAATAAGTATGAAAAAAAAAAAAATAATACAATAAATGCAGGTAAAATTGATGCACAAATGTCATTTACTTTATTTATTTAAAAAAAATTTGTGAAAAATATTCATTATAATTATAATAAAAAAAAAAAAATGAAATAAAAACCAAAAAATAAACGAAAAAAAATTAAAAACCAAAATAAAAAAATATAAAAGCATTATATAAAAATTAAATAATATAAAAAAATAAAATAACAAAAACCACAATAAAAAAGTAAAATATAAACGATAAAAAAATTAAAAAATCATTTAATTTATTAAAAATAAAATAAAATATATAAAAAATAAAATAAAATATATAAAAATAAAATATATAAAAAATAAAATATAAAAAAATATATATAAAAAATTAAATAAACAAAAACAATAAAAATAAAAACACAGTAATAAAAAATTTAAAAAAATAAAGTAAATAAAAAAATATATAAAAAAATAAAAAAAACAATAAAAAATGTAAAAAAAATATATAAAAATTAAATAATAAAATAACAAAAACCAAAATTTAAAAATTATTTAATTTTATTTATTAAAAATAAATAAAATAACAAATGTGAAAGCAAAATAAAATAAATAATTAAATAAAAAATATAATAAAAACCATAAAAAATAAAATAAAGAAAAACAATAGAAAAAAACACTTTTACAAAATTTTTTAAAAATAAAGTAAAAAAAAAAATATTTAAAAATTAAATAATAAAATAACAAAAACCACAATAAAAAAGTAAAAAAATAAACGATAAAGAAATTTAAAAATTATTTAATTTTATTTATTAAAAATAAATAAAATAAAAAATGTGAAAGAGCAAAATAAAATAAATAATTAAATAAAAAATATAATAAAAACCATAAAAAATAAAATAAAGAAAAACAGTAATAAAAAAATTTTAAAAAATAAAGTAAAAAAATAAAATAAAATATAGAAAACTAAAAAAAATATATATAAAAATTAAATAATAAAATAACAAAAACCACAATAAAAAAGTAAAAAAATAAACGATAAAGAAATTTTAAAATTATTTAATTTTATTTATTAAAAATAAATAAAATAAAAAATGTGAAAGTAAAATAAAATAAATAATTAAATAAAAAATATAGTAAAAACCATAAAAAATAAAATAAACAAAAACAAAAAAACAGTAAAAAAAATAATAAAATAATATAATTAAAAAAAACTAAAAAAGTAATAAAAACTATTAAATAAAATAAGTAAAAAATGAAATAAATTAAATTAAATAAGTAATATAAATAACATAAAATAAAATAAAAACATTAAAAATAAAACAATAAATTAAGCACAAATAAAGATTAATATTTTGTTAAAATAAAGAAACATTAGAAATAAAAAAAACATTAAAAATAAATAAAATAGAATAAAAACCATAAAAAATAAAATAAATAAAAACAATAAAATTAAAAAAAAATTAAATAAACAACATAAATAATAAAATGAAAAGTAAAAACACGATAAAAAAAAATCATTTAATTTAATTCAATAAAAGTAAATGTAATAATTTTATTTGAAATTCAAAAGTTTAACAAAATAATAATATTCCAGAATTATGTTGGGTTGTTTTAAATTTATTGTTTTACTCATAATATTTTCATGAGTTATTTATTCAGTACAAAGTAAATAAAATAAAAAATAAAATATAAAATAAAAGAAAAAATTAAATTAAATTAAAAATATAATAAACAAAATAAAATTAATAAAAGAAAAAAAATTAAATAAATTAAATAAATGAAAAAAAACAAAATAAAATTAATAAAAAAAAAATAATAATATACATAAAATATATTAAACAAATAACATAAATTTAATATTTAAATAAAATAAATAAAAAACCTGAATAAAAAAATTTTATTGAAAAAAAAAAAAAATAAATGAAATCAAAAAAATAATAAATACGGAAATAAAGTAAAGACAATTAAAAAAAAAATTATTTATTGTAAGAAGAAAATTTCCAATACTTACAAAAATCATGTAAAATTATGTTTGGCAATTATTTCTTATGCTGTTTATTTTTTAAAAAATTTTTTTTTTATTTTTTTTTTTTTTTTTAATAAGCTTTTTTTGGTCTTTTTATTAGTTTATATAAAATTTTACCACCCACATGCTGCTTTTTAGTATATAAAAAAAAAAATTTAAAAACCAACACAATTTTTGGAATTAGGCACAAATTAAGATTAATATTTTGTTAAACTTTTAAATTCCAAATAGAAATTATTACATATAAAAATAAAATAGTATCTGTTTATCTTTAAGAACCCCAGTTGATTTTCTCTCTCTTTGTTGTATCAGTATTTTTTGTTCCATTTGCGTTCTTTTTTTGCAAATCAAATTCAAACGGAAATGGCAGTTAAAATACATTAAAATATTTGTACACACATATGGAATAACAAACAATAAGTGTGTCGTCGCCTTTTGTTTACATCATAATAAATTCAACTATTTAGAATAGAAATGTGATTTGTTATTGTTCTCTTTTTTTTATTATCAATTTCAATAAATAAATTTCATTAATGGAACTTTTTTTTTATTAAAAATTTCAAACTTATATTTTTAAATGGCATTGACTTTGAGTTAGAGAATTTAATTGCTTCACGCAACTCAATCATAACTTTGAAACGATGTATTCGATTTTTTTTTTTACAAAATTAACCAAAAAAGTTATATGAAAATTATATTAACTTTTTAATATTTTTTTTTTTTTTTTTTTTTTTTTTTTTTTTTTTTTTTTTTTTTTTTTTTTTTTTCTCTTTGTAAAGTTTTCATACAAGTATTTATGTTTCTTTTGTTTATAGTTTCACGTACAATTTAATGATACTCTAACATCCACATTTGAATATCCCTCCGAAGCTTCGTTAATTGTGGATGAGTCCTTTAGCGCTTATAGCGAGAACTACACTCAACCTTTGACTTCTTCTAGCTACTTGCCAGATGATTTTGATTTGGCATTTCAAGATTTAAATTTTGAAGATATCTCACAGCATCTTCATGTAGCAGATGAGATAATACAACTGCCAACCGTAAATGCTAGTTCACCTGCTGCTGCTACTAATACCAGTTCACCTACCAAAAATATCTTGGGCAATTTACCCCTAGGTAAGTTCATAAAGTTTAAATTTATTTTATTTAACTTAAAAAAATAAATAATGCGTGTTTAATCTAAAAACAAACAAAAAAATTAATTTCATACTTATGGTTTTGTGGTCATATTTTTTTTACTTTCTCAAAACCTCTTTAAAAAAATTAAAAAAAAAATATAAATTCGAAACTAGACTTTAAAATGTTTAAAAATTATTTGTATATAAAATTAAATTACGAAAAGGTTAAAGGGCTTTATATATTTAAAAAGAAAAACATTTAACCAAATTTATTTTAAATTAACAAAATAACAATTTTAATATTTCTCAAAACAAAGCAGAAATTTAATTTAGCAAAACAACAAAAATAGCAAAACAAATTTATATTTTGATTTTTTTTTTACTTTTCTAATATTATAGATTTAACTGAGGATAATTTGTCGCCTCCTCCTGTACCACCTCCGCCTTTGCCAAATTCTTTGCCTATAAGGCTCTTAAGACCTCCATCTCCTATTTATGCAAGTTATAACTGTAAACAGGAGCTACCCAAAAACATAACAACTTCTTCCCCTACTTCTGTTTCTGCTTCTAACTCAGCTACATGTTGTCAATTTAAAAACTGTGCCCTGTGCTCAAAATCATATAAAAATTTAATGAAAGTGTGTTCCACAGCATTAAGAAAAGTCTTGCAACAGTTTTGTGAGAGGTTCGTTAACAAAAAAAAAAATTACCAATCCTGTCAAAGTCGTGTGTATTAAGTTCCCCTTCTTCACTGGCAAAATTCTTGACATCCAGAAGGAGATTATTCTTGATAAATAAAGAGTTGTATGGCAACTTTGTATTTTAGAAAAAATTTACCTTCAGTGATGTCAACTTGTTTGTTCTTGACTTGAGTAATTTCTTGCTAGTTTTAGGTTATTTTTTTTTCTTTTTCTCATTTTGGTTTAATTTTCTTTTTCAGCTCATACTTCTAACATGCAAACATTTTTCGTTACAAAAAGTTTTGTTGAGTTGCATGATTTATGTATCTAAATTATACATTTTTCATTACAATTAATACAATCTTTGTTGATTATGATAACTTAGGTGGGACAGGTTTCACAAAGATGGTCAGAATTAAACTCAATAGGATGCTTTTAGGTGGTTTGTTTATTAATGAAAAAAAAGAGGTCAGGACAGGAGTTAGTTGGGTGCTGTTTTGCAGTTGCTTTCTTTATTAAAAAAAGAAGTCTACTACACGTGCGTGTTTTACATTTAGAAAATTTACAAAAAGAAAATTTCAGCTGTTTAATTTCAAATCGCATTGACTTAAAGACAAAATTATATGTATTTTTTCCCTTGAAATACCTGAAACCTGTGTTATGTGTCTAGCATAAAACATGTAGTTTTTACTTGTTCTCTGGAAAAAAATAAAATACAACGTTTATTGGAAAGCAACAATTCGCTCCGGTGTGGTTCGCTCCACAGGGAAAAAAAATATCTGCTGGAGCTGAAGTGAGATCAAAACATCAAAATTAAAGGGAAATTCTTATAACTAATTTAGAGCAAAAGAGGACTTATGGCACTTTCATTTATAACAATTCAATTATAACTTTTATTAGAATAATTTTACTGCAAGGAAATTTGACAACCTACTTTTTTCAAGCTGCTTCTCTTTACATACATACATGCCACTATTAAATCATTTTTACATACAATATACTGCAGTTACTCAAGTACAAAGTTCACCAAAGCACTTTCCAATATTAAAAAAAAAAAAACTCAACAAAACACCAAATGTTTCCCCAGTAATCAATTTTGTACATTTAGCTCCATTTTCCTACAATCCATGTACAGGATTTTTGAAAATTACAAAAAAAAAAGTTAAAAAAAAAAAACAAAACTACAACTACTCAAATCAATTTTTACAGATTACCCAGATTTTCAGAAGGGTATACAATTAATCACAGCAGCAACAACACCGCAAACGCAAACGCAAACACAAACACCAATTTTAACAGCTCCCATAGAGGTACTAAAAGAAAACGAACTGCAGCAACAGCAATTGGTGGTCAGCCCAGGGAAGAAGAAATCACGAGAATATCTAAAATTACCCCTAGGTGTGCAGCAAAATCTACAAAAGCCTCCAGTGCCAGTGAAACGATTTCAAATGATGAATCAGCCGGCTGTAGCAGGAATGCAGACAAAATTTGTAAATTTCAAAAACTTGCCAAGAAATTTCGAAAAAGGCATAGAAATTGCAGTACCACTGGGGGAACAGCAACAGCAACAGCAACCACAACCACAACAAAGTTATAAACAAGGAAAACACAAGACTCCACGAGTTTTAAGCAATCCCCAATATGCTTGTTTTCTACAAGAATCAACGCTTCACATAACAAAACCCTTACAACGTTCACGTTCTAATGAATTTCAAAAAACCTTTAACACACTTTCCGTTTCGGCCACAGTTTCACGTTCCAATTCTTTAAGAAGCTTGGAATATGTTCCAGTCAATCTTGCACATCCTAAAGCTCAAACTGAAGATACTGCAATTAAGGATGCTACTCTCTCTATCTCACCCGAAGTAATTTCCACTGACAATCTCGCTTCAAAACAGAAAATGGCTAAAGATTTAAATAATTTTAAAAACCCACTAATAACCCAAACTGCTGCTGTTAATAGTGTCATAGCAAGTCCCAGCAAATTAAAAAATTTACTTGAACCAAATATTTTTCTTGAAATTAATGAAAGTGACAAACCCAATCAGCGTACACAATCCCTTAATAATTTAACAGCAGGCTGCTGTCAAAATGCTTTAAATTTTGCCAACAATTTGACGCAATCAGCTGTTAGCTTAAATTGCACACAACGAACAAACGATTTATTAAACTCTAGAAATTTAGAAAAGCCATACATAAAATCCTTAGAAGACTTAACAACAAAGCAGGGAATTAAGCTAAATTCCAGTGAATTAACAAAAATTAGTTTTACAAATTCCACCACATCCCCAAAATATAAGACAACCTTGGATTTTGATTTAAGCAGTGTTGAAGCAACCAAGGCAGCTTTTACAGCTACTAGAATTGATAAAAACCCTCCAGAAAATATAAGGTTAGATGACTCTGCAAAATATAATTTAAATGCTCAGTTAGTTAATACAGAAAAAACGCTGCATAAGGGAAAGGAAAGTGCGGATGGCTTTCTAATGTCAGATTTAACTGGCAATAGTGAACAAAATGACAAAGACAATGTAGAAACTGCTGCAAACAAATCTGTAGGCATTATAAGTTTAACGGTGAACTCAAAATATGTTAGAGACTATCGGTCTAATATAACAAAAAATTTGCCAGCTAGAGCAATCAAATCGTTGGAGAATTTAACTCACAATTTAGAGCAGAAATCTTTAAGTGCAACAGTAAATGAGTGTAATTTAGGAAACTTTTCCACAGAAATGAAAGAAACAACTCAAGCCAAATCACATGATAAACTAACAGGAAACTGTTTGAAATCACCTTTGAAAAGGAACTCAATTTCTAATGAAAATATTTCAAATATAGTAGAATATTCTTTACATAGAAATTTCCAATCAGATCCTATCACTAATACTGAATCATCGTTAATAGCAGTTGCTAATAATCAAAACAATTTAATGATGCTAGAAAAGTTAGAGCACAAATCAAAATCCGCTGATGACATTGTGAATGCGATGTTAAATGCTAAAGATGATGACAAACTGTTGTCAGAAAATTTACAATCCCAAGACATAAAAGCAAAATGTATTAATGCAACAGCTAATGTTGAAGTTATCTTAAATACAAATAAAACTTTGCAAATGTCTAGAGATTCTTTAGATAATTTTGAAGATGCTATAGCAGTCACTGAACCAGATTTGTCAACTGGAGTAGACATTGCTGTAGGCTATGATATTTCTGTTAATGATTTTAACAGAGTTACAACTTTAAAGAAATCAAAAACTGCTTACTGTTTAGAAAATCTAGAAAAATCCAGTTCTTTGGAATCGGCAGAAGGTAATGACAATTTTCTTTCGGCCTGCAATACTCTCGAGTCAAAATGTCCTTTAAAAAAACTAGAAAATCCTGTACCAGAGGAAAGAAAAGCTATTGAGCAAGAGCCACTCAAAAAATCCAAAACGTTGCGTCTTAAAACTGCGGCCAAAATCTTAAATCTTACTAATATGGCTACACACACTGTTTCCAATTATGCAACTTTTCGTAAATCTAAAAATTTTTACAAAAATGCCTCAAAATCATTTAAAAATTCATTGAGATTTTATGAAACGTTTAGTGAAAAAGCTGCACAAACCATAACAACCCAATCACCCATCAAAAGATCAATTAGTTTAACTGAAAATCATAGCAAAAAGGCAGATATCAATAGAAAACTATTTTCAAAATCAAGTAAAATAATGATGAAAGTAAGAAATGCTGAAGAATGGGATTCACCCACAGAAAATTCCAATTCATTTGAATATTTTGATGCGCAAAATGATCTCAATGGGAATATGGTTAATGTTGAAAATAGAGAAGAAATAAATAATGTGGCATTTGAAAAAAATTCAGGACTTGATTTAATATCGAAAGACACTTTAGTTGTTGATATTAAATTAACTAATGAAAATTTAAATGAAGAAATTCATCGATCTGAAAAAACTTTAAGCCTAAAACCAATTTCTGCCGAATATTATTTTAATGCCAGTCCTCGTCCCTTTAAAAGTATCTATGAAGCTACTACAGTAGTAGCTAACGAAGATACATCATTAAAATCTCATAATAAAGTGACACAATGTTTTGTTAATTTATTAGAAAACTCTAATTACCCTCCAAAAGATTCAATTGCTCCCTTGACACTAAAATCGAATGCTGTTTCTTTAAATTCTCCAACCAAACGTGCCAACAGCTTTTCGGCATTCATAGCTAAGCCCAATTTAAATAATTCTTTTAAAAAATCTCGCAGTTTTAATTCGTATAGCAAAAATGTGGCCCGAAAAGTAGAAACCTTTAATAATCATATGCTGCAACAAGTTAATTCTGTTGAAAAGTGTATGGGTAATAATATTTCAGGTTTAAGTTGTAAAACTGCTGCTGTAACTGAAAAATCCAGTCCCAAAGTTCACACTTTTGTTAGAAATGTTAATGCCACTGAATTTGCTTTTAAGTTGACAAAATTTTCTGAAAATTCCCCAAAATTTGCTGATTACCTGCCGGTTACCAAAGCTTTTATGGGGGTTTCGGAAAATTTCTATGACAATTCTAGCGCCTTAGAAAAATATTCAAAATCTCTTGAAAATATTTGTGCTCCATCAGTTGAAAATTTCAACAATAATAGTCTGCCTTGTATAGCATTTTCAAAGAATTCTTTAACATTCGCTAAATTAGATACACAAAATAATAAAGCACTTAAAACAACATCTACACCAACGGCAACACTTACAGTAGAGGA
The DNA here is from genome assembly GCA_947397855.1 of Thelaira solivaga. NCBI lineage: Eukaryota > Metazoa > Arthropoda > Insecta > Diptera > Tachinidae > Thelaira > Thelaira solivaga. Next base: position 5,273,251 of record OX377612.1, on the reverse strand, counting down.
CTTTAACACAAGTACTAAAATTCCAAACACTGCTCTCACCACGGTTTCAAATACTACTACTATTATCACAGTTCCAAATACTACTACTACTACTATCACAGTTCCAAATACTACTACTACTACTACTACTACTACTACTACTACTACTAATTGTCCAATTAAGGTGGTGGCAATAAAAAATGAAATTCCTTCAAATATTTCTTATATAAATTCTTCTTTCTCTTCTTTACGTACCACAAAAAAATCTTATACAACAGCAAAATATCACCAAAATCAAAAAATCACAACTATTGCAACAACAACAGCAACCACAACAACGACAAATTTTAATCCAGCTTCACCTTTAAAAAATAAAATAATAAATCCACCAAAAGTTTTACCACGACGTTTACCTGTTAACATACCCAAAATAGCAACAACAACAACTGATAATACAACGACTGCTACTACTACTTGTAACACTACTACTACTACTACTACTACTTCCTCCTCTACCATATCCTCCACTTGTTTTAAAGCTTCTTCTATTACTACTACTTCTTGTAATTCTGCCAATGATAATGTTCCAACGCTACGTAGACGTATACCTGGCAATACGATGTATTATGTTTGAATTTCTACTACTTTATATACCCAAGCTTTATTCTCCATGTATGTACTACTAGGTGTGTGTGTGTGTGTAAAGTGTTTTTTCTTTGTTTTTTTTTTATTGTGTAACCACCACCACCACCACCATCATCGCCTGCACTTCTACTACTCTACCACCACCTACTACTACTCCTCTCTTAGAATGTATGTATGAAATTTACATATGTTTTTAACAAAAATGTACTAAGTATAGTTTGTTGAAATACAAACATATTTTTGTAGAGTTTGTAAGTTTTTAAGTTTATTAGTTACAATGCGGTGTTGGTGTAGGCTAAATTATTAATATGCTAACTTAAACTATTAATTTAATTATCTAAATAGGAAAATATTATTTTATGCAGCCCAATCATATGAACATTGCCCAGGAACTTTTTCCCAGGGAATTTTAAGTAAAAATTCTAAAAATAAGAATTTTTTATTCCTACTTAGAGAAAAGTGGCATTTTTATTTATAATTGGGCTGATTATAAAAATATATTTTAGTTATACGAGTAATACAAAATATTTTGAAATTTGTTCTATAAAAGAAAGAACAGCAAGAATTTATAAAAATTTTAATTCATGTTTATGTAAAGAATATACATATCTGGCATCTTTGTAATTAATATTGTACAATGCTGCCAGTGACTATTAAATTTTATGCGAGAGCAATTTACACTTGGAAGTATTTTTACAATTAATGTGTATTTTTGCGGCAAATGATCGACTTTGTAAACTAATAAAATGTAAACAACTGTGTAGCTAACTTATCTATTTTTCAAATAGCTGCTTAAAATGTACACAACATGTTTTATTTCAAAACTAAAAGTTGTTGCACCATTTAGCAACAGCTTGTCTACACACTTACACAATTGTAAAACGGTTTTCATATTGTATTTCTAAAGTGTTGCAGAAAATTATAGGATAACAAATTTTTTTTTTTGTTTTATGTAAAAAAATTTTTTACATTAACAGAATTCACGCTTTGAAGTATTTTTACAATTAATGTATATTTACTTGTTGTCTGCTAATTGTAAACTAATGAAATCTAAACAACTGTGGTGCTAATATCTCCATTTTTCAAGTAGATAAGCTTGTTTTCAACACTTAAAACATAAACAATACATTTTATAGCAAACTAAAAGCTGGCACCCTTTAGCGACAGCTGTTTTACACATTTGTAGAACGTAGAAGAAATGAAGTGTTGTAGAAAATAGTAAGATAGTGCTTTTTTTGTTGTGTGTAAAACATTTTCAATTTATTTGTTTGTTTATTGGACCTTTTTATTTTTACTTAAGAATTTTTATTTTATTAAACTTGAGGTCGTATTGTATAAATTTATTTTTATACCAATATTTCGCTACAACTTTCGTAGCTTCTTCAGGATATAAATATAAATAATGTCGATAAAAAAAAATAAATTTGTACAATACGATCTCAAGTTTAATAAAATAGATATTTTTAAGTAAAAATAAAAAGGTCAACTAAACTAAAAAATTAAATAAAAAAAACTTTTTTACAAAAAAAAATAAAAAAATTAAACTACTACTATTTTCTAAAACACTTCATTTCTTCTGCGTTCTACAATTGTGTAAAACAGCTTTCGCTAAATTTTTACATTTGTACACTCAATACAAAGGAGTTTACACTGGAGCCTGAATCCCGCTATTTATTTTATTTTTACAATTTTACATGGGATACAAGGGACTTTACACTGAAGCCTGAATTCCGCTTTTATTTAAAAGCTACTGCCTGACTACACCAACTAAGTCCATAATGATGTTGCTACCCAAAACGTATAGGGCCAAAATGGGGTATTTAATTTGTAGTAAAATAACAACTTTTTTTAAATCATGCTCAAGCATGATCCAAAGAAGTAATAGCATGAAAGTAAAATACGATTTGAAAAAATGTGTTGCTCTTTTTGAAAGTGCAGACATTTTTTTGTACTAAATAAAAATGAATTAAAATTTTAACAGGTTGATTTCTACATTTTGAATATTTTTAAAAAAAAATTAATAAAAAAAAAATATTTTTAAATAATAAAAAATAAACCATATGCAGTTATTTCTGTTAATTCCTGTGCTTAACCTTGTGTTATTCAGTAACATTAGGACAATAGCATTGTGCTTTATATACATACGCATATATGTGTGTGTGGTACATATCAGAGAACTGCAAAAATAGCATTTTTAGTTGCTTGTGCATAATTAAAAATTTTTTAATTTAGGTAAATATCGTACATAATAATTGATTAAATCATGTTACAGACACGATTAGTAACTGATTGTTTTTATGCTGTTCGACACGTTAGTATCTAAAAAGTAAAAATCAAACAGGCATTAGCATGCATATGCTTTCATTAAAACATTCAATAACATACAAACAAAAACATTGCTATTTTACTTGGCAGTGTGATTCTTGACTTAATGCCTTTTTGCATATTTGTGTGTTTTTGAATGTTTGCATTTTGCTTTTTTTAAATTCAATCGTGTCAAACAGCATAAAAAACAATCAGTTTTTAATCCTGCCTCGAACATAATTTAATCAAATGTTGTTTACAACTTTTTGTGCTTTGAATAAATCATACACCCCAGTTTCAGCTCTCTGGTGCATATTTAAACATGTTAGTTGTTTTGCTAAGTTAAACAGAAATTCATTAAAATTCATTCTTATACATATAATATTAAATAAACATTATATGTTGGCTAAAAACAACATAAAGATATACAAAAAAAATTATGTAATAATAGTAATTTCAGTTTCTATTTATTTATTTCAAATTGAGTTAAAATGTTGTTTTGTCTCTTCATATACACATTTAATTGGCAACATTTAAATTGATACAGAGTGATTTTTAAGAAGGTTTGGTTCTTTAAAAAAATTCAATGTTTTAAAAACAGATTAAATTTTGTTTGCCCAAAACACTTTCACTTAGTATACATACATAAATAAATATAAATAAAAAAATAAATTTGTTTTCAAATATATTTTCAAACAAATTTTTTAATACAGTTGTCTTTTGTTAAAACTTTCAAATTAGGGGCCAAATTACGGCATTCAATAACGAACGAAATTTCCATTTAAATTGTATTGAAATTTCGATTTGCTAGCGAGTGTTGTAAGTTGTTGGCCCCGTATTATATTTTTGTGTGTATGACTGATAGGCTTTTTGCAGAAATAATTGACTCATTAAAGAGTAAAGAATAAAAAATCCGCAAAGCATATCAAATTTAAAAAGTATTTTTTTAAATTGTCGTGCAATTGCTGTTACTTTTATTTTAATTAATTTATTTTTTTTTTTTTTTTTTTGTAAATATAATAAAGTTAGAAAATTTTGCAGCATTCGCCTTATATGCCGGCACATTTAATTTCTCCCTGATTTGCTTAACACAAACAGACAATTCGAAAAAAAAAATCTGTTTATTCATGTCTTGTAAAACGGTAAAAAACCATTACAACACTTATGACTCATCTTACTAAGAGAAAAAGCAAACGGCAACAAAATCACTCTGTATTAAAAATTCCATAATTTTTTATTATTTTTTACATTTTACGATTAATTAAAACATGACTCCTAGTGTTTGTCCTTTTGATTATTAAAAAAAAAAGAAAAAAAAAACCATTCAACTTATGTATTTCTTTTCCTTTTTATTCTTAATTTTTTTCCAGATGTTATTTAAACATCCAACACAACCAATATAACAAAAGAAAAATTTAAAACATAAATTGTGTTTTTAATTGTTATAAAAAATAAAAGAATTAAAACGATGCTAGTGAGCCTAAAGCAAAATCATTTCTCCTTTCCCTGATAAAAAATAAAATACATTCAACAAAATTTAAATGCCAAATTAATATTAAAATATCCATATAATCAACTTTACTATCATTTAACCAAAAAAAGAAAAAAAAAAAAAAGAAAATAAATAAATAAAATAAAAAATTTAAGCCCGGCCAAAAGTAGTTTGAAATTGCAGCTCTGCTCTACTAACCCTTTTTAAATAACGGTATAAGAGCATAAATGTAAAATTATTTAAAAAAATGCTCAATTTATATATTTTTGTTTAATTTATTTACAATTATAATATTCAAGTAAAATTAATTTATAAATTATTTTAAAAAAAAGAAGTAAAATTTGATGTAGATCCTTTTTAAAAGTAAAACCGAAAATTCATGATTCATACATATTTAAGGTAACTAACATACATACATATATATTTTCATATTTATTTGCATATTTTTTGTGTTTATTTGTAATTAAAAAAGAAATTTTATTATAATTTTTGATTTATTAGCAACAAAAAAATGTTTAAAAGATTTGTAGGGCCTTGAACAAAGCGTTATAATTGAAAGTTCTAAAAATACAATTTTAACTTTACATTTTATGTTACAAAATGAACATTTTGCCGTAAACGCATTAAAAAGAAAAGATGTAATGTGGCAACACTTTAGCAAACTACTCAATAAATAATTGTTATAAATCACCGGCAACTTTTTCGGTAACGGTAATAAATAAAATAAAAATAAAACATTTTTGACATACAAAATGCAAAACGCAATAGATTTTCTTTGTGAATTCCTTATAAAGTGTAACAATTTCTGTTTTTTTTTTTAATAAAATAAAAAAAACCAAATAAATTAATTGTGATTATTTGAATAGAATAATTCATATTCTTTAGTCTTGATTCTTAATTTGGTTTAAAAAATAGATACCAACAACTAAAGGTAAACGTTTTTGTTTTTTTCATTAACACTAACCGCACCGACATATATATACCGCTCATTCGACCGGCTACGAAATAATAATTTTCGTAAAAGAAATTTTTAATTTCTTGCAGTAAATAATGAAATTAATTAAATATCATTAAAATAATAAAAAAAACAATTTGTTCAGTCGCTCGGACTTTATTTAAGGGATAAGAAAAGTCTGAAATTTGTTTACTATTCGGTAATAATTTATAATAAAAAGTGCTTGTAAGTCATTTCACTGACACTAATTTTTTAGATTTGTATTGAGACGTTGATTAACAGTTTTTTTTTTTTTTGTAAGAATTATTATTGCACACAATTTAATTCGTTTTTGCAAAGAAGAAAACTTGTGAAAGACTCTGTTGACATTTAATTTATTGAGTGGTAAACAAGCCAGTGAAAATAGAAAAATGAAATAAAAAAAACTTGGTAAATTGATGAATCTAACAATATAAGAAACAAATAATCAGTTTATTATTTTAAATTCAATTTTGACAGCGGTCACTTGGCGTGGTATGGTTAGTGTTAAATAACATAAATTCACCACACTCCTTCAAGCTTAAAGTACACGCTTAAAATATTAAGAGGGAAAAATATCAATTACAAATTCTTTTTTTAAACTTTTTTCTCTTTACTTTAAAATTTTATTACTTTTACATATGTATTTTGCACTGATTTAAATTTATATATATAAAAATCGCTTTATATTCTTTGTCTTATTTAGCAAAAGTAGTTTCTAATATCTAGTTAAAATATATTTTATTTTAAATTATCCACAAAATAAAATAAAAATGTACAAAATGTTTTTCTAGGTTCAGCACCACTTGGTTTCTACACGCCTATAAAAGCACCCATTGATAGAATTTTTCAATTAGGCGTAACACGAGCACCCTCACTTCTAAACAATGATACACCACCACCACCCACAGATACAACAGTAAATGGTAGACCTTTAAATGGTGGCTATAAGGATATTGGTGTTGGTAATGATCGCATTGTAGGCATTTCAGATGATAAGTGTAAACAACAAGTTAATAAAAAAGATGGTATGGCTAATGGTGATGATGATGATGAACCAGAAAGCTTGCAATATATAAAACCAGCTGAAGACGATCTCAATATGGCCTACAGTGAAGGAACACAGAAAACTGATTTATTGTACTGAAGAAAATAGGAAAAAACAACTATTTGTAATTGAAGTTATTATTGTGATTCTTTTTACTCTATATTATAGAACAGAAATGCAAGCACAAGGAGTATGTGTGTGTGCTACATTTTTTTCTCTTTTTTTGTGAGTATTTATCCTAGCAGTTATAAAAAATTAAATTCTATGTATGTTTAAGAATTTTAGTTTATAAATAACATTTTGTAAAGACTTCAAGCCGCTAATTTGGAGTTTAAATAAGATAATGAATGCTTAACTTTAGGCCACTAAAAATTTATTACATTATTATTCTTTAAGAGTGCAACATTTTTTTTTTATAAATTGTTTAGTGTTGTTAAAAAAAAAAAAGAAAAGAAAAACATTTTTTTTTTTTATTTTTTTTTTTTTTTACTAAAAAATTAATTTGGTTTATAAGAAAGAAAAAGTAATAGTTCCCATGAAAATTAAACATTTTTTTCCTGTTTCAGTTTTATATTGCATATACAGTCAGTCAGTTTGCCGTATGGAGCACCGAACAATTTTCTGGACCTTACCATTTCCATAACAGTCATATTTTTGTGGTAAATTAAATGTTAAATTTTGTAAATTTTTTTTTTTTTCATTCAAAATAATTTTATGTAAGCAAACGTGTTATGATTTAATAAATTTTTATAAAATTTTTCATAAATTTAAAATTGATTATACTATATAATAAAAATAAAGCTAAATATTATAAAGGAAACAACATAATTTTTAAAAAATTTTATAATATTTTTTTATTAATAAGAAAAATTTGTATTAAAACTTTAAATATAAAAAATACAGGAAAAGAAATCAAATTAAAAAAAAAATATTTTTATACTTTATTATTCTTTAAATGTTTTGGTGTGTTTTAAATCAATTTAAGCAAACAAATTAAACATGATTTTTTTTTTTAAATACATATTACATATATACATTCATTTTTATACGTTTTAAGACTTATTTATTAATATTATTATAATTATACACAGAGTTAAAAACCATAAATTAAACATTTTAAGTAAAATAAGAAGAAAACAAAAAACGATAATGTTATGTAAAACTTATAAGAAATTAAAAGCAAAAAATATAAAATATATTCAACTTACAATGCATTTATTTAAAAACAAAAATCAAAAATATGAAATTGTACTAAACGAGCTAAAAATCTTAAATGTAAACTTTGTTAATGTGTGTGTTTAAAAAGAATTACTTTTCCAAAGAAAAATCTGACGAATCGAAATACGCAATCGTCCATAGATTGGTACAGTTAAGGTTGCTCTTCTATGGATTTCTACAATGTGTGTGGCGATATCTTACAGCATTTTATGACTGTTATTGAAACCAGCCTTACTAAAGGCATGACACCAGAAACTGCAAAATTTTATAATAATTCGATTTAAATTTTTCTTCTGGTACACATTTGCAGTAAGAAAAAAAGATAAATTTCTTAGAATTCTTTTCAGCTGCTTCTGATCTAACGTTTAAATTTAAGATTAAAAAGCATAAAAAACTCAAATTCAACATAGAGCAAATAATAAAATTATACATACATACATTCATACATATTTACTTTAGTATAAAAATTATATACAACAACTACAGAATTATACATTCAGAAATAATTTTCAACTGAGTAAAATATTACAAACAAAATAAAATAAACGATAATAAAAAAGAAATAAAAATTAAATAAAGTCTTTTAATTTCTAAGAGAGTAAATGCCGTCAGAGAAAGTAACCCAAATCCAGTTAGGTATGGGGACCTAGCAACTTAAAGCTTTTAAATATTGCACACTGGTCAATAACTTTTGCTCATTTTGATAAAAACTAGTATGCGAAAAAATCAGTAATTTTCGCCCAGTATTTTTAGATAAAATAAATTTTCTAATTAACGATAGCGCATTTCCCTCCCTATCACTCAGTGAAAGTTTCATTCAAAAATATTAACCCGTTCAAAAGTTATAGCAAAAAAAGTAAAATGTAGAGAAAAAACCATGTTGCAAGTACAGATTAGAATAATTTTTGGTATTTTTCTTATAACTTTGGAAAGGATCAATATTTTTTAATGAGACTCACCATGTGGCAGAGTGGGAAATGGGCTACATTTCGCTTGAACATTTTTTTTTAAATCGCTTAACGCTTACAAAGTTATAAGCGTTTTTCTAATTAAAACGCTTTTTATGCAACTTGGATGTGGCATGTGGCAACATATGTGGCACGTGGCAGATAGCCCATTTCCCACTCTGCCACATGGTGTAAGTTTTATTAAAAACTATTGTTCCATCTAAAAGTTATAGCAAAAATACAAAATTTAAAAAAAATGCACCTGTCCTATTGTGCGAGAATTCATTTCAAAAAACTTGGAAAAAAAAGTGAAACACCAGGCCAACATAACCAGCAGTAGGTGGATTTTCGGGAAATGATTTTTGTTTTTTTGTTATAACTTTTGAACGGTGGCATATTTTCGCATGAGACTTGCACCATGTTGTAGGGTGGGAAATGGGCTATCTGTTACATGCCACATATGTTGCCACGTGCCACATCTTCTTTAATTGAAAAGCGTTTTAATTAGAAAAACGCTTATAACTTTTTAAGTGTTGCAGCGATTTAAAAAAAAATGTTCGAGAGAACGATAGCCCATTTCCCGCTCTATCACTCAGTGAAAATTTCATTCCAAAATGTTAACCCGTTCAAAAGTTATAACAAAAAAAGTAAAATGTAGAGAAAAAACCGTGTTGCAAGTACAGATTAGTCTAATTTTTAGTATTTTTCCTATAACTTTGGAATGGATCAATATTTTTTGAAGAAACTTTCACCATGTGGCAGAGTGGGAAATGGGCTACATTTCGCTTGAACATTTTTTCAAAATCGCTCCAACGCTTACAAAGCTATAAGCGTTTTTCTAATTGAAACGCTTTTTATTCCACTTGAATGTGGCATGTGGCAACATATGTGGCATGTAACAGATAGCCCATTTCCCACCCTACAACATGGTGAACGTCCCGTGCAAAAATATATAACCGTTCAAAAGTTATAACAAAAAAACAAAAATCATTTCCCGAAAATCCACCTACTGCTGGTTCTGTTGGCCTGGTGTTTCACTTTTTTTTTCCAAGTTTTTTGAAATGAATTCTCGCATAATAGGACAGGTGCATTTTTTTAAAATTTTGTATTTTTGCTATAACTTTTAGACGGAACAATAGTTTTTAATAAAACTTACACCATGTGGCAGAGTGGGAAATGGGCTATCTGCCACGTGCCACATATGTTGCCACATGCCACATCCAAGTTGAATAAAAAGCGCTTGAATTAGAAAAACGTTTATAACTTTGTAAGCGTTGAAGTGATTTTGAAAAAATGTTCAAGCGAAATGTAGCCCATTTCCCACTCTGCCACATGGTGAAAGTTTCTTCAAAAAATATTGATCCATTCAAAAGTTATGGAAAAAAACCTAAAGTAGAGCAACCTGAACTTGCCATATGCTGAAGGTGCTTGTCTCGACTATCTATAATTCGCCGCAAATAAATATTTGACGCCTAAAAGTATACTTTAGAATATTTACTTTTTGTTTTATAGATATTATCCAATTCACAATCCACATATACAAGTGGTTGCTGATTATATTTATTTATACATTTTCATAAGTATCTATCTATAATAGATAGGTATTTAATGCTTTAGATACAATTAATAAGCCTTCGTGCAACTTTTGTAATTCAAGTGATCTAATCAATTATGCAAAATATTTTAAAAAAAATTTGTTTTTCTACTTTTATAAACGATTTGACCGGCTGGGTTTACAAAAGCAACGTATAATTTTTATTATAAAATGGCATTAATTGAAATATCCTACTTTTTCTGTCATCAACAATTGATATTTTGTTGTTTTGATTAACCAGAGATAAAAATCGTAATGTTAGTTTCTTTATTATGACCTGTGTTCTTTTCTTACTGGTTAACAGCTAGACAATACATACAGCTTGATCGGTGTGCGAGTTCCTGGAATTTAAATTGTAATATTTAGTGAGTAGTTGTATGTATGTATATATCATAATAAATCAATCTTTAACTTACTTGTATAATTTTTTTATTTTTTACCATGGTTAAAGGCTTAAGAACATTAGCATTCCTAAGCCATTTCACAAATGAAATTGTTTTTTTTTTTTTTTAATTTCAGCTTTAAGATTTTATAATTTCTATGAATTAGCTATATTTAAATTACAGAATTATAGCTATTTGCGTTACTGGTGGCCGTTTCATGATTGTGGCAAACCAAGTTTTCAAGAGGTAGACTATAATACCATTGTAGTTTTTGATGTTCTTGAGCACAGACGAAAGGTTTTTATATGCAAATTCAGTTTAGGACTCGTTGGTTTGTCAATTTTCAGCAAATCAAATGACTGCCTAAATTATTTTCTATAGCTCCCAAAAACTGGTGAAACATCAGCAAATAAAACGATGATTATTATACTTTTTGCTGCTTGTTTAAGACTGGTTACTTAGCTAGTACTAACATTTTGGCTTTCCCTTACTCCTGTAGCTGAAGTCTTGATGTATGCCCTTTTAAAAATATGTAAAAAAATCCTGCTATATACAAAAAAAATCAAAATAATTTAAACAAGCATCGGCAATTTATCACAAAATAGTAACGTTACTTTTATTAAATCATTTTTTTTTATAAAACTTAACGCGCAACGTACTCTCGAAATAAACTAAGCACATGTATCACACACAAATATTACAATTCTTATTGATATATATATGTATTCTTATGATATCACTAATAACGTTACCAGATGGATAAACAGCGCTTAAAACAAAATTTTATATCATAAAACTTCAGTGTGGCAATAGCAATTACATTTTCCAGCTTTTCATAAAAAACTTGTAGTTCTAAATGCGAACACCGTGATCCATTTTTGGCTAGCATTCCACAAGATAAAAGCAAAAAACACAATTTTTAGCAAATTTTGTAATATGTAAAAGAGAATTTAGGTATGACCAATTCCTTCAACAACCGGCTGCTTCAGATCAATTTCTAATCACAATAAAGTATATTCTGTCGCACAGTTTTTACGTTTTGCTTTAAATATAATATTTTACATCAAAACCTTTTAAAATATGAATAGTAAATTTTAATACTTAAATTCTAACACCTATAAAAATATTAAAAATTATAGGTGCATATTTACAATTTCACAAGCACAATCTTTTTTTTTATAGAAAAATGTTAAATTTTTTAAATATTACCACCATGTTTTGTTATTGTTACTGTTGCCATTAAGCGGATCTGCTTTTATATTATCTCCTTCGCATTCCTCTATTAAATCATCAAAGTCTGTGGTTCGATCGTGTGGACCAATGGATTCCTTATCACTTTGTTCAATTTGAGTCAAATGTTCTTGTAATATTTTAAGAATATCTATTTTAGCGCTTAGTTTGCGTATATCGGGCATTTGACGTAAGGTAGGCACCAGCGATAGACAAAATGATATATCACCTTCCCGTATCTTAAATGTGGGATTTTTAGAGACATCTGCTTTTTGCAATACATCAAAATTTTGAATAACAGTTTCCTTTTGTGAACGCGTTACTAACGGAGTTGTGGAAGGGTGTTTATTTTGCTTATTCTTTGGTATATTACTTGCAGCAGCCATTGATTTAGTTCGAAGCTTTTTCTCTACAGTTATACTCTCTTTTTTGTTCTTAGACTTGAGAAATTCTTCCATATCAATATCAGAGTCATCATATTGTGATACCCTTGTTGCATTCACAGAGTCCAATGATTTATTTTGGCGTTTTTTAGGCGGTTGTTTATATCCAATGTAAGGACGCACAAACTCCATTTCATCGTAATATATATATTTACGCTTTTTGTTCGTTTCACCAGCTTCCAACAGTTTGACCTCACGATAAAAGTGGTCTCTAAGGTTTTTCCATTTGTTGTTAATTTCACTAACTAAAAAAGTAAACATATAAATAAAAAAAATGCAATGTTTTATGGAATTCAAAGTAATAACCTTTCTCTTCCTTTTGCTCTGCTGTATACCATTTCCACTCTTCTTGTGGCGTCAAGCATTCCGCAACTTCTAGGAATAATTGTTGCCTGTGCTCTTTCCTTGGAGTTTCTAAAGCCGCTTTGTTGTAGATTCCCGGCCTGATTTTAATTTCTCTAATTAAATCTACCGGAGTAAAACCGCTCATTTTCAACGTCATACCACACTTTTTTATTAATTTAAGTTTATTTTTTCAGTCAATTTCTGAAAATATTTTCGCAAGCGTTAAAAAATCGTCAGGTAAGAATATAAACAAAGCAACAAAAACTAAAAAATAATGCTGCCAGATATAATTATACAAGAGAACAGAATGAGAAGAAATGAAAAACGGGATAATAAAAATATTTAAGAGTGCACTCATTGTTACAGCTGATTAATTATTTCTTGTCAAAACGAACAAAAAATATATATTTAAGTTTTTATGATGCTACGAAAACTGTTTACCAAGGCGAATTCATACAAGGTGATATCAAGAAAGCAGCTGTGCGCTTAAAAGTTTTCTTGACTTGTCTTAGTTGTTACATATATGGTCAAAGTGTATGAGCCATATCTGTCTTTTTTGACAAGCCAAGAAAATTTTAAAAACAGAGATACTTCATGATTTCACATTATATGAATTCGCCTTGCTGCTTAAAATAAATAGTTGTTATATGCGTTAATTGGATTGAAAAAATATGTTTTAAAGTATCGAATATATGAGCTGATATTTCTGAGAGGTGTCAGGGTTAATCTTACTAAAGTTACCGTCAACTTATTTTTTTTAAGTGGACTTATACCACTTTCAAAAATAGCAGCTCATATTCGGTACAATTTTTACTTATTGTTGGCTTAATTCAAATTTATTACCTTAAATCTCATTATTAATATTTATATGTACCAAATTTCGAGTATCTGAAATGGGTAATATAAAGTAACCTGAATAATGACACACATATTTCATTTTTAAATAGCGCACATGTTACCACCACACTTTGGAGTTATTACTATCATCACATTCTTCTATCAGATCATCATTATCCGAGTTCTGCTTAATGTTAATATTGTTTATATTATGTTTAAACTTAGACTTATTCTCAATACTTTCAATTTCAGTCATATTTTTCTGCAGAACTTTTAGAATATCAATTTTTGCACTTAGTTTGCGTACATCGCTCATTTTATGTAATGTGGGCACCAACGACAAGCAAAAGGAAATGTCGCTTTCACGGATATTATATTTTCGATTATTAGCATTATTTGATTTCTTAACAATATCAAAGTTTTCAATAAGACATTCTGTTTTATTAAGCACTTTTATTGACGAGGTGCTGGAAGAGGGTTTATTCTGCTTTAAATTTGGTGTTTTTCTAATGGCAGGGATTGTTTTAGTACTCAAAATTGTTTGTGTTTTCTTCTTTTCTCCTACTACTTGGTTCTTAGGTGCAAAAAATTCTTCCGTATCGATTTCTGTGTCATCGTAATAGCATTCTTTTAAACTGTTCACTGAGTCTAGAGATTTCTTTTGGCGTTTGTTAACAGGTGGACATTTATAGCCGATGTAAGGACGCAAGAATTCCATTTCATTGAAATGCACATATTTCCGTTTTTTGTTATTATCTCCGGATTCTAATAGCTTAACCTCTCGATAAAAGATATCTCTAAGATTTCGCCATCTACGGGACACATCACTTACTAGTATATTAGATACAAATATGTTAAGTAATTATAAAACTAGGATTTCAACAGTTTACTTCTCATTTCTCGTTCCTCTTCTGTACAGCACTGCCATTCTTCTGGTGGCGTCAAACGTTCACAAACTTCTAGCCACAATTGCAGCTTATGTTCCTTTCTTGGCGGTGCTAAAGCACATCTGTTGTAAATGCCTGGTCTAATTTTAACTTCATTAATTAAAGCTGTTGTATCAATACCGCTCATTTTCTATGTTTCCCACACCTGTTATTGGCTTTTTATTTAAAATTGTTAGTCAAATTCTTAAATTTCCAATTTGTGCGAACTTAGTTACAAAAAGTCACCAATAAAAATCCAAGCAAAGCAAATGAGTGCTGCCAGAGCGATATTAAAAGTCAAAACAACAAAACACCTCGTCGGAATTGGTAATTGTTTATGATACTTGGACATATTCAAATTTTTTGACCATTAAACTAGTTTGTTGATTTTATTAAGTTTGTTACTATTCTTTACAGTATTTTTTCAACACTTTTTATTTTTTGTTTTCATTTTTTCACTTTATATGTATTCTAAACATAAACTTAACTAATATTTTACTTATATATTTTCAATTTTCATTAATTTCTCTTGGGTTAAGTCCACCAGGCTTTATTATTACCATTATTTCCGTTTAGAGGATCATCATGCTCCTCATTTTTTATAATAACACCTTCTTCGTATTCTTCTAAATGATCTTCGGGCATATCTTCATCAACATCAGCATTCTGTTTAATGCTACTCATGTTGTGGTTATTGGACACGTTAGCCGCGCCAGCCAAATTTCTGCGTTCAATGTGATCTATATATCTGTGAAGAGTTTTAAGAATTTCTATTTTAGCCCTAAGTTTACGGCCGTCACCCAGTTTTCGTAAAGTGGGTACTAGCGACAGGCAAAACGAAATATCACCATCACGTATTTTAAAACTTGCATTAACAGAGCTTGACGTCTTTTTTAAAACATGTACATTCTTGGGAAGAGGCTCCTTATGTGTACGATCCACAATGGGACAATTATTGGGGGTCTTACTTTGTAAGACCTTTGCTGTGGGCTTTATGATACGTTTTGATTTACGTGCCTCTGCACTTATTAAGTTACAAACAGTTGATTTATCCTCTTCGACACTATCGCTGGACTTAAGAAAGGAATCCATATCAATGTCTGTGTCGTTATCTGCACAGTCATCTGTATCGTCTAGTGACTCCATAGAATTGCTGCGTTTGCTTATACGTGGTAGTCGTAGGCCTATAAACGGACGCATAAATTCCATTTCCTTAAAATATATGTATTTTCGCTTTTTATGTGCCTCACCAGCCTCTTCTAACTTCACATCACGGTGGAAGTTGTTCCTTATGTGCTTCCATTTACCTGCAATTTCGTCAACTGCAAACAAAATCTTTCAAAAAACATTTTTTACTTTTCAATTTCAATTTACTAACCTCTTGCATCTTTTTCCACATCGGTAAAGCTCTCCCAATCTTCAGATGGTGTCAAACGCTCCGCCACTTCTAGCCACAATTTATGTTTATGTTCTCGGCGCGGTGGAACCAACGCATCTCTGTCATAAATACCTGGCCTAATTTTAATTTCATGTATTAATTCTCTTGCATTAACACCACTCATTTTAAAAATTACTATGCCACAATTTTTATTTCTGATTTAGTTGATTTTTTAGAATTTTTTCTAAATAATTGTTGTTCTGATAAAAATTGGCATAAAAATGCCATTTACTGCATGAAGATATAAACAAAATATACAAATGCAGTGATGCCAGCAAAATTTTCTAAAAATACCTGAATAAATAATATAAGTCGTTTATTTCTTTCACTTAAAAACAATTACCTGTTCTACAAAATAAACTCACAAAGAAAGGAAACATTCTGCAGGGTGGCATCACTAACAGGCAAAGCAACTCTGTCTTGTCAGATTAATTGTGATTTATGGTTTCGTTAAAATTAGTTTCTTTCACTTCCTTTAAATAAGGTACTTCCTTTATATAGGACATTACAAACGAACAAAATACTGAAAATTTACTAAAGGTTTTTAACATTCTTTTTTGATGTAGGGTTCTCCATTAACCAATTGATACTTATGTATGTTTTTAACAGAAACAAAGAGTAATAACCATTACATAAACATTTTTATCGTACCAAGCCTCTGCCCTTTCTTAAAGTTAAAAAAAATTGGTATAATCGCATTAGGCTGATCGGGACCTATAGGAGTCTAGGAGGTTTTTACTAAATTCTTTTCCTGCATAATGTATTTGGTGTTTTAAATATATACCTTGAAAGTATTTTGTATAAAAAAAGACATCTATTCATATCTCTCCAGCTTTATTAAACTAAGTTGTAATCTTTATTTTGTTAATTTAACTTTTATTTTTGTGTTTAATAACTACCACCAGGTTTTGCTGTTCCCTTCAGTAGCATTTAAAGGATCATCGTGCCGCTCGTGTTTGATAATAATAGAGTCCTCACATTCCTCTAAATGATCTTCTGGCATATCTTCTTCAACGTCTGCTGCTTGATTTATAGTAGAGCTAGTTTGATTCACATTTGCTTGTGCATTAACATTTCTGCGGTTGTCTTCGTCAATGATTCTATCCAGAATTTTCAGAATATCTATTTTTGCCCTTAGCTTTAAACTTTCACTCAATTTTCTTAATGTGGGTACAAGAGAAAGACTAAATGAGATGTCACCATCACGTATTTTAAAATGATTATTTGTAGCAATGCTCGGTTTCTTTACTGAACTGATATTCCTGTTAGCTGATGAGCCTTGGCTGCCTGTCGCAGAGTTTGAATTGATTTTATTTTGTGGAGTTCTAGTTGATGATTTTATGAGACGACTCGATTTATGTGGTACTTCTGGACTGCTAGCATCTTCCATTTTGTACTCACCATCTTCTTCAACATTTTCCCCACACTTTAGAAATTCTTCCATATCCATGTCGGCTTCATTTTCCATATAATCTGGGTTATTGTCTAGCGACTCTCTAGATTTGACATTTTTGTTGAAAGCTACCAATTTATATCCAACAAAAGGACGCATAAATTCGAGGTCATCAAAATATATGTATTTACGCTTCTTATGAGCTTCGCCGGCTTCTTGTAATTTTATCTCACGATAGAAATGATCCTTTAAATGTTTCCATTTGGTAGAGATTTCATCCACTATAAAACAAAGATGTTTATTTAATAGTTTTTAGTTGTGAATATTTAGCAAATACATACTCCTGGCTTCTTTTTCTACATCAGTGTAGGTGTCCCAGTCTTCTGGTGGTGTCAAGCGTTCCGCAACTTCCATCCATAATTGATGTTTGTGGTCGCGTTTTGGATGTACTAGTTCCTCCCTATTGTAAATACCTGGTCTCATCTTGACTTCTTTAATTAAATCTTTAGGATGAAAACCGCTCATTTTCGAAATTGCCTATTTTGATAATTAAACCGTGTTTTAAAATTTAGTAGGTTTTTCAGCTTATTTACAAAGAATTCCACAAGTTTTTGTTTAGCGTTGATAAAAACGCCATTTAATGCAATAAAATTGTGAAAAATACGAAACAATGACATAATCAATATTGCCAGATAAATGAAAACTGCGCGAAGAAAGTACTTTATTAAACAACAGGGTGATACATAGACAATAACAGAAATTATATTTCATTTTAAGAAAAGTCAAATAAAGTTACTAATAAGTGTTATTTAAAAAATTTTTCGTGCTCTTTAATTGTAATATTAATGAAAATTTTTCAAGCTTCAGGTCTTTACTTTTATATAAATATACACAAATCTAATAGTTTTATTGGCAATATTGCCATAAAAATGTGATCCTATGAATTATTTGTCTAAGTAAATTTAAATATACAATAATTACATTTTTAATAAAAATGGTACAAAAAGCTAGAAATAAAGATTTTAAGCTTGAATAATTTTTTAATATAAGTATGTACATCGGATATTGGCATTTTCGTTCAACTATGGATTTAGTGAGCCTGCTAATTTTGATTGCATTTTTGCCAAGTAAATATTTTTATAATCGCATCTAAATTCGTCAAAGTTTTAAATAAATTTGAAGGTAATAATTTGTTAACATATTTTATTTCATATGCATACATATTTAATTTTTGTTTTTTAAGCAGATAACATACACTTGCATACGTACATATATATTTCCAATTAGTAATGATTAGTATATTTAAACTTGTAATTGATTTTATTAATTTTTATTAAATGATTTGATAGGAATCATTTCCCAATTAATATTCCTCTAAAGTGGGCACAATTAACATTTCTGCTATAGTTACATGTAAAGGGGATTCCAAAATAAACTTTACAGCTCTGGCTACATCCTCAGGCTGTAAAGGATAACAATTGTCTGGCAAATTCTCTAAGTGTGACGGTTTCCGTTCATAACTGCCGAAATTAGTAGCTGTAATGCCAGGACTAATGGACTATAAATTATAGATAATATAATACAAAAAAACCGATTTAAATATTATGAGAAAAGAAAACCTTACCGACAAACGCACTAATTTATCCTTAGATAATTCTCTTCTTAGTACTTCATTGGTAGCCCTTAATGCATGTTTAGCTACAGGATATAAATTGAAACCACATGCTGGAATATGTGGCATTACACAGTGCCCTAAAAGACTGCAAGTATTAATAATGTGACACTCTTCGCCATCAGCCATGGATGCTTTCATTAACTTATATGCTTCTTTAGTAGAAAACACAGCTGCCATAAGATTAACATCCATTACACGCTTAAGAGATTCTTCATTGTTATCATCCAGTATTTTGGAAAATTCACACATGCCAACATTGTTGATTAAAACATGAATCTTTTTAAAATTTGTTGATATCCACAGAAAGGCAGACTTTAATTCATCTAGCGAGATCAAATCACATTGTTTTTGATGAAATAATGTAGCTTGTTGTTCATTCATTTCTTTTCTTATGTCATCTCTACTTTTAAGGACTAGAGATAGATCAATAACTATCATGTTTGCTTGTACAAGTTCATGGGCTATTGCCCAGCCTATACCAGAACTTGCACCCGTAATTACAGCAACTTTTCCAAGCCAACGATCCATTTGTGTTGTGTTAATAGCAGAGAATGACTAACTTGTGATCTTTATATGCATTAATAATAATACGTATTTATTCTCAATAAAGCAAAAATGTTCGTTTATTTATGCGATACTTGAATGCGAATACATATATGCATAGTGCATACATACTACATACAAGATTAAATTTTATTTAATGTGATAAAAGGTGTATCGGTTAAGCTGATTTGTTTTGTATAAAGATAATTTTTTCGACTTTACGCCCAACAAATTTTAAATCTTCTAAATATATACTTTTTTCTATGCGAATTCACTTCTCAGCAACTAATTTTTTGTGCATATTAATGTACTTGTCTTTTTATCTATTAGATCGCATTTTATGCAGTGTGAATTTCATACTTGGCTTTGTATAAGTGATTTTCAAGTTTGTGGGCAATATATGGGTGTTATTAAGGTTGAGGGGTAAGAAAAACATATTAAATCTGAGATAATTGAGAATATTTTAGAGATTGTTCTTTCTAATTTTGTCTATTTCATAAACAAACAAAATAATACTGAGGCTTTCACGTCAACAAAACTCATAAGAGTAGTATCAAGCAAAACTTGTATTGAGATTTTTAAAGAAAAATTATAGCCTAAAAGCCTTTCAATCGTATTAATGTTGATAACTAAAAACAAAACAAAACTAAACTTTGCTAGATTTGGCTTAAACAGTTTATCGGTATCAAACAAAAAATTAAAATTCCAATTTAGACTCTAAACCAACAGTATTATGCAACTGAAAAAATAAACACAGATTAGGATTTTTAAATAATTTATTTGTCTTAAATATAAAAGAAATTCTGTCAGAAGTTTTGGACATCAAATATTGACCTTAATCTAAAAAGTTTATCAAGTTAAGCGTTATCAGAAGTAGTACAAGCTCCTTCCAATGACACGCTAATGTAAAATTTGTCGGTTTTCTTTTAATTTTGTTTTTTTGCCAAGCTAGCAGTTTCTTAAAGCAAAGCTGCTATGAATAAGAAAATGCTGGTTTCATTATTTCAAAACTTTTATTATTTTTAATATTAAATAGTTCAACAAAATACTTTAATTAATAGTTAAATTTTCTCTAATATTTCTCCGCCGTTGGTACCATCAATAGTTCAGCAATTGTTACATGTAGTGGTGTACCCAATATGAATGTGATACCTTTTGCCACATCTTCGGGCTTGAGTATATCCTCACATTCTGGCAAATTATTCAAGTGTTCTGGCCTTTCACTCTTGGCACCCAAATCAGTTTCAGTTAGACCGGGACTAATACTCTAAAAATATGTAAGGAAATACGATTGTTAGAAGATACGAAATATATTTAGAAAACTTTAAGATTAAAAAAAAATATTAGTTATCAGTTCTAATGAAAATATATCGGTTACATGATTATTTTTACAAAAAAAATTATCGTTTAATATAAATTAATGTTTCTTTGATTAACTTCATGATATTCGTATGAAAAATATTTTAGTCTCTCATTATAATAAGTACTCAGTAGGGCTCACTAATGCTACTTGAATCATCAGTGAATTCAAACACATTAAAATCGTATATTTTTTATCGATCAACAAAATTTGCCATAGAAAATGCAACTGTTAATTTTTTTTTTTTTATCAATTTATACTTGGTTTTTAAAAATTTAATTTATCAAATTTTTGTTAACTAATTTGGTTTTCTCAAATGAAAATTTATTTTAATAATTTATTTAATTATTATGGTTTTAAGCTTAAAAAGCAAATCATTTCAATTATAAAAGATCAACGAAACATTTTGTTAGAATTTGGCCATTAGCTTAAAAAACTAATTGCTTTTTTGCAATTGAAAAACTTTTATAACATAAATTAAATTGTGAATGTGTTTGCGTATGTGCTTTATTGTAATTATGTAGAAACTTACCGATAAGCGTAACAATTTATCTTCAAACATTTCTCTACGTAACACTTCATTGGTGGCCCTCAAAGCATGTTTAGCTACCGGATATAAATTGAAACCACAGTCTGGTATATGTTTGGGCACCATATGACCCAGTAGACTATTAACGTTAATCACGTGACACTCCTCTCCAAATGACATGGCTTTCTTCATTAATCTATAGGCTTCTTTGGTGCAATATATTGAGCCCATCAAATTGATATCAATCATACGTTTGAGAGCCTCATCATTGCCAGCATCTAAAAGTCGGGAATATTCTATCATGCCAGCATTATTGATAAGCACATGCATGCGTTGGGCAAACCTTTGCTCCAGCCAATGGAAAGCGGTGCGTAATGAAGGTAAAGATGTGAGATCACATTCTCTTGGAAAGAAACGCTCTTGTTGGCCTGGTGGTAACTGTAATTTCAAATCCTCCATGTGTTTTAGTTTACGTGCTAAGCCAATAACTACCATATCGGCTTGCAAGAGATGTTGGGTAATAGCCCAACCAATGCCAGAACTGGCACCAGTAACAACAGCCACTTTACCACGCCAACGTTCCATTATTATTAATTAATTTAAAAGTAACTGCTTATTAATATCAAAATTGTTTTAATTATTTATTTATTTTTTGGTTTCTAACCGTTTCCTTTTATTAGATGTTTAACGTTTGAAAGTACTTTCCGTACTAATGGTAATTTTAAGCCTGCGCTTAATGTATTATTTAATTTTTATGTGTAATACACATTTTTGTTTGTAATAATGCTACCAAACAATGTTGTTATTGTTGTTAGATTTTAATTTTACTGTCTAAAAACATTGAACTCAAGTTAAACTGGTTAAACTTTTGTATTAATTTTATTGACTTTTAAGTTTGATACAAATCTAATGCATTTGTATACTGGAGAGGAGAGGGGGAAAGGCTTAAGTACTTGTACTAAAATTTTAGAACATGCTTTGGTTTGTGTTTTAAGTGATTCATTAAAATTTGGTTTAAATTCAATTTGTAGCGGTTAATGAACGTGTATTTTTGAACTGATATTTTTTGCATGTTATTTTGTAACAAGTTTTGTGACCATCAATCAACACAATAATGAAAATAAGAGAAAGTATAACATTTTTAAATTTCTTATAAAACACATATGTATGTATATACAAAATTATAAATACAAATGCAGTTATATACATAGTACATACACTTATAAAGGTATTTATGTACATATCCGACAAAAATTTCAAACAGAAAAAAATTTTGTTATAAAAAAAAAAATTATTTCTTTACTTTTATATGTAAACTGCTTACGAACTTCTAATAGGTTACAAAAATTTAAGCAAAATGAATCACATACTTACTATTATCCTTAAATTTAAATCGCTACTTCATTAGCAGAGTACCACCACAATGTTTGTTTTATGATTTTCTAATTTTGCTTAGAACCGTTTAATCTCAATTTCATAGTAATAAGTTCGTTAATATTCTAAAAAGTCAGTCAATTTACTCTTTTATATATAAAAATTTAAAAACAAAATGCTTTACTTTACATACTTATGTAGAGTATCTTTGCAAATTTTTTATTATTTTTTTAGGTTTTTTGGTTTTTTAAGAAAAGAACAGGCCAGTGTTTGTATAAAACACTGAATTGAATCTGGTCCCTAACTTTGACAAAAAATTGACAAAAATATTTAAATTTTATGAAAATAATATATTATAGTGAGCGACTTGACTTAACTTTTATATTTGCATAAGCAAAAGTTTCAATTATAATAAAAATAAAACATAAGTGTATTTTAAAATTACAGAATTTGCTTAAAAAGTTTTTTAATATTTTCTTTAAAAATTTTTTTTTTTTTTGAAAAAAAGCTCTTTAACTATTTACTGCCAAATATAAATAAAAATAAATTGTATTTAAATTTAAGCTTTTGCATTGGAATTCGAAATAACTAATTGAAAGAATATGAGATACAGGAAGAAAAAAATCCTACATTTTTGTTTATTTTTTCTTAACAAAATTTACACTTCCATGCCTTCATCGGAACGTTTACCTTGCTTGTTAAGAGCCTCCTCATTGGTTAGCTTAGTCTTTTCTGTTCTCGTGTGCCACACAAGAATATCCTGGCAGTTATTAGCTAAGGGTTGCAATTCTGAGCGTGTTGTTAGGTGTCTTAGAATTTCACTTTCTTGATAACCACGTTGTACTTCATAACTAAAAACAGCCTGTTGAAATTTAAAAAATAAATCAGTGCTTATGGCAAAGCCAGCCATATCAATAGGAAAAGGCCTTTCTGGTCGCCAAGCAGCATTAAAACTAATAACTTCTTTTGTTTCTGCATTAAGTATTGGTTTCTCCACCATAAGGCCACCCACCAGACCCACCGGCCAAACACCCACTTTGCCTTTTTCCAATTTAGACATTTCGGCAAATAATTCTATGCTATAGGAATTGTCATCGTCCATAAAATATACTATGCTATGTTTATCTGGATTGGCATTAGAGCGTATCCATGTTAAAGCTAAATTTCTCTGCTCAACACCACGGGGCTTAATCCAATTTGGATCATTATGTTTCAGCTTAAAAGCTGCCGGTGTTTTAGTATTAAGTTGAGTGGAACGTTGAGTTAAGCCAGCCCTTTCTAAAAGATTTCTTACTAATGGGGTGGTAGTTTCAGAGTCTTCTATTAAAATCCAATGTAAATTTGGTACTAGCATGAATACGTGTGATAATCTAAAATTACAAAAGGGTAATAAATATATAAATTTATAGAAATTCTTGACACTTTTTTTTCGTTATTCCATCAACCAAATTGCAATGCAATGTTGAAATAACTTTTATAGCTTCTTTATCTTTATAAACGCACCTCGTTAGTTCAGCCTTTTGATGTGGCCTGGCATAGGTGGGTGTTATACAATATATTGTAGGCAGTTCTTCATCTTGTTGCTTAGCATACATTGCCTGTAAATAGGCTGGTCCCTGACAAAATCTTTTGCCATTGCGATGTACAATTAATAGAATCACTAGAAATACTATTATTAATACTAAAACTTGTCTTGGTTTTATGCGTTTTTCAGTCATTTTTCTATCTAGGTATGCATGTAGTGATTTATTAAAAGTATGTACATATAAAACTACTGATAAACTTGTATTTGTTTTTTGTGTTGCAGAAAAATAAAAATTAAAAAATAATTATATGTACGTGCAAAAACTATTTCGTAGACAAAAAAGTAAACAAAGTTTTGAGCAAAACCAGTAAAAAAAAAATAGAAGATGAAATGTCAAAAGGCCGTATGAAAAGAGAATATTTTGCCTTGCCACATGTCGTTATTGTACTGAGAGAGAGTTCATATAAATAAAAATAAAACAGTTTGAAAATCATAGTTGTGAAGAAAAATCAGTTACTGGAAGAATTGCGCCAAAAATTAAACAAGTGGCAATAATGAACAGTTTAGAAAGCGTCGTTGAGTTAAAAAAATTGCTGGTGTGAAGAAAAGTTAAAGTGTAAAAGTGCGTATAAAATTAAAAAAATAATCGGATTTATTCATCGAAAATTGTTTATAATTGCGACACACGCGGTATTCGAGGTATGTTATAAGAATAATTAAGAAAATATAAGAGAAATATCTATCAAATATTAAACACTTGTAATGCAGCTTTTTGCCATTTTTTAACACACTTAGCCATACAGATTAACAGTCCGCCGGTCAGTTGTGATAATGAATTTGATCATTGCTGCACGGAAAAATGTAGCATGTATGCCGTTATGCTAGTGGAAGCCTAGGAATATAAAGTTTTTTATATGTAGGCGCTAAAATTTTTTAATAGAAAAATCAAGGTGCTCTTGCCAACTGCTGTATAGAGACCGCGTGGTACGTTGGTAAAATTTGTTGCTTAATTCGCTTGTTTTTTTTAATTTACACCTGATTTAGCAGCTCGCTATCAGCAGCTGTAGCTGATAAAGCTGCTTTTTCCGACTGGGTAAAATCTGGCCTGCAATCCTGTAACACTCTTCATTTCCAAGTCACTAGTTCTAAAATTTTGTATTTTGTTTCATAATTAATTAAAAAACCACTTGATATTATTATAAAGTCGGGTTTATGAAGGAGAATTATTTGTTTTTGGGTAGACTTTCAAACTGAAATTGTACTGTAAGCTGAAAAAGTCGTGCAACATATAACTTATCGGTACATAAATACTCGTACATCTGTTTTAACTTAAAGTCTAACTAGAAGCTGCTCATGGGACCTACAAAAACACAAACTTTAACTATTAGTAATTTTTAATAATGATCTTCATAATGATAAATCTTTTAATCGGCTAAAACCGATTATAGGGCGTTTAATATGCTTTAATACGTTCTTATGTATTTGTCAGTTACGCGGTTGGTTGGTTAGCTTACGTGGCGGCCTAACGGTCTTCAATTAGGATCGCAAGATCCCCAAGACTATATAGCAATAAAGTGACCTAGTTCCAACGCGTGATATTAACATATCTAAGAAGGTCACCTAACCTTCCTTCCAGTTACGCGCCACATACTGGACAGGTTTTGAACACATGACACATGTGTATGTAACTTTGATATGATTTTATTTAAAATTATAATTAATAATATCAGCATATCTGTTGCTGAATGTTTTTAAATAGTTTTAATTTACTCAGTTATTTTATTTAAGTACAATCTACCAGATGTTTTTGTTTAAACTAAATTAAAATTTAATTGGATTATTATACTTGCCATTGTTTGTGTGATTTTTAAAGTTATTTATTAAAAATAAAAACAATATAACAATAACTTGCCCAGCCCATAGTACATAACGCCAATACCTACCTTAAATTGATTTATGTATACAGTAGACTGTCGATAATTTGAAATTCAAGGGTCCACAGAAAAAGTTTAAAATAGTCGATATTAACAAGAGTTCACTTTTAAATTTTTTATGTTAAAAAAAAAAGTCGAAGTGGTGGCGCATAGAAATTAAATCGAACTATTTGAGTTTTTTGTTGCTTTTAAAGAGAAAACATCTTGACATTACTGGTTCAAATTATATAGAATTTTTATTCTAAAATATAGCAAGCTAAAAGAATTCATATCAAGAATAATGAAAATATGAGATTAAACGAAATTCTGCACATAAAATTAAAATTTTCTGCGCATGTAGCACAAACGACGTCACGCAATGTGTTCCTATTGGCCAATAATTTACAGCTAAATAAGAGAGATTGAGAGAAATGTATTATTTCTTCAAACAGTGTACAATCTACGTCATCTAACAGGTAATCATGCGCATTTCGTAATCCTGTATTTCTATCATATCATTGGCGTTCAAGTTGCCATTAAAATAATTTCAAATTATTACAGGGCTTTGTTTCAATGTTTTCAAAAGGACTCTAGAAACAGTTAAACATAAAGAGAGAGATTTAAATTAAAGAGTTTCACATTAACAATAGTCAACTGTAATTTCAAGCAAAAAAAAAAATCGTTTCCTTTTTTTTAGAAGTTATTTATTGGTTTTTTGTTGTTGTCGGTTTTTTTCTGTTTGCAAAATAAAAAGGCTACAATTGTTTTAAAATTTTTTTATTAGGTTTTTGTAAAGATTTATTATTATAATTTTTTGCTTTTATATTTTGTCATGAATATAGTAAATATGAACATAATTTTATATATTAAATGCAATTTTTTATTGTAATAAGTTTGTTATTTTGCAGTTTAATTTTTAGATTTTTTTAGAATATTTTTTTATTATGCATTTTTTTACTATAATAAATTCGACTTGAATTTTAAATAAATATTTTTTTAAGTTATTTATCATACATTAATATATTTTTTTTGTATATGTGTAAGTGTGTGTTTGAGTGTGTAAATGTAAATGTAAATTTCATTTATATCGACGACAAAGTAGTAATATTTGTACAGTTATTTTGCTAACATTTAAATATTTCCTTTTTAAGTTACTTGGTTAAAAAAAAGCTCGTAAAAGGCGCTTGGTTTTAGGCAAAATATATCGAAAAAAAAAAAAAATTAAAATTAAAATCGGTTGTAATTAAACAGCAATTAAATAAAATGTTAGTATTAATTTTATTTAATTTTAATTACAACATTAATTTTTATTTTGTTTTGTTTTTATTATTATATATGGTGGAAATTGTTTTCTTTTTGTTCATTTTTATTTTTATTAAAATTATATTTTGGCTTACTTGACTAATTAAATACATACATTGGCTTAAAAGTAATTAAAACTAATACTAGATTTTGTAAATTTGAAGAAAAATTTACATGGTTATTTTTTTATAAATAAAAAAATTTAATGGCTATTTCTATCAAAGATGTTCCGAGTTTAAATATATTGCATTAATTCAATTTTATAAATAAAACGGTAATTTATGTGCTGTTTTTACAACACGACAATCAACTCGTCTAAAAAATTCATTTGAAAAACACTCAATATTTTGAGTACTTTCCATATAAAATTTTCAAATGAGTTCATGGTTCGCTTGTGTTATAAAACCAGCACATAACTTGCTAAGATAAATATTAAAAAAAATTTTTTTTGTATTGAAAAGGGAAACAGAAAATGAAGTTAAACAAGTAAATATATTTTTTTTGCTTTCAATGAAGCAATTGAAATTGAAATTGAATTGATGCCGCACAGCAGTTTGTTATAAAATGCTTTAAATTTAAAGCTAATAACAAAAGTTTAGAAATTTTATATAAAAAGTACTCAAAATGTTGAGTCTTTTTCATACGAATTTTTTAGACCACATTATTCATTAAGTCAAGCGAATTGTGAGCTTTTAAATTTTTAAATTCGCTGCAGTAGATTTTTTAATGCCGCTTTTTTTTAGATATTTTTTATATTAACGATTTTGGCCTCATTAAAATTGTTTAATCTTATTTAAGGCTCAATTATTATCAAAGATTAGATAAAAATTATAAGTTTGATAAGCTTAAGAATAAAAAAATTTGATTTTATTGAAAAAAAAAAGAAATCATTGTCATTACGAAAATACTTGTCATAAATTCCATCAGGCCAATGATGACAACTTTTGTAAATGACAACTATTTTTAAATCTTTTTAAAGCTTATTAAGGTTTTGAATTTTTACACCATCTGCTACTTAAAGTGTTGAGCATTTTTATATTTTTTTTACATAAAAATTCAAAAATTTTAAATTGAATTTCCAAAATTAAAATTTTTCGTATATTAAATAATAAGAAATTTAAATAACTTAAAGAATTTGCAGTGTGTTTTTCCAATATTTAGGTGCTGTTTTTAAAATACAAGCGGTTAACTAGTCTAAAAAAATTTTTATGAAAAACATTCATTATTTTGAGTACTTTTCATATAAAGCTTCCAAACGAGTTGATCGCTTGTGTTATAAAAATAGCACAATAAACTTTTTTATATTCGACAAGTTAATGTGAAGCATTTATTTTTTTTTTTAATGTACAAATTATTTAATATTCTTTTATATCATATTTATTCACATAAGCCACAATTTACACTTAAATTTAAGATAATTTTTAGAGGGGAATTTTTTATTTTTGTAAATTTTTTGTGTATTCAATCAATTTATTGAAAAACTAATGCTAAAAAAAATTTAAAGTCTTGTCAGTTTGTCATGTAGCTTAAGTACCAATTATGTAAATTAAAAATCTTTAAGTAAATGTCATCTTATATAGCCTAAACATCAATGCAGGATCACTTATACGATCATTCAATTGGCATACCTCGATTAATACTACTTAATACTCTTTTAGCTCTGTTACGTTATAGCGCTCTTTTGAATAAAATAGGTATTTTAACTTTAAAATGTTCTTTCTAAGGAGCTTTTAAATCCGATCTTAGTGAAGTGCTTAATCACTATCCCTGTCTTGAAGTCATCGTATAAAAAATCTTGCTAAGATAAGAATTTAGTAGCTTTAAATTTTAATTGAGATTTTAAGTAAATTTTTGCAGTCTTTTATTGAAACAAATTATATTGCAATAGCTTTTTTTATATAAATTTAAATTAATTTGAAACCAAAATATTTATGTTTATGTTTATAGAAAACGAGTAATCAAATCGTTTAAAAAAATTTTATGAAAAAAAACACGGAAAAATATTTAAAAAAATTGAAAAGGCTAGTTTATTAAGCTTGAGGTCGTATTTATTATAAATATATTTATTTTAATATCCATATTTCGCTCCAACTTTGTGTAGTTTCTTTAGGATATTATTAGAATATTATATAATTTAAGAAGCAAAAGACAAATAAACTTACTAATAAATATTTTAAAAACTGACACAAGCGATCACCTCGTCTAAAAAATTTGTATGAGAAACACTTATTATTTTGAGTACTTTTTATATGAAATTCCCTGACGAGTTGATCGTTTGTGTTGTAAAAACAGCACATAAGAAAGAAAGCTTTTTTCGTTTATTCATGTTGAAAGCAAAAGCATATTTTTCGTTTTTGTTTTCAATACAAATGTACCAAAAAAGTTATGCATTCGCTAGTAGATTGTGTTTTTCATACACATTTTTTAGATGATAGAATTATTCGTTTCCTGTAAACAGCATATTGATTTAAAATTTGTAAAGTTTTGTTTTGCAATTGAGAAAGCTATTGTGCGAGTGTGTGTGTGTATATGTAAAAGAGGTAACATTAGACTCATGTGCTTTTTTCTTAACACAAGCAATTAACTCATTTGAAAAATTTATATCAAAAACACTCAAATCTTTTTTGAGTACTTTTCTTACATAGGCCAATTATGAATAACAATCCCCGGTAGTTTTTTTCTCTCTTTTCCTTTTCTTCTTATTACTATTTCTTTCTTTCTGTCATATAGGATATTTTTTGCCCAAAACAAAATTTTGCCGTAACAAACCCCTGGGGAATGTTCATAATATTACTACATGAGTTGCTCGCTAGTATTACAGAGAAACAGCTAATAAATCTTTTGCATCTTTACTAAATGTTTGATGATTTGCATAAACATTTTTTAAAAAAGAGTATAAAAATTGTCATGTCATGGGTGGGTCATAATAACATAGAAAATGAATCTTAATCAATTGACTTATAACTTTAGCTTTGTATCATCTTAACTTACAAATTAGTAATTAATTATTTAATTTATATTTAAATGAATAAAGGACAAGGAGTTTATTATATAAAACTTAAAATTAACTTGAAAAAAAATTTAAGGCCTTAAAAAATAAAATATTTGATTAATGCCCCTATAGTGTTTCAAAACTTTTATAAACGTTGTGAACCAGAATGGGGTCTTACGATTTGGGTGCATTAATATTTTGAATCACAAGCAAGCATAACAAGTTCTAAAGGATTTTCATTTTCTTTTTTTTTTATTTGTAATTAATTAATTAAAAATATTTGTACACTTTAATTTTTGCAAACACTTGTGATTTTAATACTTTTCTTTTAAACTTTAACTAATGAGGATTTTTTTTTTAAAACTACTTAAACACAAAGTAAAAAAAAAAAATTATAAAAAACTTAAAACTTAAAGACAAAATTCATAAACAATTTTCCTTTAATAAGGGCTTATTAAGCATGTTGGCAATCTAAAATTTATTTGAAAAGCCCCAAAACATTTTAAACTAACTAGAGCGGATCGAACAAGTCGTAGCAATAAAGATTCCAAAATTTAAAGAAAAATTTTCTTCTTTCTAATAAGGGAAAGTCGCTTAAGTCATTTGCATGAAATAGTTTCAGTAATTGAATGAAAATTTCATTAATTTAATAAAAAAATTACATTAGTTAAATGAAATAATATAATTATTTTAATAAAATAATTAAGTTATTATAATTTATTTATTTTAATGAAAAAATTTCACTTCTATCATGTAATGAAATTTTCATTTATTTAATGAAACAATTTCATTAATTCAATGAAATTCATTAATATATTTAATGCAATAATTTTATTAATTTAGTGAACAAATTTTATTTTACTCATGTAATGCAATTTTTATTTATTTAATGAACTTTTAATTTTTTTAATTAAACAATTATATAAATTTAATGAAATTCATTAATTCATATAATGAAAAAATTTCTTTAATTTAATGCAAAAATTTTATTTCTATTATTTAATGAAATATTCATTTATATAATGAAAGAATTTCAGTAATTCAATAAAATTATTGAATGAAATAATTTCATTAATTTTATAAAAAATTTCATTAATTTACATAATTTGTGAAATATTTTAATAAATCAATGAAAGCATTTTAATGAAATCATTTCTTTGACATGGAATCCTTCATTCTATGTCAGGACTTTTTCTTCGATCCTCTCAAATGTGTACTTTATATATTAAGTACCATACATACATACAATCGTACATATATTTAATAATACAAGCATATTTATTCCCAAATTGTGTTAGATAAATCTATTGTAGCGATTTCCTCATACATAATTTTAATACTCGGCTTTATATACATACACAGATATATTGATTTTTGTTTTTTTTGGTGTTGGTTTTCTCTTCCTCTTGCCTCAGTTAGAAAATTTATACGGCTGAGTTTTTACCTATAATTTCGCCACTTCGTGAGTGCACAAATTTACCATCAAATTCGATGGTAGAATTTTGTTTTAAGCTTCCTGTTGGTGTTTGTAAAGGCTGCTTTTCATCTCTGTGAAGTACCAGGAAAAATATTATTTAAATTTATTATATTTACTTAAATTTTTTGTTAATTTGCTACAAATTTTTATTCATTCATAAGTATTTGCATATAAAATTTACAGCTAAAATAGTTGAAAGAGAAGGTTAAAGAAAGTAAAAAAAAAATAAATTTAATTCATTATTTGAGCTAATATTTTTGAAAGTAGCGTAAGTCTATTTTTAAATAAAATGATAGCTAAATAATTTTTTTTTAAAAAGTGGACTTATACCACTTTCAAAAATAACAGCTCATTTATGTGAAATCTTTCAATACTATTCTTTAAAATTTTTTAGGATTAAAGACAAATCATATTTTTTAAATATTATAAAATAATTGGTTTCTTTTTTTCAATTTTAGGTTTTCAGTAGATTGAAGTTCTACACAGCTGCCAAGTGTAAACGTCTGTAATGCGAAATATTTTACACGGAATCGCAAGTGATAGTGATGGCATTAAAAAGCTGTCGTGCGAGTTCGTGCTCGGGTTCGTTTACAGGTTCGCAGTCGCAACTAAACATGATGGCATTAAAAAGCTGTCATGCGGGAACGTTTACGAATACGCGTTCGAAAGTAAACATGATGGCATTAAAAAGCTATCATGCGGGAACGTTTTCGGATACGCGTTCGTAAGTAAACATGTTATGCGTGAACGATCGTAAGTGATAATGTCGGGAGTGCCGGGCCTTAATTAATCACAATTTATTAAATAGACTACAGTGGTGATTAATTACATTAAATAGACTCAACTAAATTGTGGTTAGCTGAGTGATCGGCTTTCAGAGGAGTAATCCAATCTACCACAATTTAAATAAACTGAAAAGTGTGCCAAATAGTATCATAATTAATTTAATTAAATAATCACAAAAAATTTTATTAATAATAGAAGTGCGTGACCGCTAACGAGTTTGCGATCGTGATTATATCGGGAGTAGCGGGTATTAATAAGCTCAATTTAAATACAAGTAAACTGCAAAATTGTGATAACCTTCGAATTGTAATAGGTGTAGGTCTATTACAATTTTGAACTACAGTTAGTGTTCATCTGCACGACTCTCAAGGAATATAAACCCAACTTTCTCTTCATGATAACAAAATATAATTAACTAAACAGGTTAGTTTATGCATTTTTTTTTATAAAAAAAATTATATTTTTATCAATCGTTTAGTGAAATTTTTTGTTATTTTTGACCCGTTATTTTTGAAAGTGGTCTAAGCCCATATTTAAAAAAATGTATTAGCGTTTTATATCTTACTAAAATTAAATAAATCATTTTTTTACAAAGTGGACTTATACCACTTTCAAAAATAACAGCTTATATGACACCAGATGTTACACAATATATAAAGATAAGCACAGTTTCACAGGAAAATGGAAAAAATTACTAAATTTTTATAACCTTAATTTTTGGTTTGGTTTTAGGCTTTTTTTTCATTATGGTTGGTTTTTCAATGGTCAAATGACATTTGAAATATAATCTCTTTACTCCAGGGATAAATGTAATATATTTTTGAATCGGCTACGCCCACTTTTATATAATTTTATGAAGTTTGATACCCAGCCTGTCGTTACTCTAAGAATTTTAATTCATAAAGTAAAGTTACCGGGCTACATCGGGTAAAAATAGTTACTAGTCCATTAGAAATCCTTCCTTCTTTCAGTTTTATAAAATCACTGTAAATTTTATATGAAAAAAATTAACATGCACTACATATTTTTTAATATAAAAAATAAAATACTTTTTTTCTAAGTTAAACTAATTTATAACTAATGGGGATTAATTTGTTAACAGGATTAATTTCTAAAAAAATTAAATGACATGAGGGTGGTTAGTATAATTTGATTAGTAAATTAATTATTAATAGTAGCTAACAAATTACTACAAATGAATGAGTATTTTTTTTACGTACAATGGTGATGTCATTGGTGATCCCCCTAATTTAACGGGAGGTGGTAAAGGTAACGGCGATGGAGGTGGCTCCTTAACCAGCTGGCCGCTGTAATAAGGTAGCGGATAACGCCAACCATAAAGACTGCTTGTTAAATTTGTGATTTTTTTTTGTTTGAAGAACTTAAATTTTTTTTTGTTTTTTTTTTTTGGTTTATGATACTTATGACAAATGATAAGGGATTTGAGGGTAAATGGTAGATAATGAAATTAAAATAACTTAAAATTTAAAACGGGAGTGGCAAAAATTTTAACTAAACTACTATTTTTTTTCTGTAAAATAAAAAAGCACTTAAAAAAGCTTTAGGGTTTTTATTTTGTAAAATGCAAAGCTTAATTTGAGAGCATTTTATTTATAAAAATTTTGTGAATTTCGCCACTAATCTAATGAAAAATTTATTATTTTGCAAACCTTTCCTTAGTCTAATGAAATAATTCGTTAATGAAATGATATATTCATTAATTTAATGAACTAATTTTATTAGTAGAATGAAAAGTTCATTCATTTCAAGAAGTAATTTCATTAATTCAATAAAATATTTAATAATTTCATGATATAATTTCGTTAATTTTATTAAATATTAATTAATTTTATTACTACATTGAAAAAGTAATTATTTTAAAACAAAATGACACGTTTCATTAGTTTAATGAAGTAATTTGTTACTTCAATGTAATATTCATTGATTTAATGAAATAAATACAATGAAATATTCAATAATTTACATAAATAATTTCATTACTACAATGAAAAAGTCATTATTTTTCAAAACAAGATGACACGTTTCATTAGTCTAATGAAGTAATTCTTTAATTCAATGAAATATTCATTCATTTAATGAAATAATTTTATTATTACAAGGAAATAACTTCATTAATTTTCTTACTATATTAAAAAAGGCATTATTTTTCAGAACAAAATGACATATTTCATTAGTTTAATGAAGTAATTCGTTAATTTAATGAAATATTCATTCGTTTAATGAAATAGTTTCACTAATTAAATGAGATAATTTCATTAATTTTCTTAAAATATTTCATTAACTCCCATAATTTATAAAATATTTCAGTGAATCAATTAAATCATTTCATTAGATTTAAGAAAAATTTTGATTTTTTATATGAAATATTTAAAAGAATTTTTAAAGCTTTGCTTAGCGTTTTACAAAGCAAACTCTCTAATGAATCCATCATTTAATATTGCACTAGAATTTTGGTGTTTTGTTTTTGAAAATTAACTAAAAAAATACATTTTTTTTACAAAAAAAAAAAGTAAAATAAAATCTTAAACCAAAGTTAAAGAATTTGAATTATTTAGAAACGATTTTGGCCGCTCAAAAACCCAATGATAATTTAAATCCAGATTATGGGCTTTTACTTTTGTTAATTTAATGCTTTTTTAAAGGAAAGAGTATAAATAAATAAATAAAAAAGAAAACGAGTTAAAAATGTGCAATATTTAATGATCTTAACGAAGAGTCTAAATGGCTTTTTAATATGATAAGTTTTAGTAAGTAAGAGCTGCTACAAGTCCCTAAAATGTATGACTCAAGCGACTTACCTGCCCAATTTGGCCTCTTCATCAATTTCGGAGGGAGATCTTTTAGTGCGCCTACACATGCTGGCCATAACACCCATATTAATAGTAACACAGCATAATAAATCCACTATGAAAAGTAACAGCAACACACCACCCACAGCTATGCCCACAATAGAAGCTGAAGAAAGCACTTGTCTTTCAGCCATTTGTATAACATCGATACCTAAAGACACACAGTTAAAAATAAAAATACATTTTAATTTATGTTTTCATTAAAGATATATATTTTTAATTTTTGTTAAAATTAAGAATCACTCGTAGTTAAAGTTTGGGGAATATAATTTTTTTGCTTAATTTTTAGCTAGATTTTTCTAAGTTTTTTTTTCCTTTCATTTGTGTAGTTTTTTTTTATACATAAAATGAAATTTAATGCTTAGTTTAGGTGTGGTTATTATTTTGTGATTGAATTTTAAGAAAATTTCATGAAAAAAATCAGCCTTCTCGTTCTTTATTATACAACCAGAAAATATAAAATACATGGGTAGCTGCTAGTAACTATCAGTAAAATGGGTGTGGTATCCAACGGCTCTTGTCTTTTCCGAACATGTTCTGTGTTAGTGTCTAGCAGTGATAAGACACAGAATGAGCTGCTTAGGCAGTGGGACATTGGTCCCAGATGATTAATCCTATAGCAATTACGAGATTTGTACGGACTCTCGAATTGGAGTGCACAATAGATCTTAAAAGTCGACTTTTGATTGTAGCCTATAATCAGAATAATAATAATAATTGTGTAAATCCACTAATTGATTAATATTATCTGTATAAATAATATTAATTTACTGTTTGTTTCTTTGCTTGATCGCTATAAAAATTTTTGTTTTCCATCAGATTTGTCTGAAATTTGGTACATATACTCTTCCTATACTCCAAGCAAAGTCGCCGTATACTTTTGCATCGGCAATGCCCATTTTTACGCCCACTTTTCATATATTTTCACTCGTCACCGTGTAAAAAGATGTGTGTGCGTACTTAATTTAAGCCTGAAATCATGCTACGAAATATTTTATTTACCATTTTGCTTCAAGCCCCTTATAATAATGCTAGCAAAAACGTGAGCCACTGAATAAAGTAGTAATTATTTTGATGGGTTTTTTAAAATTAAAATTTGATATGTAAATGAGTTTCTTTGAAAATGATATCGACTCTCGTAATAATACCGAACAGGGAGTTACTTATTGCTTAGGTTTTTTTTAAAATTAAACAAAGTGATTTTAATCATTCATAAATTCCAATTAAATTAAATAAAAAATTTTGAATATTTAAGTTGAGTTTAATTTTTGTAAATTTTTTTCATGAAATTTTCTTTTTGCCTTAAATTACTAAACTTATTAACTATGAAAGCAAACTGAACTGCAGTATCAATGATTCGAAATAAAGTGTCTTTAATAATTTAAATATATTTTTTTTACATTTTTGTGTGTGTATGGAATTTGATATTTCTGATAAGTAATTTTCAAAAATAATTTACAAATTATATATAAAAAAAAAACAAACTCAAAAAAGAAATATAAGGATAAAAATATTTATTAAAAAAAGCATAAATACGCAACCAATTTGCCTTAAACTTGAAAGCAGCATGCAATTAAACAATTTTTATCTTTTTGCATATAAATTATAAAAGACAATGAACAAACTTAGAAACAATAACCAATGCCAAAAATTTTGAAAAAAAAAACTTTATAAAAAAATATTTTAAGCAATTTTTTTCTTGTTTTGGGTGAAATTATTATAGGAAAAAAATATATATAGAAATGGTATATACAAATATTGATACAGGCTTTATGAGGAAAGGATTCTTTAATTAGAGTTGTGGTTTTAATAAAAAAAAAGTTGGAAACAAGAAAAAACAAATCATATATTTACAGTGTGATTTTTTCTTTTAATGTAAGTAATTAGCTGGGTGGTTGGGTGAATTTTCTTGCTACATATTTCAAAGAGCTGGTGAATGGTTTAAACATAAATATTTCAGTTTAACTAAGTATTAGTTGGTTATGATTACTAAGTATAAATAATATAAAACTAT
The DNA here is from genome assembly GCA_947397855.1 of Thelaira solivaga. Taxonomy (NCBI): domain Eukaryota; kingdom Metazoa; phylum Arthropoda; class Insecta; order Diptera; family Tachinidae; genus Thelaira; species Thelaira solivaga. Next base: position 5,235,696 of record OX377612.1, on the reverse strand, counting down.
TGTTGTATTTTTTTTTTTCATTTTATTACCTTGGGTTATACAGCAGTTTTTATAGAACAATTTGTGAAAATTACCGCTAAAATTCAAGTTCAGGGATGGAAAACATATACATTTCTTTTGCGATAAGATAAAAAAAGCAATTTAAAATGAAATAAACTTTAATTTACCACTTAATTAAACAGAGATTTTGCATAATAGTTATTAATGTGCTGTTTTAAAACACAAGCGATTAACTAGTCTGGAAATTTTATATCAAAAGTACTCAAGACACTTAGTGATTTTCATACAAATCGCTTGTGTTATGAAAACAGGATATAATTATAATTTTACACATTTGCAATGGTATATTATTTTTTTCTAAAAATTATGGCTAATTAAGCTTCCAAAATAAATTCGTTCCTTGACTGTTTTAACCAGCCTTAAAATTAGCTTAAGTCAGGAACACAACTAGGGCGTACCACGAATTTCGTCCATCACAACATATACGTCGGTAAAAATTCACTGCGACCAAAATTTTGTTTTGTTATAACTGCTGTTAGTGTGACCATATGTTTAAGCTAATAACTCCTTGTTTGAAAACAAAATTGACTATTAAAAACTAAAATTAAACATTGTCACCTTGTACTAATTTGTTCGTCATACGCTGGCAGAAATATAAATATATTTATTTCAAAGGTGGCCGCTTATGATGATTTTTATTTACACAAATTTGTTCGGGCGTAAAGTTCACCGTACGTCCCAGTTGGCTGTCTAACATAAATTCAATTCGTATTTCCACTGAAAGTGAAATATTTCATAAATCCAATGAAATGATTTCATTAAAATTACTTCATTGATTCCATGATATATTTCATTAAGTATGTCAATTTATTTAATTGAATTAAATTCCATTAAATAAATGAAATTGTTTTCATTAAATTAATGAATTTTTCATTGAAAAAATCAAATTGTTTTCATTAAGTTAATGAAATAATTAATTGTTTAAGCAAATATTTTCATTAAGTCAATCAAATATTTTCATAAAATTAAGGAGCTATTTTCTATGTATTAATTAAATTATTTCATTAGCTTAATGAAATTGATTCAATGAAATATTTCACAACTTTTTCATTTTAAAAATGAATTTTTTTCATTAAATGTTTTATTATTTTATTGAAACTTCCCTTTGTTGGTAAAATAATGAATTTTTCATTGGATTTATAAAATTTTTTTTAATAATTTCTCTCAGTGCCTACAGTGTGTGGTTGTCTAATTTGATGTATGGAGCTTTAATAACAATTTTATAGAAAGTCTATCCTTACATAATACATACACTTGTGCTTAATCTTTGCTTTAACACAAATATTTTTATTTATTTATTTTTTCCTTAATTTTATTAATAATTTCATCTATTTTTTTTATGTACACTTAATTAAAACGTTGAATTTATTTTTTTTATTTATAAATTTTAATGCTAATGTTGATTAAAGAGGCGGGTTTGAATACACACTTGTCTTAATACATAATACCACATACATATGTACTTATAACAACAAAAAAAAAATATTTTCTTTTCTCTCAATGAGAAAGAGTTTTTAGGTTGAGGGTTTTTCTTTTTTTTTTTTTTACAAAATTTTCATGTCTTTAAGATTTTTTTAACTATAATTTTATATGTAAAAAATTTAACTAAATATATTTTAACTAATGGAGTTTTTTTTTTTACCGTGTTTGCTATTTATAGATTTAAGATATTAATTTCTCTAAAATTATAATTTTTTTTTATCTTAAATTTGCTTATAATTATTATTATTATTTTTAATTGTTAAGCCAATTTTCCATTTTTAATTAACGATTCTTTTATTGTCTTTTAACGTATACATACATACTTCTAAAACACAATAATTTAATATTTAGTTTTATGGGCACTTATTACGGTTGTCGAAGTCATAGTTAAAATTAGGCAGCATTAATGTGAAACATATAGCAAGCGCTACCACATTTCTTAGTTTTGATTGTGGCTTCGAGAAACGTAATAAGGCTTGATTACGATTTGTTTAGAGAAGCGCTGATAATGTAGAGTAATTTAGGGCTAAAATTATTAAGCTGTAGCGTAGCTAGTTTTTGGGGAAAATTTTTAAAATTTAAAAAATGGTTTATTAAAAACTTTGGTGAAAAATTTTTTGCTGTACATTCATACATTTTTAAAATGGTATTTAGCGCTGATAAGTAAACGGAAATAAATGAAAAAATGTGGAATAAAATTTTTTTCTTCTATAGTTTTTTTAAATTTTTTGTTTGTATATCGAACTAAGTTAAAAAAATTTAAGGATATTTATTTTGTTTTTTTTTAAATAATTTTTTTAACTTTTTATTTCTATGCCGAACTAAGTTAAAAAATGTGGAATTTTTTAAAATTTTTTTTAACCTTTTTTCTATAAAAAAAATATTTTTAAATCTGCAGAGTAAGAATATTCATAAAATGAAAAAGAATTTCTTTAAATTAATGAAATATTTCATTAATCTTATGAAACTTGTCATTGCTTTGAAAAAATATTTAATTTTTCTTTGAATTAATGAATGAATTTAGAGGATATACGAGTATGTATGCCAATAAACAAAATACTCTCAGTGTATTTATTCATATAAGCATATCGTCATATAAATGAAAGAGATTCATAACAGCCTTATGCTACTTATAAAAATTTTTAATAAAAAGAAGATTTTGAAATTGCTCATCGTTGCCGCCGCTCTATTTCCGTGTGCTCCATATGACTGCAAAAAAAAACTTAAAAACTATTTATTTATTAACAAATTTTTTAAACATTTGTTTAGTTGAAGATTTAGTAGAATAGCGTTATTCATAGTGCGATCAATCAAAATATATGGTCCGTTATACAGCCAATCAAAAAGTCGAATTTATTTTTTTTTTTGTAACATAACGCTTTTTTAGAATCGTGTGACGATATGTTACATACATACAATTTTGTTTAAGAAAAATTTTTTATTTATTTATTTTTGTTGTGAAATCTTGTGTTCATTTTTCTTTTTTCAACATATGGTTACCCTACTAACATATCGTTAATCCAACATTAAAAATAAAAGGTCATCAAATCAAGGCTGCCATCTGTATTTTTACATAATCGCCATTAAAATGCTTGTGTATAAAATCAATTTCTAAAATTTCATAAAACTTTTCAATAAATAAAATGTTACTGCACCAAATCAAGGCTGCCATCTGTATTTTTACATCATCCCCATTAAAATGCTTGTGTATAAAATCGATTTCTAAAGTTTTATAAAACTTTTTAATAAAAAAAAAGCATTAACAAGTTTTTTTATTTGTAGTATTTTTCTCTCAAATTCTAGTAAATTGTTTTCAAAAATTCTATCGAAAAAAATGTTTCAATGCTGGTTGGTTGTATGTATAGTAATAGAGTATATAAAACTGGGAGGATATGTTTCAGTATATTAGAGTCATTATAGAGTTTTTTTTGTTGTTGTTGTCATTAACAAACAATTAATCTAAACCAACAATTGTAATAATATTTACACGTATATTTAAAAAAAATTATTTATAAATTTTTTTTTATTCATATTTTTTAATTTCCGTTATTCTTGTAAATTTTTATAAAATTGGCAGTGTTTTCAGTTGTTTGAATTTGAATAAAAAAAATGTAAATAAACTAAAAAAGAAAGTGGGAAGAGACACTATTAAAAAAAGAGGGTTCAAAGTGGCAAAAGTGGCTGCCATTCGAAATGATTTAATCATAAAATAATCAATAAAAAAAGTAATTTTGTTAAATAAATAAAATGTAATCACTTGAAATAGTTTAAACTAAATAATGTAATAAAAAACACAAAATTATAAAACTGTAAACTGCATAGATATTATTTAAATATATTTTTTTCTTTTATTTTAAACAATTTATTTTGAATTATATTTATCAACAGAATATACATACATACATACATAGTCATTATTTACTGCACTGCTTTAAAAATAATACAAATAAATTATTTAAGGAATATTTTAAGTAACAGTTACATATATTTATAAAGTCAATTAAAACCATTACACTGAGAGAATTCTGTTCATTAAACTAATGAAAAATTCATTACTATGCAATTAATATTAAATTTCATTAGACTAATAAAATAATTAATTTAATGAAATAATTTTCTTAATTCATTGAAATATTAATTTTTTAATTAAATAATTTAATGAATTCCATTAAATAATTTCAAAAATTTAATGAAATAATGTAATTAATTTAATGAAATAATTTTTGTAGTACACTGAAATATTAATTTTTTAATTAAATAATTTCATTAAGTTAATTAAATAATTTCATTAATATAATTAATTCCATTAAATAATTTCACTGATTTAATTAAATTATTTAATTAATTTTATTAAATAATTTCATTAATTTAATTAAATAATTTCAATAATTAAATTAATTTTTTCTCTAAGTTAAAAAAATATTTCAATTGTTCAATGATTTATTGTAATTATTTTGTTAATTTAGTAAAATAATTTCATTAATTTTATGGAAATTTTTTTTTAATATAATTAAATAAATTCATTAGCTTAATGAAATAAATTCAATAATTTAATGAAATAATTTCAATAATTTAATTAATTTAATGAAAAAATTTCATTATTTTAGTTAAATAATTTCATTAATTCAAGTTAAAAAAATATTTCATTTAAATATTCAATGATTTATTTCATTAATGAGATGAAATATTCTTTCATTGAATGTAATTTATAAAATATTATTTCATTGGACTTATGACACAGTTTTCTTTCAGTGTATTTAACTAATTTCATTTTTTTCAACATAAAAGTCAACAGCATTTGCTTTAGAAGTTGGATTCACTTTAAATAAAAGGTTAATTATTTGCAGAAAATACACAAAAAAAAATTTAAAAATTATGTTTTTAGTTTTCACTATTTTATAGCTTAAATGTTAGAGACAGGACTTATTTATTATACCGTTGTATGTGTTTGTTGTGGAAGTATTTTACAAAAATTTCTCTAATTTGTGTGATAGTGCTGCCAGCGTACTTCTTAGCAGGGGATATAAAACATAAAGATGCCGCACGTTGTTGTTAGTAGTACATTCCAATGTAACTGATAGCTATAAGCCGAGTTTTTGGGATAGGGGTTGTCTAGGTTTACACAAACACACACACATAAACACGCACGCAGATTTATTTTGAATTTATTAAAACCGGCATATTTTTTCAAGATTGTTTTTATTTAAAAAAATTTTATTGTTTTTGTTTTAATTAATTTTTAAGCGTGCCAAAATTATATATTTTGTAGTAGAAACAGAGTATATAAAAAGAGAAAAAAGAAAGAAAAAAATGGGAAGAATACAAAAAATAAGGTTTTAACACCCAATTTTTTTTAAGTTTTTATAGTTTTTTTTTTTAAATATATTTTGTTGTTTATTAATTTAGTGTTTTAGTTGTGAAATCTGATACGTTTTATGCGTTAGAATTTATGCATTTATTGCTTTGATTTTGAAGGTGAATTTTTCTTTGAGATAAAAATAATAACCAAAATAACGGTTTTGAGTTTAAAGTGTTAACCAATACAGAGACATTTTTGTTTAAAGTAAGACAATAATAGGTTCCCTTTTTAAAAGATTTTTTCTTAATAAATTAGTAAAACATCAAGTAGAAAAAACATAAAAAATAAAAAGAAGAATTCAACAGACACACAGATACACAATCGTGTCAGTTCATTGTTGTACGTGCTTTTATTAATTAAAAAAAAAATTATATTTTTTATTAAAATTTATGTAAAAAACTTAAAATAAAATAAACGATGAGACATATGCAGACAAAACATATTTATTAAACATGAATGTACTCGTATGATTTTAAATTCAGACTGTTTTGCAAAGCCAGATAAATGAATTAAAACGCGTTTAAAAAATAAAATTAATAAATTGATATAATTATTTGTTTCTTCTTTATTCTAAAATAGTGTTGGCTACTTATTTAATATTATTAAATATTTTCATTTAAATGCTATTTTATAAAGATCTAATGCCACTGCTTTCGTTTTGACTTAAGCCATTTTTAAATGTATAAAATATATCAGGGGATAAGAAGTCTATATGGAAAGAGTTCTTTCTTTTAAGCCCAAAATTATTTTTGCTGTGAATTTAATCCCATATGTATATACATAAGTCGAGATGTGACGTATATCTAGGCAACTGAATTTTAAAAACAGATAAATCATTTGCTGAAGTCGTAATCTTCTTTTCTATTATTCTTGCGACTGAACACGAGAGAGAGAATTAAGACTGAATCAGTAATCAAGAATAAGAATTCATGTGTTTGTTTAGAACCAAATTTTTGTTCGTAAAAATTTCGTTCGGACAAAATTTTTTTACCGTACAAAATTGTTGGCAGCACAAAACTTTTGTCGATATAAAATTTTTGTTTGAACAAAATTTTTGTCCGTATAAAATTTTTGTCCGTATAAAATTTTTGTCTGAACAAAATTTTTGTCTGTACAAAATTTGTGTCTTATCCAAATTTTTGTCTTATCCAAATTTTTGTCTGTATAAAATTTTTGTCTTATCCAAATTTTTGTCTGAACAAAATTTTAGTCTAAAAATTTTTTCGTCTGTATAAAATTTTAGTCTGAACAAAATTTTTGTCCGTACAAAATTATGATTTTGATTAATTTTATATCGATATTTAGCTCCAACTTGGCTAGCTTGTACAGGAAATTTTGAAAACGGAAAAAATGCTCAGGGTAAATTCACATTTATTTAAGTTAAATAAGAAAAAGGTAAAGAAACTCTCGAAGAATCGTTACACAATTGGAGTGAATATTTTTAAAAAGAACATTCAAAATAGCGTTGGGTTGGTTTTTAACAGTCTTTAGCTTACTCTCTTATTTAAAGAAATCAAAAAACGAAGAGATAAAAAAAGAGAAAAATAATAATTAAGATTAACAAAATGAATATAAAACTACCGTTTATAGACATAAAAGGATTAAAAGAAAACACAATATATTGCAATACACTTAGAGAAAAGAAAACGAGCAAAGCATACAGAAAAGACAAACACACATACACACACAGAGATACACTCTTAAACACTAGAAAAAACACATTTAAGAAATGAAAATGCTGTTTTGATTAAAATGTTTTTAAAATTTTTATACGTTTCAAATTTTTATTATTTAAATTTATTTCAAAAAACAAAAATTTATATATTTATGTATGTATATAATAAAGAATATGGTTTTTAATTAAAATCATACACAAACAGCAAAAAAGAACTAAGTATTTAATTTATAAACAAACAAACAAAAAAGTCGTTATAATTATTTTAAAATGAAATGTTTGCTTTTCCTATGATTGATTGAATTTTAATTCTATTTTAAAGTTACTCAATACTTTTTTTTAATTTAAAATATTTTAATAATGAGAATGCACACACAAAAATATAAAAATATTTAACTAAATAATATGAAAACTCACAAACAATTACTTGTAAAATTAATCATATATTTTTTGTGTTATTTTATAAAGAAAAAAAAAAAAACAAAATAATACTATAATATTTTGCAAATATTCTGCATTTTTAAAACTGATTTTAAAGTTTTTTTTTTTTTTTTTATATTAAAAAATAATCAGAATTTATTAGCTAGCAGTTTTGTGTTACACAGAAATTTATTAAAATAATTATTGCAATATTAAGTAAACTGTGTGGGTTAACTTAGTAAACAAAAAATTAATATGAGAATTCAGGCTTTAGTGTAAAGTACTCTAAAACACTTGTAGATCTACAATTTATTAAACTAGAATTTTTCAAAATGCTGTTAAGCCACAACACGTCGTGTGTACATAGAAAACGTTTGCGTTTGTGACAATTAAATTTGTTTCCAATCAAAACTTCAGTTGTGATAAACAAATTTTTTAGTTAAGTCATTAAAAATTCGATAATACAGTCCAATATTTAGTTCTCTTCAAAATAGTTACAGCTGTATTTAACATTAAAAAATTGAGTTTTTGATTAACAACAAATTTAGTTCTCTCAACGGTATGAAAACAGCCAGCTTCCTGTTTTATTTTTTAATTTATTCGTTTACAATTATCACAAAATAGGTGTTCACTCACACTTTTGTGATTAGAAATCCTAGTATATTTACAGCAGTTGTAGAAGTACTTTCAAGCATGAAAAAACCGCTAAGATTAAAATACAAATAGAAAATAAAAGTTGTAGAAATCCAGAAAACTTATTAAAAATTAAAAAAAATAAACGAATTAAATTTGAAATACAGTTTTGTTAAGCTTTTTAGACAAGAAAACAGAGCTAACGAAATAGGTAGTGCGATCCTACCCCAGAAGACCTAAATAATATGAAACCTACTACAATTATGAGATTCAAGGCTTCTAGAGCCAGTATCCCACAGTCCAGGTAGCTCATTCTGCATCTTTCTAGCGCTGAAAAAATGCACAGAGTGTGGTCTGAGGTTTCTTGACACAAACGGCAACAATTATCATGTACATGTGATAGTAAGTTGTTGCATTACTCTTCATAATATTTATTTATTAAAACAATTAAAAAAAAATTTTTTTTCCGTACAAAAATTTTGTTCGTAAAAAAATTTTTTTTTAATGAAATTTGATTTCTGTCTTAGTGGGAGAGATTACAAGTTTCAATTAAAAAAAATTTGTGCTCACAAAAATTTTGTTGTGAACAAGTTGGCTTTAGAATAATTATTCTTAGCAATAACTACTGGGAAAAAAAAATTTTATCTACCTCCAATGTTTTTTTTTTTAATATTTTAAAGTTTCTGGTTTTCCAACACTTTTTTTTCTTTCATTTTGTATTACATTAACTTATAATTAAACAAAGAAATCAATTATAAAAAAGAAGGAATAAAATTAAACTTTTCTTTTGTTTTGAGATTAAAAATAATGGAATATTTGTGATTTTTTAAAAGGCTTCCTTTACAAAAACAAAAGGAAAATTTAAAATTTTTTTATAATCAAATTTGTTTTTCTTTAATATTTGGCAGTTGTTGAGTGTTAAAAAATTAATTTGATAAAATGTTAAAGGTAACAAAAAGCAATACAAGTTTATTATTAATTTTTGATATAAATAATGCTGTTTTCACACAATAAACAAACAAAGAGAAACAACACTTATTTGTTTTTACAGACAAAACTAAAGCAACACAAAAATATTTTTTCGTTTTTAACACACATGAAATTAAATTAATTTATATGTAGATATTTTTTTTAATAGACTTATAATATTATTTGATGGTATGATTTAATTAAAAAAAAGAAACGATACATTTTTTGTTGATGATTCAATGAGGCCTTTGCAAATTATAATTAGATTAAAATTTAAAATATTTATTTTTTTTTTTCAATACTAGTATTCTGTGTTTTTTTATTTTAATGAGTTGAAATGTTTATAATTTGTTGTTTTTATGTATGTATGTAGCAGGTCGTATGAACTGTTAATGATTTTTATGTTAATGTCCTTTATGAAATTATGTGTTCTTTTCTACAATGGAAATTATGTTAATTTTGTTTTGTTTTAAAATAAATTTTGTTCGGTTGTCGGTTAAATCAATTTATAATTAAACAGTGTATTTCGCTTTTTTTTTGGACTTTTTTTTAAACTAAATTTTTGTAGTGCTTCTGCACTGCACTGTTCTCCGAGCGAAATTAAAACTTAAGACGTTTTCTTTCTAATTCCGATAGGAAATTAAAACAGGAAAACAACTAGAAAATTAGAACGTGGCAAATTTACAAATTTACAATTTTTTTTTCAAGTCCCAAGACTGTCATAAAAAAACTAAATGAATTTGGCCTTATTTTTAAACACAAAATATTCTAAATGGGTGCGTAAAAGCTACTGAAAACTCACTTAAAAACATGTTCTTGGAAAATGTTTTTTTGCGATTAAAGTGTTAAACTCAGCTTAATTTTTCAGGTGACTTTGAATTAATTTAGCCTTATTTTTCAAGACGAATTTTTCCAAATGAGGACATAAATGTCACAGAAAACTGCCATAATAAATATGTCCGGACAGAATTTTTTTCGAAAAAGTTCACTTCCTTGAAATATAGTTCATAAAAAATTGTCTGAACAAACATATTGTTCGTAACAAATTTGTGAATGCAACTTTACTTTTCAAGACAAAAAAAAAAACTATTATTAAAAAATTTGTCCGGACAAAAATTTTTTTTTGAAAAATCTTTAAAAATTAAACTTTATTTTTCAAAAGAATTTTTTTTTTTAAATATAGAAGACTTACATAAAAAGATTGTCTGGACAAGCATTTTCTTTGCAACATGCTTGTGAATGTAACCTTATTTTTCAAGACAAAAATTAATGCTACAAAAAACTCTTTTAAAAAAATTTGTCCGAACAAAAATTTTTTTTTAAAAAATATGGTTAAATTCTAATGAAGTCAAAATCAATGTTGTAGAAAACTCTTTTAAAAAAAATTTGTGCGAACAACAATTTTCTTCTTAACTAGTGAGTGGTTTCCGCTTTCGTCTAAAAATTTGCCCAGAGAAATTTCAAGGCTATCAAATTTTTGTTAGTGTTTGTGGTTGTACAATTATATGCTATAAGGATGTGTTGGATTGAGGATTGGTTGGATTGAGGATTGAGTTAAAAAAAATATTAAGTGAGCAAATTGAGACTGGAAAATTTTAACTAAAGTTCTAATCATTATGAGTGTTGCAATCGTGAGGAAATTAGTGTTAGCTGGCAACGCCAGTTACATGTTTAATATAGGCTTGTAGTGAATTCTAGTAAGACAAAGACAACGACACTCCTAGTTAGGTTGAATATGTTTTTTAGGGTTAGTGTTTTAAAACTCACTCATTCTGAAAAAAAAGTTTAAAAAAATTAATTTTCTGTATTTGATAGTAAATATTTTACACAAAATTAGAACTAAAAAAAGAGGCATGCTTAGCAAAAAATATTTGTGGTGTTTACAAACAACAACTACTAAGGAAAAAAACAATAAGGAGTTTTTATATATAAAAAAAAAACAAAATACACTGAACAAATATATTGTTTGCAATTACTATGTGTTCGTTGTTAAAAGATAAACAAAATAAACTTTTTTTTAATGTAAACTATTTTTGAAATTATGTATTCCCAATTATTAATAAAAGAGTTAATTAAGTTTTCGAAAAGTTTTCTCTCAAAATTTTAGAAGAAATTGTTAATGTGAGTTGTCATGATTTGCTTTTTAAGCTGTCATTGTTACAAAAATGCTTAACAATGTTAGGCATGTTGTTGTAGCAATTGCCATGAGTGTTGTTGTGGTAGCAGCAGTTATAGCAGCTGTTGTTGCTGTGGTACGTGTTATAAATGTCATGAAGTTTTTATGTGTTGATGGGGCAGCATTAGCCGAATTAAGACCGGCCGTATACAATAATGTTCCCAAATTATTATTAGCAGAATCGGACTCACCTCGTGTTGTTTTCATTATGATGGATGCAGGCGATGAAAAGCCAATAATATTGTGGGCACGTAATTCAATGCGATAATAAGTGTTGCCACTTAAGCGCATCATTTCATAGGAGGTACTATCGATAACATCAGCTGATTGACATTGATTTTCCAATTCATGCCATGTGCCAGCCATTTTAACACCCTACAAATGATAGAAAAATTTATTAAATGAAATTTGGTTACATTAATTCCATGAAACGATTTCATTAAAATTGTTTCATTTATTCAGTGAAATATTTAGTTGGTTATTTCTTAAAGTGTTATAAATCCACTATTTAAAAAAAATAAGTTAACGATAATTTTGGTAAGATGGTGTCTATATGAACTGTTATATTTGAAAGTGGTTTAAGTCCATTAAAAAAAAAATTATGAGTTACTAATGTTGAACCATTTTTTAAAAAAAAAGTGGACTTATACCACTTTCAAATATAACAGCTCATGTCTTACTAAAATTACTCCCAACTAATTTTTATTTTAAAGTGGTGTTATACCACTTTCCAAAATAATAGCTCATTTATTCAGATAACTAATATTCAGCCTTATTAGGAGTGTCGTTGCCATTAGCGCAGTCAAATTTGCCCGAAGCTATTAAAAACATATAGCCGGCGTTGCCACATATCACCGTCAACGACTCTCATAATTAGGGCTATTATACTTAAATTTCTTTAAACTTTATTAAACTAATTTATATTTTTTTCTTTTAATTTTTAGGTAAGTGAGCGCAAATACTATGAATTTTCTAGAAATCTCAAAAGAACAGGTAATTTTTTGGCAAAAAAAAAAAAAAAAACAAGTAAATTAATCAGCCTTAATACGAGTGTCCTTGTCATAGTCAAATTTGTGTGTAATATGGCCAGTAGTGCTACATATTTTTGATTTTAATCGGTCCTAATAGTTTAAGATGAAAAAATATAAAACATTATCAAAAAACTTGTGTTAATAGAGAAAGATCCCTAAATTCTTATTACGTTACTTTTGTGGTCAATAAGTTTAGAAGCCTTAAAAGCTTTTCTTCTAAAATTATTGCAATTCTAGCAAATTGTATAGATCGAGCTGCATGTATTGAAATTTCGATCACTATTAAGTGTGTTAATTAGATTAGGGCTTTCATTAATAGGCCTGATTATAAGTTTCGTAGTCGTGCCGATATATGGGAACGTCACCCATATAATTTACAAAAGCGACACTCGTAATTAGCCCTTTTATCTCGTAAGTTGTGGAATATGGTGCTCCACCATTCCAAAACCACAATAACAAAATTATTCTGTTAATTTGCGACCTTAAGCCAGTTAATATTTAAGTAGACTTAGAATATACTAAATGTCTTTAGAAAAGAAATCCAATTCTTTTTATTTACTCCCATGGTACCTATAAAAAGCATAGGGCTACTTACCGGACAGTATTTCACTTGATAGAAATCAATTGGTTCACCATTATCGGCTGGTACGCTCCATCTCAACTCAAACTGATCGGAATAGGGTGATACCACTACAGGCTCTTCAACATCACTGTGTACAGGATTATGTAAGGGTTTAGGTTCTTCAGGCGCTGAACGTTTTGGTGTCGATTGTTGCATATTCACACCCCAGATACCCAAACCAACTTGATTGCGTGCCGCAAAACGAAAATGATACATCGTTTGGGGCTTCAAACCCTCCACCGTGTAAGGAGAATCTGGTGACCAACTGCGATTTTGAGCCGTTGACCAATCTGGATTAAAGGCTTCTTTATACTGCACCACAAAGGCTGTTATGGGTAAACCTAATTCTGTGGGAGGACCTCTTAAATCGAATGTTATACTAGTGGCAGTTAATTGTTTGGGTATGGCAGCCTCCACAGCTTCGGGCACGCGAGCTTCCTTTAATTGCATATCATGTTCGGCGCTGCCATGAATGTTAGTTGCTATGCACTTGTAAACGGAGAAATATTGGCGATCCACCGGATGTATAATCAAATTACTGCGTGGTCCAGTACCCTCAATAACCAAATTCTTATCGTAGGCTTCCTTAATGGGTCTGCCATTCCATCTCCACTCAATTGTAGCATTTGGTATACCCATGGCCAAACAGCTAAGATTTGCTTTACGTTTCTCCCAACTGAAAACGGGCGGTAAGGTTTTCATGTGCGTAAAGTCTGGTGCAAATTCAATGGTTATGTGACCCGTCTTGTAAGCCGTTTCACCTTTGTTACGTGCCAAACACTGATATAAACCATCATCGGTACGCATAGCATTAGCAATGCGCAAGGTACCAGAACTTTCACCCTTATCCTCATCAAAATGTTGTTCCAAAACAATACGATCATCATCGGCCTGTATGCCCGGTGCATAGTCATCTTCAGTACCCCAACGTCTGAATGTTATCTCAGGTGCTGGACGTCCCTTGGCCCTACATGTTATAGCCACCTCCTTTTGGTTAACCCCCGTAACATTGTACAGCTCATACACCGAAGGTCTTATTAAAACATTCAATTTAGTTCGTTTGTCATCTACACCAGCATCATTTTTCGCGATACAAGTGTAATTGCCATAATCCTCTTGCTTAACTGAGTTAATATTTAACAGACCAGTAAGGGGATTTACTTGAAAACGATCAGCACTGGCCACATTTTCTTGGGTGGAATCTTTAATCCAGGAAATTTCTGGTACTGGCTTGCCAGTAGCTGTGCAATTTGCCGAAAACGGTTTGCCTTCTACAGCCTCCAAAGTGTGAGGTAAATAAATGATACGAGGACGGCTATAGACTTCAACGCGTATGGTACGTTCCAATAATTCACCAGTTTCTATAACAGCAGCACGACATGTATAAATACCATCATCCGATTCTTGGACATTACGTATTAACAAACCATGTGTTTGGACCACATACTTATCACCAGTGCGTATCTTTGAAGTCCAAAAAAAGAGAGATAGTTTTGGTTAATGAGTAAAGTTGTTGCTTGAGGTGCTTGCTTAGCTTACCTGATCACCATTTCTCAGCCAATCAATTGTGGGATTTGGATCTGCTTTAACTTCACATCTCACCACATAATCTTCACCCAAAATCGGATTTTGATTCTCGGGGGCATTCGTCCATGTAATGGCAACTAAAATAAACATCAAAGAAAAGGGTAGAGAATTATTAAACATACAATTCAATTAATGCTTTGGTAACACGGTGAGTTGAATGAGTGAGAGCCTTATAAGACAGTGAGACAAAGATTTTTTTTGTTATTTATGTAAAAGGACTCAGAGACCTTAAAAACTGGCAAGTTTTGCTTAACTTTAGGCTGCTGCTTAAGAGGAGACATGAGTGTTGAAATTTTACTAACAAAAATATTTATAGTGAAGTGATAAATGCACGTGACTGTACATAATATTTTGTTATCTTGAGTCCGTCTCTTCAACACGTTAAAACAAGTATAAACACTGTTAAGCAAACTCAAAAAACAAAAGATGAAGATGAGGATGAGGATGTTAAAAGTCTTTTCGCTGCTTACAGAGTTTATTTAAAAATTTGTTTATGCTAAAGCGAACTTAAAGGGTTAAGGGTGTAGGGTATAATATTTGCTTTATTTTAATACTTGGTTGGTTGGTGTAGCAATTTAGCTGGAATTCTTGTCAAGTATTTATTTATTTTGTGTAGCTTGTGGCTTTTCCTTTTTTTCTTTGCTTTCACTTTTAACATGAAACGATTTAAAAAGAAAAACATTAACGAAATTAATATTAACTGATAAAAATTTCTGAGAACAAGAAAAAAGTTTAAAAATTAAACAATTTAAAAAATTTTTTAGTCTGTTTTTTTTTGTTAAATTTCTTTATTTCAGCGAAAGAAAAAACTTTGTAAACTGTCTCTTTTGTTTAAAATTTATTCCCTTAAACTAACCAACCGGAAATCTTAGCAAACAAAACTTCAAGAATTTTTATTTATTTTTTTTATTTTTTATTTAGACAAAATATATTCTTTACATTTTTTTCCATATTTGTTTGAAAGAAAAATCTAAACAAAACAGTTGAAAAGAAATAACAAGCAAATGCATTAGCAATTGCAATATAAACAGCACAAAATAAAAGATAAAAAAAAAAAAAAAACAATATAAAAGTGTTATTTTTAAAAGTGGAATAACTCCATTTAAAAAATTTAAGTTAGATGGTCTTTATATGAATTGTTACATATGAAAGTGGTATAACTCTACTTTAAAAAAAAATAAAGTGAGTGGCCACCTACCACTTTATCTTACTAAATTTTTTTGAGTGGACTTATACCACTTTCAAATATAACAGCTCATATTTTACTTAAATTACCACTAACAAATTTTTTTTTAAAGTGGACTTATACCACTTTTAAAAATAACTAACTGATACAAAGCTACGAAAACTAACTGCTAAACAGCACAACGTATCCGCTAGTTTTCTTTTTATAACGAGAAAAAAAATTAAAATTTTGGTGTTTTTCCTCTATCTCTCTTCCTCAAACAAAATGACACATAAACTGACATGCAAGCCTTTTAATGTAAGTGTATGTTGTAATTGCATTAAAAAAAACTCCTAAAAGTAAACTAGATAAAACATCAAGCAAATATGAACAAGAGCAAGCATCAGCAGAGTATAAAAAGAAGAAAACGTTTTAAGTTTGTTTGTAAGGAAATCCTTATGAACAAAAATCTCAACAGATCACATTGAAAACAAGTAACAACATGTGTTGTCATCATCACGTATAAAATGCCAAACTTATAAAGAAAAATTAAAAAAAAATTTTGTTTTTACAAACACATACACAAAACGTTTATTTATTTGTTTGTTTGCCGTATCCACGTACCGGAACATAGGAAAAAATTGTTTTTGTGCTATGGATGGCAGTGCCTTATAAGAATTTGTGCAATTTTCCAACACAATAAACAAAATGCAGGATTGCATAAGAATGTACAGTCTGTGGATAACTGCAGCTGCTCTGGCAGCTGTACGTTTTATTTTCAAATGATCATACGTCTCAAAAACTATTCATGTAGGGCACGTGACAAACTGATTAGACATGACGGGAACAAATGAAACGATACATTGATTAATAGAGACAAAGGGAGAGATCGAGGGAGAGAGATAGGGTAAGAGAGAGGGAAAGAGAAATTAAGAGAGAGAGAAATAAGGAGAGGGAGAGAGAGAAATAAGGAGAGGGAGAGAGAGAGAGAGTAGTAAGGAGAGGGAGAGAGAGAGAGAGAGTAGTAAGGAGAGGGAGAGAGAGAGAGAAGTAAGGAGAGGGAGAGAGAGAGTGAAATAAGGAGAGGGAGAGAGAGAAATAAATAGATGGAGAGAAATAAGGAGAGGGAGAGGAAGACAGAGAGAGAGAGGGAAATAGCGATAGAGAGAGAGGGAGATAGCGATAGAGAGAGGGAGAGGGTGAGGGAGAGAGTGAGGGAGAGGGCGAAGGTGAGGGAGAGTGTGAGGAAAAAGGTGAGGGTGAGAGAGATGCAGAGAGTAAGAGGGAGAAAGAGAAGGAGAGCGAGAGAGGGGGAAGATAGAGGGAGAGAGAGATAGAGGGAGAAAGAAGGGGAGATAGAGGGAGAGAGAGAGCGAGAGGGACAAAACGAACATGACAAAAGTAAATTGTAATGGAACTGTGACTGCGGCATTATTCGTAGAAAAAAAATTAAATAAATAAATAAGCCGATATCTTTGAAAGTGGTATAAGTCCGCTTTTTTTAAATGAATTGGCGATAATTTTAGTTAGATATGGTGTCTCTCTATACCTTACTAAAGCTACCGCTAACTAATTTAAAAAAAATGACTTATACCACTTTCAAATATAACGGCTCAAATATTGTATAAAATCACTAATATTTCATAATTTCATTAATTTAATGAAATATTGAAAAATTTAATGAAATATTTTATTGAATCAATGAAATGTTGTCATTAGTCTAATGCAACATTTTCATTGATTGACGAATAATTAATTATACTTTTAGTGTTGTATTTTATGAGCATGAATTTTAGTGATTCTTTAGGCGATAGTTCGGAGTAAAAGCTTTTTAGGATCAGGAGCTTATTTATTATCAGCTACTTACTGACTTCTTAAAAAGTTTATTGCTTGATGTGTTTTGATTTTTAGTATCTGCCTGCCCTCACACTGAGAAACAACTTCGATTGTGACAACTAAATTTGTTACCAGTCGAGTTTTTGAATTTTAACAATAAAAAATTGGTTTTACAGCTGGAATTATTTTTACTAGAACTAAATTTCTGGTTGCTAAAACCCAAAAACACAGCCAAATTTTTGAATACAAACAAATTTAGTTCTTACAACCGAAGAAGTTTTTTGTGTGCAATTTGCTCAAATAGCTTGATATTAAGACCTAAATCATTTTTTTTAAATAAAAATAGAAAAAAGTTAACCAACTAAAATTCTTTTTCTTGGCACTAAAAGTTTTCTTTCTTACATAAGAATTTTTTTAGCTTTATTTAATAATTTTTTATTATTTGTTTTTCTAACTTTATTATTATTATTTTTTGTTTAATAAAAGATTAAAAACAACAAATGAAAACTATAGAAAAATTTTATTAAAATTTTTTTTCTTTCTCAGTTGTTATATAATATTTTTCCTAAATATTTTTAATCTTTTTTTTTCTTTTTTATGAAAAATACTTTCTTTTTACATTTAATATTTTATTCAACTTTTAAGTAAAGTTTTTGAAAAAGTTTGCTTTGACTTACAATAACTTTCAATTGGCAGGAAAAAAAGAAAATCAAATTTAATTTATTTGTCTTAAGTAAAAATTATTTGAAAAGAATTTTTTTTTAAAGGAACTCAAAAAGAAACTTTTTTCTTTTGCTTTCTAATGGCAATATGTTGTCAATATTTTCATAGAAGTATGAAAGAAAATGGAAATGTTTTTTGTTGAATAAAGTCACACAAAAAAGCCAATTATAACATTAAATTTTAACTCAGGCCACTTGAAAGCATTTTTGAGGTTATGCAAACACAAAATAAAAAACATTAAAAGTTTTTTGTTTTCCAAATCAAGTAAAAATCCATTAAATGGCAAAAAAGGATAAGATAAATTTTGATTTTTTATTATGCTACACTGAGAAAATTTTGTTTATCTATACATATAAAAGAATAACGTCACTGACTGACTTATCATCATGGCCAAGTTTTCGTCCCAATGTGTAGGACAAATAAGAAAAGATTTTTGGAAATTCGAATATTAAGAGGATAAAAAAAGGTTAAAAACGGGTAACATCTAAATTCTTATATCTGCGGAACTATTACAGCTAGAGCCAAAGTTCAAGCTACAAAATATTATACTAAAAAAAATAAGTACTTTTTCGATATTTGTACATTTGCGGGATAAAAAGGGTAAAAACTAATATTGGTACTTTGTTTTAACCTCACTTTTATTTCAAAAAAACAATCAGAGCAACAAAAACTAAATTTTATTCTTCTCTTCTTAAAGAGGTCTAAAATGTATTTTGGCACTTTTTTAAAATTCGAGCAAATAAGGGGTAAAAAATTATTACGGGATGGGACACATAGCATTTTAAAGGGGAGGTCGTCTAGATTTATAATCTACCGGCCAAATACTCAGAACTTACTTTGGACAATTTTTAAAAGTTTTTTGAAAGTTCCATATACCCCAGTGCTGTTGTTTTCAGGGATTTTTACCATTCCCTACTTTGCCGAGGTACCATTCCCGATTTTGCCCATGAAAATTTTAATGAAACCATTTTATTTGATTTATGCCCCATTTTTCTTTCAGTGTATAGCAAAAATTGCTATAAATATAAAAGAAAAAAACATAATCACACACACACATTTTGAAGTCAGTTTATTTTTAGACAAGGACTTTGAATCTCTTAGAGGTACATAATTCTTTTAAACTAAAGTAGGCTTTTAATTAAAGCGTTTTTCTTAGTGTATATGAGACACTAAAATGAGTTTTAAAATTTTAAGCTTTAGTTGTGAACAAGTAAAGCAGTTCTAAACTAAAAGCAAAACTAAGTCTTTGCTGGTCAGCATCAATTTAACTTTAATTTAAATCTTAAAATATCTACTTAACTGTGTACAGAGTACTATTTACCTAAAATTATGCTTTAATTATTTGATGAAAATAACTAAATTTTATCTTTTCATTACTTTGTTTATATAAAAAGTTTCTGTTGTAATTTTGATAATTTATGCATCATTGTTGAAATCTTTATAGCTGTTGTTTCATTATGCAAACAGCCCTAAAGTAAGCTTCAGTTTTTGGTAACACTTATTAACTAATTGACATTGTATTTTGTGTCTGTGTGTAAGTAAGTTTAGTAGTAAAGTTTCTAATGGTTTGTCGCCTGTTTTTATGCCAACTTAATTAAATAAGAGTTTTTACTAAAGCATACTTTTAGTAGAATTAGAATATAGTGCAACAGTAAAAGGTTTTCACTGGTTTATCGCTTTTCTTTTTTATCAACTTAATTAAATTAGATTTTTAAACTGTCCCATTACTAAAGCATAGTTTTAGGCAATCATGATTTAGATTTTGGGTGTTAGTTTAAATTAAAAATAAATAACAATAAAAAAAATAAAATATTAATATTTTTTTTTACAAAATCTTGATTGTTTTTAAATTTTTGTTTAACAAAAAATTTTAATCTCAAAAATAATTTGTAGAGATTTCGTTACAAATGCTCTCTTGTTTCTAGTTTAGTTTTTAGCTCTTAAGAGGATTACCGTTATGATTTTCTTTTACTTTTAGCAAATAATTAAACAAAAATTTAGCAGTATTTTAGCATTTAAATCCTTGATAAAATTAAATTTATAATTTTTTTTTTGTTTTTATTATTCTAAGTCTCTTTTGAGAAATTATGTTGCTGGCATATTGTGCAAAGACACAAGTTTTATATAAAAAGTCTTAAAGTGCTGAAATTTTAATTTCATACCAAAAATATTAGCTATTTTTTTTTTTGTATTTTATAGTGTGCGTTAGCTACTGGCAAAAGTTCAAGTTTAAATGACGCCAAAGGCATATTATAAACGAAATCTATAGTGTATTTTAGGTATTATCTTTCGACATGTACACACACACACACATACAGACATAAATTATGGCATAGTTTTTGGCTGGTAAGCCATAAAATATACTATACAAAACATGATAATGAAATTAGCTTAAGTTATATAAACATTTTTTGTGTCTGTGTACTACAAAAATATTTAAAAGCTTTAAAGTGGAAATTTGTTAAAAAAAATAACAATTTAAACAAAATATATTTGTTATTGTTTTACACAAATTTGTGCAAAAAGTAGAATATGAATGTCCTTAATTTCATATAAAAAATTTTTTTAATTCATTAGCAATAGCATACTGGTCATTGTGGCCAAAATAAACCTATTGGACACCCTATTCATGAAGAATTCAAAGACTTGCTTGGGTCATTTGTCCACCCTATCAGGCGGTTGTAGATAGAGATGTCCTAGTTAAAGGAAGCAATGTTGTCTGTTCGTCTTCGTAACATAACCTGTAGAGGTCATTTAGTGTTGCAATACTCTGCAATACCCAGTTATGAATCCAGTGACAGTGCGCATTCCTGATCAAGTCTTTTCGCTATTTTAGCTTAAATTACTATTTAGTTTTTTTTTTTTTTTTTTAATAAAATAAATAAGAGTTAAAAAAAAAATTTACAGCCTATTTTGCTGCTAAGAATTTTAAAATATCTTTTTGTTTATTTTCATTTCGCTTAACAATAAAGAGAAATATTCCACATTTCAATTATACCAAGGCAGACCAGTTTTTCATATAAAAATTTTTTATTTAACAAAAGTAAGGCATACTTTTTGGGATGATGGCAGAAAAGCAAGAGGGAGCTTAAAAACAATTTCCTAAGAAAAGCAAAAGTTAGTTAAAAAAAACAAAAGAAAATAAATAAAGTAAACGTGTTGTGTTAAAACTAAAACTAAAACTATACATATGGCTTAATTTCGCATACATGCAAATAAATGCAATGTTTATGTAAAATAGATTCTTAGAAGTTTTATAAGAAACTTTTTCAATTTTAATTTTTTAATAAATTTTTTATAAGAAATTCTAGCAACAAAATGTTGCTCATGTTTCATTTCCCTGCCTTTTTTTAGAATTAAATTTATGTCTCTGTAATGACTTACAACTTAACTGCCTACTTTAAGGAGTTTTAAATGAATTACTCACTTTCTGCAGCAATTTTGTCATCACTTTTAGATTTTCTATTTAAAACAAAATCCCAGCCAAAAGCCTATTTCAATATCTAGCATTCTGTGTCACTTAACTATTTCCATTTCTCTCCCAAAATAATCTTCTTGCATTCGTTTTTTTATAAATAAAAAAAAAAAATGTTTTAATTTATGTTCACAACTAAACCGCAAAATATAAATGTGTGTAAATGTATGTGCTAAAATCTGTGAATTTTGTTAACGATTATGATTGCAGTAGTTTGTGGTTGCATACTTTTTTTCTCTCTAAAGTTTTTCTAGCTGCTGTTGTTGCTTTTATGTCAAGTTTTCTCTGTTTTCCTAAAATGATAATAAAAAGTTGTTGTCTAATATTTACCATGAATAAGTTTTCAACTAAAAAAAAATCTACAAAATTACAAAATACACAGAGAATGAAAGATAATAGTTTTATTATTAAATAATAAAATGTTGCTTAAAAAAAAAATAAATAAAAAACCAAAAATAAACTGTGCAAAACATAATTTTGCTATTTTGGTAAATCTTTTTAAATAAATTTTTTTGTTAAGCTACTTAAAGTCTCAGTCATATTTTAAATTTCTTTTGTAAAATTTAATTCCAATTAAATTTAATGTAAAACATTTTCTTTATTCTTTCCAGAAATCCAATTTTATAGAACATTTTAGTGGCATTATAGAGTAATAAAAGAAAGACGAAGACAGAGCAGATTATGTCTATGTCACTCTAATTTAGACCTGCAAACTATCTGATATGATGTACAAATCATTCAAGAAAAACTTTGAATTCTCACTGAATACCAGATTTTGTAAGTTCTAAGTAAACAGTAACACTATAGATCCTGTCTGGGCTTAATGACCAGCTCACTAGTTCTAGCCCTAACTATAAATAAGTTCAAAATTAACCCTTAAGCACATTTTGAATTTTGTGTTCTTTTTTATCAAAAGTGTTTAGAAACTTCTAAAGAATTTCAAAAGGAATACTTTTGTAAAACATTTCAACCCCCTAAAGCTGCAACTTTGGGGTCTTTTTTGTCATTTTTCTAAATAAGAGCTAAAAAAGTCTTATTAATTCAAAAGTTAGAAAAATATTTTTGTTAAGCTCTTATGGGTATTTTTTTGTTTTCTTTTTAAGTAGCTTTCAAAATAGTCCCATTCACTGAGGAGTTAAAGGATTAAAATGTTCCGGAAATTATTTTAAAGAAAATTTCAACCTTCTAACGCCTAAAATTATTTATCTTTTTTTAAATAATATTAAAATATTTTCTATCACCGAAGAGTCAGAGGGTTAAAATGTCCGGTAAAGTATTTTATAGAACGTTTTCACCCTCTAACGCCAAAAATTAGGGAACTTTTTTTTATCCTATTTTTAAATACAATTCAGAAAATTCCCAATCATTAAAGAGCTAGAGGATTAAAATGCTCAGAAAATATTTTTCTCAAACATTTTAACCTTTTTTGTTCTTTTTTTTTAAAAGAATTAAAAAACTCCCTAATCATTAAAGAGTTAGAGGAATAAAATGTTAAGAAAAAATTGTGGGTCTTTTTTGATCCTTTTTTTAAATAGGAAAAAAAACGCTTCATTCATTGAAGAGTTAGAGGATTAAAATGCTCAGAAAATATTTTTTTAAGCATTTTAACCCCCTAACTCTATAAATTATGGGTCTTTTTTGTCCTTTTTCAAATAGTATTCAAAAAAACG
This sequence comes from Thelaira solivaga, assembly GCA_947397855.1. Lineage (NCBI taxonomy): Eukaryota > Metazoa > Arthropoda > Insecta > Diptera > Tachinidae > Thelaira > Thelaira solivaga. The sequence goes on along the minus strand of OX377612.1, from coordinate 5,212,313 downwards.
CTTGATTCATTGCAGAGGGCTTATTGCAGACTTTTTTCAAAAAAAGGAAAGGGGGTAGTCCATGGTAATTTTTGGCAGAAAAAATTTTTTTCGCACTATCCGCAGAAAAAAAATTTCGAATTAAAGCCAATACGTTTTTCTATTCAACGCCATAGAAATCAAATCGATATCTTGAAGACTAAGCAAATACTATTACAGCATTAATAGTGATTAGAATTTTAAAAATATTTTAAAAAGTGGGCGTTTTAAATAAAAAATTTTTTAAGAAAATTGGAATGTTCTTTTGCAGTAAACAGCACTTAAACGTATTAAGAAAAAACATTGTGTAACAACTTACCATAAGTTTTAATCAGGACACTAGTTTCCAAAAGTTCTGTACTGGCATATGAGGCTGTACAACAATATTTGCCTTCCATTTCAACACTTAAAGAGGGGATCATGAGCGCCAAACTTTCACCCGGTAAAGTTTCTGTATACATGGGTGGTTGATTACGTCCATTTCTAAATATAGTTTTTTTGTTTAAAGAAGAAAATAGAAAAAAGGATATCAAAAATTAAAATTTTGCAAATTTTATTGCATTTTAAAATAGAAAAACTTAATAAATTTTTTCAAGTAAGTGTATTAGTAAATTCAAAGCAAAAAATGTAAAGTTAACAGAAAAAGCATAAACCCTAAAGTTAATTTGAAAACAACTAAATTTTAAGTATTCATATGCTCATTGATGCTGAGTGATGCCTTAAATGTATTAAATGTGCATAAATATAATTTTCTTTTCATGAAGTATACTTTGAGGAGCCATTTGCTTGGTTTATATGAAATTATTGCTACTTAAATGCTTTTAAATATTTGTTAAGTATTTTTTTTTTTAAATTAGAAAATTTTCGAAACAGGTTCTTTTTTTTCTGATTAAATAAATAAATTTTCTATAGCAATATACAAAAGCTAATGAATGATTTTAAAAATGTTTTTAAATGACATAAATGAAACTGAGGTATACTTTTAGGCTATTTAAATGTTTACTGACAATTTGAAAGCGAAAGTGAAAATTCATAATTTTTCTAATTGTAAAACAATTATTAAATTTTTCATGTAACAAAAACAGTTTTTACTAACTTTAAATGTATGGCATAATTTTAGGACCACCTTATAATTATGTTTCTCTGCAAACATTTGCATATTACAAGGCAAACATTTTAAAGTTTCTTTAAAAAACACTAATAATTTTGTTCTATTTTACTTTTATTTTAATTCTAGTTTTGTTTAAAATTTAACAAAATATTTTTCAAGCTTAAGATTTAATATTTCAATTTTTATTAATTTAAAAAATTTTTTAAAGATCGAATACTTAAATTGCATAAAATTTATTGCTAAAAATTTGCTTTAAAAATTGTTGAATCCAAAATAAAAATTTCTTAGAGATTTTTCAAAAAAAATTTTGTATTTAAGTTTTGTTAATTGAATGTGCTAACAGCTCTCGTACTAAAATTTATACAAAAATATCGCATTGACGTTCTAATGTAAATGTTAAATTTGGTAAACAGCATTACTAAAGTATACTTTTAGGATTTTAATAAAATTTTGTTATATTTTTTGCGTTACTATATTTAAAATATTCCATTTACAACATGAATTTGTAAATTAAGCCAAGAGCATATATAACAATTTTAGCATACATTTAGGAAATGCAAATCAGAATTAATAAATTAAGTACAGAGATGGACACATGAATATTTTTTGTAGAATTTTTACCAAAAGATAATTATTTTTAATGAAACTAAATTATAAAAAAAAATTAAAAAAAAAAAAATTTACTAGAAAAATGAATTTTTATCTTATTGAAAAATTTAAATTTTCCATCCCTGATTTACCATAAAATAACATAAGCTAGAATTGCAAGGGCAATGGTAGCTAACATTTATTTCAAAAGGAAATATTATTCCAAAAAACAAACTATAGCATATCTTTAAGGTTAATTAAAATTCATTTAGTTGTTTGTTGCTTGTCCGAGTACATTTCATGCAAATTGCAAGTAAAAATATTTTTAATATTTTTTTACACATAACAAAAATACGTAAGGACGTGCCATAACACACAATTTCTCTTCTTTTCTTTAATAATTTACCAAAAAAAATACAGCATCTATTGAAAAGAATATCTCACAATTTCTTGCTTATAAGTTTTATAAGCAACAAATGCAGGCTTATGATTTTTAAAATATTGAAATAGCAAAAACCAATTATGCTAAAAATATATTTTGATTTTAATAATGTTATGCTGCTTTGTTGTATACAAACAAATACAAAAATGAAAACTCAACAAACATTTCTGTGTTATTAGCAAGTAATTGAAGTCTTCTTAAAATAAAATACAGCAGCATATTTACAGGCTGTTGGGTAGTTGTTGTGGCTAAAAATACTCTTAACACAAAGTGTATTTGAATTTTCAAAATGAAACTAAGAATTTTTATAAAAAACGAAAAAAAAAACGTATACAAACAAGCATATAAAATTACAAAGCTTGAAACCTTATTTAAGGTATGCTAAAAGAAAATCTGTTTTTATTTATAAAATATTTGTACTTGTATTTGCTTAATATTTCTTTTTTATTTAATTCTATAAAACATATAAATTGAATTATCCAGTATTTTAAATAAACATTTTATTTTTAAGCTTTGGATTCGGGGGTTTTTTTTTTTTGCTAAAAATGTTGTCAGGAAAAAAAAATAGTTTCGAGCAAGTTTTATAACAAGATTAAAAGCTTAATATTGTAACATGAACACCTAACTAACACACAAGCTAAACCCTACATATTGAGTGCTTTACGTCTCGTACACTTTCTTAACAAAAAAACAAAATTGTTTTTATTTTAAAACTTTTTCTAAACTTTAATAATAAGAGTTCTGGGGGATGAATTTCGCCACTAGATATCGGTGGATATTTCAATGGAAATTCAATTCTAATGCCGTAATTTGGCTCTTGGCTGAGTAGGGTGATCACTTGAACTGTGTTAAGCCCTAGTAAGGAAATTTTTTTCCAAAGAAAATTTTGTTTTAATTAAAAATTCTCTTTTGCCAGAGAATTTTCTGCAATAAAAGAATTTTGTCTTTACTTAATATTAAAAAAAATTTAATATTTTCTCATCACATCATTTAGTTGATCAGGGAGAAACGTAAGCTATGTCAAGCCTAATTTTACGCCCATTTTTAAATTTTTTAACAATTGAAATTAATTTTTTGCAGAGATTTTTATAAAAATTGGGACATAAAATTAATTTTTATACTTGAAAGAAGGTTGCCACATTATTTTGAATCAGATACACCCACTTTAGCACCTACTTTTCAATAATTTAACAGCTAAAAGTAAATTTTCGAAGGGATATTAATAAAAGTTGATGCATTGAAATGAACTTTATACTCCAAGGAAGGCTGCTACATTACTTTTAATCAGCCACACCCACTTCAATGCCTACTCTTAAGCCTAATTTTCATAGAAGCATTTAAATGAGAAATTAATACCGGTTATGAAAAGATACTGCATAATAACAGACAGGAGAGGGTTGCCACATTAATTGTAATCAGCCACACCCACTTTGGCACCTATTTTCAATGATTTAATAACTAAAATTTAAATTTCCAAAGAATTTTTATTAAACTTGATGCATAGAAATTAACTCTATACTCCAAGGAAGGTTGCCACATTATTTTGAATCACTTCAATGCCTACCCTTAAGTCTAATTTTTTATAAAAGCATTTAAATGTGAAATCGAGGCCAGATTAAAGTTATTGTAAAAAATAAAACTTAGGAATGAGTTGCCACATTACTTTAAATCAGAAACACCAAACTTTGTAATTATTGAACTTTTATTTTTTTAAGAAAGTTTTATAAAAGTCGTTACAAATAATCTCTATCCTTGAAAAAAGGTTGCTACATTATTTTTAATTAGCCACCCACACTTTAACGGCTACTCTTAAGCCCATTTGGTCATATCATAATTTACAAGGGTAGTTGAAACCGGTTAAAAAAAGCTGGTATATTGTAAAAACTAACAAAAGGTTGCCACATAATTTTAAAACATCCATACCCAAGTTAACGCCTACTATTGCAACCAATTTTTCAAACAACATTTTACACGAGTTATTGAGACCGGTTTAAAAAAATTATTTTATAATAAGAGATAGTAGAAGGTTGCCACATTGTTTTAAATAGCCCCACCCACCTTAATGCCTACTTTTGCAACCATTTTTCATAGAACTCTGCTATCCCTTTACAATCTTTTTGCCACTCTCTCTCTCTCTCTCTCTAAGAACTTAGCAATAAAAATTGCGTTGTATAAACAGGAACTAAAATCAATACAAGACACGACAATTTTAGTTGCCCTATTTTTCTTAATTCTCTTTTAAAATTGCCCCTGTGTCTATATTCTTATTCATTCGGAATTTAAGCTACTTGTTTTTTTTTGTACAGCTTTTAAAGATACGAATAGAGAACAAAAAACAATTGCGAAGTACGAGCAAGTTTGTACCATTTTCCATTCTTCTTTTCTCTCTCTCTCTCTCTCTCTCTCTCTCTCTCTCTCTCATACAAAATCAAAAATTGCTCAACTAAAATTGCCGTGTCTGGTCCCGGTCTAAGTAATTTTTTTTTTCATATTTTATAAGCTTTTCAAGTTAGTATAGTAACGTATACATTAAAGCAAAACAATTGTTTGTTTCACTTTTTAATTTACTTTTTTTGTCAGCAGCAGAGAACAAGGAAAAGTGTTTTAATGTTTTGAGGCAAAAACTTTCAATATGAAGAATTTGCAGTTTTTTTCTTTTCTAAAATATCTAGTCGAAATTTATTTTTAATGTTTTGTAACCTGTTCAGCATTACATTGGTAACAAAACAATTGTTTGTTTTACTTTCTAATTTAATTTTTGCTAGAAAGCTTCAGGAATAAATTCTCAGTATTTAACTAGGGTTTCAAGGTATTAAATTATTTTGTTTGTTTTTCAAGATTATTCTTTATTTTCGTTTTAGATTTTCCTTATGTATTTTTTCAGGTTTAAAGAAGTTTAAATGGTTTAAAATTTAAAAAATTTTTCTTTATTGTTGAAAAAATTACAGTCGCATTTTATGAGGTTTTAAAAAGTGTTGCATAATTTGTGGGGTCGTTGGTTAGGTGGTGTATATTTCTATGTAAAGCTTTTTAAGCCAAAGAAAAACAGTTATTTTATGAATTTAATGTTCTAAAATGCCAACAAATGCAATAGTGTCATAACTCGAAATAGGTTTTTTAAATCAAAATTTTTTTTCTCCATTTTTTAATTCGTATGTTCTAAAAATATTAAAAAAAATATGCAATATTGAAAAAAAAAATTAAAAAATTAAAATATATATAAAAAATATGAGAAACTTAAAAATTTTTTTTAAAAAACTTAAAAAAAACAAATATTGAAACAATTAAAAAAATTATATATATATAAAAAATTAAAAAAAAATTTTTTAAAAAATTAAAAAAAATTAAAAAAAAAAAAATTTAAAGAATTTGAAAGCCTTTTTTCGTAATAAAGTATTTAAATTTTTTTTTATAAGAAGAACAACAAATTTCAAACTATTAAATGACTTTTCGGTAAAATCATGCATTTTGAGTTATGACATTGTTGAAGTAAATAAGCGATATTTATTTTGTTAATTAGTAATTTGGTAAGAGACATTTAACCGCATTGTTTTAGGTAAAAAACTGCAATGTATTTAATCATCTTGCCTTTGCTATTAACTAAGCTTCACTTTGAAAACAAAACACATATACTTTCAGGCACAACCAACACAGTTACACTTTTTACCAATAACTGGTCTTGATTAATATTTAAGGCATACTTTCACCCCTACCCCAATTAATCTGAAATAATTTAAAAAGTTGTATGCATTAAATTTCAACTTTTAAAATTTCTTTACAATTTTTAACAATTAAACTCATTATTTTACTAAAACTTTTCAAAACAATTGTATTAAATTGTTGGCTAAGGCATAAAACAGATTTGTGTTTCATTCAATAATATTTAACACAAAAAGATTAAGATAAAAGAAATAGAAATTTGTTTTACAGAGAAAGTATATCGCAAGAAATTATATTTAATTGCCTAAAGTTACATGAAATATTAAATAAATTTTAAATAAGATAAGCTTGTAATTAAATAGATTCTAAAGAATCAGTAAATTATTTAAAATGAGCCTTAGAATAGGCTATAATTAATTTAAAAAAAGGATTTAATATAAATAAAAAAGGGCTAAAACAGAGATGCTGTGTTTCCATAAACTAGTGGGGATTAAAGCTACTGGCATGTAGATTTCAGATACCTGACTAGCCCATGGAACCGCAGTTTTTCGATTTTGGCCATATTTTTTAATGCTAAATATTCTGAGTGAAATCTATACACTTTTTGAATATAAGTTATATAGTTCTGAAATTTACATGCCAATAGCTTTCGATACCACTAGTCCATCTCGATTTTGGAATATTTTTTGAACTTAAAGTTTTTCATTTTAAAATATCTTATTTCGTTAACAAATAATTTTCATAAAATCTGTACTAATAAAAAAGTTTTAATAAAAAATTTGAATTATTAGAGGAATTTACTTTATTGTTGTGGTTCATGTATTATATTCCTTAAATAACGAAATGGCTAGAATCAAAAGAATTTTATAACAAAAACTTAAAGTTGTAGTCCTTTGAAATAACTTAATACCGCAATATTTATAATAATTATAAAATTTTTCACTTAAACAAAAATGAATTCATGGAATTTTGCTTTTGTAAAATCTTTTTTATTATTTATTTTTTTTAATTTCTGCCTGTTATCTTTCAATGTTCATTTGTTTGTTTTACTGTGTTTTTTTGTCTATTTTCTAATAAAAATTCAACATCATGTTTGATAGTTTTTATAAATTTTTTTTTCAAGTTAAAATGTTTTGATTTCATTTATTGCATGTGTGATTTATTATTTAAAATTTTTGCTATTTATTCTACAGTTTACATTATTTAAAATTCATTATTTATAACGTGGAGGTAGAGTATATTTATTATTGTTTGATTTTCTAAAACAATTACCATTTAATATATTTGGCTGAATATTAAAAAAAAAAATTTTATTTTCTAACATAAATTGTTTAATGAACAAAAAAAAATTAAATTTTAAATAGCACGAATAAAAAAACATTTTTAAAAAATATTGCCTAACTTAAGGGGCCAATAATATAATAAAGATTGCAAAACAATTATTATAATAGCTAAACATGGCAGTTAACCCAGCTTTAAAAATTAAAAGGCCTTTTTAAGCCAAAAATTTGATAAAACATAAATGCTTTTATCCAAAAACAAAAAAAAAAAAACAATTGACACAGACTTTAACGTAAAATTTATAAAAAAATATTTAAAAAATTTAGATAACGTTGGCTTAAAGTGTACTTTAATTATTTTGCATAAAGGGGGAATTGTGTACAATTTTCGTAGATTTTTGTTTTTTATATTGAATTGACGGTTATGTTTTTATCTATTTATTAGCTCCTAAGCATCGACATGTGTCCCTAAATTTAATTTTTTAGACAAAAAATTTTTTTTTAATTTTTCTTCAAAATACTTTGCCTAATTATTCATTCCGTTCCGCGATTGCGTAAAGCATTTTTTGTGCAGAAGCAAAAAAAGTGTTGCATAATTTATGGGGTCATGGGTTAGATGTTATATATTTCCATGTAAAGCATTTTAAGTAATTATTCATTCCGTTGCTGCGATAGCCTTGGCATTGCCATATTATTGATTTCGCAAAATTTTTACATTTTGCTTAAAATTTATTAGTTGTTAAAAAATTTAATTTTTTTGCAACACCAACAGCTGAAATATTAACACAATTCATTCACAATAGCCTACTTTTTAATTCACAATTAAACGAAACCATTCAAAATAGCAAAATAATTCCTCAGGAATGAATAATTCTAATATTGATCATTAATTTTTTTGTTGTTAAATTTTCCTTTCCGTGCGGAATCAATAATACGACCCACTTTATCTAGCTATATAACATAAATAAATTCATTGTTTTACATTCAGTAAGCTTCGCTAGTCGTGCTAGTTAGCTTTGCTATGCCAAATGCTTGGCTAAATGGTCTTTTGAAAAATAGAAATTAAAATTTAAAATAAAGAACAGAATAATTAAAATTAAAAGTTTTATTTAATAAAGCTTTATGTTTAACAATTTAATTTGTTGTTTGATGCAGCTGGCTTCAGTATTTGCTTACTAAGTCTATCAAAAGCTCTGAATGTGACTAGGCTGTCTGCAGCACACAAAATAAAACAAAAAGCTCTTATGGCCCCCGTACAAGCCTTCAAGGCCTTTGAAAACGCCTATTTACTAAATGCACACACAGGCATGCACACACACATCTACCACTTAATTGTATAAACATATTATATTTATGAAAACATTTTAAAATTTATTTAAATTGAACAAAGAAAAAAAATCAATAAATTTAGTTGAGATTTTATTTTTTATTTATTTATTTATCCAAATAATTTTATGTGTGTATGTAAATTAAACCAAAACACTTTATTATGTATTGTTGTGTGTGTATGTGTGTATGCATTTTTTATTATTTATTTGATAACAAATGCTTTAGGGAGATATAATTTTTAATTATATGCGATAATCTTAATTAGTTGTTAAAATATATTATTTATTTGTGGTATTAAAATACATACATACGCTTTTACGGCTTAATAATTGTTATTAAAAAACACCTTTTATAATTTTTTTTTCATTTATATTTCAGTGTATTTTTTTAACCGACAATTCCCAGCTTAACGTTTATACTTTTAAAGTGTTTTTTTTTTTTTTTGGTTTTTAAATGAAAATCCCTTAAGTATGCTATAGATTTTATAAAGGCATAAAAGTGAAAAATAAAGTGTTTGAGGGATAAAAAAAAACAGCAAACAAAAAATATATGTATTGAGTAAATGTCAATTTTAATTGCCGAACTAAAACCCCAATGAATTAATTCTCAAAAATGAAATGGGGATTTAATTCATTTCCACTTTGGGGTAATTAGTATGTTCGTAGCTGTAACGTATGATTTTTATTTAATTTAATTTATTCGACACTCATACGCTCCCTTATCGAACGAAAAATGGTGTTGTTACTTTTAGAAGTTTTTTATATTTTCAAAGTTTCTTACAAAAAATTTTCATAGACGAAATACTTCATTTCGGTAGCTAAAGTTTTTGGCTAAAACTGTGCAACCAAATTTGGGTGAACAGTTAAGGACACACTATCCAATACTTAACTTATCGATGTAAAACCAAAAAGTTATAAAAACTTAAATTTAGCTATTGGTCCTTGAAAAAAATTCAGAAACTTCTCTCGGTGTGCGCGAGCTTTTAGTAAATTCGACTACGCTGGGAGACAATCTGATTATAAATTCAGTGTTTCCTTAATTCAATGTATTATTTCATAAATATTGTGAATTATAAAATATTATTTCATTAAATTAAAGATTTTTATTTCATTAAATTAATGAATTTTATTTCATTAAATTAATGAGTTTTTTTATTAAATTAATGAATTTTATTTCATCAAATTAATAAATTTTATTTCATCAAATTAATAAATTTTATTTCATCAAATTAATAAATTTTATTTTATCAAATTAATGAATTTTATTTCATCAAATTAATGAATTTTTTTTCATTAAATTAATGAATTTTATTTAAATAAATTAATGAATTTTACTTCTTTAAATAAATAATTTTTCTTAGAATTAATGAAATATTTCATTAGTCTAATGAAACTAGTCATTCGTTAAAAAAAATACAATTTTCATTTTAGTAATGAAAAAAATATATAAACAAAATGAAATGAAATTTTTTCATAAAATTAAAATAATTATTTAAAAAAATTTTTTAACATAACGTTTTTCATCAAATGAATAAATATTTCATTGCCTTCATTCACAGTCTGATTAAAATCATTGAGCATTTTATTTGTTTGTCAAAGATTGTCCGTACCAAAATAACGCCATGGCAATGCTGAGGGGTTTAAGACTTAATGAAGTTGGCTGCCAACAAATTTGCTTTTTTTGGAATTTGTTTTTTGATGCACAAACTGCTAAATAATTTATTTTCTAAAGCAAATGATATGAAATTTTTTATGTGATTTTTAAAATTTAAATATTTATGAATAATTTTATTTTAAAAGCTTAAAATGTGTTTTAAAATATTTATTTTGGAATGCAGCTACTAACAGTTCTTATGCATTTAGCCAACCCTAAAGGTGGGTGCAGGGTATGCTTTACAATTTCTACAAATTATTATGCTTTTATGCTGAGTTAGTGTTCGCTTACAATACACCACTGTTATGTATGTATGTATGTATGCATGTATGATTCAACTGAAGAACTTAAATTAAATAAGAAACAAGGCTTTTAAAAAGGAAAGTAAAGAAGACTTTTAAATGATATTTAAATACACATACACACAAAATTACAACAACAACAAAAAAAAATCAAGCAAAAAAAAAAAATATATTAAAAAAAAGAAAAATTAAAATAAATTATTAATAGAAATAAAACTAATTATAGTTCAAATGATTTGTCACTAATTATTTGTTATTTATGTGGGTCACTTTTATTTATTTATTTTTTTTTTTTGTAACTAAAAAACGTGCAAGGTTTTGAACATTTATTTGTAGCTGAAAACCTATTACAATTATTTTTGTCTTACTTTATTTATTTTGTTAAAATTTTGTGTGTTATTTGGTTTCTTTTACAACCATTTTTAGGGGCAATCCAAAAGCAAACATTTTGGGTTAGATTTTTCTCTTTATTAATTTTTGGTACTAAACTAAAGGGAAGTTTTTGGGGGGAAGATTTTAAATTTACTTTTGAAAAATTCCCTTTACTTAACTTCCCTTTACTTACTTATCAGTTAATCTTTGTCCTTTGGAGTCATATAGTGGTTGATAAGTTTTGTGCCTAAGCAAGTTGTTGTAGTACATATATATGTAGTTGTTGTTGTTGTTGTGTTTTTTTTTTGCATTTGAAACAAAAAATACAAGAAATATAATTTTTAAAAAATTTATAAACATTTTATTTTTAAATATTTTAAAGCAAATAAAAAAAAGAAAACAAATCAGTAGTAAAGGAAACAAAAAAAAAGAAAAGAATAAATATGAGAAGCATTAAAAAGCATTAAAAATACAAATACCTGCATAAAATTAAAAAAAAAAACCTAAAATTATATTTGGCAAGCAACAAGCTTAACTTTAAATACATAAAAGAAATACACGCTGTAACAAAGAAAGTATTGATATGCATACATGGCACACAAAACACCTTACAAACTCTTATAAAAATTTAAGTGTGTCTCTTTTCTTGTTGTGATTCCGTTTGTAATTTATACACCGTACATGCAACACCCTATAAACTATATAAATTCTGTATATAGTCGAATAAGTGATCTATGTCTGTCCGTATAGTCATTGAAATCAACTTTTTGAAGTCCTCGGAAGATATATAGGACAGTTTAGCACACTAATCTGTCAGATGTATCTGTCTTTGAATTGCTTTTAAAATTCAGCCGGATTGGTCCATAAATACTTAGGCTATTAGTAAAAAACGCGACTACTTGCATTTTTGACCATTTTCCTAAAGGGGTTTTTAGGCGTATTTTGTCTAAACTACAAAACGGACAAAAAAAAATTGTACGCAGTTTTGTCAGAATTGAGAGCAGTCGGTCCACAAATGGCTGATAAAACATAAAAAAACAATCAAATGTTGTGTACATTGTTTTGTGCATTGAAAAAATCACACCTACCGGTTTCATTAATTAAAAAAAAGTTTGTTTGTACTAAAGTTGACTAAAGGCATATTCCTTAATTAACCAAAGTTGTTAAATTGTCGGCTTAATCGGGACAGGATCACGACTTTTTCGTCGAGTATTTAGTTAGAAAATTTCTTTACTTTTCTTAAATAATTTAAAATTTTTAGAATTATAATTTAAGTTAAGTAACATAAAGCTCATTTAATTTAAAAGTGTCATAACTCAAAAAATTTAATTTAAAAAAAAAATAAAATTAAAATTTTATTTAAAATATTTTTAAATATTTGTTAGTTTTATTTGACCTTTTTCTTTTAAATAATATGACTATTTTATTAAGCTTGAGGTCTTATTTTTAAAAAATTTATTTTTATATCGGTTTTTCACTTAAATTCGTGTAGCTTCTTCAGGACATAATTATAATCGATATAAAAATACATTTTTAAAAAATAAGACCTCAAGCTTAATAAAATAGTCATATTATTTTTTTAAATAAAATAAAAATTTTTTTTAAATAATATATCATTTAATTTAAATTAAAAAAAATTTCAATCTTGATATTTTTTAATTTATTATCTTAAGTTAAATATTTTTTAAGACTTTTTGTTTTTTTTTTATATTTAAAAAAATATTTTCTTTGAGAAAGAAAAGTTTCTCTTCAGTTTAAAATATAAGATTTTTTCTTATAAAAAAGCCAGCAAATTGCTCTCCCTTAAATTTTTTTATGGATCATTATTCTTCAGTTAAATTAAATAAATAAATGGCCTTGTTAAAATCATGTTTTTTGAGTTATGACTTTAGTGCAATAAATGAGCAATTTATGCATATTATTTTTTAGTAGTAACAAAACAATTTGATTTTTAACAAAAACCCCTTTTTTATTATTAGTAAAATATTTTTGCAAAATATTAGAAAGGGGCAGTTTGGAAATTTTACAAACACTTTTTACAAAATTTACAAATTGAAATTAAAAACAAACACATGAAATAAACTTACGGTTTTGGTAATATTGTATTATTGAGATTATCTTTCCATTGTAAGTCAGTGACCAGACTGCCTTGTGGCACATTGGGTCGACAAGTTAATATTAAAGATTTACCCACTGGTTTTCTTTGTACTTCTTGCATGGGAAAAATTTCCAATTTGGCATTGTCGGCGGCTAATGTGATATCTAGAAATAAAAATTAAAACAAATAAATTTTAATTAAATTAAATAATTTATTTTTTTTTTGTTTAAATCTCATGTTTTATACACCTACTGGTGTACTTTGCCTTTGCATTAATGTTTGAGCTGTTATTTTTGAAAGTGGCATAAGTCCATTTTTTTTTTAATATTAGCCAGCCTTAATTTTATTTAGATGGTGTCTAAAACTTACTAAAATTGCCACTGACTAATATTTTTTTTTAAAAATGGACTTATACCTTTTTCAAAAATAACAAATTTTTTTAATTGAAATTTATTTATTATAAAATGCTATAATTTTATTAAATTGTTGCTGCTTAAAAATTTCTAGTGAATGTTTTTTATTAGCATATTTATAGGCTGCTAGATTTCATGGTTTTTATTTTTTAGTTAACGACAAACAGGCGGTTTTAAACTATTTAATCCCGGCTTATAAGCCAACTTTAATTTATTGCCAATTATTTTTTTTTAATATAAAAATTTAAATTTTAAAGCCCTTCATTTAAGCGTTAAGCCTTTAACAACACAGCAAACAAAATTTATTAACAAATTTGTTAAAAAGAGCTGTGTGGGGCCATGGCAACCAATAATTTTTAATTTTTTCTTTTTTATAAAAATGTGAAAAAAAAGCCACCATAAGAGTTTAAAAAAATATGCATTCAGGATGTTGGCTTATGAGAAAAGTAGTTATCAGTTCGAGTTTACGAGTATGTGCTTAAAATAAATAAAAGAGAATTGACGTGAATGAAAAACATCATGTATAAATAATGCGTTAATGTGTCTGTCCTGTCAGGCCAGTTAAAGAAACGCATTTTATAGTGTAACAGTGCTTTTACCACCCACAAAGTTGCGCCTGATCACCACTAGCATAAAACTTTAACGTGGTTAATGCGTTAACGTTTTGCCAACATTTTTTGTTTTTTTTTTTCGTTAATTATAAACAACAAATAAAATGGTGGAAGTAAAATGACCACATCAAGACCTGTTTTTATTTTAAAGTATAAAAAAAGAGATAAAGATGAGCAATTGTGTGTGACAGAGAGAGAAGCGCTTCTTAAACTATAGCCAGTTTAATTTACATATTTTTTTTTTTAAATTTTAACAGAAGTCCTTAAAAAGCAGAAAAGAATTTATTAACATGTGAGAAGAATAAAAGTCCCAGAAAAATATTTCAGTACATAAGCAGGTCCTTGAGAGTGTGGTCTACAATTTAACACTCACATAAGACCAATTTAATTTTTAAGTTACTAATGTCTTAGGCTGATCTGAACTTACTTTATTTCTGAAAAATGTTTGTACGTACAAAAAATTTTTTTATTTGTAATTAAAGTATCTCCAGCAAAAAAAATCAAACTATGTAAGAAAATATTGTACGGACAAAAATTTTTATCCGGAACAATCTTAGCCTAAGAAAATAAATGTAAAAGATTGGAAGTGAGAAGACATATTGTATGGACAGAAAATTTTTTTCAGGTACAATTTTAGTTTAAAAAAATAAATGTAAGAAATTGACAGTGAGGTGACTTATTGTACGAACAAAAATTTTTCGAAACAATTTTGATTTCAAAAAATAAATGTAAGAGATTGGAAGTGAAGAGACACATTGTACGGACGAAAATTTTTTTCCGGAACAATTTTAGTTTACAAAAATAAATGCAAGGAATTCGAAATGAGAAGACATTTTATACGGACGAATTTGAATTCAGACTTATTAAAAAATTTTAAGGAGATGTTTTTAGTTTAGTGAAAGAATTTTGTTAATCCAAGAAAAAAAAAATTAAACGGTTCATGAATTCAATGAATTTATTCATTAATTCAATGAACAAATTTGATTATTTCGATGAAATAATCATTTAGCTAATGAAATAATTTCATTAATTTAAAATCAATTTCATTAGTTAACATAAGTTATACAATTTTTTCATTAATTCAATGAAAAATTCATTAATTGAATAAATAAATTTCCTTAATTTCAGGAATTGATTTAAATATTTCACATAATTGATGAAATATTTTGTGAAAAATTTATAAAACATTTTTCTTTCGATGTATTAAGTAAGAGCGTGAAAAGGTTTTCATAATTAATACAGACAATTTTTAAATTATGATGTAAATGAGTGTTAAATAAAATATAAACCATGAAGCCAAAACCTTTTTAATAAAAAGCGAAAATTAATTTCTTAAAATTATTCTTACTTTCCGCATGTACGACTTGCTAAATATAATTTGTCTGCATTATTATTGTTTGCTTTCATTTTAGCCGGCATAAATGAATTTCTTCTTTCTGGTTTTTTTTATTATACAATATTCAAGAAAGCACAACATTGTCCTTTTCTTAATTATCTTTGGTCAGAGAGCACATTTTGTATGTGTGTGTGTGTGTGCATACAAGCAAATACAAATTGTAACTGATGCATATGCATCTCTGGTATATCCTTGTGGTGGGCATGTTTGTATTGAAGCGTTTCATATTTAAGTTTATACACAAACATAAGTTTTCTGTTTAAACTTTTACATAAATTTGCATTTCTACTTTAAGAACTGCCAACAAGGATTTCAATTTGCTGGCACGTGAATTTTATTATTATTGGGTTGATGTTGTTGGATTTAAAATTGAAACAGCAGATGCCAGCAATGAACATAATTTATGCAATTAAAGAATTTTATAATGAAAACAAATTTGGTATTTTGTGGGGCTCCATAATACAGTGGTCAGTTTTAGAGTGATGTGAGCTCGCCACCGAGATTGAGTGTTTTATTGGAGAGTTTTGCAGGCAAGCCTATGCAAATAACTCGAAAAAAATAAAGCGGCCTTTAAAGCCAATATGACTCAATTAGTCGCTCAAACTCATTTTGTAAGCTCAAACTGATTTGTAGCCAGGGGCCAAATTGCGCCATTCGATATCTAGAATATTTGTTGAAATTATTTAAATCATTTCATTACAAATATGAATTTTTCGTAAATTATTGAAATTTATTTTATTAAATGAAATAAATTCAGTGAATATTTCATGCTTCATTAGATGAATGAATATTTTATAATTTGAATGAATATTTCATAAAATTATTGAAATTTGTTTCATTAAACGAATGAATATTTCATAAAATGAGTGAATATTACATAAAATTAATTAAATTACAATTTCATTAAATAGCTGAGTATTTTCATAAAATCAATGAAATTAGTTTCATTTAATTAATGAACAATTTTAAAACTATTAATTAAATTATTTTATTAATTTTATAAAATATTTCTTACATTATATGAATTAATGAAATATTTTCATAAAATTAATGAAATAAGTTTCATTAAATGAATGAATACTTTCATTTAATGAATAAATATGTAAAAAAATTAATTAAATTGGAATTCCTTTAAATAAATGAATACTTTCATTGGATTAATGTACAATTACATTAATGAATATTTTCAATGTCTTAATAAAATTGTTTCATTGATTTTAAAAAATATTTCACACATTATGTGAATTAATGAAATATTTTCATTAAATGAATGAAGTTGTTTCATTAACTGAATGAAATTATTTAATTTACTGAATAAATATTTCATTTGATGAAATTTTTTCATTGAAAGAATGAAATTAATTCATTGCAAGAATTAAATTATTTCATTAGAAGAATTATTGAATTGCATTAATCAATATTTCATTGAATTAATTAAACTATTTCATTATTCTAATGAAGCGTATAATTGTTTTTGAAAAATAATGAATTTTTCATTGTATTAATGACAGAATTCATAGCATATTACAAAAATACTTAAAACTCTTGAAATAATTTTTCTTCATTTAAATTTAGTATGAAGTACAGCAATCAATCAATTTCATAATATTAAACATTTACATTTGCAACGGGTAACTCAAAGAAAAACTGAAGAAATTTAATTTTGATTTTGGCCACAATAAAATGAAGTAAATAGTCATTTACGGCTTACTCATGCGGCTCATAGCCACTATAAGCTGTTGACCAAACAAATAAATCTAGACAAGATATGAATATGGAAAGAGAAAATTGTTATCATTGATTAGCTGCAGTGATTAAGAATTAAACCATTTTGTTTTTCAGTTAACCAGTAAATGAAATTTTAAATCAATTATAATTTCATAATTTTTTTTTTTTAATTTAGGACCACCCTTTCAAAAGATATTGATGCTTATCATGTGTTAATAAATTTTCTTTTGTAAAGTCTTAATAAAAAATTATTTGTTCATTTAGTTTTTTCTGCTGTTTTTTTTTTTGTTTTGTTTATTTTGCTGTAAATACAGTGAAGAGTAATAAATTGCAAATATCATACACATAAACAACTAACATGTCAGTCATACAAGAATACGCTTGTGCCTAAGTAAGTGTGTTTGTTTGTGAAAACATTTTGGTTGTGTCTGTTCGGTTTGTTAAATTCTTTTGTATAATTTCTTGTGTTGAAAGTTTAGCTTTAAAATATTTGACAGTATAAAGGCAGCTGTCAGAAGTGTCAGTTAGCATAACATTTGCTATGATACAAACATGCAAACAACAATAAAACAAAGTTTTCTAATAAACTACTTCAAATGATTATAAGAGAGAGATAATCTAACATCATGCTGTTAGAATGTAGGCAATTAATTTATTAAAAAAACAAAAGTTAATAAAGAATAATTTTTCACACCAACCCATATTAATAGAACACATGGTAAACATAAAAATATTTTATTGAAAGTAATAGAAATATTTTGTAACAAATTATGAAAAAAAACATGAGAGTAGAAAAAAAAATTTTCCCAGAAGTTGCTCATTTACTTCAAAAACAAGTATTTAAAATAATTTTTTTTGCAGCTTTAAATATTTAAAAAATTTTCTAATAAGATGATGTAGCTAATTTGCTCCAATAGTGTCTGTCATTAACTAAAATTTTCCTCAATATTTTGTTCTACATTGTATAAAGATAAAAAAATTATTTAAATACTTTTTGGTATAATTTTTTCCATACCTATTTGATCAATAGTGTTACAACTCCAAATATATAAAAAAAATTAAAACAATATTTAGATATTAAAAAATTTTTCCTATAAAACGATGGAGCCCATGTGCTTCAAGAGTGTCATAGCTCAAAATATAAAAAAAATATTTTAAATGCTTCTCTTTTCAGCATAAATAGTTTCAAAATTTTTCTTGTAAGACGATGTAGTCCATTTGCTTCAATAGTGTCACAACTTGTCTTTATCACTATAAACTATTTAAAAAATTTTCTTATATTATTATATTATTTTTTTTTTAATAATTTGACTAATTTATAATTATATTCTGCAGAAGCTACACAAGTTGGAGCGAAATATCAATGTATAATAAATAAAAATAAATTTATAAAATAAGACCTCAAGCTTAGTAAAATAGCTATTTGAATTTTAAAAATTTAAAAAAAAAAAAAAAATTAAATTAAAAAAAAAAATTTTTTTTAAATAAAAATTTAAAATTTTTTTTAAACTTAAAAAATTTTTTTTAAGTATTTTAAAAATGTAAACATTTTTTTTTTAATTAAAAAAAAAAAATTAAAAAAATTGTTTTTCATTTTAAAATAAAATTAAAAAAGGATGGATAATTAAAGAATTATTAAAGACAAATAAAAATTAAAAAAATTGTTTTTAAATTAAAATTAAAAAAAAAAAAATTTAAATAAAACTTTTAAAAGTTTAAAATGAAATTTTTTTAAGGCTTAAAATAAAATTAAAAAAAAAAAATTTTTTAAATAAAATTGAAAAAAGGATATAAGTAAAAAAAAATTTTAAATAAAAAATTTTGAAATTAAAATTAAGAAAAAAATTAAAAAAAATTTAAATAATTAAAACCAAAATTTAAAATAAAAATTAAAAAAAAAATTTTAAATAAAAAATTTCGAAATTAAAATTAAGAAAAAAATTTAAATAATTAAAACCAAAATTTAAAATAAAATTTAAAAAATTTTTAAAAAATTAAAAAAAAAAATTTAAACTAAAAAATTTTTTTTTTGGAAAAAAAAAAAAAATTTTATTTTTAGAAAAATACCTCAAAATTATAAACTTTGAAACAATTTTTTTTTTTGCATTATAACAGTAAGTAAGCGATATGTTGGATAAAGTTACAATATTGTTTTTCTTGGTTTTTTGTTTAAACATTTTTAACTCTGTGCTGCTGTATCAATTTAGTTTCTTAAAGCTGTCAACACTATTTTATGCACAAATATTTGTTGGTTATAAAATAATAATAAAAAAAAAAACGACAGGAAAAATGCTTTTAAATATTAACAATTTACTAAGTATTTATTATGTTGAACTTTTAGTTGTGGTTATTGCTGGACATTGTTATTGCATGATCTTACATTGTTCTTGTAATTGTTTTGTTTTGTTTGGTGTTTTTTGTTTTTTTTTTGTTACTTTACTGCCATTTAACTTTGCTTATTTTCAGCCATTTTAAATGCCACAAGTTGACGTTAATTTCATTTGTTGTTTTCTTTATTGTGTCATTTATTTCATTTTTGTTTTGTGCCCTACTCTCTTCAGTCTTTATTTGTTATAAACTATTGTTATTGTAGTAAGAATTGCCCCCTAACTTTTTCTTTTAACAAAACCATTAGAAAAGCTCTCTTTTTCTCTTCTAATGGTTTTGGAAGGTAGAGTGAAAACAACAACACAACTTTATTGTGTTCCTTGAGAAATAGTTGCAATTACTATTATTATTTTGCAAGTCTCTAGTACTGGTTGAGCTTTTGTATGTGTTGTGTGGGTTATGTGGGTTTATGGAACTGTCATTTTTTGATAAACAAAACAACAAATGCAGTTTTATTATTTAAAACAGAAAGTTTTATTTTTATGCTTTTAATTAAATTGTAAATTTCTAAAAATTTTTTATTTTTAATTATTTAACAAACTTTTTCTCGGTTTCTTACTGGAAATCTCATTTCATTTAAAGCAATTTGCCACAAACAAGATAAATTAAAAATTAAATAATAACAATTCCCTTTAATTAAATTAAATTAAATGAAATATTATGTGTGTAAATTGCATGTATTTAATTCTTGTTGCTTAAAGCTTTAATAACATTTCAGTTACATTAACTACTAACTGAATGAAGTGTTATATAAACTTGATGTTGCAATGCCATAAATATTTTCATAAATATTTACATTTTCAATTAATTTGTCACAAGTCATAGAGCGTGAAAAACTTTTACAATGAACAAAAAAAAATTCTTTTTTAATTCTATTAAATACTTAATGCATAAAACAAGCTACTAAAGCAATTTCTGCATACAATTCCATCATAATTAAAAACGAAAAAATTCAATTTACTAAAAAAAAATTAATTCAATTTTTTTTGCAACACTCCTGGTTATATGTACTTTTATTTTATTTTTTTTATGAGTAAAATATTGTTTCATTAATTTTATAATAAAAGAAAAAGTAAACGAAAACAAACAACTCATAAGCTTTTCATTATAAAAATTATGCATCGACATGTACGAGTATAATAGGTATGTATGTATGTTTGAGCAGCTCTCATCTCTTTATGAGTAATATTTGTTTTAATTATTTATTTATATACCCTTCATCTTTCATTAAGAAATAAAAGTTTGTCATTTGGTTTGTATTCATTTACTAAACCAACACTTCCTGAAGACCTTAGTAGTTCTAGAGAAAAATACTTAAATTTTTTATAAATGGTTCTCTAATGATTGTCTGGATTTATAATCTATGCCGCAAATATTCAGAAGTTACTTTGGACTATTTTTAAAATTTTTTTGAAATTTTCATATACCCCAGTGCTGTTGCTTTCAGAGGTTTTAGTGACTTCCAGACGAACCAAAGAAGATTGCGAGATGGGACTTATATCATTTTAAAGGGGAGGTCATCTAGATTTATAATCTATCACCCAAATACTCAGAAGTTACTTTGGACTATTTTTAAATTTTTTTTGGAGCATGCTGATAACGAATAGGCACACTGTCTGGCCAACATAGCATTAAAACCCCGGCTTGGCAGCTCTTTAGGCTGCATTAGAAAAAAAAAAACTGGTAATTGAACAAACCAGCTAGAAATGAATATTATTTTTTTTTTAATTAATGAATGCACGTTTGTGAAGGGTATATAAAACTCGACATAACTGAGTTTCCTTTTGACAATAAAAAATAATTAATATTTATTTTACATATTTTTTTAAGTGCATCAATAAAATAAAATTGCTTTTTAATGAGAAAAGTCAATTTAAACGCCAATGACAATAGGCTAGCGGCGGCTAGCAGTGCTGACAGATTTTTAATAGAATTTTATTTATAGAGTGAAATAAAAATTAATAAGATGGATGGCGCAAAAGTCATAATTTTAATTGCCTGACCATGTTTGCTGGAAGCAAAATAAAAAAATTATTTAACTGTTTGTTTGAACTATTTTAAAAGTATTTTATTTGCATTTTTAACAAGTATTAAATTTTTTTTTGAAATTAAAGCTTTGAATTTAAATGGTTTTACTTCTTTTAAATAATAATTTTGCTTTTGTGGTTTACTTTTATTTGTTTCCTGACCTTTCTAGTTCTGTTGCAATTGTGTAAAGAATTCATAGCATACATATAGGTGTTTAGCCAGTTTTCTCTTAAAAAAAAATAAAGATTCAGTAAAAGTAAAAGCGAAAAAATCTGCCTATTTAGTAATAAAATGCTAAGTAAATAGCAATAGTTGTCTTACAACTCAATATGAATAGTAACATTAATGGCAAAGTAGAGCAATAAAACTTAAGCATACTTTCAGGAGGATTTAAAAAGAGAAGAGAAAATAAAAAGGAATAATAGCTACGATAGAGCGCTACCAAGCCAGCTTTTCCACTAAAAAAAAAAAAGTTAAAAAAAAAGTAACAAAAACTAAGACCAGCATAAAAATAAATGAAGAGCATAAACTAAACAAAAATCTATTGCTGTGGCAATGGAACCTGTATGCTTTTAGTATTTACAGTAGAAAAAAATCTTTATTGTAAATGCATACACACAGAATTACATGTTTAAACAACATAGATACTCTACAATAAAGCCTACTTTGCACAACATGTTTACAAGTATCTTAAGGTATACTTTTAGGCGTAAAAGAATAATTTTTTTTTCTTCTTTTCTATTTTATTTATAACAACCAGTAACAATTTTCTAATTTCTACAGGTTTTTTTTGTTTTTTCCAAAATTGTTTGCTTACTTTTTATTGCTGGTGCTGGTTCTAAGGTTTTTTTTTCTTGTAACACAAACAAACAAATTTTGTTGGATAGAGAAGAAAATTTAAAAAAAAAATTAAAATTCTCTGACATTTACTTTTTGAAATAGAATAATTTTTAGTGTGCAATATTTAATGCAATAAAATACCTAACAAACTGCTAGTGTGAGTGCTTGAGTCCTTTTTTATATGCCACACACGTTTCGTACAGTTTTTTATGCTACATTGTATCCGCAAAGTCATTAAACTGTCACTGTCACATGCATTCATGTAGACTGTGTGTGTATGTGTGTATTTATAGCAACAAGAATATCATTTTTAAAACATGTTTTGCTACATAACAATCGTATTTTGCTTCCTTTCTTAATATCTTGTGCCAAATGTTTTTTTTTTGTTGTGTTTGTTATTTGATACTCTAGACATGATCTTTCCTGTCTGTGGCTATATTCTCAAATGCTTTGTGTGAGTTAAGCAGGTATACTTCCTTCCGTTTTTTAGGGATTTTTCCCTCATACTCTCATTTTGTACACATACAAAGACCTACTCAGCAGCCTTTTGTAAAAGACTTCCCTTCTTTGAAAGTAAAGTTTTGAATTTGAAATGAACAGTTTGAAATAACTGCAAAATGTTTATTTTATAACACATTTCTTGAGGATTAAAAATTGTTTTTGAATTTTAGCTAAAACAAAAAAAAAAAAATGCTGTTGTGTAAAACTTACATCTTTTTTTTTTTTTGTCTAAAATACTATATTTCTATTTTTGATGTTAAAATCTTGAAATTTATTTTTTAACTATAATACAAAAATATATAATTTTTGAAATACTTTTAAGTTTTTTTCCATTTTTAAAATTTTTTTATATAAAAGTTTTTTTTTTTTATTTAATCTTGATTATTTGACCTTTTTATCTGAAAATAAATAAATAAATATTGTTTAAGCTTTTAGGTCTCTTTTTTAAGTATTTAAATTATTATTAAATTAAATTCCAATACATAAATATTTTTAAGTAGCCAAAGGTAAACCCTTAATAATCTCAATAAATAGCAAAAAAATTTGTCATTACAAATATTTGAAAACTCCATAAATATTTTTATTTATTTTAACATTTTCTTTAATTTTAATTTTCCTTTTTTTATCTCAAGTTTAATTTTTTTAATTTTTAATTTTTTTATATTTTGATTAAATTTTTTTTTTTTTTTTGATTAAAAATAAATTTAAAAAAAAATGTTTCTCTTATTTTTTTATTTTAATTTAATTTTTTTCATTTTAATTTATTTAACATTTTTATTTTATTTTTATAAAATTTTTTTCTAACATTTTTAGTTTTTTTAATTTAATTTGGGAAAATGTTTTTGTATTAAACATTTTCAAATTAATGTTTTTTATATTTTAATGTTTTTAAATTATTTTTGTTTTTTTTAATTTTAATTTTAATTTGTTTTAATTTTTTTGTTATTTTCTTTACAGGTATGTCACACTTTATGAAGCTCATGTATACAAAAACTAATATTTGGAAAACAGGTGATTTGTTTTTTCGAAAAATTTGTCTTTTTAAAATTTTCTTCTTAACCACCCAGTAGTTTCTCTTTGTGGCTGTCCTTTTTCTATTGATTACCAATAAAATTGGGGTCTACATAAATTCTTTGATGTATTTTGCTGTGGCCATGTTACATTTTCACACAAAAACACACTATCATCACCTCTCTCTCTCTCTCTCTTGGGCGTGCATTCAGTGACTGTAAGAATAATTTTCATGTCACAGTGTTACTGGGTCATTGTATGCAGTGATTGCAGTTGATATACAGCTACACAAACACAACCCGATGTATGAAAATGCAATTTTTATACGAGTATATCTTTTGAGGTCTTTTTCATATGTATACATGTATGTGTTTTTGTTCTCATGCTGGTTGTTAAGTGTTTCCTTTTCTTTTTTTTTAGCCACTAGTTATTATGGGTCTATAGTAAAAGTACCAAAACATCTTTGGCTATCATTAATATAAATTATATTATCATTTCGTATATGCATATCCAAACTTTTCTAGTGTCTTGCTGTTCTTAGGAACATTTTTATTTTCCTTTTTATTTCGTTATCTTTCAACGACTCTTAACAGAGTAAAAGCAAAAACAAAAAAAAAAACTGCAGCTGTAGGTTGAGTAGAGAGAATAACAAATTTCTAAGCTGAAATTTAGTATAAAAAATCAGTGCCAAATCACATTTTTGATGTTATTAAAATGGAACGAGGTGTGGTAAAAAGTGGAAAATGCACTTCTGGCGAGATAAATGCTAAAATCTTTTCATTAAATTTGCAAGTTTTTGAATATTTGTTTTTAAAGAAAACAGCACATTTTTTAATACTGTTAATAATTTTTTAAGCACACCTCGTATATAGTAGAATTTGTGTTAATTATTTCGCTGTTGTTTTCTTTCCGGTCCAATCTAACATTAATGCACAAATTACATTGCAATCATTAAAATAAATGTAAAATATTTTGGAAAGTAAGTGAAAGCTGTTGCCAAGAAATATTTTAATGGCATTCACTATGTGTTAAAAATGACATAATAAAGAACTAATAAAAAAGGGAGTTTTCAAAAATTGTATCTGAACAAGGGCTTCATTTTTTTAGTTTTTAATTGAATTTGAAATAAATTTTATATCTCATTACACGGAAAGAAAAACTGTGGCATAAAGTCAATGAAACGATTTTACTAAAACTCTTACATTACTTGAATAAAATATTTCATAAGTTATATTATTTTAATGGAATTTTTTCATTAAATTAATGAAATTGTTTCATTAACTATATGAAATTTTTTCATTAAATTAATGAAATTGTTTCAATTAAGTAATGAATTTATTTAATTAAATATTTATTGAATTAATGAAATTTTTATAATTATTATTTAATTAATATTTTCATTAAATTAGTGAAATAATTACATTGAATTAATGAAATTATTTTATTGGATTAATGAAATTATTTCAGTAAATTAATAAAATTATTTCATTGAATTAATGAAATTGTTTCATTAAATTAATGAGGTTTTTTCATGAAATAAATGAAAATGTTTCATTATATTAAAGAAATTGTTTTATTGAATTAATGAAATTATTTCATTGAGTTAATGAACTTATTTCGTTAAATTAATTAAATTATTGCATTAAATTAATGAACTTATTATTATTATTAATTAATGAATATTTACATTAATTTAATTATTGCTATAAGTGTAAAAATATCGTAATAAATGAAGGAAATTATTTATTTAAATACAAATATATTTCATTGAATTAATGCAATATAATGAATTTTTCATTTTATTATAAAAATTCTCCTAATTTTAGAGCAAATAATATTTAAAAAGTAATTCGAGTGTGTTTTGTATTCACTTAACCTTACCTTTCTGCCTACTGTATTTTTTTTATACTCGTTGCCGCCTACTACTCAACAACTCAAGTGAAGCATCGTAGTCACATGGTCCTTGTGATTACACACAAACAAACATACAAACGCAAATTTTTTAAGACTACAAGTACTTGTACTGCAGTTAAGCCAAAGAAAGAAACCAAAAGAATTCATTTATTTTGTTTTATTTAAATCATGAGAACCTTTTAACGTCAGGCGAAAATAAAACAAGAATGACAAAAATTGCTGTGTGGTCTGCAGTTTCGTGTCTGTGCCATTTTTGGATATGTTATTTAAACAACCGAAAAAGAAAAAAAATGAAAAAAAAAACATTTTTTTTGACAAGAGGAAGACAAATAAAAATAAACAAATTTAAAATGTGGTTGGTCATTTATTGCTAAATAAACAATAAATGAAAAAAAAAAGACTTAATTAATGGACAGGAAAAAAATTAAAATTAAATGGACTTCACAGACATTTTTGTAGTATTTTCACACACAAATATTAAAAGAACTTTAGCAAACTGGCAGGCCTTTTAACATTTTATTTTTATGCGCTTACCCAAGACTGATAGATTTTTTGCGTAAGAAAAATGTTTTTTAAATTTAATCACATGAATTCATTCATAATTGTTTCATTGCTTCAATGAAACATTTCATAAGTTATGGTAAATTTAAAAAAAAATCATTATATTAATGAAATTAAATTCATTAAATAAATGAATGTTTCATTGAATTAATGAAATTTATTAATTTATTAATATGAATTTCATTGATTTAATGAAATTATTTCATTGAAATAATTAAATTATTTCATTCAATTAAAATAATTATTTTATTGAATTATTGAAATTATATCATTGAATTAATTAAATTATTTAATTGAATTAATTAAATTGTTTCATAAAATTAATTAAATTATTTCATTAAAAAAATTAAATTATTTCATTGATTTAATTAAATTATGAAATTATATCATTGAATTAATTAAATTATTTAATTGAATTAATTAAATTGTTTCATAAAATTAATTAAATTATTTCATCAAAAAAATTAAATTATTTCATTGAATTAATTAAATTATTTTATTGATTTAATGAAATTATATCATTAAATAAATTAATATTTCATTGAATTAGTGAAACGATATCATTAAATTATTTCATTGAATTAATTAAATTAATTTCAATTCTGTTCCTAAATTAATTTAATTTTAATTATTTCTTTTTTACTGAATTCTGCTTAAATTTTACTTCTCTCGGATTGTCTTTTTGTTGGCATTTCTTGTAGTCACATGTCTTCATTAAAAAACCATTAACTCTCGTTTCCCTCATTCATTTATTCTCTATTGGCCACTTAACACTCTCGTAATCATATTCATGCATAAATAATGGAAAAAGAAGAAGGTATCAAAGCAGCTGGAAGTTAGAATTTGAATTGTAATTGATATTTAGCACAAGTGTGTAGACAAGTAGAGGTACAAGCATTTTGTATCTACTACTACGACTGCTGGCATTATTTGTAATGCACATGTTACCTACATTTAGGTTGAATGTGCCACATTAACATTATCCACTAATCAAATTCATCATCATGTTTAAGCAGTTTCTTTCTTTTTAATTTTATTTTTGCCTTGAAGGCAACTTTGCATTTTGTGAGAGGGGGCGGGGGCAGTGGTTAGTGTAAAGAGAAGAGTGCAGTTTTGTATCAATTGAAGATTATAACTGATTGTAATTTCTAAAACCGCAAGCTCTACAACAGTTTTCCCAAGTAGAAAAAAAATTGCTGAAGATTATATTTATCAAATGTTGAAATGACGTGAATGTGGCTAAAGTTTTTAAAGCTGTGTAAGTTTATAGCAGCACTTTTACTTGATCAAACTAGGTTTGTGTGTAAAACACTTGGAAGCAGCATAAGCACAATTTTGTTTTAGTTTTGTGTCATTGATACTCAATATCAAAGCACATAATTCGTGCACTACTATTGAAGCTGTAGTCTGGCGACACATTTCTGCAGTAGAATAGTCAAGTGATATTGTCATTTATGTCTGTCTAACTAAAAGAAGGACTCTTTATCTTCATGAGTTTTTAAGTTGATTTTTTTTTTTTAATTTTTCATGTTCTTGGTTTGCGAAAAACATAAGAAAATTTATTAATATTTGTGTAATTGATTGGCTATTGATAAAGTTGCTTTATTCACACTGAACAATAAGTGTTTTTTTTAATGAAATTAATTGTTTAAATCAAGTAATTGTCAAGTGATTTTTCTAAGAAAAAATCAATAACCAAAAAAGATTATTTTATAAGTTTTTAATGACAACATTGTTTTTAATTTTCTACACAAGCCAGTGTTCATTCTGGT
The DNA here is from genome assembly GCA_947397855.1 of Thelaira solivaga. Lineage (NCBI taxonomy): Eukaryota > Metazoa > Arthropoda > Insecta > Diptera > Tachinidae > Thelaira > Thelaira solivaga. The sequence goes on along the minus strand of OX377612.1, from coordinate 5,184,297 downwards.
AATTAAAAGAGACCGAAGGTCACAGGCGTCTATAAACTCTGTTTTTCTTCAACGGTTGGAGTTTTCGTGTCTAATTGTTGTCTTTGACCAAAAGAGTAAATATAGCTAAAAAGAGCACTCACTTCACTGAGCTAATAAATAAAAATCTAGTCTTAAAGTGAATCGTTCTTAGCAGCATGATTACAGTTCTGGACTCAAATCGTCACATTCGATATCGAATGAAAACAATCAAAATTTTTGACGTTTTATATGAACAAATTTCTTATTTCCCACATTGACCCCAGTGAAATTAGGCCCCAGCTGCAGGTGCTCATCTAATCATTCACTTTCTTTGTCACACTCGAAAGCTTTTTACTACAGAATTTTTGATTTTCAATAAATTTCCTTTTCAAAACTGAAGTTGTTTTCCCTGTGCTATGTCCATATTCAAGTTAATGTTAGTGTGGCTTCAATAACATTTTCTATATTATAACATGGAACAGCCTCCCAGTAGTTTAATTTCACTTGCTGTGCCTTTTTTTTTTTCTTCATTTATTTAATTTTTTTTATCACAGTGACTGTTATAAGTTTGTAAAGTAATTGTCTTTAATTAGATCTCTCTGCTAATACACACACATACACACATAGAGGAATAATAATAAAAAGTATAAAAAAGCAAAAAATGTGTTATTAAATTTTATTTTACTTGGCGCATTTAATGAACTCTATCTAATGAAAGATGCATGCCTGTAATTTATTAAAACAGAAGAGCAACGCAAGGCAGCAGCAAAATAAATTGAAAATAAATTGATAAAACAAACAAAACTTGTTTTCTATTTGTTTGTAAGTGCAAAATAATTAAAACGCAAATGTTGAGCGTTTTAGGTGACATAAGAATGTTTTAAAAAAATATCTATAAAATAGAAAATTAATTTAATAAAAAAAAAAAAAAATTTTTTTATAAAATTAAAAAAAATTAAAAAAAAATTAAAAAAAAAATTAAAAAAAAATATATATATTAAAAAAATTTTTAAAATAATTAAAGAAAAAATTAAAGTAAAAATTAATTTAATATAATTAAAAATAAAATAAAAAACTATATTTAAAAAAAAAATTAATTTAAAATTATAAAAATTTTTACACTTGGTGATAGATATCGATTTTGAGTTTAATTTTAAATATAAATTGAAAATCAAAAAAATCAGTCAGAAGAATTAAGTCAAATAATTCCCAAGGGCTTATAAAAGAGCTTTAGAATTTGAATAAGGAGTGGCAACAAGTCACCTGGTCACTGCGGGCAAAATGGATCTATTGTGACACTACTCTGAAATTACAAATCCTCCCAGAGTCTAGTATTCATTAATAATTCAAAAACTTGTTTTAAAGATTTGTCCGCCATGTTCGATGGTTGTAGCTAATGTTGCCTTAAGCAGGGAAAATGGGTAAAACTTAGAACATTACAGTGAAACAATATGTGGTCTGCATTCTCTTCATCTTCGTTACATAACCTGCAGCGGTCATTTTGACTTAAGAGCTATCACAGCATTTCCATTTCAATTTCGTATTAAAAATATATAAAAACTAATATTTTTAATGTTGAGTAATCACATATGAACTCATGTATGCTTAGCAATTTATTGGAATTAAGAATTCAGCCGTTATTTTTAAAAGTGGTATAAGTCCACTTTTTAAAAAAAATTATTATGCGGCAATTTTAGTACGAATGTTTTACACCAGGTTACTAAAATTAAAGCTAAAAATTAAAAAAAATAAAAAATGGACTTGTAACACTTTTAAAAATAACGGCTCATAATACTATATTGATGCTGCTGGAGTGTTTGAGGCCAACTTTACTATAAGCTAACACTTGTTTTGTGGTAAATTGTTTCATTTTTAGGGCTTAGTGATTTATTACATGCAAAACTGTGACTAACACTCATGACTTTTTTTAATTCTCCTACTTCTAAATGACTCCTTTTGTTTAAAACAAATTCTATTATTTATTATGTGTGTTAGTTTTAGCTTTCAAAGTCCATATAAAAGTTTTTTTGTGTTGTTTGTGACATTTTTGTTTGTACTCATATTCAATTGCATAAATTAGCGTTGTTTAAATGACAAGCCATTAAATAATTTTATACCCTCCACTAAACACACACATTGTGAGTAAAAAAAAAAAAAAAGGACAGACAGACACTATAAACCACAATTGTATTCAATTCAAAAGGCATTCAACCAGTAAAGCATAAAAACATAATATTTAACCCCACCACCACTACCCTTTCCCTCACAGAATTTCACATAGCAATTCTCACAACCAACTCCAGCATAATAATAATGATAATGATGATGTTGATGCTGATGATGACGTTGAAGTTACTGCACTTGCTGCGTGTTATAAACAGCAGTAGCAACTAATTTGTATAAAAATGAATGGTACTCAAATATTTTAATCACTGAAACTACAAATGATATCACTTCCAGCATGTTAAGGGTCTTCACTTTCTACTGCTTCCCCTTTCCCTTCAAAGTAACAAAAAAACACATTATTTTTTAACACAAAGTTAAACGACAGCTTCAGCTGTTTGTGGTGGCTGTTGATGACTGAAATGCACTTGTTTGGTTTTTAAAAAGAACTCATTAAAATGTCATTTAATTAATAATTGAGCTGGAAAACCCTTTTGCCATTCATTAAATGGCACTCTTTATTTAAAATGGGTTGAAAAAAAAACAAAACAAAATGACAATAATATAAAAACTGCAAAACTGGCGCTTGTATGAAAAATTAATAAAAGTTTTTTCTACGCGCTTTTTTTTCTCATTCCTCTTAGTTTGTTGTGGTCGCTTACTAAGTGTTAAAGTATTTAACATTAAAACAAAAACAAAAAAATATATTTTTTTGAAATTATTTCCTAGTTCGTCTGTGTGTGACTGACTCTATAGAGTTTAAATTAATTGTTAAACTTTTAAAACTTTTTTCTAATTTTTTTGTAAATGTAATCGATATTGCAATTTAACTGCTTTTTAATTTGTTCTAAATAAAGATCCCAGATTAATAGATTTTTTTTTATAGAGAGTAACGAAGCAGCTTTATTTGAAAATAAAAAAAATTAAATTTGTTTGACAGCACACTTAAAGTCAAATGGAAATTGAAGAACTGAAAGAAACAATTAATTTTGCGAAAAGATTATGTTCAGCATTGCCACATATCGTTAAAAAAAAAGTAGGTATAACACATAACTCCCATACACCAGCAATCCACTAACACAGCACATTCATGATGCTGCTGTCGTATATAGGCCGCTTGAGGACTCACAATTAGCTTTCTTAAAGTCATGTGGCATCGCTATGTTTAATTTTAACCGTTTTTTTTTTGTTTTTTATTAAGACAAAGAATGAGAAGAGGTTGATAGTTTCCACAAGAAAAATATATAAACTGGCTGGCGCCAATTAATTTGCCAATAATGTTGTTGAAAACAAAAAAATACCAAACAACGTAATTTATGTAAATGAACTGGGTATATTGTTAATTGTGCAATCAAACACTCTGTGAGTGATATAAAATGAAAAATAAAAAAATTAATTAATTTAAAAAAATGTATTCATTAAAAAAATAATTAAAGTAACGCACTAACTTTAGACTGTATAAAGCTGTTGCGAACTGAGCTAATTGACTCTAATAAAATCATTCTCTGTTAAGTAGGTAATTAGCAGAGCCAGTAGTTGCCAAAAAATATTTAATCTAGAGCTAAATCATGGTATTCGATAAAGCAGTAAAATAATAGAAAACTCAGATTTTTTTTAAATAAAACAATTTGAAAATTTCAGTTGATGTATTTTAATATCGTTTGCTTCAATTTGGCCTTAGGCTTCTTGTAGTTCATTTAATTTACAGAGGTTCATTGTTTGCTTGTGTGTGTAGACCGAAATTTTTGTAGTACCAAATCTCTTTTTTTACTTTCGAAATTTCTAATTATTGAGAATATTCTTTCATTCTCATTAGAAGTGACATGAAGAGAGCATTTTCAAAAGTTTTATGTTTTGTTATTAAACATTTTTGTTCCGAAAGCGGCTCTCTAAAAGAAAAAAACTGGCCAAATTACATATAAAAAAAATTATTGTACGGACAAAATTTTTTTTGTCTGAACCAGTGAGTTAACTGAGATAATTTTAAAAGTTAAATTTTGCATTTATGCCGTCTTTAGAAGTTTTATTTTCTATTCTTAAAAAAGTTTTTGTTCGAAAAAAATTTTGTCCAAAAAAAAAATTGTTTGTCCGAACAAAATTTTTTTATATATGTAAAAGTTTTATTTTTCAAAATTTTAGTTCGAAAAAAATATTGTCTGCACAAATATTATTGTATAATTTTTTACAAACGAGACTTTTTTTGCTTTCATTTGAAAATTTTTTAAAGTAATTTAAGACTTGTTCGATATAAAAGAAAATTTACAAAACATATATTTTTTTATCAACTTGCTAATTGTTAAGTTGGGTATAATAACTTTGTCATAACATTTTTACATCAATCACCTTGCACATAAATTCAACTATTTATCCCTAAAATTATGCTACTTATTTAACATTTTAATATTGTTTACTTGATTTTATTTAAACAAATTAAACTAAGAACTTTGCTGTTTAGTTGAAATAAAAATGCCAACTTTGTTGTTGTTTTTTTTTAATTTTTTTTTATAATATTTCTTGCGCTGCCAAAATATTTTTAAACTGCTTTTCTTAGTTTAAGCAAAACTTTATACTGCCTTAAACACACACACACACACATACATAAGTTTTTCAGCGCTTAAATAAAGAGATTTGCTTAATATTTCTTGTTTTTTTGCAAGTTTGCATAAAAAAACTTTTAGTTGTCTATAGCAAACATTCAAAATATTTTTGGTATTTTTTTTAAGAAAAAAAAAAAAATTAACTAAATGTTGCTGCTTAAACTATTGTAGAAAAAGAAACAGTTTGAAATCTTAAAATTTTTTGTTTTTAAGTAGATTATTGCTTCTTAAATTATATTTTTTTTATTATTTTGATTATAATGGAAAAAACCATGATGATGAGAACCAGAAAATGCCTTGAAAAAAAAAATAATAGAACAGAAAAAATAAGCTTCCCTATAAATACGTTTCTACAAGTTTAATATTTTCTCAACTTTTGTTAAATTTTTTTTGTTAGTAACTTAGGGTTTTTTCCACGTTATAAGACGATATAATGTAAATATTTTGTATGTTAAAGCTTTTTTGTAAACATATAACGATATGTCCTTTTTCAAATTCTTTCGCTTCAAAATAACCAACTTTAATTTTCTTTGTATACAATTTTAATTTTGTAACCAGTTTTAATTTTATTTCTTTTTTTTGCTTTTGTTTTTGCAATTAAATCCATTATCCTGTTTATTTATAATTCAGAATGAAAAAGAGTAGAAGCAAAAAAAAAAATTGCAAAAAAAGAAACATTTAAATCCTACATAACAATATGTGCTACCCACATTAAAAGATTATTTACATTTGCAACTGAGCAAAAAGCACTAAGTACGTGTGTGCATGCTTAACTACACGTAGCGTCCATATACAGTGAGCAACAAAATTAAAAAACACACAATTTTTAGAAACAAGTTAATTCGCTTTAATATAAAATTATGTTTTTAACGTTTCTTATAAATATCACTGGGACGGGGAGAGGAAACTACCGAAAAGGTACTAATCATGTAACCAGCAAAGTGAAAATGTAAACTGAGCTGAGCGGTAGTAGCATAGCTGCCCCATATAGGCATTATTGTTTTAGTTGGGCCACGGACTGCATACATAATTTAAAGGCTGAATTCACTCAATCGTTCCCCGAAAGAATTTTTCTTATTTATAGTTTAATCTCTCTCTTCTTTTTAGCAGACTTTAATTATAAAAAAAAATTTTTTCGTACAAAATATTTGTCCGAACAAAACTTTTGTCTGCACAAATTTTTTAAGGTCTCTCTCCTTTTTAGTAGACACTTTATTTATAAAAAAAAAACTATGTGTGAAAAAAATATTGTACGGACAAAAATTTTGTTCGAACCAAAATTTTTTTTGTTCAAAGTTTTCAAACTAAAATTGCAAAGTTACTTTTATATCATGTATATAATAAATTAAGTTAATTTGAGAAATATTTCATTGAATCACTGAAAAATTCTTAATGAAACCAGTTTTATTTGTGTTGTTAAAAATCAAATTTAATGTTTTCAAAACTGCCTTGGTTTTGTTATTAAAGCTGTTATTTTTTAAAGTGGTATAAGTCTACTTTAAAAAATTTTTTTTTCTTACTCAAGCTACCGATAGTTATTTTTTTTTGAAGTGGACTTCTACCACTTGCCTTTTTTATTTTGTTTAATAGCCCCACTGTGTGTGTGTTGTGTGAGTGTGTGCTTTTCATAATTATAATAATAATAAAAAAAATTCCCATACACACATACATTTACGCATGACCTCATGTATAAGTAAAAAAAAATTATAAAAAAAGAAGCTTAAAAAATGTGAAATATAAAACGTTTGTAACGAAAAATATTAAAATACTTGAAGGGAAATTAAGCTAAAAGAAAATATTAAAACTAGTAACGGTAACGGCTTTTGAAATTTAAAGTTTAAAGCGGCTACACACACACACACACACGCACATAAATTAAAAGCTTTTACAAAAATTTGTTGCTTTACTGTACTTTTATATTTTTAAACTGTACTTACACAGGAATTAAATAGCTTGTATGTGTATGTACCTACATATGTATGCGTTCATGCATATAAAACATTTTGTGGATATTTAAAACCCACAGACAATAAATATAATAAAAACATCAGAAAAACATTTATGATAAATGAATTAAATGTACACCAACCAACCAAGTAGAGTATGAAAACCAAAAAATTAAATGGCAACCAAAAGAAGAAGAAAAACTACAAAAAAAAAAATTATGCACGACAACTGTTCTTTGTGTCTTAAACAGATAAAACGGCTATGAACCATAATATCTCAGCAAATATGTGAAAAATTTAAATCTACCAACAAATCATTTTTAAACACACAAAAACGCCTTAAGTAGGCGTTTAATTGTTTGTTACTGCTGTATAACACAATAAAACTTGTCAGTATTGCCATTCTTGCATTGTTGCTATTTTGTTTTAAGCCCGTCAGGCAATTTAACTCACTTTGAGTGCACTTCTAATTTAATACATAATTCAGACACACTGTAGCCTTTAAATCGAGATTTAAAAGAAGGGACTCAAAATGGTTAGATTACTTATCTCTCTCTTTCTCTCTCCCTTGTACTCTCAGCTTAATTAGTATTTCGGCTGTGACTTTTAGAAATTTCTTTTCTCTTTCTCTCTTTTTTGTTTGTTTTGCTCTCAGCTTAGTTAGTATTTAGGCTTTGATTACATGATTAAAAAAAGAATATTTATTTAATAAAAAGTGCTCGGTGATTGATTTTTAAATTACTTCTTTTTCTCTCTCTCTCTCTCTTTCTCTTTTTTTAATTTCAGCTTAATTAGTATTCAGGCTGTGGCTTGTAGAAATTTCAACGTGCTTACTCGTATTCCCCAACTAGTCTCGGGTGGGTAGTTTTTAAATTACTTCTCTCTCTCTCTCTCTCTCTCTCTCTCTTTTTTGCTCTCAGCTTAGTTAGTATTTAGGCTTTGATTACATGATTAAAACAAGAATATTTATTTAATAAAAAGTGGTCGGTGATTGATTTTTAAATTACTTCTTTCTCTCTCTCTCACTCTCTCTCTCTTTCTCTTTTTTTAATTTCAGCTTAATTAGTATTCAGGCTGTGACTTGTAGAAATTTCAACGTGCTTACTCGAGGTTAAAAAAGGAATACGTATTCCCCAACTAGTCTCGGGTGGTTAGTTTTTAAATTACTTCTATCTCTCTTTTTTGCTCTCAGCTTAATTAGTATCTAGACTTTGTTTTGTTTAAATTTCTACCTGGTGGGTGGTTGTTTTTTAAATTGTTTTTTTACTCTCTCTCTCTTTTTAGCTCTCAGCTTAATTAGTATTTAGGCTTTAACTTGTAGAAATTTCAACCTGCTAAATCCAGGTGGGTGTTTGATTTTTAAATTACTCTTCTCTCACTTTTACTCTCAGTTTTTATTTTTGCTCTTAACTTACTTAGTTTTGACTTGTGTAAATATCAACCTGCTTCTTCCTCTCTCTCTCTCTCTCTATCTCTCACTCTCTCTTTTGTTCTCAGCTTAGTTAATATCGCCGCGCTAACTATTTTGCTGGTCGAATACAGTATTGCTTGCAGGGCTTTTACTGACATCTGACACCAACATTCTTGAATGCATTTATACAGACTGCATTTAAGGCTAAAGAGAGTGAGAAAATTTCAAAAATATTTTTTTTTGTTATAAACTAAAGTGTTAAAGCTTAAAGTTAAAATGAATTTTACTAATTGCAGAAATGATTTCAAAAACAATAGACAAAGATTTGTTTTTTTTTTTTTCAATACAATTATACGAACAAAGCTTTCATTCGCATTTAGCTGAACAGTCCCTTAGTTTTTAATTTAATTTTAAATTAATTTGGCAAAATTACAAATACAAATTAACAGTCAAAAATATCTTTAAAAAGAAGTTTTTATTTAATTAAAAAAAATGTTTCTACTAAAATTTGTAGGTTACCTTTTAGGGTGGCTGAGATGGCGGCATTTATGCATATATATATGTGTGTGTGTGCTTGTTTCTTGTTGTATAAACACATGAATGGTTGGTTCTGTGGGGAGTTATTTAAGCAATTTGTTGTACATGCTTGTCGATGGCGTATTTTATCCACCCCACATAAATGCTTTACAACCCAGAGTTAAGCTTTTGAGTTTTTTCTATGCAGCCTTGTGGCGCCTCATAAATTTCACAAGTAAAGTTCATATACAGTTTGCTCCAGTTTCTTTGCTGTTTTTGCTGCTGTTGTTGTTTAAAAAAATACTTTTAAAGTATTTTTCTTTCAATACACTTACATTTCCTTGTGAAATCCCAAAAATTTCCAAAAATAAATAAACAAGTATTGTTGTTGTTTTTTTTGTTTTTTGTTATAATTTTTGGCAAAAGGTCAAAGTTAAGCATGAAATGACAGCAAACAAAACGAATATTTATTACGCTCTTAAATAAACAATTTAATTAAAAAAACAACAAATCCACTTTTGAATTTATAAAATAAAAAATTAATGCCCACGAGTTTCATAAAGTTTAAATTCAGTTTTGAAAATTAAAAAAAAAAAAATTACACATTGAAATGTTTACCCTTTATGTGTACAAACTTCCTTTTTGAGTCTAACAATACATTTTCGTATGAAAAAAAAAATATTACCGCTTTTGACTTAAAATGCTTAAGTTATTTTTTTCTTTATTAGTTTTTTAACTGTTTACCCACTTGTTTTTACAGAAAAACCTTAATGGTTTCACTATTGAATAAAATTTCTCTCGCTATCGAGTGATTTTGTTATCAGAATCGAACTAGAACGTTCTAGTAAGATTTCACTCATACACGACTGGCATAATTAAGCCCCTGGGCTCTTTACATTTTTTTTGTAAGCTTCCAAATTTTATTTAAAGAGGTAAATATGCAGAAGATCTAGTCACATGCATATTTTTGTATATTTTTATTACCCAGAAAAGAATAAATTAAATAAACCAACTCTTTACGCACGCTATAGGTCTACAGCAATTTAAAAAGGTACTAAAAAAACATTATCGGTGTAAATGTGTGTATGTATTCTTCTTCTTCTTCTTTTTTTTTGTATGTCTTTTATATGAATTTACTTTTACTCTCAATTTGAATTACAAATATTTACATTTGCTTAACAAAACAAATCGATTTCGTAAAAGCTTCTTAAGACATCTCAAGTAAATTTTATTATTTTTATGCATACAAGATTAAAATGTAGATATTAAGGCAATTTTTAAAAGATCTATATGTATGTTATACATTTACATTTAAAATTTAAATAAAAATAAGATTCCCTATGACACCTACATATGGTTATATGATTTCCAAAAAGGCTTAAGTAAAAAAAAAATTCATAATCGATTTTATGATTGATTATTAATTTTTGTATGGTCAACTTTCCAGAAAAAACCTGTTTTTAAATCTTTCAATTTATTAAAACGGCTAGGCTAGAGATTGCATTAAAATTAATTATTTTTCTATCAAAATTTTTGCCTCAACTTTGTGTAGCTTTTTCTGGATACAAACTATTTATTTTTAAATTTGATTTTATTTTAATTAAAAAAAAATTTAGCTGTTACTTTTTTTTTTAATAAATTGTTGCTAAAATTACTGCTAACTCATTTTTGTAAAAAAAAATTGACTTATAACACTTTCAAAAATAATGCCTCATATAATTTTTCATATTAAAAGAGTTTTCTTTAACTCTTTAAAATATTTTAAAAAGTAACTTGGGGCCTTTCTGAATTTATGTGACGATATGCAGCTATTTTTTTTTAATTCAATATTTTATTTTATTAAAAAACTATAGCATTTTTTTAAAGCCCACATAGGTCCGTATGAATTTATGTGACGATAATTTTTTAAGTGTAAATGTTTTATTTTATACAAAAACAGTAAATTTTTTTTATATATAACTTAGAGCCTTTTTGAATTTATGTGACGATATGTAGCTATTTTTTTAAATTGCATATTTTTAAAATGTCACTTAGGGCCTTTATGAATTTTTGTGACGATATGTAGTCCTCTTTTCAAAAAATTTCATTATTTTATTTTATTCATAAACTGTAGCATTTTTTATCTGTAACATATGGCCTTTTTCAATTTATGTGACGATATATAGATATTTTTCTTCAACCAATTTCAACATTCGATTTTATTCAAAAACTGTTTCCATGTGTTTCTTTTATATTTTTATATATTCCCCCTAGAGCGTCAGTGATCAATCACTTCGTTTCGTTTTTGATTTTTCATGAATTCTGCGTAGATTTTTCTTTTACTTTAATTTTTTATATATTCTACTCTTTAGCTCTGTTATCCAGTTGTTCTTTTTTTATTTTCTAAAACAAACCAAACAAATAGATTAAATTCTAACTTTTTGTCTGCTTAAAACACTAAACAAAACAAAAGAAAACCTCTGAAAAACCAGACTCCCCCAAATGATTGATGGCTAAAAAGGTATACGAGTATATTCGTATTTGTCTATTAAAATTGTTCTTGCATGGCTTCGAGTTAATTCCTCTTTTTTTTTACCAAAATTTGCAACTGTCCTGCTCAAATCCATCATAATTTTTTGACACTTAGTTTATTAGCTGTAGCCTAATCTCAGCGCATATTGTTGCATGTAAGAGGCTTTAGTGTTCTGTCATTATCATCTGTGTAAGTGGGTTTTGTAAAGTGAATGCATGTGAGTAATTGCTGATTTAACGGCAAAGTAGGTACTGGCTTGGTGAAATGAAAAACAAAGTTGTTGTTTTTGTAATCATTATTTTTGCAATTCATATTTTCTTGGTGGCTGTTTATTTTCTTGTCGTTGTCAAAATGCCGGATTTTAACTGCATTAAAAGCTGTGCGCCTTTAGCTTTCATTCTATTTTGTTTAAACATAAAAATTTATTTTGAAATACGCTATGCTGAGGAGTTTTGCACATTAATGTTGTTTGATTTGTTTGTAATCATTATTGCTGTACGCATAACGTTGACACATAATTACACACAAGCATGTAAGTAAGTGCATGCGTGTGTGTGTATTTATTTATTGATGTCACAATGATAGCGTTGACTGGAATGATGATTGATGATTTGATTGTTGATTATTTATGCTAAACATGTGAAATTTGTTGCGTAATTGTATGATGGCTTAGCAAAATGAGGGGAGTTTGGCATTAACTTTTATTGATGAGGACTACAAAAATTATTTCGTATTTGCCCAAACGTGTGTTTTTATATTTTTAAAGGACTTAAAAAAAATAATAAATCTAATTTTTGTTTGTGTCATAATTAAAAAAAATATATTTTATAAAATTTTTAATTCAATGGCTTTCTTATGAAAAAATTAATTTAATTTAATCAAATGATCTAGGCATGATTAATCCTACATCACTTACGAGATACGTAAAAAGTCTCCGATTGTAGTAAGGAATTGGGCTGTATAATAGATCTTAAAGGTCGCGGTGCGATTATATCCCTTGTTAATAATAATATTTTTATATAAAATAACTAAAATTTAAAAAAAATTATTAATAAAAAAATATTTATTGAGTTATGACACTTTTACAAAAATTGAGCGTTATGTTAAAAAGTGTTTTTTTTTTGCTTCGTGTACTTCAAAAAAGTTTATATAGAAAAGCATTTCTTTAGTTATGACACTTATGCAGAAAACTAGCAATATGTGTATTTATTTCCTTTGCCTCTTGCAAATAAAAAAACAAGAAAAACGAATATATCTTGTCAAACGTATTCACTTCAGTAGATCCAGTAACGGATTTCATTCCTATTGAAAATCATCTAAATATTACAATGTTCTCTTTTTTCCCCCGAATGATTTTTCTATAGTGATTTTTCACCTTTAAGACTCACTGAAAATCTTAACTCTTGTATTATAATGTAAAACCCGCTTAAGCAGGACATAATCATGTTTTGGTTTTAGTGCTTGTTAAACTTTTAGTTCTATTTTTAAAAAGAAATTTTTTTCCTTGAAATTCAAAAGCTGGCAACGCTGTTTTTATTAAAGAAAATAATATAAAAACCCTTTACCTAATAAATAGATCACTTACATGATGTTTTGTTGTTGTTGCTTAAACTACAATGAGAGCAATTAATCTCTTCTCTAATAATGAGAATTTATTTTGCCGAATCTCAGATTTTTGGACACTTACATAAAATTCTTTTCACATTCACACATTAATAATGACTTATGTAATATTTTAAGCAAAAATGCACACCAGATTCTTATGACAAGTTAGTAAGTCGGGAGCTCTTAGTCGGTATGGATTAAAATAGTTTAATTTTAGTAGTTTTTGTGTTAGTAAAAAGTTACAATGTAAAGAATTATCAGAACAATTACAAAAGATATGCTGAAAAAGTGTGTTAAATTTAAACAAAGGTAAATGAAGAGGAATCTTAAAAAAAAAATAAATTTAAATTTATTTTCCTATTGTAAAATTTAAAAAAAATCATACAATATGTAGTTGAAAAATAAACGAAATAAGGCATCATGTGATTAAAAAGAAAATGAAATCGGTCATTTCGCTTAAGAAAGGAATTTTAATTAAAATTTTTCAAAAATAAAAAAACAATTCTATCGAAATATATAACTGAATCATTAAAATAGAATATTTTTGTTTTAATAAAATTTTATTTATTAAACAAATTTAGTTTGGTAAAGTTTTATGCCCATTTATACATATATAATTTATTATCAAACTCTTTTCATTTCATAAATCTAATCAGTTTACTTTAAAACTTATTAAAATATATGTATATACATATGTACAGTGTTTGACGAAATCTATATGTACACACTAAAGAGCTGCTTAAGCATACTTGAAATGGCTTACAAGCACTTTTGGTTATAAAATATTACAAGTGTTTGTATGGTTGTGCAGCCCTTTAGTATGTAAATGTGTATTATTTTAAGATACAATTATTGCTTATTGGATGAAGAGTGTGATTTTGTAAATTAACATATTTTGGATTTCGAATTTTGTAAAAAAGAAAATTTGTTTAATCTTTTAAAAAAAATTTCCATACAAAAATTTTAATAATATTTCATATAAAATTATTTTCTTATTTTGCACAGTTTTTGATAGAAAAAAAAATATTAAAATCTTTATTAACAAAGAAACCCTTAAAAATATTATAAGCAATTCATTAAAAACAATTTTTAATTTTCATTAATAAAATTCCCTGTTACTGTCAGGTGTTTTAAAAAATTTTCTTACAAATCAAAACATGCACAAGCAGAATTTTTCAAAAGTCTTCAGTCTCTCAGCAACAATCACAATCAAAAAAAAAAACTGTAAAAAAATCAGGCCATGTATGAAATAAATCACAATTATGTATTGTAAATAAAAACAGGGAACTTATATTTTAAAACAGTAAATAAAATGAAGAGAATGGTAAATTATTCTCATAAAAACCTGTGCACTCATCACATATTGATGAATGAATGTAGGTATGCACACATAAATATAATGTAATCAAATAAAATTCCCAAAAAAGAAAAAAAAGAACTCCCAACAGAGTTTAGTTTAGTAAAGAAACATTGTCAATTTAGTACTTTTAACACTTTCGACATTACTTGAATAACACTTGTTGGCACACTTTTTTGTGCTCTTTCAATCTATTAACCCACATTCCCTTTTACGTTCGCTCACCCACTCTAATTAATTGTAACGAATAAGAAAATCTCTACCTACAATTTCGTTTAACTCTAATAATAACAACAACAAAGACACAAATATGTATTCTTATACCAACGACAAACGGTCATTACTTTGCATTTTTGCTTTTAGTTGTAAGAAAATTTTCAAGTGTGAGGTTGTTCGGTGTTAAGTTCTCATTAATTGAATAAAATTTGTGTTTAATAATTTAAAAAAATTAAATATTTTTGCATAAAAATGTTAAATAATTCTTTTGTTATAAATGTATGTAAAAATCTCTTTAAAAAGTTTATTAATTTTATAAAAAAAAGTGTGTGAAAATTGTTAAATTTTATGCCGGTCGGCGAGTTGCTTTGGTTTGGTCGTTCGTGGACATACAAGCATACGTATATATGTACATTTAGGTATACATAAAAAATGTGGCCTGTTCAGCGATGTCACAAAAAAACTTAGGCGAACGAAAGCAAAGCACATTTTTATTAAAAGAAAAAAACAATACTTTCGTATATTGTTTTTGCTTTTAATACAAATGTGCTTTGCTTTCGTTCCCTTAGGTTTTCTTGTGACAGGCTAATAATGTTTTTTTTTCTTTTTTGGTTTATTACTGTTTAAGAGGGGTGTAGGAGGAAGTGTGCTTAAAAAGGAAAAGTTGACTAAAAAGAGATATTGAAGTAAAAAGCAGGTAATAAAATAAAAAAAAATTTAAATGGTGTGACATTGAAAGAAGTTTAGTTTCTATAATGTAAATTGTTTTTGTATTTAGTGTGTTTTATATGCAACCGTAATTCAAAATAAGGGAACAGGGAAACGAGTGTGTGTTTTGGATGAGAAATTAAATTGTTATAAATTAAATTAAATAATTGGTCTTAAAAAAAACAGAAATTGGTTTGAAGGTTTTTAAAACCGATTACAAATTGAAGAAGATCTCGGAAATATTTCAAATAAGTATTTGTCGCCTGGCAGGCCAAGCACATATCCCAGTAGTAGAAAAAAAATGTTTTCTTACAAAACTGACACCACTTTGTGCTTTTAATTAATTACTTTAAGAATTTAAATACGAAAAACAGTACTTTTGAATTTATTAGAATCAAAATAAAATGCAAACTAATTGAGATGTTAGAGTTTGAGTTGCTAAATTAAGGTTTTTTTTATTAAAAAAAATAAAAGAGTTCTAATTTTCATTTAACTATAGCAAGTAGAACAATGTAGTGAAAACGAAATTATGTCGTTCATTTGTTTCAAAAGTGGCATAACTCAAAAATGTTTTTTTTTTATAATTTTTTTTTACTTTATATACTCTAAAACTATGAAAAAAAATTTTGAATGTTCTCTAGATATTTAATTTTTTTTCCTGTAGAAATACAGCAAATTGAAAACAGTGAATGGCTCTCTTGTAATATTATGTTTTTTGAGTTATGACAGTTTTGAATGTGCAGCAGCTTCTGTCTGTATAAAAAACACAGCTTTAGAATTCAATTAAGAAAAAATTAATTAAATGCTTATCAGTTCCCTTCAGAAAAGTTATCAAAGTGAAAATTAAAAAAAGTTTTTTTAGATTTTAGACTTGTGTCGTTTACATATAAAATTTTTCCAACAATTCCGTTTTATTACATTCAGTTAGAAAAAGTTTATGTTTTATGAAATACAAACTAAATTCAATTATTTAATGTTTTATTTATTTTTCACTTAGAAGGTACACTGGGGCCGGAAGTACTGAATGCAGCCTCAAGGACAAGAAGAAAAACATCGCAATGTCAGGTAAGTTTTATAATTTGTAGGAAAATTTTACTTCTACGCCACTGCCTATAACATCTAAACATATCCTTTTTAGAAAATAATAAATTTTTTTTTAATTGCAGGTTTTCATGAACTTAAAGTGAAGTGCGTAAACGTATACGAAATTCGTAATATTTTGATCGCGATCGCAAGTAATCATGGGATTAAATAGCTGTCATGCGGGAACGTCAACGGGTGCACGAGCGTAAGTAAACGTGATACGTGAACGTCAACGGGTACGCGAGCGTAAGTAATCATGATGGCATTAAATAGCTGTCATGCGAGAATGTTTAAGGGTACGCGAACGTAAGTAATCATGATGGCATTAAACAGCTGTCATGCGCGAACTATCGCAAATGTTTATATCGGGTATGCCCAGCCTTAATTAATCACAATTTAAATAGACTACAGTGGTGATTAATTAAATTAAAAAGACTCACCTAAATTGTGGTTAGCTGAGTGATCGGCTTTCAGAGGAGTAATCCAATCTACCACAATTTAAATAAACTGAAAATTATTCAAAAAAGTGATTAATTTAATTAAATAATCACACAAAATTTTAATAATAATAAAAGTGCGTGACCGTTAACAGTGCGCGATCGTGATTACGTCGGGAGTGTCGGTAGTGTCGGGTATTAAAAAAACTGAATATAATTATAAGAAATATTAAAAAACTGCAAAATTGTGATCTCCTGTGTGGGTGGATAACGCAGGTCTAATGGGTGTTAATAAATACCACATCACAATTTGAACTACAGTGACAGTGTTTATCCACATTATCTTCAAAGCTTTAAGCAAACAACGCAACAGAATTTATCAACAAAACAACAGGTTAGTTTATAAATTTTTTATATGAAAATTGTTTTTATTATTTGAGCTGTAATATATGAAAGTGGTATAAGTCCGCTTTAAAAAAAAAATTAAGTTAATAGTAATTTTAGTAAAATATGGACACTATCTTACTAAAATTAACGTTAACTCATTTTTTTTTAAAGTGGACTTATACCACTTTCAAAAATAATGGTTTATTTATTGAAATTCTTTTGTAGTACCACTCAAAATTGATAAATTTCTTTTTATTTATTTAGTATTTTTTGTGATCTTAAATTTTTTTAATTTTTATTCTGAGGCAAAATCGCCGCGAATAATTTCTATCGAAATTTTAATATTTTTTCAGACCAAAATTTTGATCGATTGCATTTAATGTAAATAAGATACTAGTAATTTTGCAATTTGTATTTAATTTAAATATAGTTTGCTCTTCAAATTATCTTTTACTAGCATTTTAATAAACGAGTTTTCATTTTTCGAACGTTATCGTTGTGTCGATAAATTAAAATCAGTAAGTGCTTATTGGCTTTAACTTAATTTTGTCAGAGTTTCCATGTACTTCTACTCTTTTCTTAAAATTTTTAAAAATACTTTTATAGTTTTTATATAAATTTAATTAATTATATTTTTGCATCATTTATAACATGATTAAAATAAATTTCCATTTAACTATGTGTTAAGAACAAACAGTATGCACGATTATACTTCATGCACAATAAAAATATTGTAAATTTCATAACAAAGTATTAAAATGTGTATGTATGTAAGTGATATAATAAAATAATTTAATAAATTGAGTTTAATAAAAATACTATTTTAAACACGACTGTGTGTTGAGCATGGGAGCGTATAAAATATGAAAATTAAACAAAAACAAAATATATATTCGTACTATATATGCATGTGTTTGTATGTATAAAACATAAATGTACACAGCCAGGCTCTCGGTGTAACATTTTTTGGAATTTGCTCATGCTCTTTTCTCAAGTTGTCAAAACAGTTGATTTGGTGCCCAGTAAAAAAATTTTAAAATATAATTTTAAATAAAAGAAAATCGAACGATAACGTAAGAGTTTCAGCATGAGCATGTAACGCAAATGAGAAGAACAGTACTGGGGTATATGGAAATTTCAAAAAAAAATTTTAAATAGTTCAAAGAAACTTCTGAGTATTTCGGCGATAGATTACAAATCTAGACGACTTATTGTTTGAAATGATATCTGTACCATCACACAATCTGTAATGGTTCATTGGGAAGTTGCTAAAATCACTCAGATCAACAGCACTGGCGTATATAAAAATTTCAAAATAATCCAAAGTAACTTCCGGACGAACCATAGAAGATTGCTAGATGAGACATATATCATTTTAAAGTGGAGGTCATCTAGATTTGTAATCTACCGTCTACAGAAATTACTTTGAACTATTTTAAAATTTTTTTTTAAATTTCCATATAACCCCGTGCTGTTGCTTTGAGGGGTTCTTATAATTGCCCACATTGCCGAGGTACCATGCCCGATTTTGCCCATGAAAAAAAAAAAATAAATTCGATCTATAGGCTCTAAACTTTCTGGAAGTGTTTTAACATTATCTGAAAACTTCGTAGTTTTTTTTTATTACATTGAGATGGTTTTGCGTTAAAAATGTAAAAGCAAGCGAACGATAGAGAGCCATTTTTCCAATCGAAAATCATTTAATCGAGAGTGATTTTCTTTCGCTTTCATTTCATATCGAAATAGAAAGCCTGACAGTTAATTTAAATTGAGAGTTGGTTTGTCACATAGAAATAAAATTTTTCATTGACTTTGTTCAATACCACAAATGCCACAAACAATATGTAAACGCCATTAGTAGGATTATTTATTTATTACTCATATTTTAGGTAGTTAATAGTGCATTGAAAGCAACTTTAAGTTAAACTTTGAAAGTAGCATTCAATGAAAAATAAAGTAGACTTGAAGATATTCAGCTTTATTACGAGTATCGTGCTCGTAGTCGAAGTACTCGTAATAGCTTTGTTATTAAGGTTCAGAGATAGTGGGCCGACATATTTCACAAATAACGAGCTGACAAGAAAACAATTCTAAATGCTGGAATCGACATAATTTTTTAAGGAAGACTTTTAGGCCTTTGAAAGTTGTAGTTGTTTAAAATAACTTAATAAGACATAAGTGGTTTTTTCATATACCAACAAACTGAAGGCATGTCACTATATACACAATATTTGTAACTGTGTTTGTACATGTACAATATGCAATATGTATGTAAATTCAAGTACATTTAGTAAAATATTTAATACGATTCTGTTTTTTTTTGTTTGTTTGTTGCATCAATTTTCTGTATGTCATTCCAATAAGCCGTGAGTAAAATGTAACAATTGAACTGTAAATACTCTTTGTGGCAAATGTTTGCTTGTATGCATTTCAGAGTAAAAACAATTACTGAAATTTTTATGCACACAATTCGCAAAATCGCAGTTTTCCATAAACATGATTTATGAAATGTGTATGCATGTGTGTGTATGTATATAATTTGAAGTATGTTTTTATTTATATTTTTTAACGGCTTTAATTAAAAAAAAAAATTAAATAAGAAAAAATACAGAAACACACAAATACACTCTCTCAAAAACACACACCCACACGTGTAAGTTTTTTATTTATTTCAGTTTGATGTTTTATTTTTTTGGTGTTTTACAGAAGTAACCACTAAAAAAGAGAATTTTTTAATTTTTATTAATAAAATAAATCGTTCAATTTGTTTTATAGATCTTTTTATATATGTAGTTATTAAATTAAATATTCGTTATTATTTTTAAATCAAATTGTAACTTGTAAATGTTTTTTTTTTCGTTTGCCACAAAATTTCATGCGATTTATTAAAAAGAGACATTTTTATTTAAATAAAATATTGATTTATGAATGGCTGGCTTGAATGTCTTCATATTACACTAGGCAACACTGAAAAGTTTTCCCCAGAGTGTTGTTTTCGTTTAACTAAAGTATGTTGATAACAAAAATAACACTGATATTTTTCTAGGAACTTGGAAATAAAAAATATGAGCTGTTATCTTTGAAAGTAGTATATGTCTTGTTAGAAAAAAAAATTGTGCTACTTTTAGCAAGATATAGACACCATCTTACGAAAATTAAGGCTAAATCTTTTTTGTAAAAGTGGACTTATACCACTTTCAAAAATAACAGCTAATTTTTTTTTACTTCCAATCTCCTAAGTGGAGCATTGTTAACATATAGAAAACATTTTACTAAAATTTACGCTAACTAACTTTTTCTTAAGTGGACTTATACCACTTTCAAAGAAAACAGTTATTTTTTTTGCTTCCGGGTTCCTAAGTAGTTTATTATTAAAATAGAGACGCCATTTAATTAAAAGTATGCTAACTAATTTTTTTAAGTGGACTTATACCACTTTAAATAATAACATTTTAAAATTCCTGCTTGGAACATTAATGACATAAAGACACCATTTTATTAAAATCATAGTCAACTAACTTTTCCTTAAAGTAGACTTATACCACTTTAAAAAACAGCTCATTTAATTTTTAAGTTCCTGAGTGGAACATACTGTACCATGACAAAAGTTTTGCTTCGGTCGATGCTATCCTAGCCTGTTCCAGTGCACCCTAAACTTGGCTGTCTTGTCATTTCCAACAGAGCAATGTTTCTCTACTGTTTTCTTAGTGTGTGATTAATCCATCTCCACGTGTGGGATGCCTTGGATTTTAAATGTACTTTCACTAAAGATCCCAGTGCAATTATTTTTATAATTAGGAAATATTTTACTACGCAATAGTTTACTCAAATATTTGTGATCGTTGAATGTTCTGCTTTTTAAATTCTAAAAAAACAATTAGTCTTTAATCGTGCCTTGAACATGATTTAATCAAATGTTATGAGAGATTTTTTTAATAAATCACAAACACAGAACGTCTAGAGTTTGATATCATTTCTTCTAAAGTTAAAAATAACATCCGCCCTAATAATTTGAGATTAATGATTCCCTTTAACAGCCGCATGTTCACTTTGGCTCTTCAGCAATCCTGCTCAGCTTAATCACTATAGCAATTGAGATATTTTAGGTTCTGCAGAAGTCATTTTACATCTGATAACTTTTTCTTTAATAATTTCATTACATTAACATTTGAAAGACATCTTAAGTTTAGTATTGAAAAAAACCACTTCTTTTCAAAGACCGGCTAATGTAAAATTCAATAGTTTTTTATGAGAAAAAAGAAGGACTAGAAGTAGATTATAGTCGCAGTGATTTTTCCTCTACTAAGTTTTTATTAATGTTTTTTAATTCATTTTCTTAATGCTTTTAAGTTCAAGCAATTGAGCTGCCTGCAAAAATATTCGTTATTGGTTTCATACCATTTTTTCTTCTTTTTTGTTGTTGTTGGTTTTCTGAACATTACTTGCCAGCAAAAAGCACTTGTAAAATGTTATTATTTTCTTTAAATTATTTAATAATATTTAGTTGCTGTTGCAGGTTATGAAGATGTAATTTTTTCTTTTTTTTTTCTCAGAGAGATACGGATATTAGCACATCATCATTAGATTCGTTTGGCGCGTGACCACAAAACATTTTGGGGTATTTTTGGTTGCTTTCCATGGTAATCATTATTAAGAGCAGCAGCAAAAGCTTTACAATGCAATTGGGAAAATGCAGTAGAATTGAATGTATGTTGCACCCCATATGCATGCAACTAAGCAATAAGTAGTTTTTTGTTTGTTTTTGGTTAGTCCATAAAACTTGTATATTTAGTGTGCTTGTTCTTTTTTTTTCTAATATCATAGGAAATGGAATGGACTAGCCAAAGTGTTTTATTTTTAAGCATCACCGACTACGAATATAAATAAATAAAGAGAACAGTAGCATCTCCTTTAAAAAGAATCAGGATTAAGCACAATTACATAAAAGTTTTTGTCGAAAATTTTTTAGCTTTAAATAGCATAACGATAACGATTTAAAACATTTACCTTTTTAATACAATGAAAATATTTTATAGAAAATGCTGGGCATAGAAGTGATGCTATTGTAGCATTCGCTTATTGTGAATTCGTTTAGAAATAGTTTTTAGCTGAATAATATACAATTCGCTGAGCACGTTTTAATGTGTTTGTTCATGAATATAATTCAACAGCCCAAAAGAATATCAAGTGGAAAATAATTAAAACTCAATTAAATATTCGAAAATCGTATTACTGTCTCTTACATATTAAATATTGAATTTATGTTTGTTGTTTACACTATTGAATATCAAACGACTTTGTTTTGCTATTTGAAAATTTATGATTTTGAACAAAACTTTAAATCGCAAATATTAAATGAGCTGTAAAGCTAATAAATTGCAGGGTAATCGTTGTTTAATTTTACAAAACCACACACAAATTTCATTAAAAAAAAAATATCGTTAAACACATACCCGTTTTGGTTTATCGTTAAATGATAATGATCCGTTAAGTTTCTCGATTTCAGCAAAATTGTATAAATTATTAAATTACTAAAGAAATTTTGCCGTTTATTGAAACTGAACAATCCAATCGTCTAAAAATTTTTTAACTCAAAAACCCTAGAAATATTTTAAAATTTAATTAATTTTCATAACAATTTTTCTAAACGTTTGTAGTATTCGTTTGCTGTGAACAGCACTTTTTTTGCAGCAACTTTTGCGAAAATATTAAATGTTCTAAAACCTAATTGTTGCCTTCGGCATCAAATTAAATCGTTTGTAATTTTTGTTGATTTTAAAATATCTTTAGAATTTGGCGATTTGCACCAACTTTTAGCCTTTTGGTTCATAGAGTTTTAGAAGTTTTTTTTTATTAGTTAGACTAGCACTGGGGTATTTGGAAATTTCAACAAAATTTTAAAAATAATCCAAAGTAACTTCTGAGTATTTGGTTGATAGACTACATATCTAGACGACCTAACCTTTAAAATGATATTTGTACCATCCTGTAATCTTTTATAGTTTGTACGGAAATTACTTTGGATTATTTTGATTTTTTTTTTTTTTTGAAATTTTCATATACCCCAGCGAACTATAAAAGACTACGAAATGGCACACATACGAGTATCAGATTTATAATCTACCGCCCAAATACTCGGAAATTACTTTGGACTATTTTTAAAATTTTTTTTTTTAAATTTCCATATTCACAATTTCTTATTTAATTTTTTTTTTTTTTGAAAAAACACTTTTGTAATAAAAAACATGTGAATGGAATTAAGGTTGCCTTTCTTTTCAAATAATGAACAGAAAAAAAATATAACAAGAACGTTTTTTTTTTATTAAAAAGTTTTCATTATTTTCATTTTTCATTGTAATGAAAATCGTGCAAAAAATTCAAAAGGAAAGGAAACCAAAGCAAGAGAAACAATAAGATAAAAATATTGTTGTTTTGTTTTTGCTGGAAATAAGAAAAAAAAGGAAAAACTAGGAATGAAATGCTCTATAAAAAGTTATAAGACACACATGCGTACATGCTTGTAATTGTGTGTATGAAAACATTTGAAAAATGAAAGCTAATAAAGCGGAAGGAAAAGTTGTGATTTGTATGCATTCAGCTTTTGTAAAATTTTATTTATTTGTATTGTTTTTCTATAGCAACAGAAGGTAAAATTTAAATTCATATAAAAAATTTTTGTTTAATGAGCTTTTACTTAACAAAATTTGGATTAACAAGCTTTTATTAAACAAAAATCTTTTTTATGCATTTGACATTTTATCATTTAAAAATTTTTTGAGCTAGATGGCAACACTGTTAAAAGCAACTTTTTATTTTTCTGCTTAGTTTTTTATTTAGTGAATTTTCCAGACTAAATTGAAATAAAAATAAGTTTAAAAAATCTTGAAAATTAATAAAAAATTCTTTTACACTGAAAGAAAAATGTCTAATCTTATAAAGCGATTTCATTACAATATTATATTGATTCAATGAAATGTTTCATAAATTTTTATTAAATTAATAAAATTTAGGATTAAACTAATAAAATTATTTAATTAAATTATTTAAATTTCATTGACTTGATTAAATTTTTCATTGAATGAATTAAATATTTATTGAATAAAAGAAATCTTTCATTAAATGACTGAACATTTCATTGCTTTAAAAAATGTATTTCATCAATGAAAAATTGAATTAATTAATTTTTTTCATTAAATTCATTAATGAAATATTTTCATTAAATTAATGAAATTATTTGCTTTCTTTCTACTAGCTAGTATATTTGGAGTCACTTCTAGTTCCCTTAGATAAGTTGCTGCCTATCTGCTTAATTAATTTTTTGCTAAATCTTTAAGTAAAATATGGCTTAGGCTGAAAATCAATTCAGGAATTTTACTATTTTAATTCCTCTAAAATTTTTGCGATATTTTAGAGTAGAAGCTGGGCTATTATACACTGAAAGAATTTTATTCATTAAACCAATGAAAAAAATTATTTTTTTAACCAACGACAACATTTCTTTAGACGGCTTTTTTCTTGTTATTTTGGTTTACTCTTTGCAGCTATTGTTCACTATCTCACTATCACTTCTGTTACTCATCCTAACACTCACTATTTTCAGAAAGTATTAAGTTGTAATTTTTTACTAAATATTGATTTGATAAGCAAGAAATTCTAAACAATATTTATTAATGTTGAGTTTGTAGATTTTGTTTAAAATAAAAATAAAAAAAATCCTTTAAAATATATTTGCATTAGTAGAAAGAAAATTGTGCTTAGATTGTTAAAGTAACTAGATATTTAAGGAGGAAGAAAAAAAATTTACAAAAAATATAAAAAATTCCACAATAAGCTGAGCAAAAATTTTTATAGTTAAAAAGTCAAGAGGAAAATTGCATTATAAGGAAGTTGTTAAGTGTCTTTTGATTCTTCTTTTTTTTTCTTTCATCTTCTTTATTTCTTTTTCACTTCCCTACTTCACCACAACTTCCTTCTGTATGCATTGTGTGTGTGTGTGAAAGACCGAATTGTCTGTCTCTGCGCCTGTTACCAGTTAATAAAGGCAAAAAATAAATGGTGTTGGAAGAAGATGAACAAGTATAAGACAGACAGTTTAACCCATTTTTATTTTATTGCTTTATTTGAACACACTGTCAAATCACTATAGAAAAAATAAAGTGCAACTCTTGATATGAGTTAGTAGTGCTTGAAATTGTAATGGTTATCGGGTACTTGTTAAAATAACCACTATTTTAAGGAAAACTTTTTTTTTTAATAAGAGAATAAGAGAAGAGAAAAAATTAAATGCATGAGAAGGTAAAATGTAAAAGGAAATAAAATGCGGAATAGTAAAACTAAAATTAAATAGCACAACTAAGCTATTATTTTTGAAAGTGGTATAAGTCCACTTAAAAAAATTTTTTTTTAGCAATAATTAAAGTAAAATATGGTCCCCTTTATACTAAAATTACTGCTGAATTATTTTTTTTTTTGCAATGGACTTATACCACTTTCAAAAAACAGCAACAAAAGTTTATATTTTGAAATAATTTTTTGCCTGCACTAACTTTAACTGCCAAACAAAAGTACTTTTTGAAAAGTTAAACTCACATGCATTCATATCGTCATATGTTTTTGAAAAAGCCTTAAGCTACAAAAAATTTCAATAAAATTTTTTTAACTGATTTAAACTCAGTTTATTGTTGTTTTTTAAAATAAGGATTTTTGTTTTTTAATTATTATATATTTTTAGAAAAGGTATTTTCATAAAATCATATCTGAAAAAAAGAACACTCAAAAATAAAGCTACTACAGTTCCACAATACACATATCCAAAAAACCATTCAAATTTATTCAGTCGTTAATAAGTTTTTGCTAAAAAAAGAAAAAAATTTGTCATAGTGAGTCTAAGATACTTAAAGGTGAGCAATGTCATTAGTAGAATTATTTTTTTTAAATGAAAGCACGTGGCCTTACATACTAGTGGCTCAGAAAAATACAATTTAGTGAGAGTGAGAACATTTTTTCTTTGCGTGAGAGCAAGTGACTGCAAATTTTCAAATTTGTCACTTAAGACTTTTATGAATTCATAAAACCATATCTATGAACCGTTTATTAATAGCAAAATATTTAATCGCACTTAGACATGCATATCAACCTGATTTTCAAATTTAATACCTTAAAAGTACGCAAAAATAGAAAAAAAAATATGGCAGAACGTTCAAGTAGAAGATTTGTATTAAATGCCAACTACAAGCGGAAAACAAAAGGAATTAGAAACTTTTAAAGAAAAACTAGTTTGCAGACCAGGGTTGTGTCACATCAGGTTCTTTTAATGGGACCCAAAAACCCATAACAAAAATTCCCAAAATAAACTTAATTCTTAAGTAGCAGAAAATCACCACAACATTTACTTGTGGCCAAATCGGAAAGAAGTTTTAGACTGCCACATGTGGTAACCCTGTCATTGAGTTGGTTGCTTTGTAAGAATTTCTCTCGCTAATTTTGTTCTTCTGTTCTTGTTTAGGTTATTTAAGTTTTAGACAAGTGTTTTAACAATATGACAATTAAACTTTTGCTTAAGAAAAAAAAATAATAAATAAAAATGGGGGAAAATAGAAAATGGCAAATAATTAAATAAAAACAACTATTAAATAGCAATTTTCTAAGCTTTTTCTCGCTTAAGACATATTGGCTTTTAAACTCTAAAGAGTTTCAAAGAAATTGCAAATAATTAAGTTTAAAAAGGAAACAATAAGCAACTGGCTGAAAGAGCAAAATAATCAAAAGGCGGAAGTCAGATTGAAAGAGGTTGTGTTCTTACTTTAAAATTCAAGCAGTAAACATTTTTTAAAACTACTTCTTATTAGTGCGCTTGCTGTTACCTTAAAATATGACTCATGCACGAACATTTAAAAAGGTAGCGGCAACCTTTTACTAAATTTATTGCACAGGCGTGAAGCTGCGATCTTCAGCGAACCTTACTCATATATTACAACAGTAGTTCACAATATAATTTATACAAAGGTCATTTGAATAGGTAGAGAATAAACCTCTTACTAAATTTATTGCACAGGCGTGAAGCTGCGATCTTCAGCGAACCTTACTCCTACTTTACGATAGTAGTTCATAATAATAATTCATACAGGATTGAATAAAACTCGTAGTAAATTTATTGCACTGTTTTAGCTGTGATCTTCAGCGAAACTTTCTTCTAGTTTACGTTAGTACACATTTTAATTAATAGAGAGTACAGCTCATCATCTTATTTTTTATTAAATAATAAAACAAAAAGTTTTTAAATTAACTCTTAAACAACTTTAAATTAAATTTATTTTGTATTTTCTAGAAATTATTTTTGTTAATAAATTTCATCTCTTTTTAAAACCTCTTGGTACTCATAACCAATAGTTCTCTGTATCATAACAATTTAATTGAATTTTTTTAAACTTTTTTTCAAGAGAAGGACTGCTCTTTTCCGTGCTTCGCTATACTGGAAATGAAATTTTTTTATGTCATGTGTCAAGTTTTATTTAAAAAAATTTTTTTTTTCACTAAATTACTACACAAATATCAAATGTTAGACAGTTGGTTTGTTAATGCTTGCACAAAAACTACAAATTCAGCAATATGTTAAGCAACAATTGTCAAAATGTCATTGATCATGATCAACACATGAACAAAAAAAAAGCACATAACGTTCATTTACTGTAATAGAGTCATAACTGACAATGAAATAATTTTTTAATAATTTTTTTCATTTTGTGCCATAGTGTCATAAATCGAAAATTGCGTATTTTTTATTTTAAATAAATAAATAAATTTTTTGTCACATTTTTTTTCAACAAAAATATCAGAAAAAAAGTCGGCATAATTAATATAATATTTTCATTAAATAATTTACTATTTCATGGCAAAATTCATAATGAATTTATTTCATTGAATTAATGAATATTTCAATTGATTCAATGAATTACTTTATTATATTAATGAAAGCTAAAATTGTTTTAAAAATTAATTTTTTATTGATTTAATAACAAAAACCACAGAATTTATATAAACAAAAATTCTCTCAGTGTAACAAAAATAATAAAAAAAATATTATTTTTATAACTATTAAGCGGTTACCATAAAAGGTCTTTTGGCATCTTTTTCTTTTTCTTTATATCGCTAAATTATTACAGTACTTGCACACATACACACACACACACGTACAAACATAATTGAAACTGCAATTACCCAAGATAGTGGCATCACCATCATCATCATCATCATCATCATCATTGTCATTATTTTTGTCGTCAGCATCCATCAGTAGGGGCCATATTGAGTGCCCTCTTTAATTTGCACTTTGAGAGGTTTTCTTTCATTTTCCCCTTTCTTCTCTCTCGCTACCCTATTTGCACTCCATTAAATTTCAAAACATTAAGTCTCCTCCATTCTTGGCTTTTTATTATTACTACTCAATTGATACATGTGTAAATGCCCTAATGATTACTTTTAATAAATTTGTGAGTGTGTGTATGTGTTTATGTGACATAAGTACCATGAATGCATTATTGGGAGGGGCTGGGGGAAACTTACAAACAAAATCAACAACTATGAATATAAAATTTATAGTTACAAATACGTGCACACAACAAAACATCAATAAATAAACGGCGACAACAACAACTACAACAAAGTAAGTTCAAACATTGACATTTAGTTGTTTATTGAATAAGACAAGGTGTAAAAGAATGAAATAATGATTTTCGTTGACACACAGTAACAGCAAATGGGGCACTGAGTGCTTTTAAAAAAGTTGGCTATTAAACATTTGATATATTGAGAACTCTGCTTTTTTTGTATAAAAATAACAACAACAATCAATTTATGTATATATTTTATATTGAATGCTAAACTACTGTGTCATCAGAATGTATACTCTACACATTTCGGAATTTAGAACACGGAATAACAACAGCAACAACCAACAATATCAATAAATGCTGCACATTGACAACATTGTAAAATAAAGTGTTTGTTTTTTTTTTCTTCTTGTTAGTAAATTACATAGAAAGTCAGTCTCTACATTCTTGCATATGTTGTTTTGCTAAAACTTTATATTTAAATATGTTTTATCAGTTTCATATCCTGTATATTTTTTGACGTAAATGCATGCAGACATACATACATTCAGCTGTACGTAGGTAAAATATACTGTCGCGTGCCTTTTTTTTCATACCTTAATTTTTAGTCATGTTGTGTCAATAACTAACATTCTAAAGGTTTACAATCTAAATCAAACAATGAATTGTTTTACAAAAAGTAGTAAATATTTTATGGCTAGAAACGTGTAAGTAAATCTTTTTTTTTTTTAGAAAATTTTCCTTAAAAAAAAGGTGCACTACACTCAAAAAAATTGTGGCATAGATTCAATGAAAAGAATTCAATAAAATCGTTTGTTTGATGCAATGAAATATTTCATAGATTTTCTGAATGAAATTAAATTAATAAATTTTTTCCTATTAATTAATATAATGCAATTAATTAAGTAAATTAAGGAAATTAATTAACTAAATTAATTAATTAAAATAAGGAAATTAATTAATTAAATTATTGAAATTAATTAATTAAAATAATGAAAAGAATTAATTAATTAATTAAATTTATGAAATTAATAAATAAATTAATTGATGAAATTAATTATTTAAATTAATGAACTAAATTTATTTAAGTAATTAAATTAATTATTTAAATTAATTAATAAAATTAATGGAATTAAATAATGAAAATATTTAATTAAATTAATGAAATTAATTAATAATATATTGAACTTAATTAATTAAATTAAATAATTAAAATAATGAAATTAATTAATTAAATTAATGAAACTTATTATTTTAATTAAAGAAATTAATTAATTAAGTTGATGAAAATAATAAAGTTAATATAATTAATTAATTAAATTAAAAAAATTAACTAATTGAATTAATGAAATTAATTATTTAAATTAATGAAATTAATTAATGACGAAATAAAAATTAATTAATTTAATAAATGAAATAATTTAATAACGAATATTTATATTATATTAATGAAACTTTTTTTTTTTAATAAAGAATATTTTCTTAAAAAATATGGAATATTTTCATTAAATTAATAAAATATTTTTATTAAATAAATATTTTATTGAATTAATAAAATTAATTTATGAAATTTGTTAATATATCATTGTGTGAATGAAAAATTAATGAAAATATTTTAATTAATATTTTATTAAGCTAATTATTTATTAAATTAATCAATAAATTTTTTAGCATTAATAAAATTATTAAATTAAGTTATTAAACATTTTATTAGCTTAATAAAATTATTTCATTAAATGAATAAATGCATATCCTGGTATTAATGAAATTATTTTATTAGTCTAATGAAATGTGTCATTGGTTTTGAGAAATAATAAATTTTTCTTTGAATTAATAAAATTATTTCCTGAAATGAATGAATTTTTTTATGAAATTAATGAATGCATTTCATTAAATTAATGTTTATTTCTTGGAATTAATGAATTAATGAAAATGCTTTCAAAATAAGAAATTTTTTTTATTGGCTTTTTGAAAAAATTCAGAGAATATCTGTTGAATATAAACAAAATTCTTGCAGTGCAATTTTGTATGGGTCAGAATAGAACACGCAACATCACTTAAGGTAACCCCTTAAGTTAGTGGGAAGTGTATTATCAAACGAAGGTACAATTCCTGGCGGTTTAGTAATACAAAAAATTTTTTGAGTTGGGATCTGTTGCTGTTTCATTAAATCCCAATAACTCTTAAGCTATTGTTACCCTGTGTTACTTTACAATTCCCAAAAATCTACTAAATTGTTAAAAAGAAAAAAAGCATTAGAATCCTTTTGTTTATTCCATGTTTGTTTTTTTCTTATTTTTTTCACTACTGAAGGAGTATTTATATCAATTATTTCTTTGTTGTTATGGCGCTGCATTTTCAAAAGTTTTAGGTTAACAAACATTTTTATTAAGTTTGTATTATTTTGTGTAGCACACAGTCGTAGCTACTAAAGTCATCTAAAGTGTTGCAGCATTTGCAAAGTTTTAGTGTGGAAAATTTATGGCAAAACTTTGTTGTCTTATATGAAATAGAAACAACATGTACAACATTTTAATAGAATTTTATGACAAAAGTTGTCTTTACTTTTTTTTTTCCAAACTGCGAACAACAAAAAATAGATAAATTTAAATTTTAATAAAAATTTTTTTTTTTACAATTAGAAAAAGATTTAGTTTATGCACTTTGGCAGAGCACGCGACTACTTGTACTCGTACTAGTACTTAGTAGGTAAATGCGTTTTTTATGTCAAAAGAAAGTTGAAACTATTAATTTTGCTTTTAGTATTCATTAAAAGTGTAATATTCATTAAAAAGAAAAGAAGAAGAGAAAGTAATTTAAATAAAGTTTTGAGGTTAATTTAGGAATTTACTACTTCAGTGTAGGGGAAAAAATGTGTGAGTTTGAGTAGTTTTAAGGAAATAAAAATTTGAGTTATAGCAAGGACTAGGATTTGGGAAAACAGAAAAGAGCTCATGTGGGTCTTTTGATATCATTAGTTAGTGATATGGCAATTACATACTAACGTTTGCAAAATAAAATATTTCCAAAGTAATTAATTGTTATTCCTGTTTGAGTTTTAGTTTTAAATGAACAATTTTTTTTTTTTAATTTTTACTTTAAATCCTTTTATAAACTTTAATAAACGTTAACAATTATGTCAGTTTCAAATCTCTTTATTTGCTTAAAGTTTTATTAAGCGAAACAAGTTGTGTTAAAGAAGACCACATCCCACTCACAGCAATAATGGCAAATTGGTATGTTGAAGATGTTGTACAGCAAGTAAAAATTTCTTTTACTTCTCCGGTCACTATTACTTTATTAAAAATTAGTTTTCCTTTTCTTTTTTTTTTTTTTTTGCCTCGGCAAGCATGTAACTGCACAAATTTTATTACTTTTGCCACAAAACTATTATTGCCTTAAGAGTTTTTTGTTCTCAATTTTCAAAATTAAACTAAAATTCTTTCTCTTTTTTTTTTGCTTATTTTTTACTTACGGTTACTGTATATTCAAATATCAACTTGACATTTAACTTTATGACATTTTGTTACAGTAAGAAAATGTTAAAAAATACAGTTTTTCTTCTACTTTACAAATCAGCACTTTTGTGTAAAAATAATAATTGTGTGAGTGAGAATGTGTGTGTGTGTGTGTGTGTGTGTGCTTAAAAAAAAGAAGATGTTTGCATGCAGCTGTTAAAATCTTTAACAGGCATCATCACCATCATCATGGGTATGGCTACAATACTCAACTCACAACCAACTGTATGTAAATGTCATTTGCATTTTGGCATTTAATGTTAAAGAAAAAATGTAAAAAATATTTTCCTAGAAAAAAAAAGTAAGAAAACCTAATCTACAAAGGTAAAATTAAGCAAAAGTAACATTTAGTTTGATACTAAAAAAAATATTTTATTTAATTTTTACAAATTAAAACATGTACAGATTAAAGTGTATTGAAAGCTGTTACTGCACTTAATTTTTTTTTTAATTGGCTAAATTAAAAAAAACAGTATTACTGCTGAAAAATAAAAAAAGCAAATGTTTTGGTAAACAACTTCACTGCAAAATGCCCTGTCAAAATTAGATTTTCCAATTGCTCAGCGTTGCCGGCGTGTTATTTAGGTATGCTCCATACATTTTGTATGGGCATTAGAATTTTTGACAGATAAAAACCGCTTGCCTAGGCAATTTAGCTATGACTGTTGCTGCTGTACAGGTATGGCATTTTTTTTCCTAACGAAGTAGCTTCACTTAATTGGCTATCAAATTAAAAGTTCTACCCCGATTTCAATAAAATAAAAATTGTTTTGATTGGATTACATAAGGCTTTATGTCCATGGAAGAAAATAATCAGTTATTAATTTTCTTTTATTTTTAATAATTTTTTGAAAATTAAAAATTTTGAAATTTGACATAAAATACTTTTTTTTCCGTAACAAGTTAGGAAATTTAAAAACAATACAGGCCTCAATAAAAGCAAAATTTTGTTGCGTAATTTTTTATTTACTTTACAAACATTTTTAAGTAAATCTACATATGGCATATCAGCTCTTCAATTTAGCAATTAAAAAAAAAAAATACAAATTTGAAAACCTTGCTTAAAAATACATTTGAAACTATTTATAGTATTCTTGTCTATTTAATTAAATTAAAAAAAATTTTAATTTTTTTTTGTAAGTTATTGCATTTTGCAAGTCATATAACGATATACATGTTCGTATGCACTATTTATTATGAAAGAAAAATTTTATGTCTGTGTATTAAAGAAACGCTTTACATTTAATTAGCTTTTTATACAGAATTAAACTCAGCTTGACATTCATTTTACAGGGTCATTGTTGAGCAAAAACGAGCAACGTTTGATTAACTTAATTAAGAAAAATAAACATGAAGTGAAAAAAAGGAAAAAGCATTAAATAAAAATGTTTTTACAAACACAAAATACATAAAGTAAATTTAACTAAAAGTTTTTGTTTAATAAGGTTAATTAATAGTAAAAGTACAAGAGTAAAAAAAAAATAAAGTAAAAGGGGGCAAGCAAAGTAACAGCTATTCAAGTGTAATGCCCACATATGTAAGTACTAAGTAGTACGTCTGTATGCAGAAGCACATGCAATGTGTAACCATAAAATAATTAATTAACTGTAATTAAATAGTTTTCTTTGGCTGGAGAAATACCTACCTAAAGGCAGTTCTGGATGGTGTAAAATTCTGTTTAAATAAATTACTTAAAATAACAGAATTTTCACAAAAAAGTTTACGGAAAATAAATAATAAAACAGAATACACTGAAAGAAAAAAATGTAACATAAATCCCATGAAACGGTTTCATTAAAAATTGTTCATTAATTAAAAATATTGCATTGAATTAATAACAAAATTTTATTAAAGTAATTAAATTGCATTTATTAAATGATTTATTTGATAAAATAAATTTCATTAAATAAATGAATTCATTTCATTAAATAAAAGAATTTATTTCATTAACTAAATGAATTTACTTCTTTAAATGAATTAATTAATTTCATTAAATAAATGAATTTATTTTATTCATTAAATTTACGAAATTTTTTTCCTTAAATTTATGATTTTTTTTTATTAAATTAATGATTTTTTTCATTACATTAAAGAATTTTTTTATGAAGTGAATGCATTTTTTTATTTAATTAAAGAATTTTTTTCATTAAATTTTTGTATTTTTTAATTTAATTAATGAATTTTTGTATTAAATTAATTAATTTTTTTATTAATTAATGAATTTTTTTCATTTAATTAGAGAATTGTTTTCATTTAATTAGAGAATTTTTTTCATAAATTAATTATTTTTGCTTTTTAATCAATTAATAAAATATATCATTAAATAAATGCAATTAATTTATTTAATTAATTCAATTATTTGATTAAATAAGTTAAATATTTCATTGAATTAATGAATAAATTTCATTTTATTAAATTATTTCATTTAATTTTTTTCCCATGCAATTAATGAATATTTTCATTAAATTAATGCATTTTTTCATTAAATACATGATTTTTTTCCATTTAATTAATGATTTCGTTTCATTAAATTTATGATTTCTTTCATAAAATTTTTGATTTTTTTTTCACAAATTTATGAAATATTTCATTAAATAAATGAAATAATTTTCTAAATAAATATTTCGTGGAATTAACTAGTGACCTGGTCACTGCGCCCAGAAATGAGCTACTCTCATGTTATAAACTCACCCTAAGTCTAGTATTCAGTAAAAATTCAAAGACTTCCTTGAGTAATTTTTCCACCATGTCAGGTAGTAATGCCCTAAGTAACAAAGACGGGCACAAATTAGATTACTACAGTGATGGAGTCCATGTTCTACTGTCTTTTCGTCTTCTTTACGAAATCTGCAGAGGCCGTTTCGACTTTTCGACTGATGCCAATTCTGGAAAATTTTATTTTTCAACAGATTTTTTTGAAATTCAATTAAAGCGAAGACACCCAACAAAAATTTTTTTTTAAATTTCTTTAAATTGAAATATGTAGAGCATGTGTTCATCACAAAAAACAAAACCCAAAAACTTATTCAAGCCGTCGCAAGCAATTTAATTTCTTGTTGTTGCAAAATTTTAATGTGAATTTAAGCAAATATTTTTGCCCGAAAAATATGTGTCACCTACAATACTGTCATGCAAACAAAAATTGTAATTTTCCATAACCAACCGACGACCAACCATCAGTTCCTCCCTCCCTCACACAATTAGTACATTAAACATTTTTCCATTACTGCCATTTGATTTATGAACAAGGAAGTCTATTAAAATACCAAGAAATTGTAATTTTTCTATACAAAAGTAAGTTTTTTTTTGAATGCCTTCTTTTACATAAATGTTGACATATTTTCTAGTAGTAGCAGTTCTTCTTTAGCATATGAAAAATAACCAACCACATATTCTATACTAACAGTAGAGTCGTTTATTAAAAGCATATAACAGGCAACATAAACAAACTTAAAAACAAACAAACAACCAAAAAAAAAAAAAAGATTTGCCTATTGTGCAGGATACTGTGAGAACAATAAGTGTTTTGCCTATTTTTTTTTTAAGTGAGAAAAGGGTTTTTAGTTTTTCATTCACACTCGAAACTTTATTATAGTGCAATCACTTGCACAGCTACAAGTAGGTCTTTTAATCTGGCCAAATTACAAAAAAAAAAAAAAAAATAAGAAAAAATTCCTAGAACAGAAAGAACCTTTAATTATCAGTGTTGAAGGAAACTATAACTTTTCATATGCAACCAACCCAACAAACCAAATAAACCAGGGAAAAACAAAAAGCATAGTTGAGAGTTACACCATACCCTATCAAACACAACAACAACTCAACAGTTTTAGTGCAGTTTTTCAGTTGAGCCATTAAGTAGAACAAACAAAAATAGTTTGAAAATTTTATGATGAAACAGTTTATAAAACCGTATTTTTATTTTCATTGTTATTGGTGGCTGACTGCTCTCATTGGAGTTTTTATTTTTTTTTTATTAACTTTTACTTTTTAACTTGTTTAAATCTCAAACACATGTGAGAGGCAAAGAACAGCCAGCCAACAGCTCATATTTTAGTATGTAAAGCCCGCTTGCTGTTTTAGCATGCAAGTGATTTAACTTTTAACAAGGCTTTTACAATTTTGCCAGATTTTTTTATGTTGCTTTTTTGGCTTAAAAAGTGTTTTTTTCTCCTTTTTGTGACATGTTCATGGTAAATGATTGAAGACATGAGATTTAAGCTTGAGGTTAGGCAAAAGTAGTAGTTTAATCGATAAAAAAAGACGAAAAAAGAAACAAATTGGAAAATTGAGAGCAAAAATATTAAATTTTTTTTTACACAAACTTTGGCGAGACAACAAGCAAAAGTTTCAAATCACTTGCAACTAAGTAAGTAAAGTTAAATTATTAAAGCTTAAGCAAGTAGCTGCTTATCCTTTAGAAAACATGAATAATATAGCACTGAAGATTGAGAAGAAGTTTTAGGCTGGTTAACTACTAACTCCGGAGTTAATAAAAAAAAAAAAAAAAATCAAAAATTAACATAAAAAAAACAATGAAAAAAAATTAAATTAAAAATAATTAAATATAAACATAAAAAACAAATAAAAAAATAATAAAAAAAATAAAAATAATTAAATAAAAAAATAATATAAAAAATAAATAAATAAATATACATTACATAAAATATATAAATAAATATACATAAAATAAAAAAAAAATAATATAAAAAATAAATAAATATAAAAAATTAAATAAAAAATAATATAAAAAATAAATAAATATAAAAAATTAAGTAATAAATAATATAAAAAAATAAATATAAAAAAAAATTAATTAAAAAAAAATTGTGAATATAAAAAATAGAAAAATATGTGATATAAAAAAAATAATATAAAAAAAGTAAAATCTATGTAATTAAAAAAAATTAAATAAAAAAAAATAAATGTAAAAAAGTAATTAAATAAAAATAAAAAAATAAATATATATAAAAAAATAAATAAATTAAAAAAAATAATTAAATAAAAATATAATATAAAAAATAAATAAATATAAAAAATTAAATAAAAAATAAATATATAAAAAATAAATATATAAAAAATAAATATATAAAAAATAAATAAATAAAAAATAGATAAATATAAAAAAATAAATATAAAAAACAATTAATTAAATGAAAAAATCAATGAAAGAGAAAAATGTGTAATTAAAGGCAATTAAGCAAAAAAAGTAAAAAATAAAAGTAATATGACTATTTTATTAAGCTTAAGGTCTTATTTTATAAATTTATAATTATATCCTGAAGAAGCTACGCAAGTTGGAGTGAAATATCGATATAAAAATAAATAATTAAAAAAAAAAATAAACTAATAAATAAAAAAGTAAATAAATATAAAAAGTTAATAAAATTTATAAGGAATAAATAAAAATAAATAAAAATCACAAAAAAATAATTAAATAAAAATTAATTTACAATGTAACTAAATTAAAAAAAATTAAATATTTTCATAGAATTAATGAAACATTTCTATTAAATAAATGAAATATTTTTATTAAAGCAATGAAATATTTCATGTTATTAATAAAATATAATACAAATAAAGCTCTGGAAGTTTAAGATAATTAAATCTCATTTAAAAGAAAAATATGAATTTTTAAAGTGAATTATAAGAAAAGTTATATGGCACAGTTTATACACGTGGAAGTGTCGAGAAATATAATTCCGATTTATCATAATCGATTAAAAGTAACATCATTTTGTGTCGATGACGCCTAGTAGAATAAGGAAAAATATTTTCCTTTTCATTAAAAAAACTTAATTCTCTTTTTTATGTTATTTTATATTAAAAATAAATTTTCTTGTTAAATTTAAATAATTTGGATAAGCAATTAAATTAGAAATAGAGTAAAGTAGAGTAGCTGCTAGACTTTGTGTCTAGTTTTATTTTTGCTTAACATTTTAAGCAATTAAAATCCTTTTATAAAACTATTTTAAATTTATTTAAACATTTTAGAAAAGAAGGGCAAAACCCTATCAATTCATCTATTTCACAGTTTGTTATGCTTTTGAACTAAAAATACTTTTGTTATTTAAAACACTTTATTTTTATTTAAAAAAAATTTTTTTTTGAAAATTTCTACTTCATTAATTTAATGACAAAACACAAACGCCGGGTATATGCTGCTGTAACAGAGAAATTTTTGCTTTAAAAATAAACTAAAAAATTCATTTGTTTTTGCTTAGAATAGAACGTGTGTTGTTTGAAAATACACAGAAAGGGGAGCGAGTGAAAATATTACAAAAGTTTCGTTTTATAAATAACTTACACATTTTAGTTTTCTGAAATAAAAATACTTGTTTTTTTCTCTATAAAAAGTTATTAACCATAAACGCAGAGATAAAAAGTTTAACTGACCTTTAAAATTTAGAGAAAAAAATTTTTTTTTTAAGAATAAATAAATAAATGAAAAAAAAAATGTCATTAAGAAAACTAAATCATCTTGATTTCAAGTTTCTATTTATTTGCCTGAAAACTCTTGTGCTAATGACCTAAAATGCAAATGCAAAGGCAAAAGGCAGAAACAACTTTGTTGTCTTCTTGTTTGTATATGATCAAATTTATTTTTTGTTATTTTTTTATGTTGATGTAGTGCAGTGATTTGCTAGTTTTATTTTTAAATTATTTAGTTTATTAAACTTTCTTGGTTGGCTCTCTTTAGCTGTACAAACCCGATACATACAGGGAAAAAATTTACCGCAGTTTCCCTTTCTCTAAATAAATTTTGCGACACAAGCCAAAAAAAAAAAAAAAATAATGTTTCGTCATAGTTGGGGTAAATTAAAAAAAAAAAAAACTTTTTAAAAATAGATTTTTTTTTTTTAAATGCTTATGGGAGTAGAGAAAAAAGAAAATGAAAATAAAAAAAAAACATGAAAAACTATTTAAATGTGTTTTTTATTAAATACTAGCAGTAAGTAAAATGGGAGGGGCGCATTCAAAGGTTGCCAAAAGTACCTGCCAAAAATGCATAAAAAGTACCCGCACACTAGCCTACAGCTAAGTAATTTTCTTCTTTATTTTTATGAAAAATTTTTTATTTTGCAATCACTGACAAGGTTTCATTTATTTAATCAATGAAGTACATTTTTGTTTGGTTAAAAATAATAAAACATGAATTTTTGTACTTTTTTTACCCCTATTAAAATATATTTTAAAGTAACAGTTTTATTTGAACTGTTATATGTATGTGAAAGTGGTATAAGTCCACCTAGAAAAAATAATAAGTTAGTAGTGATTTTAATAAGAAAAGGAAGTCATGTAACTAGAATTTATACTGTCTTATTTGAAAAATAAAATAAAAGTTCATTTCAAAATTTTTGGGCTTAAAAAGGGTAAAAAATAAATTTTGGTACTTTTCTGTAAAACCTTATTTATCATTTAAAGCAGTAAAATTTAACTTTCTTCCACTTTTAAAAAAATTTCCAACTTCAGGGGCTTTTGAATTCAATTAAAATCATTCTGCACTGAAAGAAAAATGTGGCATGAACGCAATGAAAGGATTTCATTAAAATTGTTTCATTTATTCACTGAAATATTTCATATATTAGGTGAACTAATGGAATTATTTCATTAATTTATATAAATTATTAAATTATATAAATTATTAAATTAAAATAGTTAATTAAATTTATTAAAATATTTAATTAAATTAATTAAAATATTAAATTAAATTAATTAAAATATTAAATTAAATTAATTAAAATATTTAATTAAATTAATTAAAATTTTTAATTAAATCGCTGAAATTATTTCAATTCAATA
The DNA here is from genome assembly GCA_947397855.1 of Thelaira solivaga. Classification (NCBI taxonomy): domain Eukaryota; kingdom Metazoa; phylum Arthropoda; class Insecta; order Diptera; family Tachinidae; genus Thelaira; species Thelaira solivaga. Next base: position 5,144,429 of record OX377612.1, on the reverse strand, counting down.
ATTAAATTATTTAATTTAATTAACGAAATTATTTAATTAAATTATAATAATTAAATTATTTAATTAATTTTTATTATTTAATTATAGTAATGAACTTGTTTCATTAATTTAATTAAATAATTTCTTTAAATTAATTTAATATTATTAATTAAATTATATTAATTAATTTATTTAAATTAATGAAATTATTTAATTAAAATAATGAAATTATTTAATTAATTTTTATTATTTAATTATAGTAATGAACTTGTTTCATTAATTTAATTAAATAATTTATTTAAATTAATTTAATATTATTAATTAAATTAAATTAATTAATTTATTTAAATTAATGAAATTATTTAAATAATGAAATTTTTTCATGAAATTAATGAAATAAATTAAATTATTTCAATAAATGACTAAATTATTTAATTAATCAAATTATTTTCTTAAATCAAGGAATATTTCAATAAATTAATGAAAAATTTCATAAAATTAATGAAATTATTTCATACACATTTCATTAACTTAATTTTGTATTTCATTAAATTAATGAAATTTTTTTTATTAAATTATTAATTATTGTATGCATTTCAATAAATAAAGGAGTATTTTATTTAATTAATAAATGACTACAGCAATTTAATGAAACTTAGCATTAGTATAGGAAGTATCTCTTTCTAATTTAGCATTAACGTTCGCTTAATTGAATTTCAGTGTTATTTACACAAGCTTAATTGAGAATTTATTTCTTTCCAATTTTTTTTTTTTTCATTTCTCTTTAGTTTATTTATAAAACAATTATTTATTTATTTATTTGCTAAAAAGATCTTAAAAGTTTTTGTGAGTACACTCATGTGTTTTTGTCATGAAATGCTAATAAACTCTTTAGCAAAATATGGTAAACAAAATTTATTTATTGTTTTTTTATTTGTGTTCTTTTCAGCAAACAATTTTTTTTGCTTTTGTCCCACAATAAACAATCTGCTACATCCACTATTGAATTGAATTGGATTGTGGTCTGTAGATGTCACAAACTGAAAAAGTTTATTTAAAAAAAAAATAAATTTTAAATTCTTTTCAAAACATTAAAAGTGTTTTAAATGGGATAGAACATAAACACGCTTAAAAGAATGAGAGTTAAAAAAAAGTAAATAAAAATCAGCATGACAATCATTGGAAACTTTTTTTTTTTATTTAGTAATTTTTGTTTATTTATTTTTATTTAAAAAAAATTTTAGCTTAATGATGCGTCATTTACCAGAAGTGAGAAAAAATATAGTTTTAAAAGTAAAGTTAGCTTAAGCCAAAATATGTTTTCTGTTTGAATTAAACTGCTTTAGAGCCAAAGTATAAAATTTATTTTGCCGGCCATTTTAAAGAATAGTTCGCATGTACTGAAGGACAAAAAAAAAATTATTTTCTTTTTCTAAGTTGCTTGACGGCCATCTATTATAGGCCCATGATTCCGTCATTCTGATATAAAAACGCAATCTTGTGATTCTAATTAAAGACCACGTAAATCAACCAATGATATAGATCCTTCCTATGGCATTAAGATCTCTGAGAAGATGACCTATAGACCCTATCCTCGATTTGACATAAAATTTGCAATAAGAAATTCATATCTGTAGACCACGAACGACTTAGCCCAGTTTGAATAAGCAATCGAAACAGTAATTTACTTGGGCTTCAGAGAGTCTAGTTGAAGAACTACAGCCTTATTGCGCTGTCAATTGTAAGGGTCGGCTAGCTACATGGCTTTATTGGAGGTAGCAATTAGTTTAGGTGACAGGCCCACACGTCTTCTTCTTCTGCTATGTCTCTACTTCTCTTTTTAATATATTTTTTGCTATATGGCTTTCTATGGCTATCTTGCTATACAAGGAGAACACATCAGTAGACCCCCTTCTGTATTTCTTATTAAGGAGCCCTGTACAATCTATGGGTCACGATCGGTAGGAGTTTTAGATAGGCTCCGCTCCTATCAAAAGCGGAGGTCAGTGCAAACAACATCGTGTCGAACTGGTACTTATATTTATATGTTGCATATGGAGGAGCTGCTAGACGCATTGTATTCATCCATGCGAACAGGTACTCACTCTATGCACTGACATATTAGGCCTGATTATGGGTGTCGTTGTTGTAGTGACAACAGTGATATGCTGTAACGCCGGCCATATGTTTTATATGAACTTATCGTGAACTCGACTAAAAAAAAAATTACAAAATTAAAACTTTATTTTCCATTTTAATATCTTCATAGCCAGGCAGCTTATACTGCTTAGTTCCACTTGATAAAATATACCATGCAAGGTTTCCTGATGATATTCTTAGTGCAAATGAAGCAAAGTTGTTATGCTGTGACTTGAATTCCTTAATTTTTTTTCACAGTTTCCAAGAATTTTTAGTGAATGCTTTAGTTTTCTTTTATGCTTTTTTCTAAAACATACTTTTCAACTAACCTTGCATCTCAATTTACAATATAACCAACCGGCCATTCAATTTTTTTTTTGTATAATTTTTGTTTTCAAATGAAAATTATTTGTCTTGTCCCCCTTTTGCTTTTTACGCTTTTTAGTGTTAAATTGCCATTATTAATTACGTTGCTTACATGCTCAACAATATTGATGACAATTAAAAAAACAATAACAAAAACAAAATTAGAAATTGTTTCATTAATTGTTTTTCTAAAGAATCTAGAGCAATGTCGAAATTGTGCAACAAAAAAAAAAAACTGTTTCATATTGCACGAGTTCAATTAAACACAATAAATTTAAAACCCAAAGGAAATTATATATAAAATGTCAAGTATTTTGACAGCTGTCAATTAAATAGTTCAAAATTAACAATATGAAGATGCAAATAAATAAATTTCTACACACGGAAAAACCACAAAATAAATATAAAATTTGTTTTAAATTAAATGGCAAATTAAATGTCATTAAAATTTTTAATTGAACAAATTGCCTAAAATATTTATGTTTTTGTTTTAGTAAATTAAAAATAAAAAGTAAAATGTCACAATTAAAATTGATGAAACAAAAAAAATATTAATTAAATAAAATGAAAATAAATTTCAAAAGTCATTGGTTCTACTTTGGTTAAGGATTCTCATTATAATTTTTATTTTTAAGAAACTTTACGTTATTTTCTGCTCAGAATCATTGCTAATACATATGTGTTAAGTTATCTTAATCTATCGCTTAATGTGTTGCTAAGCTTAAAACCTGAGAATGCCTGGGCTCCTGAGCCTAATTTTAGTTCTTATATTTGTAATAAGCCCTTAATAAAGTTTTTATGTAGAAAAATCTAAGAAAACTTTCAGGAAAACAGTAAAAACACCTTTAGTCACAGCATCGAGTGGGACATACGAGATAGGACATACATCGTTTTTAAGGGGAAGTTCCCTTTATTTGCAATCTGCCATTTAATTAACCAGAAATTACTTTGGACTATTTAAAAAATTTCTTTTTTTAATTAATTCATACCCCAGCACTATTGTTTTGCCGCAATTTTTGAATTTCCGTTTTGCAGCATAAATCAAAAACAAATTTTTCCAAAAAAATATTAAAGCTTAGTGCCTATAAGTTCCATTCCCTCTTAGTTTTGGTTCTCTGCGGACCAAAATCGGGCGAAATCGGAAATTGACAAAAACCCTCGAAGCTGCAGAATTGTGGTGTACGAAAATTTTAAACATTTAAATAATCTAAATTAATTTCTGAGTAGTTGAGCTGTGGATTACACATTTAGACGACTTTCCCTTTAAAATGATATAAGAAGGTCCTAATGTAGGGCCACGCCCACTTTTTAATACAATAAGTTATATGAGATTTTTAATGAAAAAACATTATATTTCAACTGATTTCTTTGAAATTTTATTTATATGCTATCTTTCTTTTAAGGTTACCAGCTCATAGAGTAAAAAGCCGCGCAAGACCGGTTTTTAATAAAAATGAAAATAAAAAAAATAGAGCCAAGATATTGAGGTTTTTTTTTCTTGGTTTTCATGTGATCTCCATAAACCTCTATACAGAATGGAGTTTAGACTATGTTGAGGCTTAGCAGCCGTTTTAAGCACTCGTTAAAAAAAAAATTAACCAAAATGACACTAACAACTGCTAGACATCAAAGAATTAATTTTAATTCATTCATTAAATCACTTTGAGTGTTAAAACACTAAAATTACACACAACAAAACTTCTCAAGCGTAGCAGCATTTTAAATATTTTATTCCCAAGCAACATTTTAGTTTTCATGTTGTAGGAAAAGAAAGGGCAAAATATTTATTTCATTTTCCTTAGTTGTTTTTTTCGTCAGAGAAATTAATTTATTTTATAATTCCCTGGATAAGGTACGTTTTGTTTTGTGGTATTCAAATTTAAAAAAAACACACAATTTTATTTAAATTATTTCAATCAATCAATCTTTTGTGTTTCTCTTTCCCTTTCTTCTCACTTTATTTAGAGACTTTAATTTTTTGACACTTTCAATGACAAAATAAATTGTTTTAAAACATAAAATACACACGATATTAGAAAATGTTAATGTAAATTTATAGAAGAAGTTGAAGAAACACTTTTGAGCAACTGTTTGTTTTTGAAACAAAAACTTTTAGATATTAAATGTCATTAGCATATTCACAGTTCGTTTTTGTTTTACAGTTACACAACTATTTACACATGTTTGTTAAATTTATGGATTTTTTAAAGGTTGTAGAAAAGAAAACAAATTAATTAAGGGGCTCAGTTGTTGTTGGGCTCAGGCTTTACCTAAACTTGAATGAAATTCTTACGACAATCTATTACATACTTACAGACATTAATCTTACTCTGGACATGAACCAGAAAATTAAACCAAACGTTATTAGCACTTACCTGCAAAGAAAAAAAAATAAAAATATTTTGATGAAATCAATAACAAATCCGTCATGTACCACAACTTATATCATATCAAAATCTTTTCATTGAATCAGAAGTGTGTACTAAATCCAATGAAACGAGTTTTTCTTTGATTTAATGAAATATTTCATATATTATGTTAATTAATGAAATATTTTCGTTATAATTACGAAATTATTTCATCAAATTAATGAACATTTAATTAAATATATAATAGTTAAATACTTTTTTTTTTTTTAATATCGCATGCGATAAAAAAAATTTTCCATACATATTCTTGACATACGTACTGAATTTTAATTGGTTTTCTGGCCAAATCCTTTTTTTTCTCAAGGAAGGGGAGTAAATTGAAAACAGCCACAATGGTTAGGGCCTTGATACTCGGAACACAGTTTCTTCCAATTGTATTTGTGAAATTTTTTTGAAAGCGTTGAAAATTTAATTTAGTACAAAAATTTAGGACGAATGAAGGCTACTATGGCCATCTGACCTAATAGAACACATACCATTTTAAAGGGGAGGCTATCTAGATTTGTAATCTACCGCCTAAAAACTCAGAAGTTACTTTGGACTATTTTTAAATTTTTTTTGAAATTTCCATATACCCCAGTACTGTTGTTCTCAAGGATTTCTGCAGTTTCAGTTTTGCATCATAAAACAAATACTACGAAGTTTTCTGATAATGTTAAAACACTTCCAAAAAGTGTAGAGCCTACAGCTAAAAATCCTTTTTGATTTTGGCAATTTTTAGGGGCAAAATCGGCAATAGTACCTCGGCAAAGTGGTGAATGGTAAAAATCCCTCAGAGACAACCTGCCCTTTAAAATGATATCTGTCCCATCTTCTATGATTCATCTGGAAGTCACTAAAATCCCTCAGAGCAACAGCGCTGGGATATATGGAAATTAAAAAAAAAAATTTTAAAAATAGTCCAAAGTAACTTTTGAGTTTGTGGGTGGTAGATTACAAATCTAGACGACCTCCCCTTTAAAATTTTCTATGTCCCATCTAGTTCTAGTGAAAATTATACATTTTACTGAAATCATTAAAAGTATAATATACACGCATATACAGAGTTCGCTAAGAAACGAATGCAAACGTTTTGTTTTGTAGTTTTCGATAATAATACTCTGAAAAACTACAAAAAGAAACGTTTGCATTTGTTTTGTTTCGTGGCCACATGTGATACCCGTAACAAAAAATTTAAATTCAATATTAAAAAAAAATTATTTTTGCTCCTTTTATTTTATAAAAAATTTCTTAAAAATTTTTTTTTAAATAAAAATAACTGTGAATGTCTGAGCGGAAGTTAAATTAAAAAAAAAGAACAACTTGTTGCACTTAAATGGTTTAGGAACATTATTTGCTTGTTAAACACACAAAAGTTAAATGAAAAAAAAAACGTTTTCATTTTTGAAATGCAGTCAGTCAACAGCAGCGCCATCCATGAATTAAAAAAAATTAAAAAAAAAAAACACATGACTAGACAATAATTATACGAAATTAAACGAAACAAAAAATTTTTTTTTTAGGAACAGGTGGTCGATTTTTTCAAGCCTGCATTTAATATCGAATTATAAATATTTAAAATAAATTTTTTTTATGAAAATAAAAAAAAGAAACACAAAAACTGGGTACAACAATTTATCAAAAACTCACAGAAAATATTCCATATACGAAGGGTGTTGAAAAATTTAAAAAAATGAAATTTTTACACTCATTTAAGTCATATTGAAAATCCTACTTAAATTTTTAATACCAGTAAATAGTATCGCCAGATTTTTACTGTAAAATATGAGCTGTTTTATTTGAAAGTGGTATAAGTCCACTTTTTTTTTTAAATGAGCTAGTGGAAAATCTAGTTAAATGGTATGTAGATCTTAGTAAATTTACCGCTTACTTTAAAATTTTTTTTAAGTGGACTTATACCACTTTCAATTATAACAGTATATTCTAAAAGAAATTCTATACTTTCGTTTTTATTAATTTTTTTTTTAATTATTGAAAATACTTCAATTCTGTTAAATTAACAGAGCTCTGTTAACATGTTACAGACTTAATAAAAGAAGCTAACTTCAGTGACTGGAGTAAATTAAATAAAAAGAATTCAGCAAAAATTAATTACAGTCTTTAAAACACACCTCGTTCATAAAAATCACAGAGGCTTAAGTTTCATTATTTTTGCTAAAAAAAAATACTTGTTTTTATTCTCACACAATTGTTGTGGAATTTGGTTTTAATAAAGCCAAGTAAGTCTGTAATTTGATAGTTTTATGGCAACTTGATTTGTGCAAAAAATAAAATAAAAAAATCAACTTAAAAAGGAAGTTTTAATGAACCGCAAAAAAGGCTTAATTAAATATTTAGTTTAAACAAAAATTTTATATTTTTGAAGGAAGTTATTTAATTAGTGGGTATCATTAGTAACAACATTCTAAAAAAAAGGAGGAATTTTTTCAATTAATTGCTCTAGAGCAGCAAATTAATCTCCTACTGTTCCATTAAAGGAAAAGACTTAATTAATAGCAAAACTTGGCCAATGGCTTTAATTATTGCAAGAAAATCCAAATCGGTTTTAAGTAAACAGTTAAGTGAATTATGTTAACAAAATATATAAATAACGTGCAACTGCTAATCTCTTCTTATCAGGATAAGGAAAATATGATGTTCTGGAGCAACAATAAATATTTCATTATAAATTAAGTTTGCCATTTTTGAGGAGCTAGCTCACTAACGCTTTAGAGAGCTATTTAATTCATTGGGAACTTAGTTTTGTGTAGCCGGTTAGAATATCCGGCATAGTAAATTCAATACATCACTTGGTTTTTGTACCCCTTCCCCACAAACTTAGTATGTCTTATTTTTAATGTGCAATTTGTAACAGCATATGCTCTCAAAAAATATTTTTTATTAACTTTATGGCCTCTAATCCCAAAAAGGACATTAATTTTTCCTTTTTTTATGGAGGCATATGTAATCATTTGCTTTTATTGTATATTACTCTATTCCAAAAGTTATGTAATAACATTAATAACGTGTAATTATGTGTGTTTTGTAATCATAAATATTTTCTTGGCATAATAATTTTAGGTTTAATGGTTACTTTAGTCAGTAGAATTTGACTAAATTCAGGATTACAGTGAGTCTAATTTAAAACATGATTTGCCTTATCCACCACCACCACCACAAAAAAATTCTTACATACTTACAAATATACACACTGAGAGAATTCTATTCTTATATATTCTCTGAATTTTTTTCATTAATCTCATGCCAAATTGATTACTATTCAAGAAATGAACTGTTTCATTAGAGCATTCAAATAATTACATTAATTCTATAAAATATTTCATTCATTTAATGAAATAATTTCATTAATTCAAAGAATTTTTAATTCATTTAATGAAATTTTTTCATTAATTTAAAAATAAAATTTCATTAATTCATATAATTTATGAAATATTTTAATGAACAAAATTTTTAATGAAATCTAATCTAGCTAATCATATGTTCCATTAGACTAATTAAATGTTTCATAAAATCAATGAATTATTCATTAATTTAATGGAATTATTTCATTAATTTTATTAATAACAATATTTCATTAAGTCTTACAATTTATGAAATATAAGTTCATGTAATGAAAAATACATTAATTTAATGAAAAATTTTTATTATTTTTATTTAATAATTTAATTCTAAAGTCTTCAATTGTATGAAATTTAATTTAATGAAATAATATCATTAATTTAAGTAAATTTTCATTCATCTAAAGAATTATTCATTCATTTAACGGAATATTTTCATTAATTCAAAGAAATTTTCATTCATTTAATTAAATTATTTCACATAATTTAAGGACAATATTTCATTAAGTCATATAATTTATGAAAAATTTTAATGAATTAATCCCTTTAAGCAAAAACTTACGTTTAATGAAATATTCATCAATTTAGTGAAATAATTTTATTAATTTTAATTAGTGGTTTCATTATTTAATGAAATTTAATTAAATGAAATAGTGTCATTCATTTGAAGAAAAAATTTCATTAATTCAATAAATTATTCATTCATTTAATGAAATATTTTCACTAATTCAATGAATTATTCATTTATATAATGAAATTATTTCACATAATTTATGTAATATTGCAAGGAATTAATGAAATAATTTTATTAAATAAATTAAATAATTTCATTCAAAATTCATTAATTCATAAAATTTTAATTTAAGCAAAATATTTCATTAATACATTTTATTTAAAAAAATATTTTATTGAATCAATGAAATAATTTTATTAAAATCGTTTAAATGGTTTTATTCTTTCAGTGTACGTATGTACGTACTTAAGAGAGAATCGCAAAGCATTGCAGCGTATTGTCATTTTAGGGATTAACTTTAATGCCACCACTTATCATGTAACTATTTTTCTTTCTTAATTTTTTATTTTTTTTTTTATTTAAAGAAGGGAACAAATTACTTAAATGTTGCATGTGGCTTAGATGAGTTAATCCAGGAATTGCAGGACTAAACAATAATCTGTTTGTGGCATAATATCTTGTTTGGTATTGGTAATGTTTGTTAAAAAAAAGAAACTGCTGTTTGTGTTTAACATTAAAGTATTTCGTTTGCTGCTGTATTTGTTGTTGAATTTCCAGCAAAAAATAATTGAAGCATTTCTCTGCAAAGGGTAGTTTTAATGACTTAAAAAAAGCGATTTATGTGCTGAAGAAGTCATTTATAAATCACTAGCTTTTCCTCAGCAATTTTACGACGTTAGCAAAACTTTTACCGAGAATTGCATTTCAATATTTCTTTCTATTGACACGCTCATGTTAAATTCATTAGGTTTTCCTTAAGAAGTAGACACACTTTAAGCTGCAGTTGTAGTAATTTTTCCTATTCTTTTTATTTAATTTTTTTGCTGGGTTATAGAAAATAATGCATGAATAAATAAATAAATTGAATATTTGAGGATTATGATGAGATAAGCAGATGTCTTATTTACTTGTTAAAAAAAAGAAACTTAGTAAAAGTTTGTTGTACTCTTTATGCATGAATCCCCGATTAGATTATGATAAAATTTTAATAAAAAATTTTTCAGCTCAATTTATTTTTTTTATTGCTTTCAAAAAGAAAATAAAGCTGTACACTTTTTTCTACATATCCCTCATTTTTGACAATAGCGTCATAACTCAAGTTATGTTTTTTTTAACATAATAAATTTATTTTTTTCCCAATATCTTATTGTAACTAAGGAAAATGAACCGCGACCTAGACAATCTTCTGTACAGTTTTTTATAATTCTGTAAAAATGTAAAAACAAAATTTTTTTTAATTTTTAAAAATGTAAAAAAAAATATTTTTTATGCTCTTCTTTTGTAAATAAAATATTTCAAAATTTTAAACTTCAAATGATTTTCTTGTAAAATATATAATTTTATTTATTTTTATTACGACTTTATTGAAGTAAATGAGCGATATGTTATTAAATAATCTTACTTGGTGACTCTATCCGTGACATTAGCGTATGTAATAATAGACACGAAGCTACACACATTTATTTGTTTGTAAATATTTAAAAAAAAAAATAAATTTAGGGTTTTGAGAGAGGGTACAAAAATTGAAAAAACAAATTACTAACACCAACACGTGTTATTATTTATGATGCCTATACATATGTGTGTGATTGTGAGTGTGCATGTGTAGTTTTACTGCAAGCAGGATGGGTTTTTTTCTTTATGATAAAATTATTTTTGTTAAACAGATAACACAAGGTAAAGCGTTATTCGTTTTGTTTGTGTCTAGCTGTTTTCTTTTTTATTTTTAAAGGGATGAGTCTTTTTTTGTTGTTTTGCTCGTTGCATTATGCAATTATAATTTTACATTAAAAAGGTCATCATATGCATACACACGAACGTATCTATTCAAAATTACTGTTATGTTGGGAGAAAAAAGTCAAACGTTTCATTAATTTTATGATTTATTAATTGAATTGTCTTCGGTAATGCTATTGTTTTTGACATTAAAACATGATACCTATTTTTATCATGTTATGTTTTTGTTATATTTATGAGTGTAAAAGCAATTGAATTTTTTGTTGCAATTGTTGTTGTATAAATAGTAGGGAGAGCTAAAAAAAAGGTTGTGTGAAATTGGTTTTTGTTATTACTTATTGTCATACGAGTACATACGTGTTTTCTAACAAACTTGGTGTGCTGCCTGGCAAAATAAATTTTTTTTTTTAATTTTTTCAAACATACATTGAGAGGTTTTTTTCTATAAATTTATTATTTTTCAGACAATTAACACTTTTTATTAGACTAAGAAAATGATTATATTAATTTAATGCAATAATTTCATTAACTCAATAAAAAATTAATTATTTCTTTTATCAAATTAAGGAAATATTTTCATTTATTTAATGAAACATTTTCATTTATTTAATGAGATCTTTTCATTTGTTTAATGAAATATTTTTATTATATTAATTAAATATTTTCATTATTTTATTGAAATGTTTTCCTTAATCTAGTGATAAATTTTCATTAATTTAATGAAATATTTCTTTAAATCAATCTTTCATTTAACGCAATTATTTTATTAGTTTATTGACAAATTTTTCATTAATTTATATATAATTTTAATTTTTATCTTTCATTAATTCAATGTGTGAAATATTTCGTTAATTAAAAAAATATTCATTAATTTATTGCAATATTTTTATTCATTTAACGAAAATATTTTATTCATTCACATAATTTTTAAGAAAAGACATATTTCATTAGATTAAGAAAATATATACATAATTATATATTAATGTAATGCAGCATTTCATTATTTTAATGATTTTTAATATTCCATTAATACAAAAAATTTTTTTAAAATTAAAAATTATGTTCATTAATTTAATAAATTAAATTAATTTTCATTAATTTAATGAAAATATTTCATTAATTTAATGAAATATTTATTTGAATGAATCTTTCTTATAATGAAATAATTTTATTAATTTATTCAATATTCGACATTCGCTAATTTACATAAATGTAATTTTTAATTTTCATTAATTCAATGTAATTTTTCATTAATTAAAAAAATATTCTTTAATATATTAAAATAATTGTATTAATGAAAATATTTTTTTAATTTACATAGTGTTTCACAAATGACACCTCTCATTAAACTAATTAAATTATTTAATTAATACTCTAATTTAATGTAATTAATTTTATGAAATAGTTTCCATTATTTTAGTAATACAAATTATGAAATTATTCCATTAATCTACATATTTCATTGAATCAATGAATAAATATTAAAGATATTTTTTCATGGATTTTATGAAGCATTTTTCCTTCAATCTAATTTTCATATGTGTATAAGTAGTTATTTTATTGTATTGGAAATGGCGTTAGCAGCTCAATTTGATGGACTTCTCTTCATTAAAAATGATTTTTGAAAATTTATTTAAAAAAAATAATAAGCAAAAACTGTATATTCCCCATTTTAACAAATTTAATCCATTTGTTTCCACTCATTTATAATATTTTTGTGTGAAATTGATATGCCTGACCCCATCCGTCGTAAGACCCTCTCAATAGTGATGAACATTTCCTCATGATTTCAAATTTATTTTCTTTGCTGCATGCGCTCTTAAAACAGCTGCACATTTACTTTAAACAAACAATGTCTATTAATTAACGAAAGTGTTAATTAAGATTTAATTTCATAAAATACTTTTAGAGATAAAAAGAAACAAAAAAACCTTGAGGGCTTACCTCATGCTATAAATGTTTTAGAAAGACTTATTAGATTTGTAGACACAACAAAAAGTAAATTCAAGTTTTCATTAGAAATAAAATAAAATAAGAAACAAGTCAGCGTATTAATATAGACTTAGTCCATACTAACAGCCAAATTTATAAAAAAAATAAAACATGTTCGTTGAGTAAGCTTTTATCAAGCAAATTTCCAATAGAAAAAAAGAAAGAAAAACTAAAATTTTGATTATATTCGCAGTTAAACGACCCTAAATCATCAGTAAAAAATAGTGTTTATCCAAGTTTAGTGTTATTTTTTCTTTAGAAATTCAAGTCCTTAAAAAACTTTTATAAATAATTTTTTTATTATATTTTAAAATTTTTTCTATTTTTTCTCTGCTTTCCCATTTTTGTTTTCTTCATTTCCACTTGATAATTTTTAACGAAAACTATCTTCCAACCATAAATCGTAACATTTTATTTACTTTCATTAATTATATTCTTCCGTTTTAATTACTTTAGTATTTGTTTTTCCTTGAGCTGTTTTCTCATAAATAGATTATTTGCGAAGAGTAAAATACAAAAATATTTTTAAAGTTTTTTCTGTTTTAACGCTTCAGGATTATTTTTATATATCTTTTTCATTTTATTATAATTATTAGTTTTTTTTATCATTAACTGCATTATTTTATAGCTGTTGGAATACTTGAAGTTTATTTTAAAGGTTAAGATTTTTTAAAGCCAGCAGAAAAAGAAAACAAGTGAAAATATTTTTAAAAGGAGACTAGACAGTTTCTTTACGTCTTAAATCTGCTAAATTATTATTTTTATTAAAATTTTTTTTCAAGAAATTGAATTTCCGAACGATAAGGAAAGACATAATTTGCTTTCTAATTGTGATTGCCGTTGTAAAGACTAAAAACCACAGATATGTGGCAATGACAGCCATGTATTAGACAACAGCTTGTAGTAAATTCGACGACTAAAACGATAAGTATAAGCCTGAATGGAAAGTACGACTTCCTTTCTTTTTTATAGGTTTAATAAGCCAGTAAAAAAATATCCATTGCCATTTTAAATGATGCCATAGCTGCCTTTATTTGTGCGGACAAAACTTTGTCTTGAACATTCAAATAAAAAGGTCTGAACAAATCTTATCCTTACTAAATCGTGCTCGGCTGTATTCATTCACTTAAAAAAAAAAAGAGAAACAGCACAAAGTTTTTGTCCAAACAAAGCTTTCTTTTAACAAAGTTTTTCTCCTAACAAAGTTTTTGTCTAAGTAAAGTTTTTCTCCGAATAAAGATTTTCTTAAAACAAAGTTTTTTTACGAGCAAAATTTTTCTTCGAATAAAGATTTTCTCAAAACAAAGTTCTTTTTCTGTGAATAAAGTTTTTCTCCCAACAAAGTGTTTCTGCAAACAAAGTTTTTTCCGAACCAAATTTTTTCCTAACAAAGATTTTGTCTGAACAACATTTTTCGGTGAATAAAATTTTTTCCTAACAAAGATTTTGTCTGAACAACATATTTCGGTGAATAAAATTTTTTCCTAACAAAGATTTTCTGTGCACCAAATTTTTCTTCAAAAACAAAAATTTTGTCCGAAACAACTTTTTTTTAAATAAATTTTTTTCCTGACAAAGTTTTTATGCCAACAAAGTTTTTCTCCCAAAAAAAAGATATTCCAAATGAAGTTTTTCTCCTAACAAAGTTATTTTCCGAGCAAACATTTTCTCCGAACAAACTTTTATCCAAACAAAATTTTTTCCGAACCAAATTTTTAGTCCGAATGCAGTTTTTCCCTTAACAAAGATTTTGTTCTAATGAAGTTTTTCTTCGAAAAAGGTTTTTTCCGAACAAATTATTTTTTATGTGTATGTAGTTTAAGTGTTTCTTGCAAAGAATAAGCAAATATTGTACAAACAAAAACTTCTCCGGAAGAAGTGCGTGAATTCAGAGTAAAAGGGTGTTACTCTTTTTATAAAAAAAAAATATTTAATTTTGGATTAAATTTTATATAATTTTTTTTTGTTAGTGTTAGGTATAAAAATGTGAAAGTGAAACAAATATAACAAAAAAAGGTATTGTGGCTCCAATAAATTACAATAATAACAAGTATGTTTTTATGCACAAGCATACATTTCATTATTTGCACTCTGGCAGCCTTAAAAGGATGCAAAAAATAAATAAATTAAAATAAAGAGAAAAAAGAAGCCATAGAATTCATGATATTTCTTTACTCACTTTGAAAGTATTTCTTTTTTTAACTATTTTATAACGCAAGGCAAAGAATACTTAAAAAAAGCTAACAAATAAAGAATGTTGAACAATAAAATAAATAAAATGAAATAAAATAATACTAGGAAGTAAAGAATAATAAAATAAGCAATTTTAAATAGAAAGGAAGCAGAAACGCTGCTTTAAAGAAAACTGACGGGGTTTTTTTTAGAAACACAATAAAAAAGAAAACTTATTAATTTCAATTAAATAAAAATTTCTTTAAAAATATAAATGAAAGCAGAAATTTTAATAGTTAAATAACAAGTTAGCAATACATCACTACATTCACATGACATATAAAAAAGAAATTTTTTAAAACTGAGACCATTCAACAATTAATTAAACGAGTAAAAGCAAATAATGTAACTCAGCCCTTATGAAACAACACATAATTTTTTTTTAAGATTAATTAAGTGAAATATAGATCATATTAGGCCATGGGGAAGCTAAAAATAATTTCAATAATTGGCTGAAGTAATAAATTAATAATGTGGAATTTTCTTGTAAAGAAAACTTTATAAAAAATAAAATGAATTTGAAAAAAAAGAGTCTTGAAACTATTTTTTTAAATAATATTAAATAACTTGTTTACTAAATTTAAGATTTTTATTTTGTAGTGCTGAATATTAAATCATTAAAAATTTATTTTATATCTTAAATTTCATTTCCAGTATAAAAATAATTTTTTAGTTCAGATTTTTAATTCCCTTTACTCATTTTAATTTTTCAAACTGTTTTTTTAGAGACTAATTTTCCCATAAAAATATTTTTTTTGATGCTCATATTATGGTTTCATTTTTCTTTTAAATGTAAATAATTTAAATAGCTTCTCTCTAGTGGAATTTGACCAAATGGAGAGTGAAATATTATATTTTTGGAAAACAGCATAAAATTATCTGTTAACAAAAAAAAAAAAAAAAATTAAAAAATAAGATTAAAAAAATATTTCACATTTTCTCTACTCCATTACATTTTATGGAAATAATAATCGCGTGTCTGTCTGTGTAGTACCCTCTCCAAAATAACTATTTTAAAAACTGATTACAAAACAAAAAAAAAATTTTTTTGTTAATTATCATTATCAACATTAACATAAATTATTTTGCAAATGAACTAAATGCTTTGCCAACTTCATGGCTTGTTGGAAGAAAAAATGAAATAAAAGCAATAAAACAACAACAATTACAACTATCAAAATACATATTTTGAATACAAAAGCAGGAAGAGAACTATTTAGACTCTTATATTCATTAATATCGAATTTTGTTTGCGCTTCATGCCACCCTATACTCAACAATGGAAGCTGAAAAAGCTACTAATAAAAAACTAACTAAGAGGGAAGAGGACAGCTGTAAGAAAATGTAAAGCAACCGATAGCATTTCTTTTCTATATTATAAAGTAATCGCAAAATTTTGAATTTCAAAGTAATCGATAACATGTATATTATAAAGTAAACAATTGCTTTTGTATTATAATGTAATCAATAATTTTTTTAAAATAAAGTAATCGATAACTTTTTTTACTTTAAAGAAATTGTACATGTATTGATTTTAACTTTTTTCATATTAAAAAGTATTCGATATATTTTATATTATAAAGTAATCACTATAAAACAAAAAGAATTTATTTTACATTGTAAAGTAATCGATAACTTTTCCATTATAAAGAAATTGAAAATATTTATGCTATTAAATTGTCCAAAGTTCTCTGTTATAAAGTACTTGAAAACAATTTTTATTTTTAGGTTATTGCTACATTTTTTTATTATATATATAAAATAATCGATAAGTTTTATTTTATAAAGTAATCGATAAATTTCGGGTAAAAAGTAATTGATTGATAACGTTTTTAATTTTATTTTAAACGATAATTTTCAAATTATAGAGAAACTGTATATAAAGTAGTCGGTAAATTCTTTGTTTTGAAATAATCAATAACTTTTTTCTTTTAAAGTAATCGACAATTTTTCTAGTGTAACATTGTCGGTGAATAATTTTTTTTATTTTATTAATGAACTTTTATATTAATGTGAAACTAAAGTAATCGATAAAAAATTTTTTTATTATAAATTAATCGATAAATTTTCTATTGAAATAAAATCTATAGTTTTACTATTATAAAGTAATTGCTAACATTTTTTATTACAAAGCTATCGATAACTTTCCGATAAATTTTTATTTTTCTTTTGTTATAAAAATTTTTTTTTCAAACTTTTAGCGTTTTAGTGCAATTTAGAGTAAACTTTAAATAGAATATAATTTTATAGAAATTACAAATGTTACATGGAATCTATTATGGTGTACGTACAGTACATTGCAATGACAAGGAAATGCAAGTTTATAAAGGAAAATACTTTAAATAAAATGATACTCGTACATTTTTGCATATTTTGATAGCAGAATGAAATAGAAGAGATGCTGAGATGCTTGAATAAATAAATAGTGTTTTAAGACAATAAACAAACAGATCAAGTTTAATGGCTGGACATAATGGGCAACACTTTTTAACTGAGTGCCTTTTGCTGCCAGCAGAACCAAAAAAAAACTGTACTTTTTAGAGAGATGAAAAAAAAATTAATAAAAAGAATTCTTCAGCAATATTTGCTTATGCAGCTATTTAAACTTAATGTATGTAAATAAGTGAAATGAAGGGAAAGATCCAATTGTTGTTTTTTGTTTAATGATTTTTTTTTCTGAACTTTTATTTAATTATGTAAAAGTACTTCATTTAAGAGGAGCTATTTTTGTTTCTTAACGTCATATGACCCACCAAATTCTTTGGTTTTGAATAAAATTAACATCTAAATAACTTCTCTATTAGGCTAAGCCAAAGCCAGCAAGTTGTTTAGCATTTTCAAGCCACAAGTGAGTTAGTCTATGAATGACCATTACCCACAATGTTGGATAGTTAAGTTATAATCGCTTAAAGTGTAATGAAAAGTGTTGGTAAGAAGTCATTAATTAAACTTAAATTTATTTGAAAATTTTTTCTTTTTTTTTTAATTAAACTGGCCACTGCTTTTTATGTGCAAAAATTCTCTAGTGTAAAAAATAAAATAAAAAGGAAGCAGAAAAAAAATTCCAACCAGCATTTAAACTTTTTTTATAAATACATTTTTAAATGTTTTATAAAAATTTTCTTTGTTGTTGTTGTTGTAGTTTTTTATTTACATTCTATTGTTAGTTCATTTGGCCAACACTTGGGTAATTGGATTAAGTAAGATTTAACAAACAGTTTAAATTAAAACAAGTTAAAAGGAAATTATTTTTATTTTTGCTTATTTCATGATCTTTTTTGTTGTCTGTGTGCTTTACAATGTCACCTTTAAAAAAAGCCATTTACTTGGTAAAATTTCACAATTCCACTTGTCTGCCAGCGAAACAATGAAACACAAAAACAATATTTTACGTAAGTAAAGTCACTTGGGTTTCAAGGTAGGGGTGATATATACTATCCCTAAGTTACTTTTATGCTGGCTAAACAATTGACACTAACAGCAGCTGGTGTGTAGTTGCTAGCATTTCTAAGTAAAGGTCAATGAGACAACATACAACGAATGAACAGTAACTACATGCTTGTACATACATGCCTAACTGTTATTAGAAAAGATTATTAAGGCTTCACTGGCTCATTTATTACCTTTTGGTGGCCAACAGTAAATGCCAACGATACAAACATTAGCATTGCACTTGTACGATAGTTTTAATAATAAAAAGAAACATACAAAAGCAGCGCATTACGAAAACGACATGACAAAAGAATTTTACAAAAACTCTTACGATTGGCTAGGATTACGTAGCAAAGCAACGTAACACAATTTAATATTTATAAACATAAAATAAATTTTAAATTTTTCTTAAATTTAAAGAAAAATTTTATTCAGCTTAATCAAGAATATTTATCAGAAATTTTTTTCCAGAAAAAATTTTGGTTTTTGGGAAAAAATTGTGAATATCGTAATTATTGTAGGGACCAATACCCCACTATCCAAGCAGGTTATTCTGCATCTTGCCACCGCTGGGCACTCGCAGAGAATATGTTCCGACTTCCTGTCCTGCCCGACGTTTCTTTGAATTTAGGAAATATTTTGTTTTCGCTGTAAGTGAAGTTAGAAAAAATTAGCCATTTTTGTTTATATGACGCCTTAATTAATTTGCTTTTAAAACAGCTCATCGACAAGGCGGCTATTCTTTTAAAAGTATTATTGTTGTTATTTTTGAAAAAAACTCTTTTTAAGTTCTTCTATTTTTTGGTCAAGACGAAAACATGTTAAAAAGTTTTATTTATTTTATTATTTTACTTTTGTCTCTAATCAATTTGCCTTTCACGTTTCATTTCTTAAATACGAATTTTGTATGATTGTTTGCAGGGCAGGCTATAGGGTAGGGTTTGGATTTCCTGTCATGCGTTTGCTGAATTAAAAACATTCTATTCTAAACAAATTGTGTAAATGTGTGTATGGCTGCATGACTGTGTTTTGATTTAACTCTAGTTGGTGCTATTGTTATATTGTTGCATGCAATAATTAAATCCTTTTATTGCATAGACTTCACTTCATTTCATTTCATTTCACTTCATTCATTCATGTCAATAAGAATATTCGTTATTCGAGTTTGTGTGCCTGTTAGGGTTTTTATTTTTTTTATAAAGACGTGACTGACTACTTTATAAGTAAAAAAAAGAAAAGTTAAGAAAAAAATTAATAAAAAAAATATTCATTCAATTGGAACTTTGTTATTTGTTTATTTCGTAACGTGTTTTTCTTTGCTATTCTAAATAAATAATTTTTTTTTAAAGGCTGTCTGTCATTTAGTATAAGACCCGTTTAAGCAAAATGCTTTAATTAAGCAAAAAAGGAAATAATTTATTTTGAAAAGTTTGTATTGAATTTTTTTTTTGTGAAAAGTAAAGAAAAGGCCAGCTTAGATAATAAAAAAAATTTGTCAGTATTTTGTTTGACAGCAAAAAGAACAAGTGATGAATTTAGGCTTGTCTTATATAAATAAAATAAAAAAAAAAAAATTAATCTACTTAGTGAAGATAAAGAAGAATAAGTTCGAAATTCACGCTTTTCTTCAAAAAAAAAAAAAATTAAATAAATAAAAAAAAAAAATTTTTTATTCAAAAAAGAAATGATAAAATTGGCCTTGTCTTGAAAAAAATTGTTAATCCACTTAATTGAGAAAAAAAAATAAGTTTTAAATTCACTCTGTTCTTAAAAAAAAAAAAAATAATAAAAAAGATTAAAAAAAAAAATAAAAAAAAGATTAAAAAAAAAATAAAAGAAAAAAATTTTTTTAATTCGAAAAAAGAACAAGTGATGAACTTATTCTTGTCTTACAAAAAGAAAAAAAATCTATCTACTTAAGAAGAGGAATTGATAAGTTCTAAATTCACGCTTTTCTTAAAAAAAATAGTCAATCCACTTAATTGAAAAGACAGGAAAATTCATGTTTTTCTTTAAAAAAAAGCACTTAATTTAGAATAAAAAAGAATAAGTTCTAACTTCAGGCTTTTCTTCCAAAAAAAAAAAAAAAAAAATTATAATAAACTTGGAGTAAATATTGTGACAAATTTGTTTCCACTTCATATTAGTCATTGTCAATGCCAGCTTTAGTTTTTATTAAAATTGAAATTATAAGCTTAATAGTTCAATCAGCTCAATCCGAAATATTCTACAGGAATTTTTTCTTAAGAAAAATTTTTTATTTTTGGGAAAAAATACCCACAATCCGACAATGTCCAAATAACAGGGTTTCGAATTGGTGTTACATATGGGGGCATTACGAGCGCTGTGAGTTTAGGCCTTCAGAGAGGTACTCACGTTAAGCACCGACATATTCTGTTAAAAAATGGAAAAATTGAAATTTTGTTATTGGGTATTGTACAAATCTAGCAATTGCCGTGTAGACCCTGGGTTTTTTTTTAAACACAAGCCAAGAAGCTTAGCGGATTTGTGTTTTTAAAAAAAAGAAGAAACTTAAAAAACCTCTGAAGAGTTTTTAATCATAGTCGTGCTGAATAATTTGCAAAATGTAATAAATGAGTATTAGTTGCATAAAATTACTTTTTATTTGGCTTTTAACTTAAATTAAAAATCAATTTTCTTTGTTAATTTATCACCATCATGTCAAAAGTTTTTTTTTTATTGTTTTTGGCAAACTTTTGGCCAAAAAACTTTAGTGAATCACTTGTAAACTGCGAAGAGAAAAACACGACCACTACCTTTTTAAATTAAAAATTACAAAAAAAGAATAAAAAAATATAATAAAAAAAAAAGATTTATGAACTCTGTTCTGCTCGTGTTAATGACCTTTTTTTTCAAGGCACCAAAAGAAATACTGCGGTATTTGTTATGCGTTGAATCAGCAGCATCAGCAGAAAAACGCTTAAACTAAAAAAAGCAAGAGCTAAAAATTCAAATGAAATTTAATGGCTTTTTTTTTCAAGCTTGCAACACATCACAGCCATAGCGGTAAAACAATCATCATCGTTATTACAAAGAAATGTGTAACAAAAGCTTTTTTAAAAAGCATTTAAACACACAGAAAATACGAATGCCATTTTGGTTACAAGTATTTGTTTAAGCTGCTTGCAGATGCTAATGCTGAGTTGGCTGCTGCAGTTCTGTTTGCCTGTCTGTTGCTGTCTCTGATGCCAAAGGTAGTAAAATGAGTAACAACCCAGGGCATCATTAATCTTTGGCTTGTTTAAAATGCCACAAATAGAAACACACACACATATACATATACTCACACATACAAGCCAACACAAACCTTGTGATTAAAAAGAAGTCTCGAGCCATGAATTTTACAACCAAAAAAATAAATTTTTCGTGAATTTTCTAAAATTGTTTTTAGATGCCTCTTAGTGTCCTAAACTGCAGGTGGCAGGTTTGATTCCTGCCTAGGCCTTGGGTGTTTAACTGTACGATTCTTTGGGCCACGCTGGTTATACTACAAATACAAATTTTTAATAAACTGAAAATGACTCATGCAAAAGTTAGCATTCCACAAGATGACTCAGCTTAATTATTTTATATATTTTAAATTAAGCAACAGCAATAAACCAAACTGTTAAGAATATCAGCGAGTGATTGCATTTAAAATAAAAACTTTAAGAACAACAACCTCTTAAAAATGATGCTTTACGTGGGTAAATTCCTTTAAGACCAAAAGCAAGAGAAGCTTAACACTTTTACAAGAAAACATAAATTTTTTTATTTTATGACTTGAGTTTATACTGAAATTTTGTACTTTTTTTTTTAAATAATTTTTGTGTAAGCGCAGGACCTTTGCTTTTGTAATAAATTTTCTAGCACTAATGTTGCGTAGCTGTAACTGTTATCTGCTGTTATAAATTTCCAATACATTTAGTTCTTACTTTAATGGCATTTAAATGAAAAAAAAAAAAAGAAAGGGTTCATTCAAGTGCCAACAAAAAAAAAAGTAAAAGAGTATGAATATCCACCATAATAAATGTACTTTTGGCTTCATTGTAAACAAGTGGTTTAAAAGCAGCAATAAATTAAATTAATGTGAAGTTTTTATTTCGTGTGAAATTAAAAAACATTAAATTTATTAATTTTTTGTTATTTTGGAGAAAAATTTTTTTTTTAGCTAGAAAATTTTAAAAGTAAATGAATTAAGAAACTCAACAAAATTCTGCAAGAGAACAATAACTATATTTTAGCAATTAGCTTTGTAATGCAGTTTATTTTCCAGCTAAAGTACGCTTAATCTGTCCATTGTGGATAAAGGTCGTCTTGACTCTTGACTGAATAAAATACATTTTCGAGTGAAATGTTCCCCTCGGCAAATTAATTACCGTTCTTTTACCTTATTACGAGTGTCGTTATCATAGTGGAATTTACGTTCAGCTAATTTAAAGCTTAAAGCCAGTATTTTCATCATGACAATGCCACTCATAATGAAACCTATGACTTAGCATTCAACCTTAAATGTGAATGGCGCCAAGCTAATTTAAATTTTAATACAACTAAAGTAGAGTTGAGTTGTGAACCATAATAGGGACATAAAATTTATATTAGCTTAACGTCATTCACAATAAGGATGAATGCTAAATCATAGGCCTGATTATGAGTGGCATTGTCATGGTGAAAATACTGGCAACGCTGGGTTTAAGCCATAATTGTTATTTAATTTATTTTTTAAGTTTGTTTGAGCTTTTTCTTTTTTTTTTCATAAAATTTTTTTTTTTTAATTTTTTTCATTTAAATTTCGTTAAACTAATTAATTTTTTTTTCTTTTATTTTTAGGTAAGTGTCTGTAATTGTTATGAATTTCCTAAAAAATCTCGAAATAACAGGTAATTTTTCTGGAAAACAAAAAAATTAGGATAACAGCTCTGGGTCCAAACAAGCACATTCGACATTGAATGTAAACGTTCTAAACTTTTTTTCCTTTATTTCGTTTAAAAAGAATCGTAGTCAACGATTTAGCTTCTGATTATGAGTTGACGTTGTCTCAACGAAAACAGTGATATGTGGCAAAGCTGGTTATATATATTTTATACTAGATGTTTTTGCCCGTTCTCGTCCAGTCCGGTCTTTTATTACGTGAGTCATTATAGTTAGAAACGGTATTCTTAGAGAGCGTATATAGCAATTTTTAGAGAATTTTGCTTATGAATAAAATTTTAATCATAAAAAAACCCTTACAAATAAATATAGTCATTCACTATTTTATAAAATGGCTTATTTCGTTGCTAGCATTATTAGCAGAGGCGCCCACTAAAGTAGTAAATAAAATCTTTCAGGCTTAAATTAAGTGCGGGTACACATCTTTTTGAATGGTAGCGAGTGAAAATAATTTAAAAGTGGGCGTGGCTGGTCCTCAAGTGTAGAGGCCAAATTTTAGACAAATCTAATTTGTTTAGCAAACAAACAAACGAACAGAATTTTAATTTTGAAATTTAATTACTAGAACGATAATTATTTTATATTAAAAATTAAGTCTAAGATTAATTTTTTTAACGAGTATTAGCGACTTTGACCATTTTCCACCGAATTTTTTAAGAAAAAAAATTAAATTTGTAAAATGAAACAATTAATTCTCTATCAGAAAAGTATAGCTCCAGTTTAGTTTACGTAATGGGCTATAATCGCTAAAATCTTTTGTGTAGTCTAAGACGTTTTTTAAGTAAATTCAATTTATAGTTTTTTATTTTATAACGCTTTTTATAATTTTTGATTTAAGTGCTTGTAAATTCGATTTAAGTCTTTGAGCCGCTATAATTTCACTGTTTACAGTTTCAAAAATTAGTTGTTGCTTTCATTCATATAGTTTTTTCTTTCTCAAAAATCGTAAAATTTTATATCCCTTTGCTATTTAATACTGAAATAAATAATTTCCAAAAACATAAAATATAAATTAAATCTTAACAGCAGGCAGCCGTTCTTTAGTTAAACAACATTAACTCTAAAAAAAAAAAGAAATAAAATGAAACTATTTAATGGTTTGGCTGGAGATAAACCAAATATTTTAGCAACTCATATCCGTTGCCATTAGAAAGACAAGGCCAGTAACTCTAACTTTGTACATACAAGTGACAAATATTTATTTTGAAACTGAAACTTTTTGCTTGTTTTCATTACGATTATTGTTATTTTAACAGGGATGAATTAAACTGTTGGGGGGATTGTTGATTAACGCATAGAAAAGACAAAACAAAGTGATCCTAGAAACATAAATCAATTTACGGTTATTAAATTTAGAGGCAAAGGGAATACATAGTGCGTACCACCCAACTACCACCCTCCCTTTACAATTCAAAAATGAAGTCATCACATTTTGTTTTCTTTCATTTAAAAACAAAAATTTTTATTCTTTTTGGTCTGTACAAGAGTTTCAAAAATTGGTAAATCATTGTTTTTAAGAAAACTGTTTTTAATTTTTTGCTTTTTGTTTGCTGCTGACAAAGATGACATCATCTTTGGATTTATTTTCTTGAAGAAAATCTTTCAACACTGACAAATAAGTATTTTATGGTTTTTATTTAAATTTTTTTAGCACTTTGGCAAATTAAAAAAAATATATAATTAAAGCGATTGGTATTTCAAGCTCATAACATGACAATAAATAGTAAAAATTTCATAGTTCCGTAATAAAAAATAAATTTTTTTTATGAATTCATAAAGAAGGCTTTTAGTAAAGCAATATGTTGGCTATTTAAGGCCTCTAAGGCAAAACACTCTAAGCGTATATCTGCCTTATTGCTTTTGCTTAATTTCCTCTCCTCCTTCAAATTTATTAAAAGTAACTGACAAGATTTAATTGACATTTTGTGTAAACATGCATTGACGACAACATTGATATAGAAAAACAAATTGAAATATTTATGAAAACATATTGAAATATTCGTTTGCAGGGGCAAACAACACAACAGCTGTGTTTAACTTTCTAACAACCAACCCCCTGTTTTTTTTTTAATAATCACTACATAAACGTGTGCTTATGAAATGAAAAAAAAGTCATAATTAAAAACAAGGATTTAAATTAAGCTAAAAGCCTTTATTTGGACATTATGGTTTTCATTCTTTAAATATAATTTCTTTTTATATAAGCAAATTGATGATTATGTTCACAATAAGCTGTAATTTACACCACGCATTTTTTATAGTACTTCACTACATTACATACCTTTCATTAGATTAATGAAATAATTTCCTTAATTCCATGAAATATTCTCTTAATTAATGAAATATTTTCATTCATTTAAATAACAACTCATTCAATAATTGTTTGTTTTTCGAATAATAACACGTTTCATTTAACTAATCAAATAATTTCATTTATTTCATGAAATAGGCATTCATTTAATGAAATAAATTCATTAATTTAATTATAATATTAATTCACTAATGCATTATTTTCTATTTAATGTTACGTTTCATTGGAAAAATAATATATTTCATTAATTTAATGAAATATTTCATTAAAAAATTAAAAGTTTTTATTCGTCAATTCAGTATATTTTATTAAATCCTATTTTTCATTAGATTAATGAAATAATTTCATTAATTCCAGGAAATATTCATTAATTTCATGAATTTAAAAATATTAATTTCTTTATTTGTTAGTTTTATTTCATTAATTCATATAACTTATGAAATATTTGCTTGAATTGACAAAACGATTTCATTAAAATTTATGAAAATTTTTTTCTTTTTTTTCTTTTTTTTCCTTAAAATTTTCATTTAAAAATTGCAAATTGAAGAAAAACAGTAAAATAATTAAAAAAAATGTTTTATTAATTCATATAATTTATGAAATATTTCATTGAGTTATTGAAACGATTTCATTTTTAATTTATAAAACACTTTTTTTTTTTGCAGAGACAGCAAACAAAATATTTTTTTTCATTTATAATTTAAGATTAAAGAAAAACACCTTCTGAAAAAAAATAAATTTTTTAAGCCGGAAATCTCTTTGAAATGATTTTTTTTTTATAAATAAAATTTCTTTACCTTCTCAAACACTCTTAGCAGTAATTAAAGTGTCATTAACTTGTTATAGAGAATTTCTTTAACAATTTCCTTTTATAGTTAAGTGAAGTGAATACCCTTTTTTCTATAATTTTTTTGTTTTGTTCAAAACATTAATTCAAGTTGTAGATTTTTTATTACATTTTTTCTCCTTAAATTACAAACATGTTAGAAAAAAACCAAAAAAAAAAACAATGTCTAGTTAGAGAAGAGAGTAATGTAATGAATTTCTTATTTGATTTTGTAATTGAAAGTAATGCATGCTGCCCTACCTCTGCCACTGCTGCTTGTCTATTTAATAAACAGACAGACTCAGATTCAGACTCTGGCTATGAATGGCTGAAAGGCAGTCAGCCCTGTTTGTATGCTTCTTTTTGTAATTTATTTGCTTTTCATACACTTTTTTTCTAATCCAACTATTGCTTACGTTTTATATGTCATCATCATCTTCCTATTATTTGTAATGATAATCATGGGAACCATTAAATGTTTTCCCATCCATACATCCATACACTCATACGTACTCACATGCAAGTTTTGAAAAATGCCTACAGAAAAATTTACTACAGGTTTTCTTTTTGGTTTTTTTTATATTTTTCCTCTGTTTGTTTCCCTGTAAAAGAAATTGTTTTGATTGTAACATAAAAACATTAAAAAAAGAAATGAAAAAATTCTGCTGCTCTGTATTTCCGTTTTAACAAAAACTAGCTTTCTGCTTTATAAAATAATTATTTTTTTTTTACTGTTTACTTAAATTTTAACATGTTTTAATTGAAAAAAAAAATAAAACTTTTCATTAGGTTTAGTATTTTTTTTTAATCCAGAAAAATCACATAAAAAACCCAAATATTATGAAAGTTAACTTTCATTTCTTTTTTAACTTAATTTACTTTAGAGCAGCTCAGCTGCCCATTTCACATAACGAGGTTTTCAACAAGAGCTGTATATTTTCAGAATAAAAAAAGATTGGCAGCCACCACAATGCATTTTATAGTTGAATTAATTTTTTTTAATTTATCTTGATCTCAGGGTGTAAGCAGAAATCAAAGGTATGATTCTGTGATAGACTAGTACACTACCCACTGATCTACTTAGGCCCCCGATTGTAACAATTGCTACAGTTTCTGCTGCTCTTGTGATTTCATATGTCAATATGCCTCTAATAACCAACAAAATTCTCGTCGAAAAATCTTTTTTTTTAAAAAAAAAGAAAAGAAATTACTAAAAATATTTCATTAATCGTAAGAAATAATTCATCATTTTGATGAAAAAACTCCTTATTTTAATGAAATAGAATTTATTATTTTAATGAAATAAAATTTATTAATTTAATGAAAACAAATTCATTATTTTAATGAAAGAAAATTCATTAATTTCATGGAAACATTTCACTATCCCAACGAAATATTACTTATTTTACTGCAATAATTCTATTAATTTAATAAAAATATTTCATTAATTCCATGAAATAATTCATAATTTTTATTAAAAAAAAAATTCCTTATTTTAATGAGATAAAATTTATTATTTTCGTGAAATAAAATTTATTAATTTAATAAAATCAAATTCATTATTTTAATGAAAGAAAATTCATTGATTTAATGAAATAATTTAATGAACTCAATGAAAACATTTCCCTATCTCAATGAAATATTATTTAATTTACTCTAATAATTTAATTAATTTAATAAATATATTTCATTAATCCCATGAAATAATTCATTAATTTTAGGAAAAAATTCCTTATTTTAATTAAATAAAATTAATGATTGTAATGAGATCAAATTCATTATTTTTAAAAAAAAAAATTCATTAATTTAATAAAGTAATTTTATTAATTTAATTAAATAATATCATTAATTCTTATAACTTATAAATCAATGAGATTTCATGAAATGAAATCGTTTCATTTTATTTATGACACATTTTTTTACTGCCCACTGTGCTTAATTCATTAAGGGGCTCAGTAACCTGTTTACTTTTCTTTTTTTTTAATGTAATGTTTTACAACACGAAATTAAATTACTTAACATTTTTAATCCATTGAAAGCGAAACAGGTTAAGCGGTATTGAAAAGACAAAAAAGTAATAAAACAGCAGCGAACTAACTAAATCCAGGCTGTAAAAAAAACAATTAACATTTTTTTTATAGATTTTTAAAGACAAAAAACATGGCTTTAAAATGAATTTGAAAAAACATAAATTCTTAAAAATATTATTTAGATAAAAATAAGCTAAAGGCTTTTTAAAAAAATTTAGTATACGTATTTTGAAATTTGAGATCTTTAAGCAGCCGTCTTTCATTAGTCAATTAAAATAATTTAAGTTTCTGAAATATTCATATGGGTTATATTACGCAGCTGTTTGTTCAGAAGAGTGTTTCAGTTAAAAAGGCAAAAAATGAATTAGACTTATGCCACTTTTAAAAATAACAACTCGATTAAGTATTTACTTGGTGAATGCCAAAAGTTTTTTTTAAAAGATAATGAAAATATGCAAACAAAGTTGCTATCTTAACTCTTACTGTTACTGTCTAATTTAATTGTTAATGAGCCATTTTTTTTTCAAGTTACAAAATTATTTTTTGTTTAAATTAAAAAAAAGAAAAAACTTTTTAAAGCTTAATGCTGCCATGGCAAATTTGCTTTATTAAGCAAAAATGTTTCTTATTTTTAGCAGAAAAGATTTTGAGCAAATAAATTCATAAAAATTTAAATTTCAACAAAGATTGTTTGTTTTTCTTTTTTTCTTTTGAATTTAAGCCAGGGTTGTATTTTTTTCTTAATTTACAATTCTAATGATCGCTTGGCGGGTACTTACCTATTAATAAAATATTTAAAAATAATATTGCAGTGGCCAATGGTTTAATATATTTTTTACTTAAAGGCCGTTCCATTTTTGTTTTATTTTTTCTGTAGCTACTGCTTCTGTTCGTTGGAAAGTAGGGCGCTATTCTAGTCTTCAACTGATAGATTGCTGTGTTTGTTTTTTTTTTATATTTATTTTTTTCGTCTGACAAAGAAAAAACACACAAAATTTTTTTTCTTTAATTTAATTACAATTTTTATACACTTGTTCTTTTTATCTATTTAAAATTAAATAATTTTTTTTTGTTTTTTTATTCGTTAAAAAAATAGTTTTAACTTTTAAACAAAAAAATTTATGTAAACATATATTTTTAGGTAATTAAAGGCATTTGTTAGCTGAAAAGAAAAGAAGAGAAAGTGAAATTTAATATATATTTTTAACATTCAAAAAACTGATTTAAAAAAATTGCTGTATTATGGAAAAAAATTTTGAAAGCCTTTAAAATATTTTTTTTTGTATTTTCTCAATATAACAAAATTAAAAAAAATTTTTTTTAATAAAAAAAAAAATTAAAATAAATATAGCAAATATAAAAAAAATTAAAAAAAATTATTAAATAAAAAAAAACTAAAAAAAAGAATAGAAAAAAATATAAAAAAAATTAATATATAAAAAAAAATTAAATTAAAAAAAAATAATTTTTTTTTAAATTAAAAGCAAAATATATTTGAATAAAAATAAAAAAAAAATTTTTTTTAATTCATAAACAAAAAAATTAATAAATAAATAAAAATATTAAAAAGTTTATTAGTTAGTTTTATTTGACCATTTTCTTTTAAATAATATGACTATTTTATTTAACCTTGAGGTCTTATTTTTAAAAAAATTTATTTTTATATCGATATTTCGCTCCAATTCGTGTAAATAAATAAAATAGTGTGTAGCTACACGAATTGGAGCGAAATATCGATGTAAAAATAATTTTTTTTTTAAAAATAAGATCTCAAGCTTAATAAAATTAAAAAGTTTAACAAAATTTAATCTTTTTTTGTGCTTAATTCCAAATTATGTTGGTGTGCAAAAAATTGTTTACTTAGTACAATAAGCACTTAATATGTTTTAAAAATTAAAAAGAATAAAAAAATTAATAAATAAAAAATAATAATTTTTCACAATTTAAGAGTCAGGTTCGATTCCTATGTAGTCTCTAAAAGCCTCCAGTCAAAGAAGGCAGTGCTCGTTTAAAAGAATCATTAATTTGAAAATAAATTTTTTTCTATTAAATAAATATTTGAGCTATTATTTTTGAAAGTGTTATAAGTGCAATTTTTAAAAAATAAAATTTCAGTAGTAATTTTAGTAACTTACTAAAATTACAGCTTATTTATAATTCTTTGAAAAATGGACTTATACCACTTTTAAAATTAACGGCTCAATGTGATATTAAAAATTATTTTTAAAATTTATAAATTTTTTTTTTTTTTTAAATAAAAGCTTATTTATGAATTACTTATGTATCTCAGAATGCATTGGCAGGAGAGTGATCTCAAACGGAATGTTTGACCGGGCATTGTAATCATAGATATCAGCAGTTGAAAGACAGCATGTGCTTTGTGACTGTCCGGCCTTAGGATATTAAAGGGAAATATTTCTGAGAGACCATAATTGGCTACAGAACAAGAAACTTATGGGATGTACAAAAGATGCTCTAGGTTTTATATGGCCTAAGTATTTGCAATATTTATTAAATAATATTCTTGACGCCTTTAATTTATTGTTACACTCTGCCACTGTAGTCTCACATTTGCTTTTGACTAATTCTTAAACAAAATATCTGCTTAAAATTGTTTATTTTGAGGCGTTAACGGAAATCATATGGCTGTGGTAGTGTGGTGTTGGTAATGGTCTTGGTGGTTAGTGAGCTAAAAATGTTTAAAAAATATCTAAGAATAAAACACGTTTACAGAATGCTTAATGATTTAGTCAGCTTGCATGCATAAAACACACTCTACAACAAGGTTTCTGCTATTTTCACTCTGTCCTTCTAACAATGATAATGACAGTATGAACATGCTAATCATGCAAACATACCCGTACAAAGAATGCAACACAAAATGTTGTGTGTTGTAAATGTGCTGCATAAGTGTTTTGGGCAAACAAAAGGATAATACATAAATTTACAGGTGTTAAAGAGTAGCATAATGAGAATGTGCGTGTTTTATTATTCAAGTAGCTACACGAGTAGCAGCGTTAAAAAGGCTCTCTCCAGCAGTTGTTAGTTAGTGGAAGGTACTCATTGTTATGGCTGTAGCGTGTACTAGTTCTTTCCCCTTAATTCGCTTTATTGTTAGTGTCTCTATTGGAAAAAGTGTGAAAATTATGCTTAAAGAATTCATAAATTCTTATTAAGCCAAGACAAACGTGAAAGGTTAACAGACAAAAAGCAAAACGTTACTAAAGTCAGGAAAAAGATCATTATCTTTTAAGCATAATAATGTTTGGATTTTAATGAATATTTATAGTCAGTTTTCTTCTAAAGGCAAACTAATCATGTCGCATAATTTTTAATCATTTAATTTAACAAAAAAAAGAAGAAAAAAAACAAGGACAAACTTAAATAAAAGAGAAAAATACAATTTTCAAGCAAAAATGTGCATTTATTTAGAAAAAGAAATCCTTTTGCATGACTCCTTCTTTACAGCAGTTTACCTCAATCAGCGACGATTTGGCTTGATACAATATTCACGAAAAGTCATCGAAAATTTAGTATTTTTATATAACAGAATTGGGCAATTTCCATCGATCGCATGCGATAATTTAGTCTCTGGATTTTTTCCTTGAAATATAAGGTATTTTTTTTAAATTAAACTGAGTTTTAACTCAGTTGTATTTATGTTTCCCACATACAACAACGTCATCTCTTAAATGGAAGGAAGTAACATGACTAGTTTTATTCTATGGAAAATACAAATATTAAAGAGAGGGCGGGCGGAAGTGAGCGGTTTGTTCTACATAATGCTGCAATTTCATAAACTAAAATTTTTGTCAGTTTTAAGCGCCTGTAGTTTTATTGTTTTCATCATTAGTCACATACCTAAACTGTGTGTCATTTCAATTTTCAAATAACAAATTCTAAAATTCTTGTGAATTTTTTTTTTTTTTTTGCTGTTATTGTTCTTTATTGCCTGTTCTCAAATTTCATTATTATAAACACAACAATTCATTCATAAATTTCTTTTCTGTTCCCATACCACCTCCCAGTGAACCAACAACCACTTTAGTGAAAATGTAAATAAAGCTACTACACGGAAAAAAAACAACGCTCATTTACTTGGGAAGTGTCTTCAATCAAAAAATATTTTTTTTTAAATTAACAATTGAAGCAACTTAACGCCCATTTATTGCAATGGTGCCATAACTCTAAAATAGTTTTTTTTTTTATAATAACTTAATAATGTTTTAAATTTTAAAAGGTTTTTTTTTCATATCCCCCATTTATTGCAATAGTGTCATAACTCAAGAATTGTTTTCTTTTAATTAATAACTTAACCAATCTCAACTATTTTCTAACTGTTAAAAAAATTTTCATATCGTCCATTTACTTTAATAGTGCCATAACTCAAAAAAATTTTTTTTTTTAATTAACAACTTAATCAAGCTTAATTCTTTTTTTCTTCCATAGTATCATAACTCAAAAATTGTTTTTTTAATTAATAATTTAATTAAAAATAATTATATTTCAAGTTTTAAAAAATTTTAAAATATCGTCCATTTACTGCAATAGTGTCATAACTCAAAAATAGTGTTTTTTTAAATAAGCAACCTAACTAAGCTTAATTATTTTTTTAAAGCTGTAAAAAAATTTTACATATCACCCCATTTCTTTTAAAAGTGTCATAACTCAAAACTGGAGTTTTTTTAAATTAATAAATTAATCAACCTAAATAATTTTTAACATTTAAAAAAACTATTTATTGCAATAGTGTCATAACTCAAAAACTGTTTTTTTTTACAATTAATCCTATAAAGTTAAAGAAAATAAAATACAATTTTTTTTTTTTTTAAATAAAATATTGAAAATTTTTTCTTATAAATAGAAGAATAACGGCCAAATTTTAAACTTTAAATAAATAGCTTATAACTTTATTGCAATGAATGAGCGGTATATGTATCACATATTTAGTACAGTTGCAAGAAGCAAAACAATTTAATTCCCTAAATAGCCAGTTTAAAAAAATTCAGAGGTCACTCCGTCGGCTAGTACATTTTTAACTGTCTTTAGTTTTATAATTTTTGCAAAAAAGAAGAATTTATCATTTTAAAAATCATTTCAAAACAAATGGCACAGTTTTATTAAAATCTATCTAGTAAATAAATAGATACAAGATAATATTTAAGATAAATAATAAGAATTACTACACACGTACATAATACGTGTACACATACTCACATAGCGTCACACATACAATATTCCGTGCTTGTGTATTTTTATTTAATTTTTTTTTTTTTTAATTTATGACTTGACTTTTTAACGTTTTAAAAAAATCATTTTTCAACAATAAAACCGGTACAGGTTTTATTTAAACAAGAATTTTACTTTTATACTCCCAGAAAGAGAGAGGGTCTTAGGGAGATCTAGATAATAAAAAGTAAAGAGAGCAAACTGATTTGTAAGATTTTTAAAGAGAGTCTCAACTATTGCTACCAAACATACCTGTTTGGGGATTTATATTTATATTAAGTCTATAACAGGTAGCCAATATTAGTGATGCACTTAGAGGCAAAAACTAACGATTTAAAAGTGTCAAAGTACCTTTGATAAAAGAAAATAAAGTCATTAGTTTAGATAGAAGAGTAAAAGGCCAGAATTTTCTAAACCCTTAAACGTATGAGATTTAAAAAGTTTTTTCTATTATAATTTTCATAACACTCGTCGTTAGCTCGTCTCGAGATTTTTTACATATTTTTCATATATAAATTTCTAGAAAAGCATTCAATATTGTAAGTAATACTTAAAGGACCAAATGAAGGAGGCATTCTTCAATTTCTCTTAAGTAAATTTGATAAAATTTGATATATAATTAAAAGAAAATGAGCCATAATCATAATTATGAAAAGCAGACTTACTTTTGTTTTTAAAAATAGAGCCTGAATTAACCTTGAGCTAATGATCAAAACGGAGTCTCACGACTATAATTGAAGGCCGTTTAGGCCGCCACGGAAACCAACCTTGAGTTAAACTTGAGTTAAACAATTTTGTAAATAACCCGTTTTTTGTTTTATTTTTAAAGATAAATTTTTTTATATATATTTTTTTAAATATAATTTTAATTTTTAGGTTTTCTTTTCAGTTTTTTATATTCCGCATAATTTTATTCATACAAAGGTTTTTGCACAGCTTTAAGTTCATTGAAGTTGGAACTTAAATGCCCTAAATTGTTTAAAAAATACTATTATGCCTCTAGGTGAGAAATAGGGGAGATAGTTTGAGCGTATCTTTTCAGATACAGCTTAATGTCGAGAGGCTTGGCGAGTAGTTGGCTTAAAACAGAATCTTGGAATTCTAAATGATGGCCATAAGGCGATCACATAAACCTACCATTAGGCCTTTTAATAAATCAAAAGTACCACAAGTGAACCATTTATGTACTTATTTTTACCCTCACTGATAGCCAAGTTTTGTTTTTTTCATTGCTTCAAACATGCATTCCAATTGTGGTTTGTTAGCCAACCGTATCTTATTCTTTTTACCTACTTTAAGCTCTCTCTCTCTCTCTCTCTTTTATGATTATATTTTTTTCGTTTATCAAAAAATAAATAAAACCGATTGTGGTGTAAGTAATTACACTAAGCTACAGAGTCATTTATAAATAGATAAAATAAAAATATTTTTAAAGATAAAAATGCTTTAAAACATCAAGATAATTTAATCTAAAAATTTATTTGTTCAAAACAAAAATTTATGATTTGAAATAAAATTTTTATCAAAATATCTTTTTTAAACAAACTGAATATTAAAAAAATTAAGCAAACTTTTTTTACAAGTTGCATAAATATTTAGATGATGGATTTTAAAAAAAAACTTAAGCTCAATAAAAATAATAATAAAAAAAATTTACTTCAAATAAAATATTTTCAAGATAATGAAAAAGTAAATATGCAGGTAATCTATAATAAGCTTTTGTGAACAAGTTAAACATTTTTAAAATAAATTTTTTTTCTTAAAAAATTTCTATTTTAATCTATAAAATTTTTCATGTTTAATATAAAATTTTCTTAATTTTTGCACTAAAAAAAGTAAATTAATTAAAATGCTTATTAATTAACATTCTAAGAAAAAAAAAATTGAGGCAGAGTTTAGGGAAAAGTAAAAAATTGCTGACACTACAGAACTTTGTCATGCAAACTGTAACTGACAGGCCTAAAATTCACTATAGTTATTCAAGAAACGACTAGTAAATTCCGTAATTAAACCAAAATTCTAAGCATTACTTAAACTACGCTTAGTAGTTAAGAATATAATGATAACTCTGGCTCAGATTTACTTAATTAAGAAGTTCTCTTAAGTCCTTACTTTAAATACTAATTTCACAGCTTTTGTGCAACAGACAGCAACAACAACCTTTTTTTTAATGTAAAGGTAAAAAAAGTAAAAAAAAAGAATTTTGTTGTAAATTTTATTTCATTTATAAATTTAAAATAAATACATGAGTAAATATGCAAATATTTATTGTGTTGTTGGCTTATTTAACATTTATGGAGTCTACCGCATTAAGTTATTTCAAAAAGAATTTTTTTTGCTGCAAATTTTCATGTGTGTTGTTACAACCAAATAAAACTATCTGTGTAGTTGTCGAAAAGTTTCTGCTTTTTAGCCGCATTTTACCTTTTTTTATGCGCTGCAGGTTCATGTATGTGTGTGTGTGTGTTGCCAAACAACAAATTTAAAAATAAATGAGCTTCAAAAAGTTTTGTTCTTTCTTTTCTTTAAATGACCACAGACCCAGAAATTCTAAGTTGAGAAATGTGTATATGAGTGTTAGAATGGCAGCTACGAGTAAACCTGTAGAAACTTTAGAGTTTTGCATTTAACAAAATTAGCCAAAGTGTCATAAGTTTATAATATTAGAACAAAATTAGAATAAAAAAAAATCAAATAAATTACATCTTTGTGAGAAACACTTCAAAGTACATTAATAGATACACATAAGAAAAATGTTTGTGCGGACAAAAATTTTTTTCAAAGAAAGTAGATAAATTAAATTTATTAATTCTTTTTTTACTAAGAATATTTTGCAGAAAAGTCTTAACAAAATTTTTGTCATAATTTTCAAAGTACATTAATAGATACACATAAGAAAAATGTTTGTGCGGACAAAAATTTTTTTCAAAGAAAGTAGATAAATTAAATTTATTAATTCTTTATTTACTAAGAATATTTTGCAGAAAAGTCTTAACAAAATTTTTGTCCGTACAATATTTTTTATTTATATCTAGTTTGAGCTTTGTCCCTCAGTAAGAGGCAAACTTTCACAAATAAAAAAAAATTTTGTACGGACAAAAAATTTTGTGCGTATAAGATATTTGTTGGTAGTAAGTAAGTGAATTAAGCATTAGATTATTTTTTAACCAAAAAAATTTTGCTAAAAATTATAACAAAATTTTTGTTCGTACAATACTTGTTATTTATACGTAGTTTGAACTTTGTCTCCTTATATGAGAGACATTTAAAACTATATACAAACTAAAAAAATTTTGTACGGACAAAAAATTTGTTTAAACAAAATATTTATTCTACACAAGTAGGTAAATTGAGCCTTAGATTATTTTTTATTAAAAAAATTTTACAAAAAAATCCAAAAAATTTTTATACAATTAAAACAAAAATTCGTACGGACAAAAAATTTTTTCAAAATGAGTAGGTGAATTAAAATTTAGATTTCTTTTTTTTTACTAAGAAAATTATACAAAAATGTCCTAACTAAATTTTTGTCTGAAAAATATTTTTTGTTCAATTTAATAAAAAAATTATTTTCAAAAAAATTTTCTGAAAAAAAGTTTTTTTAAGTAATATTTTGTTGCACTGTGTACATTTTTCTTTCTTTTTTAATTCATTTTATTCATGATTTTAACTAACAATTGTATTATTCATATAAAAACGTTAGATTTTTGTTAAAAAAAAAACTGGGTAGTACCAACCTTTTATAAATAAAAATCCACAAATTTAGTTTTTTTTTTCAAGCAAAAGCAGCACGTGAATAAAAATTTATTTTTTTTTTAGAATTCCTTAGTTGTTACACTAAAATAATTTATTGTATTTTTTTGAAACGGATTTTAGTAATTTATCAATTTTTCCTTATAAATTTTTTTGTATGTAATTTTTTTTTTAATTAACTCTTAAATTTTTGTTGTTTCATTTACATAAATTCGTTAAATATATATTTTTTTTTAATTTTTTTTAGTAAATTTTTTCTCTTATATTTTTTTTTTTTGGTATTCTGTGTACGTAAACTATTAAAAAATTCTCTTTGTTTTGTTTGTTTTTTTAATTTATTTTTTAGACACCTTTTTTAAATTCTCTGGCCGCTTTTTTATATGCCAAACGTTCTTAACACGTTCGTTATCGTTAAACAACTAACTGATTGTTGTATGAACGTTTATACTCTAACCAACAAAAAGAACAACAAAAGTCAACCGACAACGTCAACTGCTACGCTTCTACTAGTGT
The DNA here is from genome assembly GCA_947397855.1 of Thelaira solivaga. Lineage (NCBI taxonomy): Eukaryota > Metazoa > Arthropoda > Insecta > Diptera > Tachinidae > Thelaira > Thelaira solivaga. The sequence goes on along the minus strand of OX377612.1, from coordinate 5,106,458 downwards.
GTGATTAACGTTTTAATTCTGTTTGAAAAATAAAACGCGCCAACACAACAAACTGCATTACGCACTCATTTAACGTTTATAGGGAAGCATCTGTGTGTTTTCCAGTTGCTCTTTTGTATTTTAATGCCAAACAACAATAAGAAAACCCATTATTTGTTGGCCTTTTTTAATTCGTTATTTTTGATTTTTTTTTCGTTATTTTTTGTTTGTTTTATCTGACACCACCGTATCTTTTCTTTGGCGTTGTTAACCCTTTGGTGTTTTAATAAGAACTAAATTTAATAAAATACTCCAACTTATTGCTTGTATTCATGTTGTTATTAAATGTAATACATATTGCTTTGTTCGACACACAGATACTCAACTGCAACACACTTACACTTTTCGATGTTTCGAAACTACGCCACTTATTTCCTTCCAGTGGCTGCTTTTGCTCTCATTGAAACTCATCATCATCAATGTCTCGGTACTTGGTGTTCAATTTTGAGTAACTCATTATGTTTAGAAACAACCTTTAAATGTTGCTAACGATTTGTTGATTGCATCGGCAGTTGCAGTGGTTCCAAACTATAATGAGAGTTGACTCTCAATAATTTGAAAAAAATAAAAATCAAATAATCCATAATTATGAACCTGGTGTAACTGCTGCAGCATATAATTTATGAATTGATTTATTATTGTATTCTGCAGAAGTTGCAAAAAATTTAAGCCTAGTCGTCTATATCGATAAAATCAAATGTCGTTCGTTTTTAATTGCATCACGTGAGAGCGGCTGAACCAATTTTGCTTATTTCTTGGTTATATGAACGTCATAAAGCCCAATTTAGGTTTTTATGGAAAGAAAAATTGAAAGCTTTAACCGATTTTATAAATTTTATTTTAATGTTTGCATGTTCATACCCAATTCTAGAACTACTTCTTTTAAATTCTGGCTTAAATTCGTAAACAAGTTAAAGAGAAGGTCATCTATATTTGCAATCTGCCACCCAATTGGACAGCAATTACTTGGAGTATTTTAAAAGAAACTCCCTCATACACAAGTACTGTTGCTTTGAGGGATTTTGTTAATTTCGGACAAATCATAGGAGATTACAGGCTTTTAAAGGGGAGAATGTCTTTCTTAGTAATCTGCTACAAAATTGGTTAGAAATTCTTTTTTAATATTTTTAAAAATTTGTTGAAAATCCCTCATGGCTTAGTACTGTTGCTTTGAAGGACTTTTATAATTTGTGAAAGAACCATAAAAGATTAGGGAATGAAGATTAGGGAAGATCGTTTTTCTTAGTAATCTGCTACCCAATCCGCCAGAAATTACTTTGGAGTATTTTAAAATTTTTTTTCGACTTCTCTCATACTATTGATTTGAAGAAAATTTGTTAATTTCGGACAAACCGTAGGAGATTACACTATAAGTCGTACACCGTCTTAAAGAGGAGATCGTTTTTCTTAGTAATCTGCTACCCAATTGATCAGAAATTCTTTTTTAATATTTTTAAAAAATTGTTGAAAATCCTTCATGGCTTAGTACCATTGATTTGAAAGATTTTGTTCGGATAAACCGTAGGAGATTACAGTATAAGTCTTAAAGGGGAAATTGTCTTAATTAGTAATCTGCTACCCAATTGGCCAGAAATTACTTTAGACTATTTTTAAAAAATTTTTAAAAGTCCCTCATATCCCAGTACTCTTGCTCTGAGGGACTTTTATAATTTCTAAAAGAATCATAAAAGTTTGTGGAATGAAACATATACCGTTTTAAAGGCGTGGTTTTCTAAATTTGTTTGAAATTAGTTTGAAGTATTTTTAAATTTTTTTTGTAGTTTCCTCATACCATTGCCGCTTTAAAAGATTTTGTCAATTTCCATTTTGTGTAATAAAATAAAAACTATAAAAAATTTTGAAAAGGTTAAAACACTTTCAAAAAGTTTAAGAAATACAGATTCTACTACCGCATAGCTTTGGTGTAGGACTGGTATTTGATTTGGGAGTTGAATCGCAAGTTGAGTAACAATTCTGGAAAATGATTTGAAATTTTTAAAAATACTGCAAATTACTTTTTGCCTACTTGGATTGCAGGTTTCTAATTTAGAGGACCTCCCCCTTAAAACGGTGTATGTCTTATTTAGTAATCTTTTATGGTTCGTTCGGAAATTGACAAAAGCACAGTTGAGCAGTATAAGGGAATTTCAAATACTAATAAAAATCTCTTATGCCATATTTTTTAAAAAATTTTTTTAATAGTTTTCATTCATTCAAATTATCAAGATTCGATTGTATTGACAAATGATGAACTAAATCAAGTGTTTTTTTTAGGTAATTTTTCTTCTTAATTGTGAGTCACTAATTATGCTAGAAAAAACCATAGTTTTATGGAAATAATTATTTTCATTAAAAATAAATTAAAAAAAATTTCCAGTGTCTGTTTGACTGTTTTTCTAAATTTGACAATTCGTTTCAATGTCTTTATTTATTCGTTTTTTTTTTTTGTTTTAATTTTCCATAATCTGATACCAACAGGTGTTTTACTTGTGAGTAGTTTAAAACAACAACAACAATTTTTTTACAATAAAAATTTTTTTTGTTGTATGTTGCTTTTTCTTTTTTTGCTTTAAAAAAAAGGAAAAAAATGAAGCAATTCTCTCATCAATTACAAAATTTACAGCAAAATAAGTTACAACATTGAGAGTGACAAAAGAGAAAGAGAATGAATTTTATTTAGGGCAACATGAAGTTGTATATTCCAAATTCGCAATTCCAATTAACTGAGAGAAGAAGAGATAAAAAAAGAAAAGAAAAATTAAATGTTTGCATAAGTTTCTCATTTGTTTTTCCAGTTTCTTAAAAGCAACATTTGTTGCTAAATGTTTATATGCCGGTACCATTAGCAACATGTTTAAATGTTTCCTTTATTATTGCGTTATTTAAATTAACTTAAAATTATAATTTATGTTGCTTGAAATGCTGTTTTCAGCAGCTAAGCACACGCGATTTGTGTATGACAATTTTGCCTGTTACTGGGTTTCTGCTTTAATTTTTATTTTTCTAAGCTGGGGCGATTCTTATATACCCCAAATATTCATACTTTCAGTTTTGCGCATTCTTTCTGAAAAAAAAATTGTAAAAAAGAATTTTTAATGAATAAGCTATTACGTATTTTAGAAACTAATTCTAAAGTCGCTATTAGACGATCAGGCGTGACACTTCAGCACAGTATGATGACATGCCATCATGCTCGTGTCATACCGAAAAATTGACATGCCGCGCAAGTTTTTTTTCCTTCGAAAGAAATGCCCACCATGACTAATGTTAACCAACTTTTTTCAAGTGTTTAAAAAAAAAATTTTTTTTATCTCAATAATTTTCCTAAATGCCAGACTGATTATTTTTATTCGCCTTGTAGCTTAATAAAAATTTGTTAAAACTTTTGCTACTTTTATTGAAATGAATTAAAAAAATTAGTCCTTTTAAATATAAAATTTTTTATTAGTTGGTTTATTTGATCTTTTTCTTTGTAATTAAAACGGCTAGTTTATTAAGCTTAAGGTCATATTATATAAATTTATATCTTATACGATATTTCAGAAGTTGGAGTGAAATATCGATATAAAATATAAATTTATTTAATAATTTTAGTTAAAAGCCCACCTAAAAAAATTAATTTTTTTTAATCACTTTTTCTTAAAATTTAATTTTCATTTAAGTGTTTCTTTTTTTTACTATCCCTCGTCTATAGATTTCCTTTCCCTTTTCAAATGCCTTCTAACAGCCACCTGTTGGAATGTCAGTACACATTTTTTTTGCCTGCATTATTTCTTTTTTTATTGAAACTTTTTTAACGCTTTTTTTAGGCATCAACATTACTCAGTTGTCGAACTGCCAAAGCGTATTAGCGAGAAAAGAAGAAGTTGATCAATTGATTAATAAAAAGGAATTGAAAGCTGCTGTTGTTGTTGAAGCTTAAATACCCTTTAACAGATTAGTCAAAATAATGTTGCACCTAAACTAATAAGAGGTTTTAGCGTTAATTTTAGTAAGATTATGATATCTATAACTTTGTAAAATTTTTTAAAGTAGACTTGTAATACTTTCAAAAATAATATTAAGTTATTAGTTGGAAAAAGAGTAGTCAAGGTAGGATCAGTATAAAATAAAGAGCAAAACAACCGACCCCTATTTATTAGTTTGAGGTGTGTGTTTGGTGGCATGAGTTTCATTTAAATTTTTTGTTGCATTTCTGTTGCATTGTTTACCATCAAACAACCAGAACAAATCAATGTCTGCTGGCTTTGTCTGGTCATTTCTTGTTGTTGTGATTTCAAACATCACAAATTCAAATTGACAAGCCGTAACAACAACAGACGAATCTATAAAAACAAACAGACAGACACACAGTTCTTATTGTCTATTTAGATTAATTCCAGTAACAAACACACCCACCCACCCTCTTGTTTTAATTCAAATTCATGCTTTAAAAAGAAAATAAAATCTTTAAAAATATTTTGTTTTTAATTAAAAATGATTTGAAAATTTTTAAAACGCTCGAGAAAGCAATTAAATTAAATTAGATTAACAAAAGAATAAAATTTTATAACCCGCTTAAAATGTTGTATAATTTAAGGGATTTTTTGTGTCTTAATTTGTTACGACAGTTTAGCACACACAGTGGGTATTAAAACTAATAAGATTTAAAAAAAATATTTTTAAATTTAAATTAACAAAATTGAAAATTTAGCAGAAAATTTTTGAAAAAAAAATTCATTAAAAAAAATTAAATATTTAAATTTTGTTGTCGACTTTTCTTTTAATTTAATTAAAAACCTCAAATAAATAGTTAACCCTTAGTTTGAAACTTTTCATTAATAATGACACAACAACAACAACAAGTAGCTGCTGGTATGTTGATAATAAAGAAAACTATCAGTTTTCAATTTCATTTAGAAAATTAACACCATTCAGACTCTTTAACACAAGGAGAGAGAGAGATAAGCGAAAAGACAGACACTCGAGTATTAAATAGATGAATTTATAGACCGGCTGAACTCAATACTTGTTTTACTCTTCATCCTTTTTTAATTGAATTGAACTTAAATGATCTTTGGTTGTTGGTATGTCAAACAGGAATTTTAGCAAAACACAATTATCTGGTCATCATGCAGCACAGGCAGTGTTTTCATTTTAACTTTAACCCCCTTCATAAAACTCATTCTACATTGAAAAAAAGGTAGCACTAAAATTTAATTAAAAGACTTTATTGACCTAAAGCAACATTTTATAAATTATTGTGAATTAATGAAATTTTTAAAATAAATTAGTGAAATATTTTCTATTAAATCAATAAATATTTGATTCACTCTATGAAATCATAAATTATGAGAATTATGAATTTTTTTCACTAAAATAATGAATTTTTTCATTAATAATAATGAAATATTTGCATTAAATTAAGAAAATTATTTCATGAATTGATTTTATTTTTTTTAATTAACTAAATTATTTTCATTGAATTTATGAAATTACTTACTTCATATAATTAAAGAATATTTAATTAAATGTATTAAATTAATGAATATTTCATTGAATTAATAAAATGTTTGATAAATTATGAAAATTAATAAATAATTTTTATTGAATCAAATAAATTTAATTCATTAAATGAATGAACATTTTATATGAATTAATGAAATTAAATTTATTAAATAAAAGAACATTTAATTTCATTTAATAAAATTTATTTCATTATTAATAATGAAATATTTTCATTAAATTTATTAAATTATTTCATTAAATTAATGAATATTTTATTGAATCAATGCAATATATCATAAATTATTTAATTTTTTTTTCATTGATTCAATGAAATTTAATTCATTAAATGAATCAACGTTTTCACTGAATTAATGAAATTAAATTCATTAAATAAAAAAATGCTTCATTTCAATTAATGTAATATTTTCATTAAATTAATGAATATTTCATATAATTAATGAATAATAATTCATATAAAATTTAGAATGTTCACTGAATAAATGAAAATGAATTAATTAAATTTTTTTATAAATTAAATTTATAAATAATTTGTAGAATTAATGAAATATTAAATGACCACTGTCTAAACAAACAATATTCGCTCAGTGTAGTAGATACATTTAAATTTTACATACAACCTAATAAAAATGAAAGTTGAAAATTTATTTGAACATCCCCTGCTGGCTGCTGGTATTGTGGCCATAAAGATGTGTGTCAAACACGAGCCTCAATTAATAATTATAACAGTGACAGAAAAAACAAGTTGAGAAAATCTATTTTATTAATCAATTTTGATGGAAAAGAATTAGTGGAAAAAGGTTAAAAAAAATTTCATTGAATATATTAGTTTTCATGATAATTAATAGAAAACAACTACTGCAAATCCTTTTTTATTTAAAATAAAAGACTAGAATTCTAAGGAAAATATTTTGTTTACAGATCCTTTGAAAAATGTAATATTTTTCATACAATGACGCGTTGAATTAAATATTCATTCATTTACATAATTAAATTTTCTTGTTAATTTAATGGAAATATTTCCTTCATGTAATGAAATATGTAATTTCACTAATATAAAGAAAACATTATTAATTTATTCATAATATTATTCAATTATTGAAATTGATTTATTATTTAATTGAAAATATTTCATTATTATTAATGAAATTACTTCATTAATTTAAACGAAATATTTAATTAAATGAAAACATTTCATTGTAATTATTGAAATAATTTATTTTTATTATTATTTCAATAATTTCATTATTATTAATGAAATAATTTCATTAAACTAATGAAATTTTTTCATTAAACTAATGAAATTTTTTCATTAAACTAATGAAATTTTTTCATTAATTCACAATTATTTATTTAATGTTCATTTAAACAATGAAGCAATTTTTTTTTAATTTTTTTTTTACAAAATTGTTTTATTGAATTTATGCCACATTTTTCTTTCAATGCATGCGATCAACTACATGCATCCTTTAAATAGTTGCCCTTTAAACGTTTAACATTTTTCTGCACTTTTTCTTTAATCACTTTATTTTTAAAAATTTCAATTTTATGCAATTAATTGCACACCAAAAAAAAAATAGTTTTAAACCATTTAAACTGTAATAAAATGAATAGAAAAGTGAAAAGTTTGTTTTATCATAAAGACAATTTTATGACTTCTTTTTTTGTCATTTACTTTTATGCACTTTAGCCGGAAACCAAAATTGAATTGTAAAGAACAGCGGGCGGTGATTTTGTTATTGTTGTTAATAGTGGTGGTGTTTATTACTAAATAAAAAGGGAAAATAAAAAAAAAAAAATTATAATAAACGTTGTTTGATACTAAAATAATTGTAAGTAAATAAAGATAAATATGTTTTAACGTAACCCCTTACGTTTTTAGTATTTGTTAATATCTTTTCAGTATTTATGGGGCATATTATCAAATACGTCTTACGTCATTAAATATTTCTAAATATGTTTTTAGTATTTATGTTTTGGAGAATATAAGTGCATGGGTACAAATAAGCTTAAATACGTTGGCTTCTCACAAACATTACGTAATGGGACACATATCACTTTAAAGGGAAGACTGTCTAGTTTTGTAATCTACCGTACTAATACTCAGAAATTACTTTGGACTATTTTTTTTTTTTTTTGAAATTTCCATATATCCCATTCCATATATTATTTTATATATAATTTTATTGATATTTTTGTTTGACCTTTTTTTTTAATTTCGTTAATTTAAAAAAAAAATTATATTATTTTGCGCTACGTCCTTTTAAAACTAGTTGTTTTTAGTGTTTTCTAAGAAAAAGAAAAAAAACATATCCCCTTCTCAGAGGGACCTTTTCCACCCTCTCCCTAATTATTTTGTAACGACAAGATCGCATGTTTAAAACTGATGTGCTTGCTGTCAGTAATTAATTAATTCTTCTAAAAAGAAACTTAAGAAAACGCATAAAATATAAAAACAGAATTTCCATTACATTAAATCTTAAATTACCCGCAAAAGCTGTTGCTGGCTAGCTGAAGTTTTTCATCCCCAAATCAAATAAAATTCGTTATGCAGCGCCAAGTGTCGAAAGATAAAAAAATTGATTTCAAATTAACACAAAAATGTAATAAAATCGAATCGAAAGCACAAACTGCTGGACACCAAAAACTAATAATTTTGCTTTTTAGTTATGCCAGGAATATTAAAGAGAAAACCAGAAATGATAATAAAATAGGAATGCATTTGCTTACTGTGCTTGATGAGCACAGTGGGGCAATAGTAACAAAAAAATCGCTTAAAAAATATTTTAAATGCATTAAATATTTTAAAAAGAAAATCTTGTTTTAATAATAAAAATTTCAATAAAAAAATTTATGTTTCAATCATAAATGAAATTGATTAAAAATGATAGTTTTTTAAGAGTAAAAAAAAAACTATACTTATATATAATTTTTAATTGTAACTAAATTAAAAGCTAAATCATACAGATAAATTTTTTTAAATTGGCGTAATAAATTTTCTTGCTGTGTCTCCAAGATAAAAAAATAAAAAGCAACTGAAAGAAAAATTCGGCTTTAAATCTAATTAAACGATTTCATTAAAATTCGTCTTTGATGTAATGAAATGTTTCGTAAATTATGTGAACTAATTAAATATTTTCCTTAAATTGATTTAATTATTTTATTAAATTTCATGAAGTATTTTCATTGAATTAACTAAATTATTTTATGAACTAATTTCATTAAATTAATTTCATCAAGTTTATAAAATTATTTCTTTAAATTTCCTGAAAAATTTTCATTAATTTAATTAAAGTACTTCATGAAATAATTTTAAAGAAATATTAATGTTCATTAATTTCATGAAATATTTTCATCAAGTTTATGAAATTATTTCATTAAATTTCTTGAATTATTTTAATTGAATTAAAGAAATTATTTCATGAAATAGTTTTATTAAATTAGTGAAATTATTTAATTAAATTTCATTAAATTATTGAAATATTTTCATTGCATCAATGAAATTATTTTCTTAAATGAATAAATATTTCATTAAATTAATTTATGCATTAATTAATTTCATTATTGAGTTAAAATAGAATTTGTTCATTAAATTAATTAAATTTAATTAAATTAAATTTAAACAAAAATATTTGATTTCTTTAGTATGTGATATTGAAGCACTGTGGGCCGCTCGTCTGCCATCGCAACTAATAAATTATAATTTGAAAAACACGCAATTTTAGACACACACACACACACACTCATAAACTAAAAATCAAAAAAAATTTTTAATTCAATACAACCAAACGATTGCAGCAAACGTGCATGTCAAATTTTCAACTACGAAAGACAACAAAAAATAAAAAAAAGCAATGTGTGGCTGTGGCTGTTAGAAATGAGAAGTCTATAAAAACACAATTGCAAACAGTAGCAGGATTTATTGTGAAGTGTATAAAATTGCAATTTTTATAAAAATAGAAAACAGCAGCGATACCAAAAAAAAAAAAGGAAAGAAACAAGCAATAATATTAGAAAAAGGAAACAAAAACAAAACAAATAATAGTATTAACAATATCATACATACTAGACGACAACAATAATAACAACAACCATAACAAGTGTGTAACATACAAAAACTAGATGCAATAAATTGTATATCGGTTGCAGTTTTGTTATTGAAGAGTCTTAAAAATGAAACCAACAAACACTCGGGGAAAAAATATTCACAAACAAGACAGTTTCTCCTGTAAGCTGTCTTTTTTTGTATACCAAATGCTACTTCTAACGAAGTCTCATAGCAAATGGATCATTGTAGTGGAAACCACAGTGAGGCAGCTGCATGACCTGAATGGTCTACTGTGCAGATGAATACCCAACTTAATACTAGTTTCTTCAAGAATCTCTAATAGTTGTATAGACAGAAAACAACTTTAGTTGTGAGAACCAAATTTTGTTACCATTATAAAAACTCAATTGTAATGATCGAATTTTTTGGTTATACCAATCAAAATTTGATATCATAGTTCAAAATTTATTTCATTAAATAATATTTTAATTTATATTACCGAATATCTATTGTTATAACCAAAACCTTCGATTATCCCAACTAAATTTTTTATTGATTAAAAAATTTAGTTCTCTCAACTGAAGTTGTTTTCTTAATGTGTGTTTTCTGAAGCCAATATCAAACTGCTTAGGCAGCTTAGTTTGCATCGTATCTTTAGGGATTTTCATTGCTTGTTCTGTGCGCTATTCTCGGTATCTGCGCTGGATTTTTGGGCTTTGAAGTTCATTTGTAGCAATTGTTAGATACTCATATTTTTTCGAGTGTTTGTTTGAGCTCCTAAGACATTTTCTAAGTTAAGCTGATAATTTTTTATCTTATAGTCAAACACGCACACACACCAACAAAAAACTCAATCGTTCACTTACAAACACTTGAGTATTTAGTTGCTTGTTCAAACAGCAACAGCAATCAGGATAACAACTGTTGGTGTGTCTAAGTGTGTGCGTGCGCCTTCGTGTTTCTCTTGATTTGAACAAAAAAAAATTATTTTTTCTTTTTTGCCTGTGAATGTGTGACTGTGAATAAAAACTATTTTTATTGACATTTTCATTCAGTTGATGCGTTTTTCTTTTCACTGTTTCTTTTCCCTATTTTTTTTGTGTGTGTGTGTTTTTTGTTTAGCTTACACATCTGCAATTGCAGTTGTTATTTGTGCAGCAAAATTTTTAATGCAGATAATGTTGGTGATGATGCTGATTGTCGATTTTTTTTTAAAGCTGCTGTTGCTCCTGCTGTAGTAGTGGCAACAGTAGCTGGTTTTCTTCGGTGCCACATCAGATGATGTGCAAAAATTTTTAAAATACAAACGTACACATAAACACACACGCGCGTTCATACACTCATACACACACACACACACTCAAACATACACTTATAAACACACACACACACACTCAAACATACACTTATACACACACACACACACTCAAACATACACTTATACACACACACACACATGTACATGCATTTGCAGACACACTCTCGTACACACACACACATACTCATAGAAACAAACACTCACATGCACCGACTGCATAATTGTACAACACCAACAAGAAAAACTTAAATTAAATAAGAAAACTGGCTGCAGTACGTATTCAATTTTTGTGTTGTCTCACTTCTTGTTAAAAATTCGTATTCCTGTTCAATATTATTTTCCTTTTTTTTAGCTAGTGTTGTTCGCATTTGTGTGCATGTGTTTGCCTTTATTTATTGTTGTGTTTGTGTCACTTAATAAATTGATATTGTTACGCTTCATTCATACACACACACACACACACACACACATGAAATGCATGCGTGAGTGCATGCATGCATTGTGTATGTTGCCATGATAAAGAAATTATTGAAAAAAAAAAAATAAAACTAAAAACAATTTTTATTTTACAAGTCAAAAAAAAAATTTATATAAATTTTTTTCTCCTGCTGGCAGTGACAAAACATACAGAGTGGGAGTGTAGTGCAGTTTCTTCGGCCGATTAAAAATATCAATTTGATAGTGAAAATTTTATCTGTTTGCTGTTGACTATTGATAGACGTACAGAGAAATGCTTGCATGCACACACGCCTGTCCCTGCTGCATCATTTACAACAAACCGGGTGGCAGTTAGACACACGCAAGTTTCCTGCTTTAATGTTTTTGTATGTGAATCTGTTGTCATTACAATTCTATTTGAAAGTAATAAAAATGTTACACAAAAACATTGTTATTTATTGCTTGTTTTCTATACAAAAATTATTTCATTTCATTTCATTTCATTTTATTTAATTGTTTGTTTTACTTCAATTGCTTGTTTTGGAATAGTGGCAATTGAAGAGAAAAAATTTACAAGAAGCAGAAAAATTAAAAATAAAAATTACATCTCAGATTGTTAGTTGTTACTATAGCTGCAGTATTTTTTTTTATATTTTCTACTTAAAGATGCATGACATAACGTTACATGAATTCCTAAAAAAATTTTAATTATTATTAAATTTTTTTTTCGTTTAAGCTTTACTTAGAAAAATTCATTTCCCTAAAATACAATGAATAAATTCATTGTTTTCTTACTTTTAAAAATAATCAGACTGAAAAATAGAAAAAAATATTTTTCTACTCTAGTTTTTTTCTTAGTAATTTTTTATATAAGATAAAAATTTACTTTTGCTATAGACTTTACTTTAATAGAGAATAACCCTGCCTGCCACACATTAAAGTATCAATTACTTTTATTCCTGGCTTTTATTATTTTTTTTTTCTTTTTGTTTTAAAGAAATTTGAAACTATTTATTCCAACTATTTATTCAAGCTGCTACATATTTCGACACTTTCACTAGAATTTTTCCAACAATACGAATCAAAATCTGACTTAATTTAATTGTACTTTTATACAAAAAAAAAAAAAAAAAAAAATATCCTTGTGTGTGCTGTATAAGGATTCTTTTATTACAAAAGAAAGAAAAAATAATTACACAAGAAATGTACTAACATTTAAGGGGTTTCATTGAAACTTTTTAATTTTCCAACTGTTATTTTGGCTAAAATTTTACTAAACATTGTTATGATGATAATGGCCTGCTGTTTGCCTGCCTGTCTGCCAACCAACAAATAAAGGAAATAAGTGAGTGACAGACAAGTTGATTTTCCATATGCTCAAGCAAGCAATACACAACAAAAGGATAAACGTAAGGCAGCACAATTTTTGTATTTTAAAATTCCTAAAAATTTGTAATGAACAAAAAATTTTTCTGGTTGAACTAAAATTTTAATTGAAGCGAAGGCAGTTTTTCCATAAAAGAAACATGTTCGTTTTGAATAAGAAACTAAAGCCTTTTTTACACCTAAATACTTCATGAAAGTAAGTTAGGGCATTTTCTATATTTAGTTAATAATAAAAAGATACACTGAAAGAAAAATGTTTTATAAATTTAATCAAACTATTTTTGTTATTATAATTTTCAATGCTAGATTTCATAAATTATGAGAATGAATGAAATTATTTTATTTAATAAATGAAATTATTTTCTAAAATAATGAAAATTAGTTCGTTAAATTAAAGAATTATTTTTCATTAAATTAATGAAATATTTAATTTATTTAATGAAATAATTAAATTAAATTTAAGAAATTATTTTGTTAAATGAATTAAATTATTTCATTTATTTTTTTTTTATAGCAAAGTAATGAAATATTTTGTTAAATTAATGAAATATTTCATTTAATTAATGAAATAATTCATTTAATAATTGAAATAATTAATTTAATTTAAACAATTAGTTTTTTAAATGAATTTTTTTCATCAAAGTAATGAAATATTTCATTAAATAAATATTATTTCCTGAATAAAATTTTTGCATAAAATTAGTAAACTACAATTCATTCAATGCAAGAAATATTTCATTTAATTAATGAAATAATTTAATAAAATTAACGAAATTATTTTATTAAATGAACTAAATTATTTCATTAAATTAATGAATTTTTTTTTCATCAAAGTAATGAAATATTTTGTTTAATTAATGAAATATTTAATTTAATTAATGGTATATTTTAATTGGATTAACGTAGTTATTTTATTAGAATTAAATTATTTCATTGCATTAATGGTTTTAATTTCATTAAATGAATGAAATATTTCATTAAAAAAATTTCCGAAATATTTAATTTAATTAATGAATTTATTTTATTAAATTAATTAAATTATTTTATTAAATTTAAGAATTTTATTTTATTAAAATAACGAAATTATTAATTAAATTATTTCGTTACATTAATAAATTAATGAAATATTTCATTAGCTTAGAGAAGGAGTTATTGGTTTGAAAAATATCAAATTTTTCGTTGAATTTATCACAAAATTCAAAGAATGTCTGTCTATTAACAAAATTTTCTAAGTGTAGGATTATTAATAGTCGGCCTGACGGTTATCAATTAGACTCTTAAGGTTGTATTGGCTAACCTTAGGATCGGATGTATTATTCGATTGAACAAACAATCACTGTTAGTTCGATTGCACAAACAGTGAATCCCCCTAATATTGCTATCACTCATAATTTATTTACTCCAAATTACTGAGTAGATTATTAATTTTGTTTTTTTTTTGTGTCACCTTATGTTGACATAAAAGAAAACACGTGTGGCTTGTAATTTAATCATTATAGGATTTTCTTCTTTGTATGTAAGCTTTCAATTCATGTCATTTTCTTTTCCAATTACAAAACAAAAAATATTCAAAATAGTTTTTTAAGGGTAGTGGAGAGAGAGGGTAGTAAAGTGATGATGATGACAAGCATAAAATTGAAATAAGGTTCTTGAAGTCTCTACTTCAACTTAATTAGTTTTATTTGTTTTTGTTTCTAAAAGTATTCACAAAAGCATTTTCGCTACGTTTTAAATTTCAAAAAAAAAAAAAATTAATAAAAAAGTGAAAGCAGCAGCAACATGATTTATTTTTTTATTTGGCTCCATAAATTTTCTTCAGAACTGAGAAGTCAAGTAAATGGGGGGTGTGATATCAGACGACAATGATAGTCTATCATCAGTTCAGAATTTATTTGCTAATATCCGTTGGAAACAAATCCAATTTATTGCTCCTAACCGCATATTTAGTCAAAAAAAAATCTAGTTTTTCTTTAATTAATATTTTATTGGGCTTTAAAAATAAAATTCATTCATTTTTACAAAAAAAAAAAATAAAAAAAAATTATATTGAAGACCAGCCAGCAATTACTTTAAAAATCTTTTTAAAATCATCAATCACCTTTTTTGTTGGTTTGGTTTGGTTGCTTTGTTAAAAGACTTCTCTCGAAAAATGTTCAACTGGAAGGAAATCTGCTCCTCACTTATGAATTAAATTTCATCTAAATAATTTTTCTTCACAAGTCGTTGGCTTTTTTTTTTCTAAACAAAATTTAGTTTTATAATTCATGCATTGAATTAAATAACAAATGAATTCTTTTTTAATTAAAATAATTAATTTTACTTAAAAAACGTGCCATGTCTTTCCATATTTAGTTGTCAATTTACGAGTATTATGGGTTTGTCCGTTTTTTGCATTCATTCCTCAATCATCTGGCTGCCTGTCATATTTAAAAAATTAAAAAAATAAAAAAAATGTTCACACTCACATGCAGCTCATAACTACACTGAGAGAATTTTGTTAAAAGATTTTTTTAGTTTTTTGAATTTTTTTCGTTAATCAAAAGAAAAATTTATTATTTTTCAAACAATAACACGTTTCATGAAATTCAATGAAATATTTCTTTAGTTTCAAGAAATATTCAAAAAAAATTCGTCAATTTTATGATGTTGTCATTTATTTAATGAACTCAATTTCATCAATTTAATGAAAAAAATTTAATAATTCAATGAATTACTCTTTTGATTAATTAATTTCATTATTTTAAAGAAATGTGTGTTCATTTAATGAAGTAAATTTCATTAATTTATTGAAAATATTATCATTAATTCACAAAAATTATCAAATATTTCATTATTGCAGCGAAATTTTCATTATTTTAATATAATAAAATAATCTAATTAATTTAATAAAAATATTACATATATTAAATGAAAAAATGTAATTAATAAAATGAAAAAAGTTTATTAATTAAATGAAATATATTCATTACTTCAATGAAAATATTTCACATATTAAATGAAAAAATTTCATTAATTTAATGAAAAAAGTTCATTAATTTAATGAAATTTTTTATTAATTCAATGAAAAATTGCATTAATTCAATAAAAAAATTTTATTAATTCAATGGAAAATATTCATTAATTCAATGAAAATTTTTTATTAATTCAATGAAAAAGAGTTAATTGATGCAATGACAAAAATTTATTAATTCAATGAAAAATATTCATTAATTCAATATAAAAATTCATTAATTCAATGAAAAATTTCATAAATTCAATGAAAAAAATTTCATTAATTTAAAGAAATATTCCCGTATCTAGGAATTAAAATTTATTAATTATTTTATTTAAATAATGTCATTAAGTTAATGAAAGTATTTTTATTAGTTCACAATATGTATGAAATATTTCATTGAATCAATGAAAAATTTTTAATGAGCTCGTTTCATTGCATTTATGATAAACTTTTCTGTCAATGAAGTCCAGTAATTCAATTAATTAATTTAATGATTTCATCAATTCAATGAAAAATTCATTCATTTAATGAATTAAATTTTAATAAATTAATGAAAATCTTTCATTAATTTACATAATTTTTAAAATATTTTTTGAAATTAATGAAACAATTTTTCTAATGAAATTTTTCCATTAAATTTATGAATAATTTTTCTTTCAGTGTATAAAGAAATCCTTTTGATGATTGTTGCTTCCATGTGTAAACACACTTTCTGTTTCAATTGTAAATTGAATTTTTCCCACTTCTCTTTATTTTCTCTCTCTTTTTTTTTGTTGCTGAATTTTTCATTTCACATGAGTGTGTAATTGTTCTCTACATGACTGAAAAATGAATGCATGAAAAGATGGATGGATGGATGGTTGAATGTTTGGATTATTGAATTGATGATTGGAATTGTGCAGTCCGATGATTAATGGCTTTTTATTGTTGAAAAGCCAAGTTTTACTGTCTTTTCTTTTGCTTTGCTGTGATGCTGTGCTTTACATTTTCTTCTTTTGGTCTTAATGAATTTGTTTTGTAAAAGAGAACGCTTGTTGTTGTTGCTGTGGAAATACTTTTCAAGGTTTTAAAAGTTAAGCTACTGATGAATTGATTTTTAAGCATTTTGCCTTGTGCCCTTTATAGCAAACATTTTGACTTAACTTTTAATTTTTAACATACGCAGCCAGAAAGTATTAAATAGCAAATTTGTTATTAATGATTTCCCTTTTTATTGAATTAAATTTACTTATTTTGAAGTAAAGAAGGTTAAAAAGGGGGAGGTTTAATACTATTTGTTTGATAATCCATGTATGTAGCAGCAGAGCAACCTTTAAAAAAATTGTTTTCTAAATACTTTCCTTTGCTTTAAGAATTTTACTTTAATTTTTTCCACTGTGTCCTAGATATTCTCTTACTAAAACCATTCAGCTAGTTACAGTTCATACCCGCATTTGCAATATTAATGCGGCTATTGGGAACACGAAAAATCTAAATAAACAAACCACAAGTCACCGAAGAAACGGTCACAATAAAACAGAATTCGAAATTGTAAATTTTTTAGAACAAAAAAATCAATCACATAAAACACACAAAAAAACTTTTTGTGAAATAGAATTTGAAACAAAAAAAAAACTGTAACGTAAATAATAAACCACAAAACACTAAAGGGAGGGATCGTTTTCTGTTTTATTTTAAAAAATAACCTGAGTTTATGTTTCAACTCTTTGGTGATCTGTAAGTCAAATGTGTGAGTTAGATTCTTGCCTCGACTCTGATCGTTTAGCTGTACAGAAGGCAAACGAAGCTTTCATTAAATTAATGATAAAATTCATAGAATCAGTTGTGTACTTTGTTTTTCTTTCTCGAGCACTTTTGCTACACGACTCTATTTTTACTTTGACTTTCTTTCTCACTTACCACTTACCACTTACCAAGTTTGTAAGTCATTTTGTAAGTTAAAGAAAAAGTTTGCTTAAACAAAAAGTCAGCATGAATTGAACTTGAATTTAAATTGTCCATTCGACTATCAATTTCAATGAATTTTTTATTTTATTTTGAGTTGACTCAATTAAATAACTTTTACTAATTGATTTTACAAAAGAAAGTAGAGAAGCAAAATATTTCTAGAAAGTGTTTTTAATTTTAGTTTCACTCGAAAAAAAGAGGAAAAAAGGGATTCTGGATAAGGGAATTAAAAAGTAAAATAATGAAAAAGGTTGCAATGCAAATCAAAAGAATTTTTAAACATTTTCGAATAACAAAAACAAAACCCTGAATAGAAATGAATAGAATAGAAAGCAGCCATGCACCAATACACTCAAACTTAAATAAAACCACAGGATACAAGGTACAAAAAGAACCCAACAATAATATACAAAACATCAAACAGTAGGGACTGAGTCTCCAAAAGCAGGACATAACACACTCACTCACTCACTTATACTTTCGTTGTTTTGTTACGTTGTTATTGATATTGCTTTGCTTTACTTTCCCCATATGCCAAACTCTCTTGTTCTTTATTATTACTTTTACTCTTTTTCGTCCACCTTCCTAAGGACATACAATATCCCACCAACACGCGCTGTTAACACTGTTTGTGTGATGGTGGTGATACACAGTATTTGCTGTGATGATTATTTTGGTTTGGGTTACACTTTTGTTTTTTGTTTTTTTTTTGTCACTAAAACTAACAAACAAATGAAAAGGACAAGTCACACAAACATAGCTGACTAACAGAGTGACTGCCTGAATGACTGGTTGACCTGTTTAATGCAGCTACAAACTTCTATTTCTCTGTGTTTGTTTTTGTGGGCTAAAACAATTTCTAATTTACACTAAATATAGCACACACACAGTCACGCGTTCAGAAACATTAAAGCTACGCTACGCTGGATATTTTACTGTTTTTAATAAACTCGATACTGTTTTTGTTTTCTATAGATCTATAGTTTTAGGCATTTGTTGCGTACATGGAAACAGGGGCTGAGGCCAGAGAGCAGATGGCAGATAGCACAGGCTAAGAGGTATCCTGTTTTATTTAATTGCTGCAGTTAAATAGCAAAACAAAATAGTTGCGCAACAAACGTGAAAATTAAAATTTAGTTTTTCAAAAGAAACAGAAATTCTAATAAAATAGTTAATACCAGTACAGAGTAAGTGAATTTGTTCTAATATTGTTTGTAATTTGTATGCTTTCTATCAAAGGCTTCTAACGGAATTTAAGTCCTATTTCAAAAAAAAAAAAAAAAAAGAAAACAACAAAATTCCTTTCACAGTGTCACAAATTTTTTAGTTAATTAACAAACACAATCATCATAACGTTCAAAAGTACTAAATCTGCTTACAAGGACATGATATAGTGAAAATCAAGTTTGTTTTAAAAAACATAATTTTTAATTGTTTCTTTAGGAAAAAATTTTTTATACAAAAAAATGCTTAAAAAACAACAATTTTTACCCAATTTTTTTTTTTAGTTTTTTTTTTTTATTTAAATTTTTTTTTAATTATTTTCAAAAAGATTATGAACTGTTTTGCAAACATTTTTTTCTAAAATTTTTTTTCTTAAACTTTTCGCAAAATTTTTTTAAAAAAAATTTTTTTTCATAAACTTATTGCAAAATTTAAAAAAAAAATTTTTTTTTGAAATTAAAATTTTTTTTAAAATCTAAAATGTTTTCTAAAAATTCAAAAATTTTTTTCTAATGTAAAATTGTACTTTTAATATAAAAAATATTAATAAACAAAAAAAAAAAAAAATTATAAAAAAAGTTTTTAATTTTTTTTCCATACATGTATATTTTTAAAAAAAAATTTTTTTATCCAAAATTTAAAATAAATTTTTTTTAATGATTTTCAAACATAATTTTCTATTTTAAAAATTTTTATTATAAAAAAGTGCTAATAAGGAAAAAAAAATAAAAAAACAAATTTTTTAATTTTTTAATAAAAAAAATGCTATTTTTTCAACGATTTTTATAAATTTTTTTTTCAAAAACAATTTTTTTTACAAAATTTTTTTTTAATTTTTTCTCCAAAATTTTTTTAATTTAAAACAAAATTTTTTTTTATTCTTTCATAAACTTTTTTCTAAAATTTTTTAAAACATAATTTTCTATTGTAAAAAATTTTAGCAAAAAATTAAAAAATTAATTTTAAAAATTTTTTCCAAAATTTTTTTTTTAAACTTTTTTTCTATTGTAAAAAATTTTATAATAAAGAAATATTAATAAACAAAAAAAATATAAAAATATTTATTTCTTTTCCTAAAATTATTTTCCAAAAATTTTTAATAAAATTTTTTTGCAACAATTTTTCCAAATTTTTTTTCATTTTTTTCAAATTTTCAAATAATTTTTTTTGAAATATTTTTTAAAAAAAATGTTTACCAAATATTTTTGTACTAAAATATTTTTTTTAATATATTTTTTATAAATTGCCACAAAGATAAAAAAATAAAAAAATTTCAATGCAAAATACTTTTTTTAAATTTTTAAGTTTTTGAAAATAATTTAAACAATTTTCGTCTCTGTGCTGTATTGATGGTAGCTTGCCTCGGCAGGAAATGTGTCTATGTTTTCCTTTTTATTTTGACCATGAAAACGACAGTAAACTTTTAAATGCTGGTGTCGAATTTTCATTGTATCAAATGAAGGATGCATGAAATCATATCGAATGAAATCGTTCATAATTACATGTGCAGTTTACAGAACACGAACAATTTAATCATGTAAAAATTTTATATGGAAAACACTCAATTTTTTAAATATTTTCGAGTGTTCTTCGTAGAAATTTTAATAGAAGATGTTCGATGTCGAGAGTTTTGATTTTTTTTCTTTCTTCATAAAGCACTCAAAATAATAGTTTGAGTGAGACCAAAAGTTGAATGCACTTTTCGACAGACGGAAGAATTTAATAAATGTTGTTCCACACAATATGTTAAAATGGCTTGATAAAAATATAAAAAAGAAACAAAACAAAAAATTTCAAATAAAATAAAGAATCCTTTGCTGTTTTGCACTTGTCTACCAAATTAAAGTAACATAAGGACAATGACAACGACAATGACAATAATAGTTAAAAGAACAGCAAAAGCAACAACAATAACTACAAAACATTTCATGGTGATGATGAGGGTCATTATTTTATAACAAAAGCAACAACATAAAAAACTTATTTTACTTTATGTGCATGTCAACACTTGGCTTAACAAAACACACACACATAGCACAAGCACAGTATCATAATACCAACAACAACAATAATTATTATAAAAGCAGCAAACACACAAAAATGACAGGACTCTAAACTGACACACTCTACTCTACAAAAACAAAACATATTCTCTCACTTTACTTACTTACTTACTTGGCTACTTTTGAAATCCTTAATAAAACGACGCACATAAAAAGGAAAACAAGCCGTACAAAAATACAAATAAAAAAAGAACAAAGTATAACAACATCCTTTAAGGATAAATAAATGTAATAATAATACGAACGAAAAAAGTAACAGCAACAGCAAAATGACAACAATAAAATTTTAATAAAAAAAGTAAGAAAACTAGTGCCATCACAGGCAGGAAAGCAGAAGGCTGGATATGGGGTGTGACAAAACTGGGTGTTTTTTTTTAATAAAAAATTTGTTAAAAAAAGGAAAAAGCAGGACTTGCTTAGAATTTTAATTTATGAAAGGATTTTATATTGAAGATGTCTTAAAGGCCAAAAAATTTAACACATTTTTTTCAAATATTCTTTTTAATTATTTTTCAAGAAATTTTTTTCTCAAATTAATAAATTTTTTTTTTTAAGTTTTAAAGAAAAAAAAATTATTTTTTATTAAAAAAAATATTTAAAGAAATTTTTTTTTTGAAAATAATTTCAATTCGAAGCTAAAACACGCGTAAGTATATTCGGCCAAAAAATTTAAAACATTTTTAAAAATTTTTTTTTAATTATTTTTCAAATTGTTTTTAAATTAATTTATGTAATTGAAAAAAAAATCAAGTTTCTTAAAAAAAAATTTCTCAAGTTTTTAAAAAAAAATTTCATTTAAATTTTGTACCAAAATTAAAAAAAAATTTTTTCCAATTTTTTTTTTCCACATTTTTTTTATTTTGTTTATGATTTTAACTCGATTGTGGGCAAACTCTTTATGTGTATGTGTGGTTTTTTTTCTTTCTTGCATTTATAAGGGTTGACCAAAAAATGCCAAAGTAAATAATCAAAAGCACTCACTCACTGCACTGCACTGGCTAAGGACGATGCTGGGACAGGCGTGAGTATATGATACTGACACTTTGAGTTACAATATTAATAAATTGAATAACAGTGTTCATACATTAAAAGTATGTATGAATTTAACAAAAAAAAGGGAATAAACGAGCAGCAAAATTTTTATTTTCAAATAGGGTGAAAAATAAGAGCCGGGCGTAGTGAATTTTTGTGTTAGTAAAACACATAAAAAGTTTATGCTTTAATAAAAAAAAGTAAAAAAAAATTGATAAACTTTTCTCCAACATTCATGTGTCTGGGATGCTTCCAAGCAAAACTGCTGCTGCTGTGTTTTCTTTAGCAATAAAATTATTTTTATTTATTTTTTTTTAACAAAAACACACGCAGAGCAACTAATACACTCAACTACTTCAAAATTTGAATTATCTTTTTATTTTTGTTTTTATTTCATTTATTTATTTTTTGTCTATTAATTTCGATTCCCTGGAATATTTTGAGCTTTAAAAAATTTTTAATATAAAAAATGCCTTGGAAAATTTTCTTAAATATCAAAACTCTTAAATTAATTTGTTTCCTTTTAAGGACTAAGTTGAGCTTTCAAAAAAATTTTTTTTTAATTTTCAAATTAGTTTCCTTTTGAGGGCTTGCTTGAGCTTTAAAAAATTAGAAAAATTAGTGTTAGAAAATTTTATGACATAAAACATTTTTTAAATTAATTTGTTGCAAACAAATCACTTTTCCTTTCAAGGGCTAACTTGAGTTTTAAAAAAATTGTTAACTAAAAATTGTTTTGGAAAATTGTCTGAAATTTAAAAAGCTCTTAAATTAATTTGTTGCAAAGAAATCCTTTTTTCTTTCAAATATTTGCTTGCAGGTTTAAAAATTATAGTTTTAAAACCAGCTTCTGGTTTCTGGCTCTTAATAAATTTGTTTGTTTGTGTGCCTTCATTCTTATGCTACAGTAGCTTTCCTTTTCCTTTTCTTCTCTAACACAGACAGAGCAGACCAGTTTAAATAGTTGCTTGTTCATTGTTGTTTTGGAATTACTAGAAATTGTGTTGTGCCATGAATAAAATTGAAATCCTTGGTTCGTGCGGTTTATGGTTTCCCATAGGCTTAATATGAAAAAAAAAACCGACTGTCAGTGTATTAGTTTATTCATTAAATGGTTGTGTAAAATGGATTTTGAAACAAATACACATACAAAAAAAATATAAAGAAATCAATCAATTGAAATCAAAAATACCCAGATAATAAACATTGGTTATGTGTGTAAGAGCAGGAAATGGTTAGATGGTCTAGTGAAAAAAACTTAGGATTAAATAAAATTGAAAAATAATTTAACAACAACAATAACTTGAACTCTAAGAATATTTTTCTTTAATTAAAGTTTTTTCGTTTTTATTTGATATCGAACGTGATTATTTAAGCCGTTAAATTTATGAAATTATGAAAAGTGAATGAAGATAAATATACCGAGATAAATATGTTTTAACGTAACCTCTTACGTTTTTAGTATTTGTAATCTGCCACCTAATTGTTTTGCAAATTGGAATTCCCTCATACCCCAGCACTGTTGCTGTGAAGAATTTTTACAGTTTCCAAAGGATCCACGCAATGAAAAATACAACGTTTTAAAAAGAAGGTCCTCTCGATAAGTATGTATTTAAAATTTTTTTTTTTAAATTCCGTCAATATTGTTGCTTTTCGAGATTTTTACAATTTCCGGAGAAACCAGAAAGACACACACTGTTTTAAAGAGAAGATCCTCTAAATTTGTGCCCTGCCTTCTAATTACTCAGAAATTGTTCTCAGGCACTCTAGCAGCATCAATAAAGTAATATGAGCCGTTATTTGTAAAAGTGGTATAAGTCCACTGAAAAAAAATTATTAGCGGTAATTTTAGTAAACTGGTATCTATATCTTACTAAAATTGCCGCTGAATTATTTTTTTAAGTGGACTTACACCACATTTACAAATAACGGCTCAAATGTTGTTGTAATGAAAGTTTCAATCTAAGAAAATCTGGGAACTTCTGCTCTGAAGTAAAACGTTGTGTAATAGAAGCGGTTAATAATTAACTCTGCAAATTACTAGAGTCGACAACAAAAGCCAAAAGTAACGCAGGACTTCAGGAAAATAAATTTTTCAGCAGTTGATTAAAATTGTTTAACTTTAGAAATTTTCAAATTATTTCATATACTGCCAGGCTTCTTATATTGATGCGAAAAAAACTAGTCACTCATTTTCGGCTGTTGAGTGAGCTGCTTTCTCTCTCACGGCTTTACGTTTTTTAACGTAATGTGCCATATTGTCACAACAATAGCTTCATGAATTAATCGCCAGTTTCACAGAAAACCCGCTGTTAGCTTTAAATGTAGTTTAAGAAATAAATTTATTTTTTTTACCTTAAAACTGTTTTTAGCTTAAACCACAATAGCCAGAGAGATCATTTTAAATCTTAATACAAGGCAACTCTGTACCCACTTTCCCTTTCCACTAAGCAGCCTACTTGAGAGCAAATAAATTCAACCACAAAGACAGAAAAAAAAAACGCAAAAATAAAAAAATGGAAACTGTCTAAACGGGAAATTAGAATTAATTTCATTTAAAATAAAACTTTGTCCTTTTATATAAAAAGTTCCAGCTCCAGCTAAAGCCGTCTTTGAAAGAGTCTGTTTCTGCCTCGCTCTCACTTTGTGAGTGTGTGTGTGTGTTTTCTATAAAAAAAAAGATTTTCTGTGTTACCACAACTCCAACCACAGAAACCCTCATAATCTATTGTAGTTCTTGCGACTTGCTGCTTTAAAAGGTGTTTTTTTAAACGTTTATATTTTGAAGAAGCCCTAGCTGCTTAGTTTTTGTCAATTTTAGGGATCTCTTGTATGAAAATAATCAAAAAATCTACTAAAGCTCTCTGTTTGCCATCGACTTTAATTTAGATTTTGTCAATTCAAATCAACAATATTTTTCTTTATTTTATTTTATACCAAAATTTGTAAACATTTGGAAAACATTTACTGTAGTTTGTGCTGCTGATGCTCATATTACATGTAAAGGACTAATTAACATCTGCACATTCTTCTTTGTATGAAATCTCTCACATAATTAACACTTATGATAAAGTTAATAATAGTCTGAACGTCTAAAAGTATGTGTGTGTGCCTAACAAAAGCATTAAAAAATATGCCAGACATCATAAATTTTTCTGTTTTTATGCACAACTTTTAGCAGCTTGCCAGAGTAGCAGCTCAGTCATCAGCAAACAATTTTCTTTATGAATGAAAATAAATTTTTATTTAAAACAAAACGAAACAACACTAACAACAAACAAAGCAAATATAAAAAAAAGGAAAAATTCTTTGTAATAAAAATTAAAATTGTTCGTTTTAAGGTAAAAAAAAAATTTGGCTAAAAGAATAACTTTTCGCAATTTAAACAGTAAATGCAGTTAATAAAGTTAGAGAGTTTTGCTGCTAAAATAAATGAAAGCAAAAACTCAAGTAAGGGGATTTTAATTCACAAGAGACAGCCAGACTAACTTATTAGTTTATTAGGAGACCAGAAAATGGTACATGGGTGCCATGAAAATGTACGTTTAATATTTAAGGTAACCATGTGAATCTTCTATTTTAGGTCTATGGAATGTTAAACAAACTTAAATAAAACACTTCGGGGAATATTTTTATGGAACATTTTAACCCTCTAACTCTTCATATAAGGGAACTTTTTTGACTTTTATTTAAAAAACGGAAAAAAAAAAATTATAGGGTTTGAATGAGTGTATCTTATTGTTATCTAACCATAAGAATCTCCCACTTTAGCTTTAAGAAATGTTCAGCAAACTTATGTAAAACATTAAGATCAACATTTTTGTGGAACATCTTAACCCTCTAACTCTTCATATAAGGAGACTTTTTTAAAAAAGCGCAAAAAAAACTTTAGTTGAAAAATTTTAGGGTTAGCCTCAAAAAAGTATAGGTAACCATATGAATCCTTTATTTTACGTTTAACAAATGTTCAGCAAACTTATATAAAACTCTACGAAGAACATTTTTGTAGAACATTTTAACCTTCTAACTCTTCACATAAGTTGACGTTTTTGAATTTTATATAAAAAAGGGCAAAAAATTTAGACCTTAAACGTGTGTAGGTAACCATATGAATCCTTTATTTTATGTTTACTAAATGTTCAGCAAACTTATGTAAAATTCTACGATTAACATTTTTTAGAACATTTTAACCTTCTAACTCTTCAATTAAGGGGACTTTTTGGACTTTTATTTAAAAAAGGGGCGAAAAAGACCCTAATTTGTGGAGTTAGAGGGTTAAAATGTTTTAAAAAAATATTCCTAGTGAAATTTTATTATACTAAAAATTTAATTTTAATACCAAAAATAACACAAAATATAAAATGGTATTGAACTTATTGAGAGTTACAGCAAAAATGTTCTATGAAAGTTGATTTTCATCTGAAGATGTTGTTAAAAAAACTAATAAAATGTAGAGAGAAAATAATTAAAATTAATTTGTTTTGCTTACATCTCAAATAAGCAAAGAACCTGGGCATTCAAAACAACTGAATTAAGTTTCACTCTAAAATAACATACACATACTCGTACAGTGTGTGTGTGTGTCTAGGTTTAAACGAGGTTTTGTGTGTTTTTAAGTAAATTTTTCTTAAAAGAGTCGCGTGACTGCCGGCTCAACTTGCCTTTGTAAAAGGAATCGTGGCCACGGACACTGTCGTCTATGGCTCTAGAGAACACAGCCAAACGCACACACACACCATGTTCATATAAAAAAGCATTAAATAAAAGGACGGTAGTAGCATGTGGTCAAAATGAAACCATTGACAATGATGAGCACTGCTATGATGGACTATGACGACGGTTGTTGGTTGGTTAACTCGCCAGGATAATATAACAACATGTGTTTTACTCCACTTTATTTTATGTTTGCGAAAATTTCTATGTGTTTGCTTGAATCTAAGGTTTCCTTAAAAGTACACAAAATGCGCAGAATATTACCTTAAAACTATAACAACAACAACAAAGTACACGAATTTACACATATTTTGAAAAGGCACAAGTGCAGCCAGAAACCAGCCATACGGCGTGCGGTTTTCATATTTTTTTTTGGGAAAAGTAAACCCTGTAAAGTAAGACTCCTGTTGTTTGTTAATTTTGAGTGTGTTTGTGTGTATTCAAATCTGTATGTTCACAGTTTACAGATATAGAAGTGTTGCTGCAGAGCATAATGACATTTTGTAATTATGTTTGGTTAACAACACGAATTTACTTCAGTTTCTAGGTTTTTCCATTTTTTTTTTTTCTATTTATAAAGAAGAAAGGTGATTCAGTTTGTAGCTTGGTGGCCAAAATTAATCTTTCCCAAAAAAAAGAGGATTAAAGTGTTAAAACTTTAATAATGATAACACTTAAATACTTGGATTCTATACATTTTTAACAGACAGAAAATGTTAAAGAAAACCTCAGGTGGCATTTAAATACAAAGTAGATAAATAAAGAGCGTTTTAGAATTTATATTTGGTTTTCTTATTTCTTCATAAAAATTTAAAGGAAACAATTTAGAAGAATTCACTCACTGCTTGCCGGGGAAAATGTTTGTCGGTACAATTTTTTTTATACTTAGTTTTAAGCTCTCTCCCTCTCTCTCTCTCTCTCTTCATAAAAGACACTTAAAACTAACTTTAAACAATTTTTTTTTGTCCGGACAAAATTTTTTTTTGAAAACAATTTTTTGAATTTGTCCCTATTTTCAATTCACATTCATTTTTCCTTCAAATTATTGTTTTTTATTTGAACACATTGAATTGTTACATTATAAATCTTAAGAAATACTGAGACTGAATTCATCCACTCTTTGCCGAGAGAAATCTTTGCCCCTACAAAATTTTTTCATACTTAGCTTTAAGCTCTATCTCTTCGTAAAAGACACTTAAAACTAACCCTAAAAAATTATTTTGTCCGGACAAAATTTTTTTTCGGAACAATTTTGTGAATTTAGTCCTCTTAATATCACTCAAATATTACACTGTATTTTTTTTTCAGAAAATTTATTGTTTTTTTTTTTTATTTGTACGCTCAATTATTACATTATCTTAAAAAAATACTAAGGCTCCTCTTTGACTGAAAAAATTTTTGTCCGTACCATATTTTTGTATACTTAGTTTTTAGCTCTCTTTCTCTCTCTCTCACTTCGTAAAAGATACATAAAATATTATTTATCCGGACAAAATTTTTGTTCGGAACAACTTTGTGTATTTTTTTTTCACAAAATTAATTAAGTGAAATAATTTCATTTAATTAAGTACATTATTTCAGTTAATTTTTTCATTAAATTAATGAATATGTCATTAAATCAATGAATAATTGAAAAAATTATTAAATTTGGTATTACATTAATGACTTTCTTACTAATTTAATGAAAAAAATTTTTCGTTGTAATTGTAGGCACTCGTCTTGTGGAATGAAACTCATCGTATGTACGTCCCTGGTGTGCTGCTGGCATAAAATAAATTCTTAGTAAATCATTTTTAATATTTTTTAACACACAACTGAAGCAAATTTTTAATTTTATTTAATTTGCACTTAATTAAATTTTGACAACAACAAAAACATTTCTAGTCTAGCTTAAATAGTTTAGATTAATAAAAAAATATTTCTCTATGAGTTAACACTTTAAATAAATAAATTATTTCAAAAACAAGCACGTTTTAAATTAGTGACGCAAAGTTTTTTACTCTACAAAAACGAAAACAATAAAAATACTTTTTGCTAACAGCAACGCACGCACCATCACACACGTTTAAAATTATTAATGAAATATTATTGCAGTTTTACTACTTTATTATGATTATAATTGTTTTTGTTGTTTTTTTAATTGCTTATTAAGTATTTCAATATAAATATTGAAAAACCATAAAATACGTTTTTTTTGTACGTGCCTAACAAGCAAATAACAGGCTTTGGCTTGATTTTTCTCAACCAACTTTTTTTCTATAAAAACTCTTAGTCTAGTTGCAAGAACCTAAGAGTCGTTTAAAGGTTTTATATAAAAAAAAACAACTAGTACTTAGAAATGCGTATTATAGCGTTGATTACTTTGCTAGCCATGGGGTTTTTGTTGGCTATGGGCAAACCAGCTTTAAAGAAACGGCAACTTAGTAAATACAGCAAACTTTTGCTAAGGTCACAACACACTATTTTTATTTTCATTGGAATTTTGAAAAATTGACTAAATTAAAAATTTCACCCAAAGGGCAAATAATTCAAATGTTGGGCTGTGAAGTGTGACCTTAACTAAACAAGAAAAAACTATCATTCTTAAACTGATTTTAACTAATTGTTTTGCATAAAATTTTTTTATATGAATTTCAGGTATTTTGTTTCGTAAACATAAGGACTCCATTCTGCCGAGAATACCTGATCACCTAATAGGTGATCCTAATCATACTTTAGATGGCACGGTTAAGATAGGTCAACCTTTCAAAAAACCTACTTAAATAATTAAAGTATTATGAACTACATTTTTGTGTGTACAAATTTTATATATATATTTTTTTTGACTAAATATTAATCGTTATTTGTGCTTAATTATAAAAATTGTGAGTGAAAGAATAAATTGAAATTCCAAATAAAAATTATTCCACATATTTTTTTGTATAAAAAGATACTTTAGGGCTTTACAGATAGAGAGAAGCTCAAATTAAATATATAAATTTTTTTGTACGCACAAAAATTTTGTTCGCCAACGAATTGGTCAAAATGAAAAAAAAAAATTTAATTTTGTGAAAAACCATATTTAAATAAACCCTAAATTTACAAAATTGTTTCGAACAAAAATTTTGTCCGGACAAAAAACATGTTTTTTTTAAATTTTAATCATCTTTTAAAAAGAGAGAGAGAAAGCTAAAAACTAAGTATAAAAAATATTGTACGAACAAAAATTTGTCATGACATTATATGCAGTATGTAGAATTAAAAAAAAATTAATTTTATTAAAAAGCATATTTAAATAAACCCTAAATTTACAAAATTGTTCCGAACAAAAATTTTGTCCGGACAAAAATATGTTTTTTTTTTTTAAATTTTAAGCATCTTTTACAAAGAGAAAGAGAGAGCTAAAAACTAGTGGGTGAAATGACATTATAGGTAGTACGTAGAATTAAAAAAAAAATTAATTTTGTTAAAAATAAATGAGCTCCAAATTTACAAAAATATTCCGAACAAAATTTTGTCGTAACAAAAATGTGTTTTTTTTTTTATAATTTAATTTGTCTCTTACAAAGACGGAGACTTAAAACTGAGTATAAGAATTTTGTACGGAAAAACATTTTCCCCGGCAAGCAGTGGGTGAAATCAGCCTCAGTATTTTTTAGGATTTTTATGTGACAATTCCATGTGCAAATGAAATAATATATTATTATAATTAATGAAATTATTTCATTAAATTAAAAAAATTATTTCATTAATTTTTTTAAATAATTTCAATAATTTAATGAATTACATTTTATTAATTTATTGAAAATATTTCTTCAATTAAATAATTTCATTAGTTCAAGAAAATATTCATTCATTTAATGAATTAAATTTCATTCATTTATTGAAATAATTTCATTAATTTATAAAATTTTTCACTGAATCAATGAAACAATTTTAAACAAATTAAAAAAAAAATTTTATAAAATGGTTTCCTTGGAATGTCACATTTTTTTCAGTATACGAGTAAAATATTTTTCTACTTGCTTAAAAAAAATTACGCTTTGTTAAGATAACATGTGTTTTGTGTTGAGAAGGTGAGGTCTTTGTTTTAGTTCGAAATAAGGTTTTGTTGTATTTAACACAATAGTTTCGTGTTGCTTTTCTTTTCTTAAATTTCTCATACTCTTTTCTTAGTCTTTCCTTTCTATTTTTTTTTTTTTTTTGAGACATCTAATCA
Organism: Thelaira solivaga; assembly: GCA_947397855.1. NCBI lineage: Eukaryota > Metazoa > Arthropoda > Insecta > Diptera > Tachinidae > Thelaira > Thelaira solivaga. The sequence goes on along the minus strand of OX377612.1, from coordinate 5,075,552 downwards.
TTTAATTGATTGAAACATCCTTTTAAATCTTAAAAAAAAATCATTATATTCTTAACAACATTTGCTAATTTCTGATTGATTGAAAAGATCACATTACAGGTGTGTCATAGTCTAGAATAGAAAGAACAAAACCTTAGATTTGCACTTAAGATTATGTAAAACGTTCTATTGTTTTTTGTTTTATATCTAAAAGAAATCTATTTCTTTATTAAAAAAAAAAACACTTAAAAAAAGAGACCTTTAAAGCAAGTTACGTGTCATTTTCATATTAAAGCAATAAAATAAAACAGAAACCAGAATAAAAAACCCTGCTATCAAGATGCTCTAAAATGTATCAAATTTCATTAAAAAGAGATTTTTTAAATTATGATTTTCTAAAAATTTTATTAAAGTAAGTTTGTGTGTGCGTCCTTGGATTACAGGGACTTTTCTACTGTTACATACAAAAGATCCTTTTTGCTCAAAGAAAAAATACAAAATTCTAACAACAAGCGAGGGTTGCTGGTTATTGTGTTCCGATTTTTAAGGATTTCATTGTGTTTTTGTTTTATTTGTTGTTCTATAGACCAAAAAAAAAAAAAATTTGTTTAGCGGTTATTTGTTAAGCTTACAAGTAAATTACATTAAAATTTATAAGCGGATCAAAATTATCTTACAAGAAAAGAAAGAAAATCTGTTAAAATGCCCATAATTTGAAAATCTTCAAAATGAAATTTTTAGCTTTTAATATTAAAGTTGGATTAGTCCTTTTTAAGCATGCAAAGGAAAGGGAAATGTGTGATGGCCTGTGCCAAATGATTTTACCAAGATTTTTTTAGAATTTAAAAGAGCAAAGTTACTTTAAAAATACCCTGAAAATGATTCTTTTATCCACTTGATAATAAATTTTAAGTACAAACGATTTTAAAGACCAACAATACAGGTTTTAAAGGGTTGATCGGAAAGTAATTTTGTTTTTTCTTGACAGAAATTTTTATTGTAATTTTTTGAAACCCACTTTACACTTAAGCCTCATAATCATTTTATGTTTTGAAAGCTCTTATAGCGAGACTTGTGTCTTAGAAACTTCAATTAATTCTGGTTAGTAGTTTTCGGGTGGTGGCCTTTTAAAGATGGACAGCACCAAGCCTTTTCGTTTTAATTTCCTTTTTTACTATAGAAAAGTAAAAAATTGTTTTAGTTAAAAAGGAATTAACTGAAGTTTATGGAAAAGACGTGTTGATAGTGTGGGAAAATTACGATCCGACAATTTTTATGTGGGAAATGCCGGTTGAAGTTAATAAAGACACAATAAATTAGTTGATGCAAATTGGGGAATGACAACACTTGAGGTAGATGAGAAGTTAAATTGATCGACTTAAACCGCTTGAAAGAAGTTAATCTGTATTTCGTTGCGACATAAAAATGGTATGAAATCGAAGAGTACCTTGGCTACTCTATAATGCTTAAGATTATTTGCTTTTTCAATTTTTCTGGTAGCAACGCACTCAACTTATATCAACGTCTTTTACTCATACAAAACATTTAGGGAACGAAAGGTTCGTTTGCATAATTGTATTGTAAATGAAAACAATACACGAACATTTGTTTTCTGTCTTCATTCGCATTTAGCTGAACAAGACTTTAGTTTTCGCTTCGTAACTGCTTGAGCATCCCAATACAGAATTGCCATCAAGATCTCAATGCTCACTTTGCCAAGTCAAACAGTAAATCATCGAGTCCAGTCCAGTGCTTAAGAGTTTGCTCATAATGTTTGTTTATTTAGTGCCTTCCAATACTTTGATAATTGCTCCTGAACTAATGTTCAACCCTAAGATGAAGCTTGAATTATCTACTAGGCCTTTCTTAGTCTAGAAAAACCACAAATAAAATAACACGTTTTACTTAAAAAAAAAAAATTTTTTTTTTCATATTCCTGCTTTAATTTCTTGTTATATCTCTAGTGTAAGTAAATTTAGGATAATGATGGGCGTTATTAACACAATTATAATCTAAAACTTGCTGCCATTTTGTACAAGTTCTTCTAAAACAACGTGTATCTGGTGGCATGGGATATTGAGGCAACTCCTCTGGATAATATATTGATGGTGGGCGTGGTATACAAATGCGTTTCACCAATAAATGAGCTGGGCCAGAGCCAGCATTGAGTTTTGGTTCTAAATTGCTAAGCTTTGGGATTGGATTGTTGTTAGCGTCAATAGCTGTGCGAGGTTCTGTTAGGAAAAAAGGAATTTAAAATTTTTAGAGGATTAAGAAAATTAAAAAAAAAAAAACAAAAAGAAACTCACCACCCACTAAAACATCAAAACAAATTACGTCGGGTCTACCACCCGGAATGTTTTTCAAAGAGGTTAAAGACGGTGTTTTAAGTAGTGAGTCAGATGAAAGTGGACTAAAAATGTTTGTGTGGGCAGATGTCTGCAAAGGCGAGGAAGATGGGGTGTTAAATAACGAGTCAGATGATAGTGTACTTTCATCTACAGGGAAATTAGGTGACACTAGTGGTTTAAAGAAAGATGGGTGGGCAGATGCCTGCAAAGAGGATGCAGATGGTGCTTTAAGTAGTGAGTCAGCTGATGGTGGAATTCCACCTACAGGGAAATTAGATGACACTGGCGCTTTAAAAATGGCTGGGGCATCTGCCACTTGCCTTTGAGGTATTGTTTGTGCTGCTGTAGAAGCTTCTGCTGTGGTTTTTCTTGGTCTGGTTATACACACTCTTTGTAAAGGCACTTTGGCATCGCTAGTTTGCTCTTTTGTGCTCAACAAATTTAAATCTATATGAACTTTAGGCTTAACATTAACAACATTTGATATTTTATTATTATCTCCTGTTATGCTGGTCTCAGCTTCTGCAAAAATAATAAAAAAAAGAGTTTTTTTAAAGCAGTCATTTTCTCTAAGTTACCAGAATCTTATTTACGTTTTATGGGCACATCAAAACACACTTCATTAGCATTATTTCCTTCAATGCTTTTACTTTTTAATAACTCCGTTATTTCGCTTAGAAGATTTAAATTCAAATTAATATCAGGCACTACATTTAATAAGCTGGAGACCAGGTTATCATTTCCCTGGATAATAGTGCTGTCGGGGGAAGTATCTGAATTAAAAATTAAGAATTTATTTCAGTTAGATTTTCTTTAAAAACAGAAACTTACCAGCAGACCCACCCAAGGTTAAAGCAGCAGTTTCAGGCATAAGAGACGCTGAAGATACGGCTTCCACTTTTGATTGGTTTTTATTTTCTGTTACCGTACTTAATAAATTGAGCTTGAGATCAAGATCAGCAGGTAAATTAATCAAAGATGAAATTTTATTATGGTCACCTTGAATCTGAATTGCTGGATGCAAAGAAAAATTAATATTTCATATTTACAAAAGAGAGAGATAATAAAAAAACATGAACAATTTTTTTTGTCCAGCCTCATCAAGTTTAAAAAATCCCCAAAATACCACAGCAAATCTGTAAATTTTTTAATTACTTTCTGATAAAGGCTGAAGATGCAACATCGACAAAGACTTCAAACCCCATTTTTCATTACGGACCACCCCACCTAACTCTTTCCCATGCAATAAAAACTTGTTTGATTTTCGTGTAGTTAAATTCTTTGTTTTATTGTATGATTTAAAAAGCTCTTAAGATGCCACTTGAAAGCTCCTTTTTAATTGCTTATTAAAATTCTGAAAATTCCTTAGCTTAAGATCTTCTGTTTTTGGCTTGTGCAGCTAATGCTTCAATGTGTGATTACCTGCCGGATCCTGCATTTGTTGTATGATTTCTTGACGCAAAGTTCTTAAAGCATTTATGAAAGCTTTGATACGCACAGGAGCATTAACTAAGGAAGAGACATGCTTTTTACTACTACTCGTCGTGTTGAAGGCTGCTTAAAAAAACCAAAAAAAAAAAAAAAACTTTAAAACTCCGTTTGCATAAAACAAAACCCATAATAAACTTACCGTGAGTGTGATTACCGCTGATAGCACGCGGAATAATGCCATTGGAGTTAGAGGCTGTTAAAGCTGGTTTATTTGAATTTTCTAAGCCACTTAAAAGACCATTAAACACACCCCCTAATAAATCCATAATATTTTTCACCAGTTCCATGGCACCACTCAGTAAACCATTTAGCAAGCCCGTTACAAAACTCTCACCAAACTCACTGCCCAATAGGCTACCAACAAAGCCATCACCACGCAACAATGAGCCCAATAAATCACCTAAAGTATTCCCTAATATGCTTTTCAAAATACCATCGCCCAGGGGACTACTTAATAAAATGCTCAATAAGCCTTTACTACCCTTTTTGGGATCCCCTTTTAATAAAGTACCCAAAAGATCACCCGCCACACCAGTGGCACCAGCTACAATGGCCGAGTTTGGCAGTGTTGATGAATTTCTTGTCAAATCTACTTGGCTTAAAACATTAACAAAAGCTTCAGCATCTAAGGGAATATTAGCCAAACTGGCAAATTCATTATCATTATCAAACGGGCTGTCAAAATTAGCACCTTTAAAACGGGAAATATTAAATTTTTACCTTTCATTTTTCAATTTAAATGTTCGACTTACTGCGTGGTTTCTCTTTGGAATCAATAACTCCCCGATTTAGTTGGCTTAAAACATTCGCTAAAACTTGAAGTCTAACAGGTAAATTTATTAAATTGGTTAAACGATTGCTGCTGCCTTTAAGCGATGTTTCTAATTAGAAATAAAAACAGTTTAAGTTTACAAAGCTGGGACCAAAATAATGCCCTCGATAGCAAGCGCATTTGCTCTACAATTCAAATGGAAATTTGGAGCGATAGCGAATGGCATAATGAAATTGCTGCTCAAGTACGTAAATCCACGTGATTTTTCTTTTCTTTTGCTCTCAGCTCAGGATGCCCTAAGTGTTGCTGATACGCCTAGATCTACAAAACGAGCCAAATTGTGGCATCCGACATCGAATGAAAGTTTTTTTGTTGAATTTCTGAGAACTTTGCTTGCCATCGAGTGTAGTAATTTGACTTCAAATAAGATGGAGCTGAGTGTTATATAAAATATGCAGCCCTTGACTGGCTGTTAGAATTAAATATAATCAGAAGCAGGAACAAGCCACCTGGTTGACTAGACAGTCTGTTTAATAAGCAGAAATATTAATCACTAATCGGTTATTTAAGTTACCAGAGTCGACAAGCCGTAACGGGTGTTACTCAAACAATATAAAATTAAGGACCAAAAAAGACTTTAAAAAGAGGTTTTTCAAATATTTACCGGCACCGTAGTACCATATGTACCACGACCTTTTGTAAAGTTAAAAGTATAACGATTTCATTAATTAAATGAAATTCCTTAATTTAATAAAATATTTCATTGTATTAATGATATTATTACACTTAATAAAAGAATATTTCATTGATTTAAAAAAATATTTACATGAAATAATGAAATATTTCTTGGAATCAATGAAACATTTCGTTGAATTAATGAAAAATTTTCATTAATTCTATAAAATAAAATCATTAATTAAATCAAAAAATTTCATTAATTTAATTAAAATATTTCATTAATTTAAATTAATTTAATTAAAATATTTCATTCATTTAATGAAATAATTTCAATAATTCAATGAAAAATTTTCATTAATTTAAATTAATTATTTAATTGAGTTAATGAAAATATATCATAAATTCAATTAAATAATTTCATTAGTACAATAAAAAAATTTTTATTAATTCAATAATATAAAATCATAAATTCATTGAAAAATTTATATAAATTTAAATGAATGTAATGAAAATATTTCATTAATTCAGTGAATTAATTTCATTAATTTAATGAAAATATTTCATTAATTTAATGAAATTTTTTTATTAATTCAATAAAATAAAATTATAAATTCTGCGAAAAATTTTCATTAATTTAATTAAATTAATAATTTCTTTAATTTAATGAAAATATTTCATTAATTCAGTGAAATAATTTCATTAATTTAATGAAAAAATTACATTATTAAAACGAATAAATTCATTAATTCAATGAATATATATCATTAATTTAATGAAATAATTTCATTAATTCCATGAAAACATTTCATTTCATTCATATAATTCGTGAAATATTTCATTTAGTCAATAAAAAAATTTTAATGAAATCGTTTTATTGGATTTAATGCCACATTTTGCATTCAGTGTAAAACTTTCGTACTTCCTTAAGGCTTTAAAGTTTCACAAAAATATTTCTTTTAAAATAAAAGAAAAACAAATATCAGCCCAATTATGATTAAAATTTCAAAAGGAATTTTTTTTCACTTTTCTCTCATTTCCTTTTCTTTTTATGAATAATTTTTTTTTTTGATTTGAGAATTTTTTTGCTTAAAAAAAGTTTTCGGCAAAAATGTTCCAGTAATCAATGCTTTTTAAGAAAATATTTACAAAAGGGTTTCCTTTGTACTTGAAACTAAATTCAATCATGAAAAATTTTATGAAAAGACCATGGCAGGATATTGCTTATCTTATATTTTTGGAGGTCCAACTAGAAGAGTTGTGGGTTGATATTAAGCCAATAGAAAATCTTAAGTGAATGACTGAAACTTCAAAGTCATTTCATATTAAATGTGAAAACTTAGCTGCAGCAAATATTTTTTCAAGGTCACTTAATTTGACCTTTCTTTTTTAAAACTTCCTAAGAAAAATGTTCATGTTTTTTTTTAATTTTCTGCTCTTTTAAAACTTACGTCTGTTTGATTCATTTGTTTCCTGGGGCATAGCCTGTGCTTGTTGCTCAGCAGCTGATCTAAGAAGCTTTTCATTATCCTGAATGCCAGATGTTAATTCTAATAAAAGGTAGCAGTTACAACAAAAAAAGTGTAAGAAAACTAAAGTAACCAAAGAAAGAAAAAACATTTTCTACTTACCAGCACTTGCCTGCCTTTTTAGTCTATTGCTTGTCATTTGTTGTGCTTCATTGCTCAGCAGTTTTATAAATAGTTCTCTTAGTAATACCTCCTCCTTGTTATCCATGGCCATAGATCCTTTAGCATTTGGTAAAAATTCTGTATCAACTGTTGCTTTCAGTTCTTTCACTATCATTCTCGGTTTCATTTGTGGAGAAAACTTAAAACTTTCAAAGATTTGTGACTCATTGTGTATGAAACCAAATTTAAAACTCATCCACAACACAATTAGTAAAATGAATTTCGTTGTCATTTTTATGATGAACACTAAGTCAGCTGTGGAATAACAAATTAATGGTTGTAGCTGAGCTGACAACAAATTAATATTTTTCCAAGACTTTCATTTGGTTTTATATACAAAAATATTAAACTTAAATTGAAATTCAATTTTGAATAAACATTCTTTCTAGCTGGGTTTTATAAAACGTGTTTAGTAGCAGTTTTGCTTAACGCTGATAAGTTACAAGGCGTGCCAGCCAACCACCTACCAGTCAATTAAATTCTTTTGAAATTGAAAATCGTACAAATTTTTTTTTTATAATTTGTTATTAGAATCATTTAATAAAAAAAATTTTTTGTTTTAGTTTTTTGTCTTTTAAAGAAATTGTAAAACCCATTTTAATATTGATGTTCACTTGTGAAAATTCATTAAATTTCAAGAATGAATAAATTGTAGTGCCTGCTTGAATAAAGACAAAAAAAAAATGCTGTCTTAAGGACCTCTAATATAAAGAAAGTTTTTTTGAATGCGAAGCTAGTGAGGGAGTGTGTGAAAATGAAAATGTTTGTATAGAACGTGTTCAAAAATGTTCGTAGCAAATAACGGGCATCATCATCTAGTCCTCTAACATCAATTGTAGCATCAGGCCTACATTCAAAGGCTGCGAAATCCCTCCCTGTCAATTAACTGAGCCAGAAAGCTTTTTTTAATTTTTTTTTCTTGAGAATAAAAAATTATGAAAATTTTGCTTCTCTGCTGAAGGGTATGAAAATTTCGCCACTAACGCTTTCATACAAGTTTTCCTAAAGAGATATTAAAATTTCCGTACGGAAAAAATATAGTGAAATTTTTTTATAAAAAATTTAATTTAAATTAATTTTCAGAAACAATTCTTTTTTATAAAAAATATTTTTTTAGCAAGAAAAAAAAAAAGAATTTCCTAAAACAGAAAAAAATTTTTTTATTAAAAAAATTTTTTTAAAAGCAGAAAAAAATTAACAAAAAATTCCCTAAACCTGAAAAAAATGTTTTTTTTTATAAAAAAATTTTTTAAAACCAGAAAAAAAACCAGAAAAAAATTACTTAAAAATTTCTAAGGACATTTTTTAACAAGAAAAAAAATTCCCTAAACCAGAAAATTTTTTTTTAATAAAAAACAATTTTTTTAGCAAAAAAAAAATATCTTTAAAAATTCCCTAAACCAGAAAAAAATGTTTGTTTGATAAAAAAATTTTTGAAACCAGAAAAAAATATTTTTTTTTATAAAAAAAATTTTTGAAACCAGAAAAAAATATTTTTTTTATAAAAACAATTTTTGAAACCAGAAAAAAAATTCCAAAAACCAGAAAAAATATTTTTTTTGGCAAAAAAAAATTTTTTGAAACCAGAAAAAAATTAAAAAAAATTTTTTTTCTAAACCAAAATTTTTTTTAAGATTTCAAAGTAATAAAAATTAAAATGTTTATATTTTATTCATAATTGGGCTGATTGAAAGCTTTTTGCAATATGTAATTTTTTTTTTTGAAAATGTATTCAAAAGCTTATATTAATTTTTTTTTGTTTTAAATAAACTAAAAATAAATCTTCTACATCAGCTAGTCCATAAAAATACAAAAACAAATAAAAAATCTACCCTTATTTGCAAGAGGAAATAAAATGGACTAACTTACAATACACTTACTTATACATAAAATACAAAAAAAAAAAAAATTTATATGCCAGACACGTTGCAGACAAATGACAAAATATTTTACTTTTATCTTCAAAAATGCTCTTAACAAAAGTTTCCTTAATTTTTTTTATGTGTATTTTTGTTCTAGCTCTACACACTCCCTGTTTCTAGATCTATGTGAGTGTTTATGCGTGTGTTTCTTTTTTACTGCTTGATTTTAAATTGAAAGTGAGTGTTGTGTGCATAGAGAAAAATAAAATCTAATTTGTGGACAATTTGTTTTCAAATATCTTGAGCAGCATCTTCTACTTGTTTGTCTTGCTTTCTTTCTTTCAGTTTATTTATTTATGTTTTACATAGTCGAGTCAAGTCTGTCAAGAAAAATGTAAAATACATTTCTGAAGTACCAAAAAACAAAAAATAATATGATTAGCTTCGCCTAACAAATAATTTAGGGATACAAAAAAAAAAGGCAGAAAGAAGAAAGTTAGTAAAAAAAAATGCAAGAAAAAAGATACAAAAAGATAAAATCAATAACAATAAAATAATCGCAATAGAACAATTTGTGTTTTTAGCAATATTATTGAAAAATAAACAAACTGTTGCCTAACATTAGGAGGCCTGAAATTATAAATTCAGTTTAAAGCAGCAAAATAAATTTTATAAATCTGGAAATAAAATAAAAAAAAAAAAATTATTTAATGTTTCAGTAACACAGGCGATTATATCGTAAAAAAAATTTTTTTTAATAAAAAATTTCTAGCTAAATTCACATAACGTTGAGATCCACGCCGTCCGTTAATTCAAAAAAAAACTGCATTATCATGTTCCTGTAACAAATTTTATTCGCCGTCACCTTAATTTCAACCTTATCTTGCAAAAAAAAGTAAGGCCTGAGCAAAGTCCGCATCAAACAGTTGCTCGTTATAGCTGCATTTTGTTTCTCACAGCTTTTTGGCTGTTCTCAAGGATTTTGACAGTTTCCGTCTTGCATCATAAAATAAAAACTACGAAGTTTTCAGAAAATGTTGAAACACTTTCAGAAAGTTTAGAGCCTACATTTTTTATTTTGAAAATTTTCATGGGCAAAATCGGGAATGGTATCTCGGCAAAGTGGGCAATTGTAAAAACCCCTCAAAGCAACAGCACGGGGGTATATAAAAATTTCCAAAAAAATTTTAAAAATAGTTCAAAGTACTTTCTGCGTATTTAGGCGGTTGATTACAAATCTAGGTGACCTCCTCTTTAAAACGATATGTGTCTCATAAAGTACTTTTAGGTTCCCATAAAGTACTTTCCATGAAGAAATTCATGAGGAGCCTCTGTTAATTAAGAATTGACCTTTGGCCTTTAAAAAAATAATTTTCTGTTTGCCTAAAAGCTATTCAGTCCTTTATCTGCTTATTATTTTATTAATTTTTAAAAAAAATTTCAAAAATTCCTTTAAAATAATTTTTTCAAGCAGCATTTCATTGCAAAAAATAGTTGAAAGGCTAAAGCAACAAAAAGAAAAAAAAAACATTTAATTACTTTTGCTTCCCATTGTCTAAAAAGCCATAAATTAAATTTCGCTTTAGGTATTTTCTCTCTCACCTGGAAATAATTTTAAAAGCGTAAAAATTTCTTCTGCTACAATTTAAGCATTTACACTGCCAGAGCTGTAACTAAAAAAAAAAAAAGGCCAGAAGATGTTTATTGTAATAGCAACAACAACAAGCCTCTTCTTAACATTTGCGTTCGTTGGAGGAAAATTTTTGAACGCATTTTCAGTGAAATATTTTGCCTTTTCAACTGCAAGCAGAACACACAAAATGTTTTGATAAGAATTCCTAACGTCTTGTTAGATACCTTCAACCACACATACACTTTTCCATATAGACATTCATGGTTATTTATTTTCGTGTTCCTAGTAGTTAGCGGTAATATTTTGAAAATGTGGTTGTGTGTGTGTGCCTGTTTTTAGCTTGTTTGCAACGCCAACCTACAATTCAATGTGTCAAGTAGAAATTAAATTGCAATTTGTGGCTTAATTTATTTAAATTTTATTAACACACAGCCATGCATACATACAAACATATTCTTACAATTCGCTATGTAAATTTATTTATTTAAAATTTTTTTTATTTTATTTTATTATTTTGTTTGTATAAATTTTAATTTAACGAAAACATTTTTACTGTGGTGTAACGATTTAATTTAAAATTGTGTGTCAGCCATAAAATACAACAACAACAACACCTAACACACACATTTGGAAAGAAAAACAGTAGCATATATTTGCTAAAAGCAATATGTGTTATATAAACTACAGCCTACATTTAGGGGTATGTAATTCACACAAGAGAGAAATTAAATTTTTTTTTTTTTTTTTTGTGAGTCAGTTACAGTTCCAATGCCAGCAAAAAGCTATGAGACTACATTCTTACCAATTTGTTTAAAATAATTCATGATTTTTGGTTAGAAATGCTGCCCATTTCGCTTCATTATTTTTATAGAAATTAAATTTCCTTAAATAAAAATCTTTTGAAACAAAAAAATCTTTTCTTTTTAATTAAAAATTAAGAAAATTACCAACAACTAAAGCCTTTAATGCTTACAAATTCATTGTTTCCTTTTAATATTTAAAATGAAATCAATTAACGTTTCAAAATGTTTAAAATTTCTTTTAGTTTTGCACGTTCGTTTTATTTTTTTTTTTAACTGCATTCACTTGAAATCCATTAAATTTTTTTTTTTTAACAACCCAAGTTGTGTTGTAGACACACAAATGATGTCAGGTTTTTGTTTTTGTAGAAAACTTAAAGAAAATTTTATAAAAAAAAAGTGAAAACACAAGCCATTAAAAATATTGTCCATGTTCCAGAAGAATTAAAGCACCATCATGAGCAACAACAACCACAACAAAATTTTATGTAAAATAAATCTTGCAATTTGTAGTGTAATGTCATCATCATCTTCATTATCAAGTGTACTTTTACTAATACAATTACACACAGAAATGGTTGTCATTTAGCATTTAGTTCATGTTCGTTACAACATAAAAGTTACTGTTTTTCCTTTTCTATGTACTCGTGTACAGGTACAGGTAGTTGTTAACAAGTCGAAAATCCTACTTAAGAAAACTTTTTTCCTCTTTTTTTTTGTACAGAAAATTTATGTCTAAATTGGTTGAATTAAAATTAAATTCTGGTGCACTCACTTTCAACTGAAGATTGTAACGGGTATTGCAAAAGAGAATAAATTTTAATAATTAATTAAAGGGGCTCTCTTAGAAATGACAAATATTCCCTTTATATGTGGAACTTGATTTCACGACAGATTTCTTAATAGTTGCTTGCTAAGATTATTAAAGATTTTTGGTTTTGTTTCATAAACGAGTCCAAAGGAAGCTACTAGCTGTAAAAATGGGAGTTCAAAAAATAAAAAAAATTATATAAATAAAATATAAAAATAATTAAATAAATACTAGAATTAATTTAAAAAAAATAAATTAAAAAATTTATTAAAAAGAATTATAACAAAAATAAAATTCAATAAAAAAATTAAATAAAAATAATTAAATAAAAAAATAAATAAAAATAAATAAATAAAAAATATAATTAATTAAAAAAATTAAATTAAAAATAATTAAATAAAAAAACATTAATAAAAATAATTAAATAAAGAAATAAATAAAAAATATAATTAATTAAAAAAATTAAATTAAAAATAATTAAATAAAAAAATTATATAAAATTAATTAAAATAAAATTAATTTAAAAAAATTAAATAAAAAAATTAATTAAATGAAAAATAAAATTAATTACAAAAAAAAATAATTAAAAAAATTAATTAAAAATAATTATATGAAAAATATAATTAATTAAAAAAAATAAATAAAAATAATTAAATAAAAAAAAAATTAAATAGAAAACATTAAATAAAAATAATTAAATAAAAAAATATATAAAAATAAATAAATAAAAAATATAATTAATTAAAAAAATTATTAAAAATAATTAAATGAAAAATAAAATTAATTAAAAAGAATAAATAAAATATTAAATAAAAATAATTAAATAAAAAAAATTAAATAAAGAACATTAAATAAAAATAATTAAAAAAATTAATAAAAATAATTAAATAAAAATAATTTAATAAAAAAATAAATAAAAACTAAAATTGATTAAAAAATAATGAAATAAAAAAATTAAATAATTAATAAAAAAAATTAATAAAAAAAATAAAATAAAAAAATTAAATAAAAATAATTAAATAAAAAAACATTAATAAAAATAATTAAATAAAGAAATAAATAAAAAATAAACTTTTAAAAAATAATTAAATAAAAAAAAGTAAAAAGAAATTCGATATAAAATAAAAATAAAAAAATTAAAAAAAAATATAATTAATTAATCAAATTAAATAAAAAATATAACTAATTAAAAAAAATTACATAAGAAATAAAATGTAACAAAAAAAATTATATAAAAAAATAAAAATTAAATAAAAAAAATTTAATCCCTTGTAACTGAGTGACTAACTGTAGTTTGATCGTTTTTGTCTGCAAATACGTATGTGACACCTAAATATGTATGTATGTATGTCCTTGTTATTTATTATTCTCTGAAACACTAATACGATTATGTTGTACATTTAATGCTGCTTTTGTAGTTGTGTCAAGAGAGGAAAGAAAAACTTGTGTTTTGTTACAATTAGAAACATTTAGAAAATGTAAATTAAGTGTTTCACAATACAGGTTTCTAACATATTTGGCTTTAAATAAGTTTTAGCTTTAAGTAGTAAGTAGGTTTTTTAGGGGTTTTAAATATAAAAAAATTAGTAAATAAGATAACACAAATAAAAGAAGTTTTCTGTGGGAAAATACTAATTTAATTTTTTTTCTTTTCTTTTCAGGTATGTGTGCATTTACTCAATATAAAAACATAATAAATGATGTTGTCCCTGCTGTGGAATTCAAAAAATTTCTGTATAATTCGGGTCTAGCTGCTAGGTTTGCTTTGATGTAATTAAAATTATTAATTTAAAATTTTTTATTATTTTTGTTATTAATTCAATTCAGTATTGAAAGAATTTACACCCTTTTTTAATAAACAGGAATTACCCGATTCAATATTTTTTAAATTCACTTGCTACGGCCACCAAAATTATTTCTCAATTTTAAACCAAAATATTATTTAAGCATTAAATCACAGTCTGCTACCAACATTTTTTCAATTACAATTTTTTTTAAATTTTTTTTTAATTGTGAAAAAAAAAACTCTCAGTATAAAAGTAACAAACACGAATCTGTCGTCTGCCAGCAATTGTCATATAAATCTCATCATATATTTTTTTGTGTTCACTTTTTATGTCCAGCATTTCCAATTCAGTGAATTAAAGGAATCCTTGATTTTTTTGTACTCTTTTTTTAATAACCATGATTTTATTAAATCGAAAAAAAAAGAAAAAGATTTCAAAGTAAAATTCATGTAAATACCGGTACACAGCATTACGAGTAAAGACAAAAAAAAAAAAAAAAAAAAACAAAAAACATGATAACATTGTGAGCATGAAAGTTAGTGAAAACTGCAAGTCCTTCTTTCAAGCAGATTATTTTAGGAGTAGGAAATATTATACGATGGCTAAGCATTTATAGTCTTCATTACATTTTAACCGAATTAAGAGTTTTAAAAAAAATATATAATTTTTCTTTTTCGTATCAAAATAATAAAGGAAATTGAATAAAAGACAAATCCATAAAAAATAATTTGAAAAAAAGACTAGATTATTAAATAATAAAAAAAATAGAAAAAAATTGAAGATGAGTTAAAAAAGATTTTTCTTTGGGCTCCAATAAAAAATTGTTTAGGGCTAATTTTACTTTTTTGGATTTAAAAATAAGAAAGTATAGTTTTGAAGTTAAAATATAAAAAAATGTTATTTGCCTTTTCAATGAAAAAGAACTGAACTTTTTAATCACAAAAAGTTTTTGATATCGATCGATTATAGAATTCGATCTCTATGGAATGCCCTGTTAACAAAATGTATCACTTATTATTTGTTTATCATTACAATATATAAAATTGAGCGGTTATTTTTGGAAGTGTTATAAGACCATTTTTTTTTAATGGATGAGAGTGGTAATTTTTAAGAAGATGCTGTCTATAATTTAGTAATATTTATTTTAACTAAATTTTAAAAAATTGGACTTATAACACTTTCAAAAATAACCGCTCAATTTATTTTTTTAATATATAAATTTAACATAAAGTAAATAAAAACTATTTATATTATTGAATTATCTAATTAATTGTTTAAAAAATCTATTTTAATATATTTTAAATTGAAAGTGGACTTATAACACTTTCAAAAATAACCGCTCAATTTCTTTTTTTTTAACATAAAGTTATTTATAATAATTATATTATTTAATTATCTAAATAATTATTAAAAAAAATTTGTAAATTTTTTGTTAATTTTTTAAATGAATTTTTTAACAAGAAAAATACTTTTTTTTCCAAATTTAAAAAAGAAAAATTAGCTTTTTGTTTACAATATTTTTTCTGTCAATAAGTGTGTGTTTGTGTTTGCGTGTGTGTTATTTTTTGTGTTTTTACTTGCTGGTTTAAGCTGTGCTGAGCAGACTTCGCCAGGAACGAAACGAATGCAAACGTTTCGTTTTGCACTAGACTTTTTCTTCTGGGGTTTTGTAAAATCAAAAATTTATGTGAATAAGCCCCAAAGAATTCAAATGAAATTCAAGAAACTGAGCCTGAGATGTTGCAGGATTTCATGAAAAATTCTTTAAAAAGAACTGAAAGTTCTCAAACACTATTTAGCGATATAGTTTTCCAATCATAATGAAAAAAGAAATTTAAAGACCAAATAAACTTTTTATGAAACCCAAAACTACTTACCTGTTTTTTGAGCAAAGTTATAGGCAATCAAAATGGTAGCGGGACTTTTAACATATAATACTCTGGAAAACTACAAAACGAAACGTTTGCATTTGTTTCGTTTCGTTAGTTGGTTTACGTGGTGGCCTAACGGTCCTCCGTTTTGAACCACCTGCTTGCAAGACTATGTTGCCGTAAAGTGACCTAGATCCACCCCATTTTGTTTCCTTACTTTGCAAAATCTGGTGTTGAGTAAAGCTTTCTAAAGCGCATTTACTCATTTAGAAGAAAAACCTTCTAAATGTAAATGAAATTGATGTTTAATTTATGAACAAAATTCTTTTTGTGTACGTAATTTTTTTTTTAATTTAATATTTTTTTTCTAAAAAAAAAACTTCTCTCCTGCTTTAAGTTTTTACTTACAGCAACATACACTAACTTTCATTTATTGCTTTGCCAAGTTAATCAATTTTTAAAATTTCGTGTTTATTTTGCTGTTACTTTATTTCTTGCTGGTAATACAGCAAAGTCCTGCTGCATACATACATTTTTATTATGATGTGTGTAGGGAGCAGGGGCTACATGTGCAAAAGTTCACTACCTCCCCTGTGGCAAAATGTATGTACTTTATATACGATTCTATTTATAATAACACGAATTTCATATTAACTTGTATTAAATGACTCCCTGCTCTACAGCATTAACTACACCCTGTGGTCCATTTTATTTAGCTGGGAAGCAAACAAAACAAATTTAAAATTACAAGACTTGTGCTGCACATTTACACATGCTTTTATGAGTGCAAAACATTTGTGGCTTTTATGGTAAATTATCATTTACAGAACAAAAAAAAAAAACAATGAAACGAAACGAAACGAAATAAAATCAAATAAAAAAAAATAATAAAAGAAAACTGCAAAGCATATGATAAAAAGAAAAACATACATTTAAAGATATAAAATAAAAACACTTTTTAAACTGGGTTTTGCAAGACATAAAAAAGAAAGTAAAAGACGGGAAATGCACACACATAAAGCTAGTAATTTTAACACTAATACTTTGAAGTAAATGTGTGTATAAAATAAATTATTAATAAAACTCACATGCAGCCACCCACCACCAAGGCATCATAGCGTCAGGTATGAAATGAATTCCCTGCTTTCACACTTTCTCTCTGCCGTTGCTTTTGCTTCGTATTATCGTCATTATTATTTACAACGACAAGCGAAAATAATAACGGAAATATTTTGTCTCAGGATGTACAAGTTTAATGGCTATTAAAGGTTCAAAAAAAGGAAACCAAAATGTATAACAAAAACTAAATAATATTATTTAAGTAGAGGCAAACATGTTAGGTGTAGACGAGCATCATGCCTCTAAAGAGGGTGCCAATAAAAGTGCACTTTTTCTTTCCTTAGGGCAATAAATCGATTGTTTCACAAGCTGCTTGCTGAAACCATATAATGTCCATTTTTATGACATCTACTTGAGGCCTCAAGATCTCCGTTTTCATGTTCCTATAAGGAATTTGTTCCCGGTCACCTTAATTTCAGCCCCATCTTCAAAAAAAGTAAAGCGTAAGTGCAATAAATCGAGTGTTTTAGTGGCAGATAGCGCCATCTTTGCTTAAAACCACTTAACGTCAAGATCCATGACCTTTAGTTGAGGCCACAAGATCTGCGTTATCATGTTTCTGTAAGGAATTTGTTCCCGGTCACCTTAATTTAGCCCCATCTTCAGAAAAAGTAAAATCCACAGCAGACAGTTGCTGGTTGTGGGTGCAGATTTTATGGGAATTGTCTGACCCCCAAACTCCACAATTTCGGTTGTGAGAACTAAATTTGTTGCAAATCAAAAATTCACTTGCGCTTATCGAATTTTTTGATCGTGACAATAGAAAATCTGTCATACAGCTTGAAATATTTTTGAGAGAACCAAATTGTGGATTGCATTATCGCATTCTGGTTGCCAGAACTGAAAAATTTTATTAGCATAACAACATTTTAGATTGGAAACGAATTTCTTTCTCACAACCGAAGTTGTTTTCTGGGTGAACTCACCAAGCAAATGAAAATAAGCTGCATCGGAGAAGATTTTTTTTTTAATTGACTTTGACTTCACTTTGTTTAATTATTTATCCATTAAATTAATTTTCCGGAACATGTGTTCTTTACAAAATTTTAAATTTTTTCAAAAATATATAATTTTATTTAAAAATTAAAAAGTGCACTCTTAGTGAGACACCCATTATTTTTTTTCTGTTGGTAAAACATAAAATCTGTTTTAGAAAATTTTAAAAAATTCATTTTGTAAGGAATTTTCAACATTTCAAACACCCCCAAATGAGTGACTGCCACCAGACATCGTAGACAACATTTTTATTAAATTTAATGAACACTTTTGCTGTTAAATGTTAAAAAAAAGTATAGCACTTCTTCATTGCAAATCGATGATCATACCTGCCCCTACATCATAAAGGTGGGCAATAGACAACTTGTTAAGTCATTGATTATTTTTTAATATGTAAACATTTTCTAAGAAACTGTTTAACTGTTTCATCTTTTAAGCCAAAAAAAGAAAAAATAATTAAAAATCCTTAAGCAACGTTTGCTCATTGTTTACAGATAGCAACTTTTAATGGAAAATAACTGATTTTTTTACATAGCTTTGCCTTAGTTTCGTTTAAATTTTCTAGAAAAACCGATTATTCAACGTATGAGTTTTTCTGAACCTAAACAAAAAATCGCTTGAGGGTTTTCTTTTGTTTTTCGTACTTTGCTGACTGTAGAGTGCTCTAGCCAAATTTCGTATAATTAAATTTCAGACCAACTTTGACAAAAAAAAATAGTAAAAGTTTCTTACAAAATTTAAAAAAAATCAAAATTTTTGTTTTTTAAATTTAAAAAAAAAATTTTTAAGCTAAAATTTAAAAATTTTTCTACTTTAATTAAACAACAAGATTTTTAGAAAAATTGAAATATTTGACCTTTAGTACGCTTTCTTAAAAAAAACCCAAAAAAAAAAAATTGTTTTTAAATTTTTTAGTAAAATTTTAGCCAAAAGCGAAACACTTTCTCACTTTTGGCACATCACCGGCCTCATCAAGACTTACTTCAGATTTTTAAGGGAATGTTGGACCGGTCATTGTGATCATAGTTGAAAGATAGGAAATATTAGAAACAGCCTATTCAGTTTCAGTAATTCCCTTGCTAAACCTCAAAACCTGTACTTTTTTAAATGTCTGGTCTTAGAGTCTCATAGAACAAAACTTCTGGCAGAAATCTGACCAGTAAAACCAAAAATTTTTAAAGAGTTTTTTTTGAAGTTACGGGCCTGCTAAATTTTTTTTATAGCCTTAGGCCCCCAATGACTTAGGGTACCTCAAAACTTTATGGTCTTGAAATTTGAGTAAGCCATTGATTCCAACAAACTCTAAAATTACAAAAACAACCTTATCGAATGTGTCAATTAAAAAAATAAGAAATTCAAACCCGATTCGGTCACACTTCTCACACCTCTCCATGTGTTTTGAGCATAAAAACAATGGCGCGCACAGAATGTAAACAAATTTTGACAGCTACTCAACTAAAACGATTTAGAGAGAAAAATGTACAGCTGACTTATTTGCTTTACCGTTCGATTTCTCTGCTATGAACAGCAATTTCCTTCATTTCATGCTTTGCATGAAATGTTTTTGATATTTGATTAACTGGGTTGTGCTTCTGTTGAAAATTCTTAACACGTTCTAGATTCCTCATATTTATTCATAATGTTTGATTGCTCTCGTATAATTTTTTACAAGTTTTTCTTCTTTAATTTTTTGTTTTTACTGGAGTCATGGTACTTTGAACTTCTTCACCTGCTTTAAAAAAGTTTTTTTTTTCTTTTTTTGTCTTTATTAAAATTTGTTTTTATTAAAAAAAAAAAGAAAAGTTTTGTTTTGTAAATATTTTGTTTTGACAAGATTAATTTTGTTTCTTCGATGGTTTACCCAGTCTTTACATAAGATGCGCTGGAAAATGATAAAGACACTTTTTATTTAAGCATTTACTTGGAGCCTTGGAGTCCAACAAAAAAAAACCTAATCTAAAAGCAATCACAACAATATGCTTAATTAATTAGTTTGTACTGAAACTCGGCAGGATTTTAATCCACAATTAAGGCATTTTTTTCTGCTTCAAAATTATTTCGTTGACAAGTCTTTACAAGGGGCCTACAAAAATGCTTTTTTCTTTACATTTTTCTATCAGTAGCACGAAGTTATACAATGCTTGTGCTTGTATAAAAAATCACACTTAACAAGTTTTAGTTTAATTTATATAAAGTGGGCGTGGCCTTTTTGTATTAACATTGAGCCTGCTGCTCACTAATTTATGAAAAATGTTTACAATTTCTCTAAATAATCAAAATTCATGTTGAGTGTATTTTTGCCCTTGAGGTCAAAGAAAGTTTTCCATTTGTTTTTATTGTAATATATTTCTTTCTCATTTGTTTGGTATTATTATTTAAGCTTATTTATAATTACAGCAAACATAAATCTTTTATGGAACATTAAGTTAGAAAGAGAAAGTTTCACAAGAATGATGGAAACTAAATGAAGAGACAAGGAGGTTACTTAAAAATGCCTTACAGGTTTTTACAGAATAAAAATTTTAACAAAAATACTTTAAAATTATGAGCAGACTAGTGGAACCGGCTCTGCTAAGACTAGGCCCAGCAGTAGTAAGTTTTTAAAGGTTTTCTCGTTGTAATTGTTTAACTCGCTACTTCGTCAGCAAATATAATTTAAGTGGGTGAAGATAAATCTGCCGAGTGAATAATAAATATCGTTTAGTGTTTATAGCATATTTATAAATATGTTTAGCAAAATATAAGTGCATGGATACAAATATAGATAAATACATTGACGAGATAGGACACATATCGTTTTAAAGGGGAGGCTGTCCAGTTTTATAATCTACCACCCAAATACTCAGAAATTACTTTGGACTATTTTTAAAATTTTTTTTAAATTTCCATATACCAAAGTGCTAGTGCTTTCAGGATTTTAGTGACTTTCGGACGAACCATAGAAGATTACGGGATGGGACACATATCATTATAAAGAGGAGTTGGTCTCGATTTATAATCTAATCCCCTAATACTCAGAAATTATTTTTGATTATTTAAAAAAAAATTTTTAGTTCCCATATACCGCACAGCGTTGTTGCCCTAAGGGATTTTGGCAGTTTCTTTTTTGCATCATAAAATAAAAACTAGAAAATTTTCCGAAAATGTTAAAACATTTCCAGAGAGTTTAAAATCTACAGATTAAATATCATTTTGGCATGGTACTTCGCCAAATTGGGGAATGGTAAAAATCCTCAGAGCAACAGCAAAAAAAAAAAAATTTTTTTTAAAAATAGTCCAAAGTAATTTCTGAGTTTCTGGGCAGTAGATTACAAAACTAGATAGCCTCCCCTTTAAAATGATATATGTCCCATCTCGTAATCTTCTATGGTTCGTTCGGAAGTTACCTTGGATTATTTTAAAATTTCCAGCAACAGCACTGTGCTCTTAAGTCATTTTAGCAACTTCCCAACGAACCTTAAAGCCTTATGGAACAAAATATGACATTTGCTTTCTTCAGAATTTCTAATTAAAATTAATTGACAAATATTTTTGTCCAACTAAAGTTGATATCCTTTTAAAAAATATATTAAATTCATAAATTCTTGTGAACTAAAGTAGATAGTCCATAACCATAGCTATGGACTATAAAATTTTCAAAAAGGCCCTTAAGGTTAGACTAGTCAGCTATAAAGTTGTTCTAGGTAGAAATTTTGTTTTTGTTTTTTTTTTTTGTGCCTAAAATAAATTATTCTCTCTTCCACCCATTTAATGGGTGTTGATGATTTTATGGCAAACATTTTGGTCATAAGAAAAATTTATAAGCCGTAACATTTTTTAAATGGGAATGAGATGTTAATCTCTACCTCAAGCAATTGTTTTTTTCCTTTTTTCTTTAGTCTTCATTTAGAGCGCTGTTATTATCAAAGGAATTTAAAAGACAGCAAACTGTATGAAATAAATAAAAGAAAAAGATTTAACAGGATGCCAAGCCAATTAATTTTTTCTTCTGTGACTTTCATAAAGTTATAATCGTACTGATAATGAGAGTAGGAGGGGGAAGAAAAATAGTCAGAGACAAATTTCTTGTCAAGTTTTTTTGTACACTTTTTTTTATAGAACATCCAAAGAATAATAATATTTTTTTTTTTTTTTTTTTTTTTTTTTTTATAAATAAGGTTTACGAGCTAAGGCTCTTTGCAGTTGTCGTAATGCCTCTTGATTTTTTATAATTCGTTTTCCAGGCGAGTAAATGGTTCTGAACGGAATCTACGGCTTCTACTTGTAGACCACCAAGACTCAAACTAAAGTATTTCATTTTAGTATACTAAGATGTGATACTGACTGACCTTAGATTGTGAGGTTAGTACTCTAGCCAATAATGTAAATGGGTACCCTCTATACTAATTGATTCTTTTTAAAGGCATTTCTTTTGTGATGTAAACAGAGTGTAGGCATTAATTCAAGCTGCTAGACCGTGATTGGGAGGTTAGTACTCTAGCCACTCACCACAACTTATTGTCATACGCCAAGATGTGATTGTGACTGAAAGACAAATTTTGTTGAAATCCATATTAAATTTGAAAAAAAAAATATTTTTTGTTATTAAATAAATAAAGGGTGTCCCAACAAGAACGCAAGATTTAAATTTTAAATAAAACACAGATATTTAAAAAAAGAAAAATCGTGAAACTTTATTATATCGTAAAGTAGACGGAATGAGGTTATGTATGGAACAACATATCGGGCAGATGGCCGCCGCGGCTTTGCTGGCACACACGCGATCTTTTAATGAAATTTTCAATGACCGTTTTGCATAAATGCTGCGGTATTTCATTAATGCAGCGTCCAATATCCTCTTTTAAGGCTTGAGAAAAAATTCTAATGGTGTTAAATCGCATGATCTAGGCGGCCAATTCTGGTCTCCAAAACGCGAAATAACACGACCGGGAAATGACTGATGCAGCAATTGAATTGTTTCTCTGGCTGTATGACATGTGGCGCCGTCTTGTTGAAACCACAAGCCCTCCACATTCATTTCTTCAATTCTAGGCAAGAAAAAACTGGTTATCATATCACGATACCGAACACCAAATTTAAATCTTGCGTTCTTGTTGGGACACCCTTTATTATTGAAGCTTAAGATCTCAATGAAAATTGTTTTTAGAAAGATTCAATAAAACAAATAAAAATAAAAAGAAATTTCGAGTTTTTTTGAAGATTTTAATTTTAATGTTAATAAAATAAAATTTAATATGTAAAAATTTTTAAATTTAAAAAATTCAATTAAAATAACAAATTTCCCTATCTTCAAAAAAAGTTAAAAATATTGGAAAATTAAAACAAATTAAAACATTGAGATCTTAAGCTTGAATAATATTTACTAATAATAAATATAAAGGATCGAATAATTTACTAAAATTGTTTTTTTGGATAAAATTTCAAATAATTTTTTTTTTTTTTTTTTTTTTTTTAGAAATGGCAAATAAATAATTTTTACTTGAAGTAATTTAACGAAAATAATAGTTTTTCTTTTTCTTGCTTTTTCCTATTCCCTACTTTTTAAACATCTTCATAATTCTCCTTTTTCTTTTCTTTTTTTACCTTTTTTTCTTCTTTTTTTTTAACCATTTCGGCTTTTTGCAAAGCAGCGTAAATGGCAAATTAAAAACCGTAAATAAGAATGACACTTAACAATGTTATTTTTAGTTGGAAAGAGCACAGGCAAAGAAAGGTTATAATAATCGAAGCGTAAGTGGAAAAAAATATTTAAAAGATGAAGAATGAAAAAAATTGAAAACAAAAAAAAAAATTTTGGCGTAAAAAATTGTAACAATCTTTTGTTTGTTTGTTTATAAGCCCCGGCGTCTACTCCCCCTCCCTCTTAGCTAACACATACACACAAAATATGTTTTAATAAAAATCTCCTTTAAAAAAAGCTTTTGTTAAGTTTAAGTAAAGGTGTAAGGCTGTGTGTGTGTGTATTTGTATAACATTTTTTTTTATGTTACCAGAAATGTTTGTTATACCTGACATTTTAACAATGGCTGGCATTTGGTGTGACAATTTGCACAGTTTTTCACGCCAGTCTAAGCATCAGCCGCATTAGCATGGGTGGCAGCAGCATACAAAAGAAAAAAGCAAAAAAACTTTTAAACTCCTTAAGGTATGCTTTTAGAAAAATAATAAAAAAAAGCATAAAAATTGTAGCAGCCAGCCAGGCTTTCAACTATTATTTTCCAATTTTTTTTTTCTATAAAAAAAGTTTAGATCAAAAGTTAACAAAAAAACAAGAACACAAATACTAGGCCCAAGAATGGTCACACTTTCAATTAATAAAAATAATAAGAAAAAGAAAATAAAAGAAAAGTTTTAGGCTCTTTAACACACATTTTTAATAGTTAAAGTTTGGATATTTTAGGAAATGTTAGTTAGAAGCTGCACATCAAACACTCAGTTGAGATTTTGATTTAAGTAATTCAGCTACAAAAATTGGGCTCCAGCTTATTTTGAATTTTTTTTAAGCTTCAAAGATCGATTAAATTTGATTTTGGCCCAAGAAACTTTTTATAAAAAATTTCATAATTGAAAGAAACTGTTTTTATAGTGTAATAGTCCTGGTTGTCCATGTCTGTTGTTTTGCTTAAGATATAAGGGTCTGGCCAGAGTGGTTTCAACTTTTAGTAAACCCCTTTATGAAGAATCTCTATGGATTTTTAAAAACATTAGTCCTTTAACATGACTTAATCATGCACATTTAGTGTATTTATTTCCCTGTTTCGACGGGAAAATTCTCTTACTGGGCTTAAGATTTTCTTTTGCATTGTGTTCCAGCCCCAGACTGAACCTCTCCTATTTATGTACATGAAATGGTAGCACGAGAAAGCAGACAAAATGTAAAATAACAAACAATGTTGGATAAGTTTAACTTTGTAATTTCACGCGCGACTTATCCTTGGGGATGCAGAGCGGTGAGAGATAAATAAAAAAAAAGCAAACACAGAGACACAACAAATAAAAGGAAAAGAACAAACACGTTAATATTTTACATACTCATACTTTACACACATGAAATATTTTATAACACCAAAACAATGCAAAAAGAAATTAAAAAAAGAAAAGGCAGAAAGACGAGGGAGATAGAAAAACAATACAAATCCAATTTTATTCTGGTTTATTTCTCCAATTTGACACATTTGCTGTTGGAAAGCGTAAAAATGTTATTTTAAAAATGAAAAATGTTTTACTATTTTTAAATTTATTTCATCTTGTTTTTGTATTAAAAATTTTTTTATGGACATCTTTGGCTCTGCTTAAATACCAGGAAAACGCTAAACTGAGTGAAAGGATGCTTTCACTTCCAGCAACCTTCATTGCACCGAATACTCGCAATTTTAGTTAAAAACACATAAAAGCAAGGCATTTCTTAAGGAAATTTCGTTTCCGTAAAAAGGGCATTGAACCTCGTGCCTTGTTTTCTAAAGTCTAATAAACGGGCCTAAAAAATTAATTTAAAAAGCCTTTTTTTTTAAAATAGATAAAAAAGTGTAACACATTTTTTTAGAAACGAAAACGCCATTATTTAGTTTTTAAAATAAAAACAATCCCTTTTCCCTTTGTTAATAAATACAAATAAATTTTTTTATTAATTGTATTTGTACACATACTCGTATATTGCTCATTTACTTTAAAAGTGTGATAAGTCCTCATATATTTTTTTAAATTAATTTATTTATTCTCAAAACCTTTTAACTAATATTCTGTAAAAAAAAATTTAATATTTTTCTAAATTTTTTTAATTAAAATTTTTTTAGTTAAAATTTTTTTAAATGAAATTTTTTTTAATAAAAAATTTTTAGTGAACATTTTTTATTAAAAAAATTTTATCAAAAATTTTTCTTAATTACATTTTTTATTAAGTTTTTTCTGCTTAAAAAAAAATTTGTTTCTAATAAAAAAAATTTAGAAAAAATTTTTTTTTTATTAATTTTTTATAAAAAAAAAATTTTAGTTAAAAATTAAAAAATAAAATTTTTTAATAAAAATTTTTTCAATTACATTTTTTTATAAAATTTTTCTTCTTGTTTTCCATAAAATGAAAATTTTAGTTAATATTTTGTATTAAAAATAAAAATATGTTTTTATTTAAATATTTTTTTGATAAATTTTTTAATTAAAAATTATTTTTTATTAAAAAAAAATTTTTAGCTAAAATTTATTATTACATTAAATTTATTTTTATTAAAAAATTTTTTCCAATTAAAAATTTTTTTTTATTAATTTTCTTAATTAATTTTTTTTTATTAAAATTTTTTTTTAAATTGTGTTTAATTGAAAAAATTTTTTTAATTAAAACAAATTTTTTTCTTACTCTTCAAAAAGAAAATATTTCAAATTTTCATAGGAAAATTTTAAACTTTACAGGATTTTTTGTGAAACCATAGTTTTTTAATAGTGACTTTATTCAAATAAGTGAGCGATATGTGTATTTCTTTTTTCCTAATTTAAATTTTTTACAAACAATAACGTTCAGCTTAAAACTTTATTTGTTTTCTTTTTTATAATTAAGCATAATTTTTTACACTTTCGGGTGGTTATTAAATTACTTTTTGGTTAATGAAACAAAGCAAAGCGTGCATACTCGACTCGAGGCACCTTTTTGTTATTTAAGAGAATGAATTCAGGTAAGAAAACAAACAAGAAACCTTAAAACAAATGAGAAGTATGTTTGTTGTATGTCTGTCTGTCTGCTGCTAAACTTCTTTATTACTTTTTGTATTTTATGCATAAAACAACAAAAACAATTGATTTATTGTTATTTCCTTAAGTTCATTTTATTGTTACAATACGTTTCCGGTTTTAAATTTTTTTTTTTTTTTCACTGCTATTGTGTGTTTAGCACACACAAAAATCCTTAAGAGCTCTAGAATTTTTTGTTTGTTTTTTTTTGTCTATAAGGGAAACAAAAGTTCCTTACTTGCACACACATACACATAAACATATTTTTTAATGATTTTCCCCTTAAAGTTCAATTTATTGAAAGGAGTTTTTCATTATTTGAACAAAATAAGCTCTGTTCTGCCATCCTTTTTTTATTAAAAATTGTTGCTATTGTTGTTGTTACTGTAAACTGGGGTTTTGTTTTTGTGGTTTCTTTCTGTGTGTGCGTGTGTGTGTTTTTAGGTACATCTAGTGGTGTTTGAATGTGCTGTTTTGTGCAACTTTATGATAAGCTTGTGTGTAAGAGGGGGCCTGACGAAAGTACCTTGTTTGTTTTGTATGGTTTTTATGTGTTTGTTTGTTAGTGGGCATGTTTTTTTAACCCTTCTGCTAAACTCATTTGCTGTAATTTGCATATATTGTGCTTGATCAAAATTTTTGATTTGTTTCATTAAAGAAATTGCAAATTATTGATTTTTACTGCCTTTTCAGGGTGTTAAGTATGTGCAGGGTAAAAATGTTTTTTTTCTATTTAGAGATAAGGACTTGCTGTAAAATTAAAAAAAAAAGTGTTTTATTAAGCAATTAAAAAAACATATTTTTTAATCTTAAAATTTAATTTAAAATTTTTTTTCGTTCAAAAATTTTATTAATTTTTTTTCAATATTAAAATGTAATTTAAAAAATTCTAATTATAAAATTAAAATTTTTTTTTTAATTTTAAGAATAATAAAAAAAAAATTTTAATATTAAAATTTAATTTAAAAAAATTAAATTAAATAAAACTTGTTCTTAAATAAAAAAATTTAATATTATATATTCTTGTATAGTCTTTATTAAACAACTTAAAAATTTTTTTATTTGTTAATATTAAAATTTCATTAAAAAAATTTATTTTAAAATTTTATTAAAAAAAATTAAAAAAAATTTATTTAAAAAAATTAAATTAACTATTTTTGCTAGAAATGTTTATTAATGTGTATTTTCATTACAAAAATATTTTTTTATATGAAAAACCTTTAAATAATTTTTTTTTTATTTTAAAATTTAATTTTTAAAAATTTTTATTTAATTTTAAAATTTTAATTAAAATTTTTTTTATTATTAATTTTTTTTTATTTTTAAAAATTTAGTGATAAAAATTTTAAATTTTAAAACTTTATTTAAAATTAAATTAAATAAATTTTTTTCTTAAATAAAAAAAATTAATGTTAAATATTCTTGTATAGTTTTTATTAAACAACTTAAAAATTTTTTTTTGTTAATTTAAAAATTTCATTAAAAAAATTTTATTTTAAAATTAATTAAAAAGGATACTAAAATTTTATTAAAATAAAATTTATTAAATTATTCGGTCTTATAAACAAAAATTATTTCGTTTACATTTTCCTTTTTTTACCAGTTTTTTATATTTTTAATATTTTTACTTTCTTGTAATACAACCCATTAATGCTTATTTTGGCTATTTTGTTCACATCTCCTACAAAACTGCTTCTTATTTCGCTTTAAACCAACAAATTCTTCCTTAAAAAAAGAGTTGCATTTCATTACGCATTTGATTTTCTGTTTCCACATCATAACTGACATTTTTCTAATTTTCCACATGAATGATCAATAATTTAATGTGAATTTTGTGAAGCCACCACGAAAAAGCAAAGAAATCTGTTTTCATACAAAATAATCCAGCAACTGGTTGAAAATATTGTCGTTTTTTTGATCTGTTTTCGGTATGCGCTTCAGTATGTTAAGGCTTTAATAAAAAACATTTTGTGGTATGTTATTTAAATCAAGACAAATTTATGTTTAATTTATGATTTTTGCCTGTTTTTTTTTTTTTTTTTTTTTTGAGGTAAAATTTAACAAATTTAATTTTAAACATACTTTTGCTACTTTTGATTGTTTTAAATAAAATTTTTAAAGTAAATACTTAAATAACTCTTTTAAATTTATGTTTCTTTAGTTAATTTTGACTTTATTAAAATAAATGAGCTTAAGGATACCTTTAGGCAAATTACTATATTGCAAAAGCTTTTAAGACACTTTGAATGATTTAAATATTAAAACATAAACACATTTCTAAGGTAAATAAATACACCAGGGAATAGGCAATCAATATTTTAATGATTTCTTATTGACTAACAAATTGTGCTACACAAACAAAAAAGAATCATGAGGTTAAGGCAAACAAATTTAAAAAAATTTTTATTAAGAAATTTATCTGAATATAAAATCATATAATTCATGTCAAAATTTAATAAAACCAAATTAATTTCAACATAATAAAAGTTTGTCTAAAATGCAACTGCCATAAAGTCAACAAATTGCTTGTAATACGAGTATTAACGGCACTGAAGAGCAGTTGAGGCACTCTGAAAAAACTATAAAAAATTTCTTAAAAACAGGCTTAAAGAAAATAAAATATAATAAATAACTAAAAACATAACATATTTTAGGGGTTGTTACTAAAACACTCACATGTTGCCTAACATACACTGGAAGAATTTTATTTATTTAGCACTAATGCAATAAAAAATTTGTGATTTTTCAATTACTGTTATTCTCAATAAGAATAATGAAATAGTTCATTTATTCAATGAAATAAAATCATTATTTTAATGAAAAAATTTCATCAATTTAATGAAATAATTTCTTTAAAAACAATATTCATTTCACGGCACATTTTATAAGACTAATTTTATTAATTCCATTAAATTTTCATTAATTTAATTAAACTATTTCATTAATTTAAAGAATTTATTTTATGAATTTAAAGATTTCATGAATTTATTGAAACTATTTCATTAATTTAATTAATATATTTCCTTAGCTAAAAAAAATATTTCATTATTTTAATTAAATACAAATTTCTTCAATTTAATTTCATGAAATTATTTAGTTAATTCTCATTTCACAAAATATGCATTTCATTAATTTATAATAATGAATTATTAATTAAGTTAATAAAATAATTTCATTGATGACACATGAAATATTCATTAATTTAATGATTTTTAATTTCATTGAATTAATGAAATATTCATTAATTTAATGAAACAGTTAAATTAATGTAATGAAACAGTTTGCTTCATTCTAATGAAATATTCATAGAATTGTGAAATTATCATAGACTAATGAAATATTCATATTTTTTATGAAACTATTTCAATATTTTAATGAAATATTTTCTTTAATTAAAAAAATAAAAACATTTCAATAACATTTCAATATTTTAATGAAATATTTTCTTTAATTAAAAAAATAAAAACATTTCAATAATTTATTTAAATACAAATTTCTTTAAATTAATGAAATATTCATTAATTTTATGAAACAATTTTTTGTAATATAATGAAATAATTTCCTTAATTCAATATAAATATTTACTTAATTTAATGCTATACAATTCATTAATTTAATGAAATAAAACATTAATTAATTCTTTTATTATTACTTAATTTCATTAATTCACTCGACCTTTAAGATTTATTGTGCCTCCCAGTTCCCAATTATAATGAGAGACTCCTTACTGATCTCTTCATTGCTAAGCCTTCCGGGGCCAACGTCCCACTGTCTAAGTAGAGCATTCTACAGTTTACCATAGCTTGCCAATCAAACAGAAAATATTCCGCCGTGTCTAGTTCTACTCATTTTGTACCACACCGATTTTACTCATGTGGTAGTTGAGTCTACAACGGCATTTCATCTACTGAACGTAGAGCTTGATGTCATTTCTGCTAAGATTGAAAACAACTGCTGTCTTAATACCTTGACTGCCGCTTACCCGCTTTGGCTTTCTATTAGTCTTTTAGACTCTGATTTTCCTCTTTGCAACGTAGGTTATAAGTGAATTATTAATTCACATACTTTATGAAATATTTTATTGGCTGCCATAAAAAAGTTTCATTAAATTTACAACACAATTTTCTTTCAGTGTTTTTATTTGTTATTAACAGATTTTTATCTACCAAATTTTTCTTATTTTTTTGTTTGTTTTTGTGTAACATCCTTTTTAAGGGCATACAAGCAAATTTTGTTATTGTGTTTGTTCAACACATCATACCAAATGATCATTTATTATGTAGTGATTTGAACTTAATGGACTCTTTTGCTCATGTTTTAAACAAAGTTTGGAGCAACGCAAACATCAAAAGTTGAAAAAAAAATTTGTTTTATTTTTGCTACATGAAAAAATTCTAGAAAAAATTTTTCAATCAGACTTGACATTTTGCACAGACTAAAAGCAAAGAAATTTGCCAGACATAAATATGTGTGTGTAGTCGTTAGAGATGTCTAAGAAAGTTATTTAAAAAACTAAAAAAAAAAAAGTATTTTATAAATTAAAATAAATTTTATAAATAAATATATTTCCAGCTTAAGGCTTTAATAAAAAAAAAAAAAATTTATTCCCAAGTATCATCGAAATATTGAATCTGTCCACATTTTTTTAAATAAATCCTTTTAGATATCTGAAACACTTACTAGGGATGAGAATAGCAGTGGAAGGCATTACAGTAATTTTGTTTATTTGCTTAAATTGTTTTTGGTTTTTTAAATTTTTTAACGATAAACACAGTCATGTTTTAGTTCAATTGCATTAACATTAATTCCATTGATGCGTTGCAAAAGTCTGTCTTAATGTCAGCTACATTAATTTTTCTACAGCTAAGGAAAGTGGGAGAAAGCGCTCATTTATTTTCATTAAAAAGCAATGAAGCTGAAAATTCTATTAACTTGAGACTAGTTGGTTTTGTTTGTCTAAATTTGTTAGAGTCTAAAAAGGATTAATTTTTTTTTTTTAATTTTAAATGAAGTGGGAAGAAATACAGCCAAGCGAAAACACCAATAAAGATTTTTTTCTAAATGAAATTAAAGCAGCAATATTCGCTGATGCTTTTAAACGCTTGCCTTAAAATATGATAAATTTTACAACAATTTTACGTTTGAAAAATCACAAAAAATCACCTTGCTTTTTTTAAGAAATTTTTAAATATAAAGAAAAGTTTTTTTAAAATTGAATTGATGTTGTTGACCGGTCTCAGACCTCGGCTCATTAATTTTCTCAGACATCTCTAACGACTACACACACATATTTATGTCTGGAAAATTTCTTTGCCTTTGGTCTGTGTATCAAAAAAGTTTTCTTCAACTTTTTTGAAAAAAGAATTTTAATTGCCAAAAGAAGCCATGCAAATAAAAACAGCCATTCACTACTTTATAAACTGACCCATGCCTTTGCTAACATTATTAGCAGAGGCGCCTTCTAAAGTGGTATATAAAATATTTCAAAGCATAATTTCAGGCTTAAATTAAGTAAAACCCCAAGTCTTTATTAAGATTGGTCAGGGAAAATCGTTGTTAAGTGGGCGTTAAAAAGGCGTGGCATTGCAGAGTTGGGTATTTAAGAAATAAAAATAGACTTTTCTAGTTTTTTAGGTTATTGCCTTAAAGCTGATTATCTCGGGTTATTGAAAAATTTTCAACGAAAGTTGTTTTTTTTATTTGCCATTATTTTTTAGTAAGTTTTTTCGGGTTTTGCAAATTTTTCCCATAAACATTTTTGTAGAGGGTTGGATTACAAGTTAAGCTAGCAATTACCCGTCAAGTTATAAAATTTATGTCAGTTCATATATCTCTTATTGCAGAAGGAATGTCCTTATGCTGTAGCTCATCTAACACTTAACCTAAAAAACTGCAGTTTACAGTATTATTTTTCATTTTCATTAATTTTTTTCCGTTAAAATTTTCCTTTCAAAAATTTATTCATTTGGGCTGAAACGTCCTGTTATTTTTTTTTTACTTAATTTCTCTCTGTCTCTCTTTTAATATTTTGTCCTTAATTGTTTGTTTTGCTCTTGATTGAATATTGTCATCATCATGATTGCAATAGTATTTCTTTTTTAATGTTTCGTTTTTTCACTTAATTTTTTTTTTTTTTTTATTGATTATTCGCTTTATCAAACTGCCAATTCAGCAGCATTTACTAAACTGACAACCGAAAAAAAATGTAATAAAATTTGTTTGTGTGACAACTTTTTCTAAGGTTTCATTTGAGGGTATTCCTCTCAGATGACTCGTTAGGTTTATTAAATTTTAAGTGCAACGGACAAGCTAAGGTTTTAGTGCTGATGATTTTGCTGCAGCTGTCTGTACTTTATTTTAATTTGTTTGATTATTTGATTGTGTGCTGAAAGGCGACCTCAAAAATATTGCAGATTTTTAGGCACTAAACTGTAAGAGAGAAATTAAAAAAAAAAAACTAAACGTAAAAAAATAATAAAGAAATTTAAGGAATTTACGAAAAAAAAGGCTAAAAAGAATTAAAAGAATTTTTTACCGTCTTTTAAAAACTATATGGCAGCATTTTTAAAAGTTTTAAGGTATTTAGGCCCTACTGTTTTATTTCTCCTTTAAGTGTCAAGCATTACACTTTCTAAATTTAAGCCTTAACTTGAAATATTTCAACAGACAAACCATTTTAATAAAAAAAATTAAAAAAACCATTCAAACTTATACAATCATAAACCTCTTGCATCACTTTAAATTTATTGATTTCTGCCCTGACCCTTTTTTTTGTAAATTTTATTTATTTTTGTTCGTGCTGCTGCTTGCTACTTACTAAACGGAAGTATGAAAAGGTGTTGGTTTGATTAAAATCATTGACATTAAAGCATGTACGAGTGAGTATGTGCTCGTGTTTGCCTCTACACACACACACACGCTTAAATACAATTTATAAATAACGTTTGCACATACATACATAAGTGTACACCCTCTATAACCTCTCAATTTAGCAGCCCATTCAACTAAAGTACTTGCAACTTGTTAAAGTGTGGTGCAACCATTGGATGGATTCACTAAATTTACATTTCAATTGATTGTTTATGTGGGACAAGTGTGTTAGTTTATTGCAATGGTATGGAAAATATTCTCCTATCGTTGATGTTAAAGCAGGAGCAGTAATTTCTATTAATAGACAAATTGAGGTGAGTTAAAACTAAATTGAAGGCTATTCAAAGTGTGTGCAGAGGTACTGGTACTCGCACAAGTATCAATATGAATTATTAAAGTATTTTATATTAAAATCTCAAATAAAATAAGAAAGGCAAAGCAAGATGACAAAAGAATTGCTACGAAGTCATAGAAGTTTAACAAATTGAATGTCATGTCCTTTGAGGGGCAAAATAAAAGTTAATTTTTTCAATAACATAAAACTACATTATTTCTTTTTACTTGAATTGATTTAAAATATTTTTTCGCCACGCCCACTTTTCAATATCATATCTTTTGAAAGAATTAAGTAACAGGAAATATTTTTTACTTTAATTGATTTAAAATAAAATTTCCCAACAGGTTATATAGAATAGTGCGACGCTCACTTTTCATTATCATGTATTTTGAGAATCATAAGAAAAAAAAATTTTTTTTAATTTTTTGAGCAACGTAAAACTATTTTATTAGGGTATATATCATAGTGTCACGCCCACTTTTCAATATTATGATTTTTAAGAGACATAAAAGTAAAAAAATAAATTTTTTTTAATTTGTTTACCAACATAAAACTATGTTATTAGGCCACGCCCACTTTACAGTGTCAAGTTTTTTGGAATCTATAAGAAGAAAAATTGTTTCTTTGAAATTCTTTTATCAAAATAAAACTATTTTACCAAGCTATATAAAATAAGGCCACGCCCACTTTTCTCTTATTTGAGGATCAAAATTATATTTTCTAACTAATATTTATAAAATGTTAAACATATAATCTCTGTACTACAGGGAAGGTTGCACATAATTTTGAACCATGCCCACTTTTCTATATCATTTCTTTTAAGGGTCATAACAAAATAAAATTATTTTTTTTAGAATTCTTTTTTCAACATTAAACTATTTTATGAGGCTATATAAGATAAGGCCACGCCCACTTTTCTATGATTTAACAATAAAAATTCTATTTTCCAACCGAATTTCATAACGTCTGAAACAGAAAATATCTACACTACAGAAAGGTTGCCACATAATGTTGAACTAGACACGCCCATTTTAAAAAATAGTACTTTAAATGAGATTCCTTTAAGAAATGTCTAATAATGTTTTTTTTTTTTTTTTTGCTTCAATACCATAAATATTTCTTCAATTAAATTAAAATGTTTTGTTTAACTAACAAAGAATTCCTGATAATCAACAATTTCCTTTTTTGTTTGTTTGAATTACAAGCCAGCCAACAGTCTCTGTCTAAATAAAAACATTTTCATAACCCAACATCCCCCACTAGCAATTTACACATATCAACTGGACAATTAAATCTGCCACGTTTTTACTACATTTGCTTTTGAATCAAGTTTATACTAAAAGCTCTTGCTGGCCTCTACTTCCCTGCTTCCCTGTTTTGAAGCATAAAACAATTAATTTTAGCTGACTGTTGTGTTATAAACATAAAAAAAAAAAGATTTTTCCCTCTTGCGCCTGCAAGCATACTAACAATTTTTTTTGCTGGTTGTTCTTGGTTATTTCCGCCGAACAAAAATAGTGAAAGTCATATAAAATGAAAAAAAAAACATGACTAAAAACATAACAAGCCAGCAAAAGAATATGCAGAAAGTTTTTACAAACTATTAAACAAGCAAGTAAGAAAACAAACAACAACAAAGAAAAGAAAATTACAAATTAAAGAAAAAGCCTATAATAAGGCGCCTTATAATTGTAATTGGTTGGCTGCTTATAGTCCCCAAGTTAATCACAGAAGCCTTAAAAACTATTATTTTGTTTTGCT
Organism: Thelaira solivaga; assembly: GCA_947397855.1. Taxonomy (NCBI): domain Eukaryota; kingdom Metazoa; phylum Arthropoda; class Insecta; order Diptera; family Tachinidae; genus Thelaira; species Thelaira solivaga. Next base: position 5,040,028 of record OX377612.1, on the reverse strand, counting down.
TTCCAAAGAAAAATTTAAGTTCTCCTTGAAGTTTTGGCAAGGCTAACATCAATGCTGCAGTCTCTTTAAGAATTATTGATTTTCAACATCAACAAGAAAGAAAGAAACTTTAACAGCTGCTGCAGATTTAACAGAAAAATCTTAACTGGAACTAGTCAATCAGATATTACTAAATCGAATCCTTAAAGGCCTAAGGATCCATAAACTATATAGTCTAAAGGGTGGCATTTTTGTATAACAAACTTATTTCAAGCCTGCTTACTTACAGTGAAGGCTATAAAAATAATACAAAAAAAAAACTTTAACAATTTCGTCAATAGCTTTTACTTTTCTTTTTGGTTAAAAAAGAAAAGAAATGTTAAAAAAAACCCTCTTTATTTGCTTTAATATTTTTTGTAGCATCTTTTTGGGGGCACGCTTAAGTAAGAACTTTGAAAGGTAGCAGATAGCAGACGTTTAAAAAGTATTGCAATTAAGTTAATCAAAAAAGTTTGTTTTTTTGTTTTCTTTTTGGAAGAGGGGAAGATGTAAAAATTTTCCTTTTTTTCATTTCGTTTTCTGACAACAAGCTGTCATTGCAGCATATACAAGTTTTGTAGTTACCAAACTTTCCGGCTACTCAAAATGTATGCAATGCAGTATTAGTGGTTACATTAATTTTCTTTTGGCTTAATGTGGGTGTGGGTGTATTAGAGGTCTAGAGTAGCCAAAATGGATAAAAAAAAATATGAAATTTTCTTTTATAAGATTTAGTTTATTTATTTCTTACAAAGAGAAATAATTTCTTATCTAAAAGCAAAAATTAAAGAGCTTTCAAACAAAGCAAAGAATTTAAGTAACACTTACACAGAAAACCACTTTGGTTGTAGGACTTGAAGTGGTTAATTTGATAATATAATTTTTAAGTTGTGGTAATGGAAGCTGGAGGACAAAACTACCAAATTTTAGTGAAAGTTGGGTTTTATTTACCCCTTAAAGACATTTTTCTTTTATTTTATACTCTTTTCTTTTTCAATAAAATTTTTATTTATTTTTTAGTGGTTTAAATTTCTCTTAGCATTTTTTTTTATTTCTTTTCTTAATTATGTTTTTAGTTTTTATTTAATTTTTTGTTATAAAATTTTTTATTAACACAAATATTTGTTGAAGAGACAATATGTAAATTATCTGTGTGTGTTTAAACTAATACTTTCACAAAAAATCAAATGTTATGAATATCCTTAGATTTGCTTTTATTATTAGTTATTCATTGCATAAATGAAATATTTGAGACAAATGGCAACAAAAACAAAGAAGAGGCAAAAAATTCAGAAAATAAAATACAAATACGACTGACAAGGTGCTGAATATAAAATATTTTATATTCAATTTCTACACATATACAAAAAAACATATCGCTCATTTACTTTAATAAGGTCGTTATATAAAAAAAATATTTTGGAATTAACTAGAGCTCTTACACTGATAAATTCAATGAATCAATTTCATAACAATTGTTTCATTAATTCAATCTCACAGTTCATAAATTATTATGAATTAATTAAATATAAAACTATACCATTAAATGAATCAATATTTCATAGAATTAATGAAATTATTTCATTAAATTAAAGAATATTTCAGTGAATTAATAAAATCATTTCCTCAGTTAATGAATATTTCATTGAATTAATGAATTTATTTCATTAAATTAATGAAATTATTTAATTGAATTAATGAAATTATTTCATTGAATTAATAAAATTATTTCATTGAATGAATGAAATTATTTCATTGTATTAATGAAATTATTTCATTGAATTAATGAAATTATTTCGTTGAATTATTGAAATTATTTCAATACATTAATGAAGTTAGTTCCTCAAATTAAAGGATTTAATTTCTTAAATTAGGAAATATTATATTTCATTGAATTAATGAATATTACATTAAATTAGTGAATTAAATTAATGCATTAATAAATATTCTTTAAATTAATGAAATATTTTCTAGGAAATTGTTTCATTAAATGATTGAATATTTCATTGAATTAATGAAATATTTTTATTAACTTAATGAAACGTGTTATTATTTTTAATAATACAATTTTTTATTGGATTAATCACCAACTTCAAAGAATATGTAAAAAAAATCTAACAGTGTATCTGACAAATTATTTATATTTTTAAAACTAGAGCCTTTAAAATACTTTTTTTCTGATATCTTTACAAAATATAAGCCAAGATATGAAGAAGAAAATTAATTTTTAACTTAAAAAAATTCATTTTTTTTTAATAAAACACTTTTCAAGTAAGGAAGCGATATGTTTCATATAACATAAAAAATTGTTTTTTTTTGAAAAAAGTAAAAAAAAATAAATTTAAAACTTAAATAAGAAAATTTTCTAGACTAGTAATGATTTTCTGTGGGCTCTACATATCGCCACAAAAATTCATAAAAGCTTTAAGTTATAATTTAAAAAATATAAAAAAACAAAAACCAAAAATCTATCTTAATATTTAAAATTAATCAAAATTTTTTAATATAAATTTTTTTTTTAAAACGTTATTTGATTTTAATTTTTTTGTATGTTAAGGCTTTTTTAAATTTATACAACAGTATAAGTTTGTTGAAATAAATGTCTATCTAAATAGGTAATAGTGTGTGCATGCAAGTATATGTAGCAACATAATCCTTGATTTTCTAGCATATAAGTCTAACTGTAGCAATAAATCTGTTTAACCCAGCAAAAGTTTTAACAACACAAAAGCGACAGATATTGAAATTTTTTTAGTGATTTTATGAGCTTCAAATTTTACAACAAAAAGTTATTGAGGAAACCTTTTTTACTATAGAGAATTTTAATAATTTTTTTTTATGTTTTCCTTATGCCAGAAATTTTTTTTCTGAAAATACAAAAACTGTTGTGTGTATGAAACAACACAGGAAATTTGTTTATAAATAAATTCATATTAAATTCTACATATGCACATTAAATGCCTTAAAGTTATGCTAACATTTATAAATTTATTTATAATGTGTTGTGAGAATGAAGCATATTTTAAAAAGTGATGCTTTTTTTATATAAGAACTAATGGAAAGTATATTTTTATGGCTATAAAAAAAAATAAAAATAAAGTATGTAAAGAAACCTGTTAAATATAAATTATTGCATACCTACAGGCGCCTGAAAAATATTTAAAACATTTTTAAAAACACTTAAATGATAAATAAATGAAGTTTATGTTGAACAGAAATATTAAAATCAATTTTCAAAAAATATCTGTTAATTAAATATTTTTTATTTCTAAAATCACATAAATTGTTTTTTATATTTAGTCATAAAAATTTTTGTTGAATAAGTTTTTTTTTTCTAAAATCGAAGAAAATTTTTTTTCATTTTTGAAATCACAAAAAATAGTTTTTTTTTATATTTTTATTTTGTTGAATAAATTTTTTTTTTCTATAATTACAGAAAAATTTTTATTTTTAAATTCATATAAATTTTTTTTAATTATATTTTTTATTATTTTGTTGAATAAAAGTTTTTTTTCTAAAATCAAAATATGATTTTTTTTTACTTATTATTATTTTGTTGAACAAAAGTTTTTTTATTCTAAAATCACAAATTTTTTTTTAAATAAAATATTTTTTTTTACTATTTTGTTGATTAAAAGTTTGCCTGCTTTTATTTTAAATTTAATTTAATTAGCCTTTAGATATGCTTTAGTTTTTTTACTAGAATACCCATTCAACACAATTTAATTTCTCTAATTCCCTCTAATACAGATTTCATTAACACCACAAAAACTTCTCTTGTTTTTTTTTTTTTGTTCTCTTTGTCTCTCTTTAAGCCAGCAGCTTATTAGATAATAACGAACAAGTTTGTTTCTGTATGTGGCCCCACACAAAAATTTTATACGCAAATTAATTAAGTCTTTTTAAACATATTTAGGAAAAAGTTAAAAAAATATAAAAAAAATTTATTATTTTGTTTGAGCAGTTTACACTTTGGCACAATAAAATTGTGTTCAAAGTTTTTTCCCCCCCAAAGTTCCTCTTTTCTATTTGCTTTTGTTTAAAAACAAAAAAAGGCCAAAGTGAAATTTTTAGCATAGTTAAAGGGTTTTTGAGGCAAATGCATTTAATGTACATTTTAAAGGCCACAAAATGTATGTAACATAGAGTGCTTGCTAACATACATAGATGTGAGTGAAATAGTTTAATTTGTTACTTTCAAATTGAAATTAAATTTATTTTGCAAGTGCTAGAGAGAGAGAAAAGTTGGAATTTTTAAAATTTTGTGTAGAAACACGATGCATAAAGCATTTTAATTTTGCAAAGAAACATGTTTTAAATAGAAACATTTGTGTACTAGTAGTTACAGTAAATATTTTTAATTTTTGTTAAATAAAAGTTTTATTATGGAAATTTTTTACAAAAAAATCTTAGTTGCAGCAATTATAGCAACTCAATTTTAAAGCTTAATTTATTAACTTTAATTGAGGGCTTCAGTTGTTTTCATTAATATTTCAATAATTTTGCTTAAAGACTTAATAGAAAATGGATCATATCCCTGCTGCTGGTGTCAAGGTTTTAGCATGTCTCATGACTTGTCAAAAATATATTGATTCGAAGGTTAATATCGCGTGACTGGTGAAATATAAGTTAAGCACGTAACTAGTATCCAAATGCTTGATGTAATTAACTTTCAATTATCAGTTGACTAATTCAATTTTAATTAATCGTAGCAGAAATCTGCTCAAGGTAGCAATTGACATTTTCCCAGTATATTACAATACTAAAGTCTGCAATCTATTACAAGAAAAAAAACAAAGACCGTTACATATACCTTAATAACTAGTTCAGTGACATATTCTTTGACTGGTTGCTTACTCCTCTGCCGCTTATACCCTAAGAACTAGTGCGGTGATATATTCTACGTTCTTCTTAAAGATACTCTGCAGCCCTTAAATATTTTTTTTTTTAATTTAAAACTCATTTTGACTTATTTTTGTGCAATCGTCTTTGCAGGACCATTTATTCTTTAATTTTTCCCCACTACTTAGCAAATATTCCTTTTTAAATAATTTTCTTTACATAATTTAAGTAAAGAGTAAGCATCTCTCAAAAGTATGCTCAAACATACTTTTGGTTTTTTCATTTTTTTTTTGTTGATGAAACTTTTAATAAAGTCCACAATGCACTGACTGCCAAAGCAACAAGGAAAATATTTTTAATTCTTACATAAAAAAAACAAAGACACAATATATTTGTGTTTTTACACACATCGCTCCTTTACTACAAAAGCATCCTAACTCCAAAAATGGGATTTCTTAAATCATTAAGTTAATTTTTACTCAATATCTTTGCCCCAAAAAAATTATTTTTATTTCAAAATACAATATTAAAAATTTTTTCTCATACACTGAGAGAATTTTATTCATATATGCTTTGAATTTGGTTATTAAACCAATGAAAAATTCATTGTTTTTTTAAACAATGAAAAATTTCATTAGATTATTAAAATGTTTTCTTAATTTAATGAAATCATTGATTCCTTTAATGAAATAATTTCATTAATTTAATGAAAAAATTTCATTAATTTAATGAAATAAGTTCAAAAAATTTTATGAAATAATTTCATTAATTTAAAGAAATATTTCTTTCATATAATGAAATAAAATTTCATTAATTCAATAAAATATTCATTCATTTCATTAACTTCATAAAATAATTTTTTTAATTGAATAAAATAATTTTATTAATTGAATAAAATAATTTCATGATTTTAATAAAATAATTTCATTAATTGAATTAAATAATTTCATTAATTCAATTAAATAATTTTATTAATTGCATAAAATAATTTCATGATTTTAATGAAATAATTTTATTAATTCAATTGAATAATTTCATTAATTCAATTAAATAATTTCATTATTTCAATAAAAAAATTCCATTAATTCAATGAAAGAATTTCATTAATTTAGTGAAATAATTTCATTAATTCAATTAAATAATTTCATTATTTCAAAGAAAAAATTCCATTAATTCAATGAAAGAATTTCATTAATTTAGTGAAATAATTTCATTAATTTAGTGAAATAATTTCATTAATTCAATGAAATAATTTTATTAATTCAATTAAATAATTTCATTAATTCAATGAAATAATTTCTTTAATTCAATGAAATAATTTCTTTAATTCAATGAAATATTCTTTCCATTAATAAAATAATTTCTTGAAAATATTTCATTCATTTAAAGAAATTATTTCATTGCAATAACGAAATAAAATATTTCATTATATTAATAAAATTTTTTACAGAACTTATTAAGAGTACCCACAAATTACCAACTTTAAATAGTTCTAAAGGATAATCCTGTTTTTTGAGTTAAGACTTTATTGAAATAAATGAGTGGTATGTGTTTTTATTAAATAAATAATTGAAAGTGAAATAATAATTAAAATGAATTTTGTGTAAAAAGTTTTTGCTACAAAACTCCAGTCCGTTTTACTACAAAAAAAATTCTAAAAATGAAGACTTACACACATACATACGAGTATGTGCTAATTATATCATATAAGTGAAGCAAAGTGAAATTGCATGAACTAAATTTAATTAAAAAGTTTGTAAATTAAAAAAAAAGGATTTAAAGTCAAAATGTATTTTGGTTTGCTGACTTACAGAGTGAATAATGTAAAATTCTAAATAAATTAAGCAGCGTATGAAATTTAAAAGAAAAAATATGCGAGCTGTTATTTTTAAAAGTGATAAAAGTTCGCTTAGTAAGATAAAGACTAAAATTATTGCTGACTCATTGGTTTAAGTGGACTTATAACAATTTTATAGGTAATCACATTAAGGAACTTTTAGTATCTCATCAAAAAAAAAAAAGAAAAAATGTTGCACTTGCACTCTCTATTAAAATGACTCAGACAACAGCGCTTATAGTTTCATCATTATGTCTTTTATGATTCAATTAAAAAAGAAAGAAAGTGAAGCACAGAGAGAGAGAGAGAGAAAGAGAGAAAATAAAACGGTTATTTAAGGAAAAGCATTAATTTAACATAAAAAAATATTTTTAAATGAACTCAAAAGCAAAACATTAAAAAAAGCAGACAATTTGTATTTCATTTCTTAAACGTTTTGGAAAATAATGAAGAGAGTGCAAAACAAAGATGAAGAAAAAGTTAAAAATTACGGTATCAGTCAGTACCTTGAATTTTAAAACAATAACCCAGCGAAAAATGTAGAATTAAAAAAAAAAATTAGCAAAGCTGCTTGGCTGGACTTAGAAAACACACAAGTCCCAAATCGTCATATTTGAAAATCGAAATTTAATTTAATTTTGTTTTTTAAATTTAAAAATTTGATATCGAAAGCTACTTCAGGTTTTGGGCAATAATCGACCCTACTACCTCTGGATTAATGATCCTCAAAGGATACTCTTAATGTTAAATGTTACCATGGCTGGTTGTTTTGAATTTTTCCAATTATTGTAGGATTCCATTCCTTCGTTTACTGGGTTAGTAGAGAACAATGCTTTTTGGTAATTTTTCTCATAAAAATAATTACCTTGAAACCCTTTAATTTCCTTTTTTTCTCTAACACGTTCTGTGTGTTTTTTTTTTTCCAACACTTTTGTCATGTAAAAAAGTTCTCCCATTTGGTTGCGTTGCTGTGTTAAAGTGTGTTAAATGTAAATGTTTCATTGCTAAAGGACCTGCTAATTTTATAAATTGCCCACATTAATACAAATTAAATACAAAAATGAAATATTTAAAAAGTTTTTACAAAATGAATACGTCAGGACATAAAGGTGGTAGGCACTGGATTATGTGATGATTTTCATGTTAATTTAAATTTATATGCATATTACGGGTTTCTATTCAAAAAATTTAAAAAAATACTCCAAAGTAATTGCTAAATAATAAGGTAGCAGGATCTCCCCTTTAAAATGCTATGCGTCTTATCCCGTAATCTTCTATGGTTCATCCGGAAATTTGCTAAAAATCCTTCAGAGCAACAGCACTGGGGTATAAGCAACTTTCAAAAATTTCTTTAATTTCTGAGTATTTGGCCAACAGATTCCATATCTAGAGGACCTCACTTTTAAAATGACAGCTGGTTTTGTTTTATGGTGCCCAAGGAAATTGCCAAAATCCCTCAGAGGAATAGTTCTGGGGTATTATTTTAAATTTAATTTTAATTAAGAGTCATTTTATTCTTGTTTTTTTTATATAAAATATTTTTAACAAAATTATTTTAAGCAATATTTTGTTGTCCCGTCCTATTCAATAGCTTTTTTACAAGAAAAAAAGCAAAAAGAAATAACTAAAAAAATTAATGAACTTTAAAGTAAGAAAGTACGTGTAGAGTGCTGATTAACATGTTTTACTTTACCTTTTAAAAAATAATAAAAAAAGTCTCTGAAAACCAAATTAAATTTTTGTTTCATCTTAATTAAAAACTCCCTTCTCAACTCAGGAGAGTTTTATAATTTTTGTCAGTAAAAAGCTTTTTCATGTGACTCTTCATTAACACAACATGATAAGCTGACATTTAGTACTCAAAGAAATTTTGTGCTTGACATAAAACACGAGTATTAAAGAGACAATCAACCACCTGACTTTTAAATCTGTGAAATATCTTTTACCATCAAAACCCTTCATTATTTCCACTCTTGTGTTTTTTTTTCTATTAGATTTTCTATGAATAATTACATTACAATTGTAATTCAATTTAATGTCAAACATTTTCACTCAACAATACAGCCAGACTCTTGTTTAAGCTGTAGCAAAAGGGAGGTTGGCAGTCAGGAAGAGAAGGAGGTGGTGTTGGCAATATTTTTGGGCTTAAAGGTGAGTTGTTGTGAGATTTAGAAACGCTTGCTATTCACTAGCTAACAAAGTTAAGTGATGTCTTTAGCCTGAAAAAGATTTAAGAGTTTATGGAGGCATTAGAAAAACACTAGAGGTTCGAAAGCTTGTGCCAGAGATATAGATATTTTCCAAGTTCCCCACATGCACCAACTACTTCAGTTAAGGGAACAGAAAACAAAAATTCAATTGTCATAATCAAACTCTGTAGTTGTAACGATTGCAATTCTACAGGGTTGCATTTAAAAGTATGTTCCCTCTGTAAAACTAAATTTTAGAATTACCAACACAAAATTTGATTATGACAAGTGAAGTTTTGTTGTACCAAAAACTATTTATTTTTGTGGCAAAAAAAAAATTTTTTTTTAATTTTTTCAAAAATTAAATTCCAAGTAGTGATCACTGCAAGTCGCTTAAGCTTGTTTTTAACACAAATTGCTGATTAAAAGGAAGTGGTTAGAGATTAGATTGTTCTTACTAGTAGAGGGTTTCATGGTTACGTTTCAGTCAAACTCTAAAATCTTCTTTTGTTAACAAAAAAAAAAAAAAAAAAAGTTGGCGTGATAGTAATCCTGCTTGTGGGTGTTTGGTTGTTGAGTGAATCTTTTGTCTTGATTTTTTTAAATGGCGGCCATAAGCTTGTGTACAGAAATTTCAAATTGTAGCATTATTTGCATAAGAATATGTTTTATTGTGAAAATTTGATTAAATTTTAAAACTTAATTTGTCTTGAATAAGTGAAGAAGGTTAGTGGGGGGTGGGCTTTAAATTAAATGTTAAGGTGTCAAGGGGTTGCAGATGCTTTTGTTAACAAGTTTTTAAGGGTTGCTTATCTGTCCTTTATATTTTGTTGTTGTTATTGTTTTTTAATGTTTATATTTTTATTGTAAAAGCTATACAGACACACTGTAATTAAATGCAAATTGAGAATAAATTATAAAAGTTTTGTTTTGACTATTTAAACTGCATCCAGCAGGAGTAAACAGCAAATTTCTTTAGCATTGAACAGGATATGAGGGATAAGTAAAAAAAAATTGATTTTTTATTAAAACAAATTGTGTTCTACGTGATTTACTTTCAAAAAAAAATTAAAAAAAATGTGATTTGATAAGGTAAGCAATTTCCTCAAAATGTACAAGGAATTTATTTTTCCAACCACAAAACATAAATCAAAAACATTTTCAACTTTTAAAATTTTTTTTAGCATCACAGAGTCTAAGCAAGCGTTTAACCTGGAACACTCAGATTAATAATTCAGTACTGCCCACTAATCTAAGAGACACCCGTAGCGCTTTATTTCCAATACAGAAAATGTCTTCTTACGTCTTTTAATTTTATACGAAATTTAATTTAAATTTTGAACAATTTGTTGGCCTTATTTTACTGTTTTTTTATGTACAAAAACCAACGAAAAAAATTTTCTCAATTGCTTATCCACATCATGTGCTGTTGATTGATCTATCAATCCTTCTGTTTAGAGATAATGTCCCCTATCAACACGATTAAATGTTGTTGTTGTACATTTTTTTTATTTTGCTTTCTCTAGTTAAGCTAAAGCAGGCATTGCAGCAGCCATAAACACCAAGATAGTATTACAACACAAACTAACTACACACTCACTACTGACAATTTCAATTCAGCAACTCAGTTGTAATTGCTTAAAATTTGGTTGAGTTTTTCTTTTTTTTAGTTTTTGTTTTCATAAAGAAATCACACTCACAAGCCTATAAGTTTTCGTTCCTGTCAAAGCAGCACACGTGTTGACATTTCAATGAAAACAACACAAAAAAAAGAGAAAATTTTAAGAAAAAGAAACTGAAAACAATAATTTATTGTTATGTGAGTTTAAATGGCCTAAAAGTAGGCTATACAAATAAAAATATGAAAGAATTTTGTTGAATAGTCCTTAATTTTCCAATAAAATATTTATTAATTTAATGAAATATTTCATTAATTTATTAGTTAGTTTTATTTGACCTTTTTCTTTTTAATTAAAATGGCTATTTTGTTAAGCTTGAGGTCTTATTTTTCAAAAATTTATTTTTATAACGATATTTCGCTCCAATTTTTGTAGCTTCTTCAGGATATAATTATAAATTAATCAATTTATTAAAAATACATATTTCAAAAATTTTCTTGACAAAATTAAATTAGGGAGTTCAATAATAAGGTCATCCCAAACAAAATTTGAAAAATATTTAAAAGTAATATGTTAAAAATGTATATATAAAACAATTGTTATAAAAATGTATGTGTTAAATGAATTATGTATGTATGTAACATTAATACTTCAATAAAATATTCATTAATTTAATGGAATATTTCATTAGTCATTAGTCATTAGTCTAATGAAACGTTTGTTTTGGCTTGAAAAATAATGAATTATTATTTGAATGAAACTAATCTAAAGCCTAAAAGTAGACTACACTTAAAGAAAAATATGGCATAAATCCAAGGAAACACATTCATTAAATTTTTTTGTTAATTCAATGCAACATTTCATAAATTATTGTACATTAATGAAATATTTTCATTAAATTAATGAAACATTTTCATTTAATTAATGAAATATTTTCATTTAATTAATGAAAATTTTATGTGAAACCTAAATTTATAACCCAATTAAATTTTTTTAGTTTTATTTTTTAAATTTATTTCATTAAATTAATGAATTTTTTTTTATTAAATTATTTAAAAGTTTTTTAAAAGGAAAGAATATTACAATGAATTAATGGAAATGTTGAATGAAATTTTTTTTATTATACTAATGAGAACTTTTTCAATTTAAAAATGAAAATTTTTCACTGAATTAATGAAAATATTTTATTAAATAAATTAAATGAAAATTTTTTATTAGTTTGATTAAATGTATCAGAGGCTAAAAAAAATAATTAAATTTTTCATAAAATTATGACGAAAGTGCATGAATGAAAAGCTTTTTTTAAAAGCATATTTTAAAGCTTTTCATTTAAGGAATTCTTACAATGTCTGAAACAAGGTTTAAATATTTAAAATTAAAGAGATCTGAAGGATTTTTGAAATAATTTCTGTAAAAAAAAATTTTTGATTTTCTCCTATTGTCTACTTTTGCCGGCTGTAAAGCACTTGTTATGCCATAAGTTTTATCAACATTTTTTTTTTCCTTGGAAAACAACATGTGTTAAATAGAAAACTTCGTATGCTCAGGCAGTTTGTTTTCAGGCCAACATTATAATTCACGTACGAAATAATTATAGCGCCAGGACGTGATGTGAATCTTTTTTTCTATTTTATTTGACATTTTCGTTAAGATGTTTGGTTTTTTTTTTGTTCTCGTATGAAAAATTTTCTTGACTAAATGAGGAACCAACCATGAAAGAAATACAAAAATTATAAGAAAAGAAAAGTGTGCCTGCAAGCTGTTTGTTTATGTTGTTTGACTTTTTGTAGTGAGTGTAACATATTTTCAGGCTTGTATTAAAATTTTTTGCTTGGCAGTTTAAAGTAAGGTTGATAGTTTGTTTGTTTTTTTTAAGTCCTCTTCTTATTTTGACAGACAAAAAGATAACAAAAGTCAACAGTTGTGGGAAAAACAAAAATTTTAAAAATCAAAAGAAAATTAAATTGTAAAAGCGTTAGCTGCAAAACAAGTATTGTGATAGAGTAAGCTTTACAACATCCCCATTTCTGTCAAAAGGTTTACAGAATCTCCTACATCATTCACTTTTAAATGATTTTTAAGACCTTCTTTTAAACCAGCAAGTAGTAGTAGTACAAAGTATGTATGGTTGTGCCTTCTAAATATGCGTTTCCTTTTGTGAGCTCATTTTAGGCAATCGCCCTTTGGTTTTTCTTTATCTACTCTAAAAAAATCTACGGTTGCGATTTTTCAAGTACACCGAAAAATAAGCTGTTAAATGTGAAAGTGGTATAAGTCTACTTAATAAAAACTAGTTAGCGGTAGTTTCAGTTAGATATAGATATGTTTCTACTAAAATTAGCGCTGATTAATTTTTTTTATTAAGTGGACTTACACCACTTTCAAAAATAACGGCTCAAATTTATACGCCTTTATAATTTTTATTAAAAAAATAGTGATTAAATCAAATAAACAATTAATTTATGAGAATAATAATTTTTGTAGTTCAATTAAACAATTGAGCCGTTATTTTTGAAAGCGATATAAGTCTACTTTAAAAAAAATATCTCACTAAAAAAATTACTGCTGATTTATTTTTTTATAAAGTGGACTTACAGCACTTTTATAAATAATGGCTCAAATTTATGCTAGGATTAAAATTTCTAATTAGAAATTTTATGATTAAATCAATTAAATATTTAATTTTGGAGAATAATCATTTTTGTAGTTTATAATTAAACATTTGAGCCGTTATTTTTGAAACTAGTATAAGTTCACTTATTAAACAAGAATGAATGAGTGGTCACTTTAGTGAGGCAATACCTAAATTTCAAAAAAATTACCGTTATTTTTTTTTTAGTGGACTTATGCCATTTTCAAAAATAATAACTCATTTAATACATTTTTTTAAAATTTTATTTGCTTTAAATCAGTTTTTAACTTCAAATTAAAAATTCGTTATATTGATTAACTTTTTAATTGATTCAATTAAACATTTAATCAATGTGACAACTGAAATATTCAATGAAATAAAATATTTGCTTCGGTGTATAATTTTGTGGTGCCCTTGTTATAGCAAAAAATAACCAAAATAAATTAGCATGAAAAAGCAGTGGCTTCCGTCTGCTGTCTACTTTGTCTATAAAAAATTTCCTGAAAAAACCCAAAGGATTTCATATTTAATAAAAAGTATTAAAAAAACCAGGCTTTGCTTTTTCTTTTATTTTAAATGGAGTAGTTGTAATCAATACACTAGTTATTCATACACAATGGCCTAAGAACCCTTCAAATGAAATTGAAAATAGCGTAGAGAACAATAGAGTTTATAAATACGATTTACTTACGTAATAACTTCCTGTTCAATAGGCAATTTTGTGTAATAAAGACACAATACCCACTGATGATATTTTTCCCTTTTTGTTTTGTCTATGTTTTCAGTACTTCAGCATGCATATAAAACAAAACAAAAAGAAAGGAAAGGAAAGCAAAAGGGAAAAAAATTCTGCCATAATAAAACCAACATGCTGCCTACCACACAACCAAAAAAGGTTACAAACGCGAATCTCCAAGTGGGCAGAAGAATAGAACAACTTAAGTTTTAGCAAAAGAGATTAATAATGTGTGCAGCACAAAATTGTGATCTATGAAACGAAAAAGGAAACAGAAAACGGTTATGCAACAACCACAGCAAAACTATTTAAAGAAAAAAAATTTTTTTTTTTTTTAAATTAAACTTTATTTTAATAAACGTATTTTTAATAAGAAATGAAACTGTTAAGGAAAAGGAATGCTGGCCACAAAAAAGTTTTAGCAAAATTGAATACCCTTACTTTTTAATAGAAATTAATGTAGGACTATCCATATTGTATAGCATCCAGCACATGGAAGACAGGAAAAGTTATTAGCAAATCATTTGCTACAGATTTCCTCTAAATTAATTCTAACGCAACAAGGACTTTTCGTTTAAGAAAAGTACAAAATTAATAGCAACAATTTAACTGTAAGAAAAAATTAAGTTTTATCGCCAAAATTATTCAATCAATTAATCAGTTATTAATATTTGCTAAATTACACAACAATGTGTTGTTGAGAGCAAAGTAAATAAACTCAGTGAGAATAAAAGTGCACTTGAAACATTATAAGAAATTTTTTAATAAGAAGCAAAGTATTTAGTCAATTCGTCATTTGACGAGAAAGAAATTAATAAAATTCAAAAGCCAACATGAAAAAATTTAGAAATTTGGTCGCAGTGACCAAGCGACTCGTTAGCACTTTTACTACTAATTCTATGAAGCCAGCAATGCCGTAATGCTGTCATATGTCTTCTGCACTCAGTGAATAGTAAGCCAAAATTTGTAATAGGTGCCAGTTACCTCTAGCTGATTCAATTGACTGCTAGCATTTCGTGTTGTAATATTTTTAAATTAAACTCTACTGCTGTCCAGCTAAATGGGAACGAAAGATTATTTTCATTGAAAACAAAAATAAATTCTCGTATAATGTTGCTCTTGTCTTGAAGTCTCTCGCTAACGAATAATCATAGAACTTTATTAGAGTTGTCAGGGCGACGGCCAGAATATAGTATGCTGATGTTTTATACTCTGTATGTAAACACTTAACGAACGGTTAAGTAAAAAATTCCACTTCCACAGAAAAATTTGTAATAGGTTTCAGTTACTACGATGTGATTAAACCGAAACTCTCGAGTTTCGTGTGGCAGTTTTTTTTTAAATTAAATTCTACTTTAGTTTAAAACATGTCCTTAATGCCACACGTCTACTCTAAAAGACAACCGTAAAGCTGTGTCACATATTTGGAAAAAGGTACCGTTTTCGTAGTATTAACGTAAAAAATTGAGCTTGAAATCTTTTTTGACAGCCTTAATTTAGCTTAAAAATTTATAGAGTTCAGAGGCCAGATAACGATTCAAATTTTCAATAGAAATTTCTATACACACTTGATCCTTAATTATTTCGAATTTAAAATTTTCTTATTCATTAAAAACTGCATTCTTAGGAAAGCTTATTTTAGTTTTCCATTCAAGAAAACTTTAATTAATTTTAAATAAATTAAAAAAATAAGTTTTTCAAAATTCTTTTTTATTTTACTGCTTTTACAATTAATTTTTATAATTAAAAAAAATATATTATTCAGTAACATTTTCTGTGTGTTTTTATTTTTAATAATTTTTTTTTTATTTTGCTTTGAATTTATATTTAATGATTTGGAGCCTTCAAAGAAAATCTTTTTTTTTTTTTTTTATAAAATAAACTGAAAATGTATTGAGTGTTTATTGTTATTATTTTTTTATCATCATGATAAGCTCTCAACTTTTATGGGATGTTGTAAATACAGAGCAGTTGCTATCATTGTTATAGGCAGCACTTCATTTTGATTGATGATCCTATAAATATGCAATACAAGTATTTTTTTTAGCAATTTTTTTACCGACCTGAAAACAGTCATTATTACTTGCGGCTGAAAATTTTTAATGAAAAACAACAATGAATTAAATATTTGCTGAAGTTCGGTTAGGGCAAAAGATGTAAAGCTGAAAAAAAATTTTTTTTTATATATAAAAAAGAGAAATATTTTTTGTAAGTAAAATTTTATGAAAGCAGTTAGGGTTTTGTTTAAGGCCATATAAAATAAAGAGATATTGAAATATTGTTATTAAAAAAAGGGGAGCCTGATAAGCACATGTGAATATGTGCTATTTCTGTAAGAATATAATTCTTGTACAAAATTTTTACGACGACTACTTACACAAATTTAATGCTTTTGATACAACGTTGCTTAACGAGTTGGTCACTTTTGTTATGAAGTTAGCACAATAATAATTTATTTTTATATTTTAAAATTCTTGCTCAAGTGTTCTCATCACTTTTTTAATAAGCAATAATTACTCCAACTTTTGCTTGTATAATCAATTCTTTAATAATTAAAGTCATGAATTTATGAAACACAATTTCTTAGTAGGCAAATGCCAAGCCTTAAAAGTTTGGTTTTCAATAAAACTTGGCATCTTTTAGGCTTTAAAATTTCAATTAAAATTCAAGTTTTAATCAAAAAAAAATATTTATCCTGAACTTTTCTAGCAGGATTACAGGAAATCATAATATCTTTGGAATTTCTTAAATTTAATTTTTTGTGTTTTTGCGTCTAAAAGGCTTTATTTGTTTATTTTAAAAAATTTTTTGTATAAAACTTGGCATCTTTTAGGCTTAAAAATTTCAATTAAAATTTAATTTTACTCATAAATGTTTTTTAAATTTTAATAATTGAATTCTACTACAAAGCATATTTTATTAAATTTAATTTTTTTATTTCTTTTGTTTGCCCATCAAAATTCATATTTGTGTTTTTACGCCTAAAAGGCTGTATGTGTTTATTTTTAAAAATTTTTTATGATTAAAATTTGAATTAAAATTTAATTTTACTCATTTAATTCGATAAATTTTATTGAATTTCAATAATTGAAAATATTTATCCTGCATTCCAAGAGCTGGATTGGTAGAAAACACAAGTTTTTAAATAAATTTTCTTTTACTTTTCCGTCTAAAAATAATTTTGTGTTTTTACGCCCCCAAAAGCTTTATTAATTTTTTACTTTTTATAATTTTTTTTAAGCTTAAAAATTTCAATTCAAATTTAATTTTACTTGTAAATTTTTTCACATTTTAATAATTGAATTTCAAGGGCTGGATTGCTTTCCACCATATTTTTTGAGAAATTCTTATGAATTTCTTAATTTTATTTTATTTTTTTTCATTTTTTTAATTACGCCTAAAAGTTATTTATTGTTAATATTTTTTTATAAAAGTTGGCATCTTTTAGGCATAAAAATTTATTTTAAAAATTTATTTTAATCATTGAAAATATTTATCTTGCATTCCAAGAGCTGGATTGGTGGAAAACACTAGTTCTTAAATAAAATTTTTGGGATAAAAATTTAATTTCATTTTATTTCACCTTTAATTCAATAAATTTTATTTAATTAAAATATTTAAGCTGTTGTTTTTGAAAGTAGTATAAGTCCACTAATTAAAAAAAGTAGTCAGTGGAATTTTAAGAAAATGGTTTTACTAAACTGGCGACAGCTACATATTTTTTTTTTTTTTTTTTTTTTGTAAGCGAACTTGTAAAACTTGCAGCTCATTTAATGGGTAATATTTACCCAGAACTGATATGTCTAGTTTATTAAGAATTTCTTAACAAGTTCTTAGATTAAATTTTTTTAATTGTTTTACTTAACTTTTAAAAGAAAATTTTACATTTTTTAAATTAAAATAAATTTGTTTTTATAAAAATATTTTAAAATATAATTTTATTTAAAAAAGCTTAAAAAATATTTATTTGCTCAATTTTATGTCATAAATTATATTAAATTTTAAATATTTAATGAAAAATATTTATTTTGGGTTCGGTGCTTTACGTTTGTTTACCCACAGCCTGCAAGTAGGCAACAAAATTTTGCATATATTAATCAAACAACAGAGCAACAAATTCATGGTCATAAACAACATATTGCACAAATGAAAAGCCACAAAAAAAAAACGAGTCTTAGTGTGTCTGACACTTTGTTTGCAGACACAACAAATATTTGCATGTTTGTTTATTAACTGTAGCATACTTGCAGGTTAAATTGTCAAGTTTACATAAACTTACTGTGGCAGCAGAATATTAAAAACGAAAGGTATTAAAATTAATGGAGAGTGAGTGGTAAAAATTTTTGCCAAAAGAAAAAAGTGTTTGTTTTTTCTTCAACAAACACAAAATTAAAAAAAAAAAATTACCAACAATAATATAAAAATTAAGTCATGTCCAACTATTTGTTAAACACAGCCAGAGAGAGCAACTGCCACAGCATGTCAATAACAATTTGACATTTATTGTGTGTGTGTGTTGTACATTTCCTTTTAAACATTATGGTTGCTTTTGATTATTGATTGTTTTGATATTGTTGTTGTTGGTTACTTTGTGTTATAGTTGTTTTGTAAAGGGGTGGTTATTTCAGAGTATTCCTAATAAACTCTATTGATAAATAAATAAATAATTCAAATAAATTCATGATTGATCAGCCATGTTTGTGTATCAAATCAAACAAGGAAGAATGAAATACAACTACAGCCACAAACTAAACAAAATGCATGACAGAAACCAACTGCTGAGAGAAATAACAAAGAATATATTATAGAAGAAGAAATTAATATGAAATTATTGCTTTAGGAAACAAATTTTTTTTTTAATGAAAAGAATTTAAATTTATATAATTATTATTTAAGACTTTTTATTGATATATAATTAATTAATTTGAGCTTAGTCTTGATACTTAAAAATGTTTTTGCTTTATATTATTTAAGATCAAAAATTTTTAGTTTTTATAAAAATTGCTTATTAAATTAAATTAATTAAGTTTTATTAATTTAATAAATAAAATTTTTTTTAAGCTTCTTATACATTTCTGCTTTATTTATTTATTTACCTTTTTTTTAAATATTAAAAAAAAAAATTTTATTTTTTTTTTAATTTACCGAAAAAAATATTTTATAATAAATATTTTATTTTAAAAAAGATTTTATATATATTTTATATATTTTTTAGAATATAAATTAAGAAATTATAAAAAAATTAACCTAAAAAAATTAACTTCCAAAATAAATTTATTTTTAGTTACGACTTTTTGCCAGTAAATAGACGATATGATAAATACAGCTTTCATATCCTCTTTATATTTAGATAAACATAATTTTTTATGGTATGCGAGTATGCCTTAATATTCATAAAAAATATGGAAAATTTTATAGCCTACTTTTGGGTAAATTATTGGGACTGTTAAATCTCTCTCTCTCTCTCTCTCTCTCTTTTACTAAATCCTGGCATTTGCTTAGAGTTAATAATATGACTTGACTTATAGAAAAAAAAACCCAAAATTATTGTTTCTTATAATTTTTAGCTTTCAGAGCAGAACATTTATTTTTATGGTTAAACTGCTAAATAATAAAGGAAATAAATTTAAAAGATTTTGTAAAAGTTGTTAATTTTCATCATCATCAACATTTGGTTACACTTGTCGGGATACATTTACGTATGAATTTTGTGTATATGGGCTTTGGGGAGTATTTGTTCTGTATGTGTTCAACACAGTGTGTTTATTTATTTGTTTGCTTTTCATGTCACGTAGTTTGATTCGTAATTATAGTAAAAACGTGAGAAATTTTCTTTAACATATGCCTGAATTTTTACGTTTTGTTTCTTGTCTAAAACTGGTGTTAGCCAAAATATTTACTTTTTTTTTTAATAAAAATATATGTTACACATATTAAAGAGCACATCTGTAATATCTATTAAGCTTAAAAAATTTAGAACCTTTAGTATTTTGTTTGTAAATTCATAATGCTTTAAAATTAAATTTACAATAAAAACTTTACATAAAAAACACTGTACTACAAAATAGAATTATGTTTTCTCAAAATATTAAGATTCTGACTACTTATTTTAATGGAGAGATCCAAAACACCTTGTACTTGTAAATATACAGGTATTTTGAAAGTTTACATTCGCCTTTAAACTTTTTTGTACAATTTTTTTAGGTAACAATAACCATTTACTATTTTAGTTTTATAAAATGTTCAACAAACTTTTGTAAAACATCATGAGAAATATTTTTATGAAACCTCTTAACCCTCTTACTCTTCAGTTAATGGGTCTTTTTAACTCGTATTTAAAAAAATTCTAAAAAGAACTTTAAAATGTAAATCGGTTTAGCTAACCATATGAAGTTTCCATTTTAAGCTTATGAAATGTTCAACAAACTTGTGTAAAACACAATGATTAATATTTTTGTAGAAGATTTTAACCCTCTAACTCTTTAGCCAGCGGGTCTTTTTGACTCCTATTTAAAAAGAAATCCAAAAAAAAGGACTTACAAATGTAAATCGGCTTAGCTAACCATATGAAATTTTTATTTTATGGTTATGAAATGTTCAGCAAACTTGTGTAAAACACCATGACTAATATTTTTGTAACATATGTTAGCCCTCTAACTCTTCAATTAAAATCACTTTTTGGCTTCTATATAAAAAAATTCAAAAGAGAACTTTAAAATGTAAGTGGGCTTAGCTAACCATATGAAATTCCCATTTTAATTTTATGAAATGTTCAGCAAACTTGTGTAAAACACAATGACTAATATTTCTGTTTGAGATTTTAACCCTCTAACTCTTCAATTAAGGGGATTTTTTGACTCTTATTTAATAAATCCAAAAAATTCTTCCAAAATGTGAAGCGGCTTAGGTAACCTTATGTATCCTCTACTTTAGTTTTATAAAATGTTCAGCACACTTATGTAAAACACCATGAGGAATATTTTCATAGAACATTTTAACCTTCTAGCTGTTCAATTAAGGGGTGTTTTTGACTCCCATTTACAAAGGATCTTTAAAATGTGAATCAGTTTAGGTAACAATAAGAATTTTTTATTTTAATTAAATGACATGTTCAGCAAATTTAAGTAAAACATTATGAATAAGATTTTTATGGAGCTTCTTAACCCTCGAACTCTTTCATTTAGGGAACGGATTTGACTCTTATAAAAAAAAAAAAAAAAAAAAAAAGGCTTTTCAATTATGACACTAAAACAATTGCAAAAAAACTTTTCTTACTTTGACTAAATACAATTTTTTTAAAGTGATAGTGTTGCCTAATTTAAAAAAATATTATCAATCTAGCAGTAACTAGGGATAACTTTTTTTGAAAAAAAAATTAAAAATTTTAAAGCACAAGATTTTTGAAGAAGCTGCTTTGCTTAACATAACTTTGGAAAAATTTATGAGATTTTGTTAAAAAATATATCTAAAAATAGCAAATTATACAGGCTTTAACTTGCTTTTTAAAGTTGTCGATGTATTGCCAAAAAGCTGTGGAAAAAATAAAAATTTTTTTAGAAAATTAAAAAATTTTTAATTTTTAAAAATTTATAAAAAAAATTGAAAACGACCAATATTTAACAAATTTAATACTTAAGCTTAAAGTCTTATAGAAAAGCAATAAAATAATTTATAATTCATGGTAGTTTTTAAATAAAATCAATTTTTTTTTCTTTTTAAAGTACAAATTTTTAAGGCCCAAATGGTTACATTCGATAGTTAATGAAAACTATCAAAATTTTAGAGTCCACTAGAAAAATTAAAATATATATAAGATTTAAAGGTCGCAAAAAAATTATCAAATAAATTTTAGTTTTTTTGTATAAAAAAATTTTAAAATTTCGACAGATGTTCGATAAATTTCGAATATATTTTGTTTTTTAATAGTTTCTGAAATTTTTTAACGAATTTATTACAGAATTCTTAAAAGTTCCAAGTTATGTGGCAACATTAGCATATTAAAATTTGTTTTTTCTGGGGAAAAAGTCAAGTTTCGTGAATTGTAAAATTTTTCTTATAAAATTCTTATTTTTTTAATTCAATAATTTTTTAAATTTATTTTGAAAAATAAAAATTTTCAAAAATGTTCAACTACCTCTACTACTACCCACAGCCATTTTATGCTGACTTTCACAACCACCACCGTTATTATTGTTCATTTTTATAACCACAACCATTAATAATTCATTTCAAGTCCAAACTTGCCTCCTTCTTAGAGCCCAATATTCTCTCCCTTATTGTTATTATTACAACTCGTACAGACTGACAAACATGTCTGTTACAATAAAACTGTGTGTAATGCATTAAAGATGAGCCATCATTAAACGATTCCTTTGAAAATCCAACAGGAGTCTTACCACCGCACAGACAGTAAAATTACAGTAAAATGGAAAAAGTAACAGGCACTTGAGGCATACAACTGCAGGAAGACTTTTAAGAGACAAATATAATTTTGTAAATGAAATACGCATACACACACAAGCACCATTACGCCCTTCTCATGTTTTTTACTTTTGTTTTATTCCCCAAAATAAGAAGAAAAAAAAATAAAAGCTCTACATGTAGATTTTAAAGAAAATAGGATTAACTTGTCATACACAATTGAATTTAATTTTCTATACCAAAAATAACTCTGACACAGACACATACACACACACACACATGCTCATAAATAAATAAAATCTTAATTCCATTTCCAATACTTTTACTTCATGCCTTAGATATTTTACATGTACTTTTGTGTAGTCTATTATAACACAATTGTCGTGTCTGTCTAGTCGCTGAGTGTAGTTGTACAACATCAGCATCAGTATCGGCATCAACTTCAAACATTTTCTACATATTTTTCTCTTCTTTGTTCTTTATTATTGCATATTTATTAATGGCATGATTTTGTGATTGGTTTTATTGCAGTTTTAGTGCCATCAGTATCAGCCTCATCATCATCATTCATCATTTCATTGTCGCCCCCAAAACTTAGTTCAAAAGCATTCCGTTTTAAAAAGGATCAAGTTGCATGTATCAAGTGTTTTAATAAATGTGCATAAAACGCTACTTTAATGCAACAAACTCATGCATAAATGAAAGGTAGTGAATAACACTGCATGTTTTAGCACAAGCATATGTTTTGCATGATTGTAAAAGCAGGTAAACGTAAACGGAAACGATAAAAAGTACTTTTTTCAAGTCTTAAGCTTAACTTGATTTATTAAATGGAGTTTTTTAAGCATTAAAAAGCCTAAAGGGAACCATTGAACGTCTTGTTAGAGCGAATATTTCATTCTTCTTTACAATCCAACAAAAAAGTCACAACTCTCTCTAAAAGTACATCAAATTTTATTTTGTTATGAAAAAGTCCACTCTTACTGGGACACACATTGTCTAACGTGTTATTTAGGTGATTAAGCTATATCTCAGATACCTAATGTGTTGGATTTTTTTTCTTAATTTTTTCAAACTAAGGGAAAAACCAAGTTTCATTTCAAGTACCGAAATCCATGTAAACCAAACAGCTCTTTGAAAAAGTACCTACTTTTACATAAAAAAAAAGAAAATATCATCTATAACAACTTTTGCTAGAGTTAACAAATTTCACCAAAATATTTTGTTTAACAAACAGCGCACATTTCTATTTCAAACAAACGCCACTAATACGACACGATACCATCCTTGGTGCTCCAAACTTGTACTTTCTAATACTAAAAAATAACAAGAACTTTAGATAGTAAAGAGATGTGTGTCTGTAGGTGCTTGGGTGTTCAGAGCATAATTCATGATATGACAAGTGTAATGCATAAAATTGTGCATGCCATTGGGGAAGCATTTATCATTTGCATCACTTTGTTACACAATAAGTAGTATAGAGTGTTTCCTTTTGCTTTAAAAAACATTTTTTTTATATTTTATTTTCTATTATTTCCTTCATATTTCTTCTTTATTATTGAATGATGTTTTATGTTGATTTATTCTCAGGGTATAAGCAAATACTTTGGCATTTTCCTAAGCCCTTAATGCGATTCCTGGTATGAGTTTACAAGCATAATTTGTCAAAATCATGAATTATTATTATCAAACTAACACAGTAAAAATAACTAAAATAATGTACCAGAGAGCGTATAAACTATTTAAATTAAAAGAAAATTAAAATCATCGTTCTTTAAAAAAAATGGGCAGTCACTCTTCTTTGGGTGCAGTGTGCTTACACTGCAAGAAAAAATTTTGCTTATTAATCCCATGAAAAATTTCAGTATTTTTCAAACATTGACAATGTTTCATTAGGTTTATCAAATATTTCATTAATTCAATAAAATATTCATTAATTTAATGAAATAATTTCTTTAATTTAATGAAATAATTTCTTTAATTTAATTAAATAATTTCTTTAATTTAATGAAATAATTTCTTTAATTTAAGTAAATAATTTCTTTAATTTAATTAAATAATTTCTTTAATTAAATTAAATAATTTCTTTAATTTAATTAAATAATTTCTTTAATTTAATTAAATAATTTCTTTAATTTAATTAAATAATTTCTTTAATTTAATTAAAAAATTTCTTTTATATAATGGAATAATTTTTTTAATTTAACTAAATAATTTTATTAGTTTTATGAAATAATTTTTTTTAATATTTTTTTTTAAATTTTAAACTAAAAAGAAAATTTTTGAATTAAAAAAAATATTTTTTTTAAATGAAAAAAAATTTTATTTAATTTTTAAATTAAACATATATTTTTTTAATTTATTAAAAACACTTAAATAATTTAGGCAAATTAATTTTTTTTAATTTTGCACAGAATTTTATTAAATTAAAAATTTTTGTTTTAAATTTTTCATTAAATTTAAAAAAATTAAATTTATAATTTTTTTTTATTAAAAATTTATTTTTTTTTAATTTAGTAAAAAATTTAAAAAAAGATAAATTTAATTAAATATATTAAAATTTTTTTAATTTTAATTTAAAAAAATTTTTTTTTGTTTAAAAATAATAGTTTATATATATATCAATTTTTATTTTTTTTTTTAATTTAGTGAAACTGAAAAATTAAGAAAAAAAATTTTTTTTGTTTTTTTTTTTTAATTTAGTGAAACAGTGAAAAATTAAGAAAAAATTTTGAAGGACGAAGGCCACAGCAGCCAGATCCTATAATGTTATTAATATTTAAATTTATTTACTGTTAATAAATAAAAATAAATAAATGAATAAATAAGAAAAAATTAATTTTCTTAAAGTTTTAAAATTATATTTTAATAAATTAAAAAAATTTTTTTTAATTAAAAATATTTTAATTTAATTTATTAAAAAAAATATAATTTTAATCTTAAATTTTTTATCTAATTATCTGATAATAAATAAATAAATATTGCTTAAGTTTTTATAGAATTTTCTAGAGAATGACAAACGAAGAAGTGTCGAAATATTGGAATTTAATTTAATAATAATTTAAATATATTAAAAAGAGACCTAAAATCTTAAACAATATTTATTTATTTATTTAAAAAAGAAATATTTTTTTAAAACTTTTGAGTTATAATTAAAAAAATATAAAAAAATTTTTTTAATTAAAAAAATAATTTTTATAAAAAAAATTTTTTTAAATAAATTTATTTAAAATTTGAAAAAAAAAATTAATTTAAAAAAAATGTTTAATTAAAGAAAATAATTTATATAATTATTAATTTAGGCTCTTGATAAAATAAAACAATTTATTTCATAAAATTTTTGTATTAAATGAATGCATTTTATTAAAATTTTATTAAATTAAAGAAATTATTTCAGAAAATTTTTTGAATATTTTTTATTTAGTTAAATGAAGATTCATGAAGTTTGGGTCATCGCCTAGTAATAATATCTAATGAGAGAGAAATTAAAAATTCCTTTTGTTTGAATTTATTTATTTTTTATTTTATTTTAATGTGTGTTTAAATAATTTTCTTTCTAACTGAATTCTTATTTATTTTTATGCAATTGTTTCTTGGGCTGGCAAAATTTCTGGATCTCTTTTAATATTTTCAGCAAACTCTTGTTCAGCTGCTTGTGGTCCTTTAACACTTTTTTGTGGGATGTCTTCGTTACTTAAATCAGTATAATCAATTCCTTCTTTAATTTCTAGTTTTTTATTTTCTGTTAACTCTTGTTTTTCAGCGGCTTCAGATATTCTAAATTTTTCTAAATCTTCATTTTGATGTTCATTTATATTTTCTTGTTGTTCTTGAATAAATGGCTCGACTGGACTTTGTTTTTGCTCTTGCAGAATTGAGTCATTTTCTTTAATATTTTGTTCTGCATTCTGTTGCTGTGGTTGTTGTTGTAAATTATCAAACTGTTCACTCTGCTTAATAATTTGAAATTCTTGATTATTTGCAATTGGTGTTTCCTTAACAGTTTGTTTCATATCCAAGTCCAGTTTTTCATTTTCTAACATTTTTGCATTATTTTGCTCTTCCCCGGAAGCTTGATTTAATTTCTCCTCTAAAGCTTTTAATTCTTCAAATTCTTTGCTTTGGTCTACATGTGCTTGTCTTAGGATGTCAGCTGTATTCAGTTCTTTACTTTCATTGCTAAGATTGTCTTTAATATTTAATAAATCTTGAGTTTCCCCAAGGACCTGTTTCTTCTCATGGCTAACTACTTCCTTAGTAGGATCCAATTGCGGCCCACTAACAAGCAAATTTTTAAGCATCTTAACCAATTCGCTATTATCATCCAGAAAACCAAACACACTGGCCGTTTGGGTTTGTTGCAAAAATGCTAAATTAAAAGAAGAAAAAGAAAAAATAAAAAAAAGAAGAAGATGGAGAGGAAGAAGAAAAAGCATGTATTTTATGCAAAATAATTTCAATGTAAAATCATTTGCAAAATTACCTGCCAATGTAATGAAAATTACAATTTTCTGTAAAGACCTGGTCATGCTGCTTAATTTCCTTAACACTTTTTCCGTGTTCTTCCAAAATTGTTCTAGTTAAATTCTCTAAAGTTCTGTGAATGAGCTTTGCTTTATATGCAATTTTTTTATTTTTAATTTAAAGTCTGTTACATAAACAAAACTGGGTCAAGTTTTTGTTCTATAAGTCACGTAGCATGAATGTCTTTTTTTAATTGATAAAAACATTTTGAAAAATTATTTAATGTTTTACTACACACATAAGAAAGCTAAAAATTATTTAAGAACTATGGGCTTAAAAGCATCGAGTAGTAAATAGATGAAAATTACAAAAAAAAAAAAAAAAAAAAAAAAAAAAAGTAAAGAATTAAAGTGAAAGCAAAATATTTCATAAATCAATCGAAACGATTTCATGAAAAATTGTTTTAATTATTCAATTAAAAATTTCATGAAATATTGTTTCATTGATTCACTGAAATATTTCATAAATTATGTGAATTCATGCAATTATTTCATTGGATTAATGTAATTAGTTTATTAAATTAACGAAATTATTAAATTAAATAAATGAAATCCTTTCACTAAATTAATTAAATTATTTCATTAAATTAATAAAATTCTTTAAATAAATCAAAAAAATTATTTCGTAAAATAAATTTAAATTTCGATCACCATTGCATATCCTCTCTCTATTTCTTTGTCTAGCTCTCTCTCTCTCTCTCTCTCTCTCTCTCAAAAATTATAAAAATTTTCAATTCAAATTCTAATGAATGAAATAATTAATTTAATTAAAACAATTTCATTTGAATTGCTTTAGAAAAAAAATGTTTTCTTCAAAACTTATCCAATTAACACACTTCTTGCAGCATTTCTTTATTTATTAACCATTTTAAGTTGAATTAAATCTTATTAAAAGTTTTGAATATAAAAAAAGGAAAGCAAAAGGTTTGTAAAAAGGGAAACTTGACTGCTTAACAATGATTTAGTTTTTCATGCAACTTAATGAAAATTTATCTATTTCTGCTTATTTTGCCACACGCACACACTCAGTATAAATAAAATAATATTTCTTTAGTGTCTTGTTCGTTTCTTTTATTTTTACTTGAAGGAAATTCTTCTTTAAAAAATATTTCTAGGGTGGATGCATGATTCATTCATACGAGTGAATATTTATGAAGTATAAAATGTAAACGCACAACATGCTGTACAGCTTGTATAGACAGACAGACAGCTATTAGATATCCTTGTTTGCTCACTGTCTTATTGAAGCGAACGCACAAAATAAATAAAAAATAGTTTTTTTTTTTGCAAAACTAATGGGAAAGAGGTTGGTGTGTAAAATTATTTTAGAAAAAAATAATATTTTTTTACAAGCAGGGAAAGAAAATTACTAGTGGTCGGGAGAACTTAATTTTAAAATACTTTTATAGCGTATCTGTCATTCTTATGAGTCCTAATTAATTTAGGTTAGATTTGGTTAAACAGAGAGATTCAGGAAAGAAGATGGAAGAAGGCTTACGAGGAAACGACGTCAAAGAACGTTAGCAGAGAGGTAAAATCGACAAATAATAATAATTATATTATAAAAAGCAAAAGAAAAAGAAGAAGAAGGATAGAAAATGAAGGAGACAAAAAGAAGTTGATTATAAAAAGAAAAAGAAGACGTAGAAGGAGAAAAAGAGGAAAAGAAAAAAAAAAAAAAAAGAAGGACAAAGAAAACGAAGAGAAAAAGAAAAAGAAGAAGAGGAAGAAAAAAGAGTTGAATATAAAAAGAAGAAGAAGACGGAAAAAGAGAAAAAGAAGAACAAAAAAAAAGAAGAAATATAAAGATTAAGTAAAAAATAAAGGAAGTAAAATTAGAAGAAAAGAAAAATAAGAAAGAAAGAGGAAGAAGAAAAGGAGGAATAAAAATAAGTAATAGAAGAAGAATAAGAAAAAATGATTAAGAGTAGAAAAAGGAAAAGAAAAATAAATATAAGAAGAAAAAAAGAAGTTGAAGAGAAGGATGAAGAAAACATAAAGATAAGAAGAAATAAAAAACAAGAAAAAGAACAACAAAAGAGAAGAAGGAAAAGGAGAAGAAAAAGGAGAAAAAGATGAAAAAGAAGAGGAAGAAAAAATGAAAAGGAGAAGATCAAAAAGGAAAAGAAGAATAACAGGAAAAAAGATTAAGAAAAGAAAAAGAAGTAGAAGAAAAGGAAGAAGAAGAAAAATAAAAAGAGAAAGAATAAGAATTAAAAGAACAAGAATAAAATGAATAAGAAAAAGAAAAAAAATAAGAAAAATAGAACTAAAGAATAAGAAAAAGCAAAAGATTGAGAATAAGAAAAGGAAAATAAAAAGAAAAAGAATAACAAGTAGACAAAAAGAACAAAAAAGGAAAATAAGAAGTATAAAAAGGAGAAGAAGAAGAGCAAGAAAAAAAAGTAAAAGAAGAACAGCAAGAAAAGCCCTTCAACAGCAGAATAGATCCGCAGGTAGTGCTTTTTATCCTCTAGAACTGGAAAAAGTGAAAAAAGGTTTGACACAGTTTCTTCATGTTCCTTGTAGTCATTGCTAAATCAACCCTCAGTCTGCTGCTTGTAGGTCGAGAAGTAAATATTTGCTACAGTAAATACCGATGTCCTGATTCAGAAACCTCCAGTATCTCCTTGTTAGATGGTCTACCTTGGAGTTTTCATTAATAGTCCCAAGTTTTTGTACCCAAATTAGAATAACCTTCGACTTTAGTGACATCTTAAATATTCAACGATGCCGTTAACGGGCGAATACTAGTAATTTAGTTGTGTTCAAGTAGGTAGTAGTATTTTTTTTTCAGATATGACGTAGTTCTTCTTAATATTTGCAGTCGACAGCCCTTTATTTTTTTTTTTAATGTTTCTCTACAAAATACTTTTATTAAAAAACAAAATTCCTCTACTAACCTCGTTGCCGTTTACTATCACTACAGCAACTTCTAATGTAATCTTGTACAAAACAGACACTTCTAAGCATTCCTGGGACTCGTATCAGTAACAACTTACAAACAGCATCTTTTTCTTTTTTTGTTCTTAATATGTTTGTATTTGTGGATGCTCAAGTCTGTCTGTTATTGTTTAATAAAACTTTCAGACGTGAATTAGAAATTAAACGAATGAAGTGAAAACAATTTTTTCCACACCCATTAGGCCCTTTCATTAAATACTTTATAATTTTAAAACGAAATTTATTACTCATTTTAAAGGTTACCTTAATTTTTTTTATAACATTGACGACAGAGTTTAAGACATTGTCGTGCATATTGTCATGCAAGAGCCAAATAACATTTTGCTGGCTCAAGGTACAGCATACAGCAAAAAAAAAACTTTTTTTGTAAAAGACATGAACTGCTGGGCACTTTTCGTATCTCTTTCAGAGTATTAATTTTCACACTAGTAATTTGTCGAAAATGGGTGTGTGTGTGCTTGTGTGTGTGTGTATTCTTTGGTTTCTTGCTTTAGGATATAATTAGTTAAGATTTAAAACACATCAGCATCCTTATCATTACCATCCTCATCCTCATCGTCATCATTTTGTTGAACGTCAATAACAAGCAACAACAATGAAATAAAAGTTAATGAAATTTTGCTATCGATAGAAATTGCTTAATTTTAAATAGAAAAAAAATTACCATAATAAAGTTTGCAATGAAAAAAAAAACTTAAATTTTTTAACTCTTTTTTTTGATCCTTTTGTTCTCTGTGGTTAGAATTACTTCAATGGGTCGATTTATAGAAATACCCTACCTTTTGGCCTTAGGGAAGACTTGAGCAGAAAAATAAAAACAAACAACTGGATACAGTCAAGGCCCAAATTGTCGCATGCGATAACGAAAAATCACAATCTTTAAATTTTTTGTATGAAATAATTTGAAAACTTCGATTGAAGTCGTTCAATCACAAGAGCGGTGATTTACTTCTGTCTGACCCGTTCAAGAGTTCGCAGTGTCACAGGGTGCATGACTGGGCATTGAAATACCTGGCAAATATGAAAATCACAGTCCAAACGACAGATTGTATAAGGAAGGCGAAATGACAGCAATGCAAATAGTATGTCATTTTTCTGGTCCAATTTCGCTAGTTAGGACATCACTACTTAAAACTCAGGTGACATGACGTATAAATCACCCCACGAAGTCTTTCAATTCTCAATAAATACTAGACTCAAAGAGAATTTATAACCTAAGAGTAGTAACACTATAGGTCTATTCTGGCCAAAAGTGATTAAGTAAATTGTTTACGCCCTTAATTTTATTTTAATTCTAGTTTTGAAATCCTTCTCTATTGCATATACAAACATGTGTGTGTCATAAAATATGTTTTCTCTGCTTTCCAATCAATACTTACTTATCCATTGGCTGCACAAATTTTACCAAACTCCTGCAAAATTCAATAAAGATAATTGCAGGATAAGGGCAATAGCAGAAATTTAAGTGAAATTGATGAATGAATTGATTGACGTTTGACAGTTAAATTGATTAACGTAAAATTACCAAAAGAAAGAGAAGGGAAAAAAACATGAAATCAAAATGGGCAATCAATGTAAGGAAAGGGAAAGGGGAAGAGGAAGGGAAAAGGAGAGTAACATGTTTAATCAAAATTATTTAAGAGCAAACGAATTAGGATGAGCTTGCAAAAAAAATTCTTGTTTGGAATACATGCTTGTCAAAAATTAAGTTAATTTCTATTCAAATAATAAATTCATGTAATTAATTTTAATTAACAAAAATTAAACTCTTTTGAAAATTAGTGCCAATTGGTTTGCTAAATTAATAATTTTCCTTTGGAATAGGAAAAATTGCACTAAGTACAATAAGTGCTATCCTTATGGACCATTTCACGGAGCTACTCCCCTCTTCAGGGGATTACTCCCCGCTTTCATAAATTCCTTTCAAAGCATTTGAATACTTTTATTTTTAATGGGAATAAGGCTCGGAAATTAACTTTTGAAGGCAAATAACTTTTTAATTCTTAATTTAATTAAGGTTTTTTTTTTTCAAATTTAAATTTTTCTGTTTAAAAAAAAAAAAATTATTATCAAACATTTCGTTTCTTCTTTATTTCTGCAAAATACTAAAAATACTTAATAGCATGATTCTACGCTAATGTTTGCTTTTAACAGCAAAACGTGACCAAATTGTCAGCAAAAGCTTAAACACAATGAAAACAAAAAATATAAAAAATAAATAAATAAAACAAATCGTTATTGTTAGTAATTAAAAAAGACGTTGGTTAAAAGACGCTGGCTTAAGTAAGAAAAACTATAAATACAATGAATTACAAAATAAATGAAAAATAAATTATTGCAGCGTCAACACTCACAGAGTCAAGTCAATGACCGTGTGTCTGTTGAAACACCGGGCGAAAAATCACAATAACAACAACAGTAAATAATTAAAAATAAATATTAAATAACAATGAAATTATTAATGGCTTTTATAATGATTTTAACTTATAGTAAGTATGAGACAAAAAAAATTTATTTAAAAAAAAAAATATTTTTTGTTAAAAAAAAAAATATATTATAGTAAAAAATATAAAACAAAATCCATAAAATGTAAATTCTATTAATAAAAATTCATAAAAAAAATTATTACTATTAAAAAAAAGGAAATTTTAGTAAAAACAAATTAAAAAATAATAAATTTCTTGTTAATAAAAAACAAAAGAATTTTAATAAACAATTAAAAAAAATAAATAAAAATTAATTTTTATTAAAAAAAAAAATTTTAGTAAAAAAGAATATTTAATTAATAAAAAAAATCTTTTAAAAAAAAATAATTAATTTTAGTAAAAAAATTAATTAAAATAAAAACTATTTTTTGTTAATAAAACAAAAAAAGAGAAAAAAATATAACGTAAAAAAATTTTTTTTAAATCAAAATTAATTTTTATTAAAAAAAATTAATAAGAAAAGATTTTATTTAAAAAAAACTTAATTAGTAAAAAATAAATAAATTTTAATAAAAATAATAAATTAAAAAATTAATCATTTTTTTTAATAAAACAAAATAAAAAGAATTTTGGCAAAAATTAAAAAAATTTATTTTAATTAATAAAAAAATTAATAAGAAAAACTTTTAATTAATAAAAAAAAGTTTATTAAAAAAATAAATTTTAGTAAAGAAATAAAATTTTTTTTGTTAATAAAACAAAAAAAAGGATATTAGCAAAAAATAAATAAATAAAAATTAATTTTTATTAATAAAAAAATTAAAAAAAAAATTTTGTTAATAAAATAAATTTAAAAAAAAAAAATTTTATTATAAAAATTTTTTTAATTAATTTAAAAAATTAGGAAACAAGAAATTAAGTAAAAAATACATTTTAAAAATTAATAAAAAATTAATTAACAAAAATAAATAAAAAAAGAATTTTAATTACAAAATAAGTAAAAAAAATATAATAAATTTTTACACAAAAAAAAAAATTCAGTAAAAACCATAAATCAACAAAATTAATTTAAAAAATTAATAATTTTTTGTAATAAATTTCTTAAATTTATATTTTTTACTAAGTTTCTTTTTATTTTTTACTAAAAAAATTAATTTAAAAAGTAAATATTAAAAACATTTTGTAAAGTATTTGTACAACATCTTGCTGCAATCGTTTTTCTTAAAAATTTCCTAGACTAGTTAAACGTTTGTCTTACAGCAACATTAAAATACTTTGTTTTTAGAAATATTTTGTTAAAAATTATTTTCCATCTCTTTAAAATTTTTTTTCAGCGCACGCTTTTCTACCAAAACTTTCCTTGGATTTGCTGGAAGAAGAAAATGATGAAGATAACATTTTACAACTTCCAAAAATTAATCTTTTTCACAAAAATTTTTTACAGAAACTATTTAAGCCAATTTTACTACCAAATTTGTTTCATAAAAAAAAGCTGCATAAAACTTTAGACAAGAGTTCCTTATTTAAAGTGGATAAGGAATGCGATAAAAAGTCAAATCATGTAGCAGATCTTTTTAAAAAGGAAGACACAGATTATTGTTGTTTTACTTAAGAAATTTTAAGACTCTTTAGAGTATCCAGAAAAAAAACTGCAGTATGCTAGAAAATATTTTAATTTTTAGTTTTAATAAAAATATAAAAAAACTAATTTAACTTAAAGCTAACCAAATACAGACAATTTTACGCTTTCCTTTGAAAAATTTATTTATTGTAAACAAAAAGAAAAAAAACTCTCGGTCTTGTTAAATTTTAAGCAAGAAAAAAAAACAAGCTTCTGCATAATTTAACAAAATCAATTGCTTACACAGGGAAGTATAAGAAAAAAACTAAAAATACAAACAAATTATAATTTTCCAACAGAATGTTAGCTCTCTGCCTTAGGGTAAAACTTTTGGTATGGATTTCATTGCACCACCACTTTTTTTTCCTTTTATTTTTTGTTTGTTTGCAAAAGGCAATGACTCTTGAAATCATATACATTTGACTGCATATTCATTTGTTTTATTTGAAAAGGGTGTTTATGCAGCCAGAAAACAATTTGCTACTATTAAATGTTGTTGCAACATTAACACTCACACCTTAGACAAAAAGATATCCGTTAACTTGTATATACCCAGCAGATCTCCCACACACAAATTGAAAACATAAAGTTTTAAGTGTTAAAACACAATTAATTTTAGCGTACGACTACATAGACAAAAAAGTGAAAGCTTATTATCAATTTGTTAATGTATTACTATGCATGACAATATAGACGACATTGTCTTTTGTTCTGTCACCATCATTAGTGGGAAACAAAATGTTGTAAATCTCAAAATACACATAAATTTAAGATTATTGTTAATTCATTATTGTATTGCTATGCATGACAACATAGACGACGTTGTCTTAAGTTCTGTCGTCAATGTGCTAAAAATTCTTTCCTTCAATGTAAGTTATTAAGCCCTCTCTCATGGATTTTATACATGTCATATAATAATATCATTAAAGAAAAACTTTATAATTTATAAAAAAAAATTCTATAACAAATTTTGTTTCTTGAAGAAGACATTGAAGTATAGAAAAATTAAATTATAAGATTTTAAATTGAAAATCCTTAGTTTGAATACTTTCTTTTATTAGGACAAACTATTTGCAATAGAACATTTCTAGTTTAGAAACCAGGCCAGGCTTCATAATATCCAACGACAACTTCTTTCGTACATTTGTATTGCAAAAAAAAAAAAAAAACAGGAAAATTTGTTTTCAAACAAATGTAAGAACGAAGTTATCATCTGCTTCTATAGCACCTGGTCGATAATACCGTCTAAGACATACAACTTATACGGGTCTCGTTTTCGTAGTTTAATTCCCGACAAGCTCATTTAAAATATACATCATACGTTTTCATCACGCATAATCAAAGGCCAAATTGCGGCCTAAATTGAAATTTCGATGGATAACGAATACTGTAAATTTTTTCCCAGGCCTACTGAAACCTGCTGGGTGTTATTACGAATTTTTATCTACTTGTAAGTGTGTAGGCATCTAATGATATCTAAGCGTTTGCTTGAAAATAATTACAAAATGTTCAATGACTTTTTGCCGTTTATGTTTTTTTCTTAACTTTTTTTAGCAGAAAATAGTGTCTGGACTTTATTTTTTTATTATCGATTTTCTGGTTGACATTATCTAACAAGCTTTTATTACAGTTTAATTTAATTTAATTAAATTAAAAATTAAAAATTAAAAATTAAAAAATAAAAATTAAAAATTATTCATAGGCACTCTAAAATATATACAAAAAAAATGTTTTGGGGGACTTTTAGCTAAACAAAATATAGTTTTTTAAATAATTTTTTTTGAAACAAAATTTCTTTTTTCTTTAACTGGTCTCTTCCCCTCTCTTCTTTCTATTACTTTATTTTGTGTATTTTATTTCTAAAAAATTTTCTTGCTTAAAAAAATTTATTCTTGAATAATTTTTGTGCATCAAAAACCAAAAATATCACAACAACATAATCACACACAATTCAATTTATATGCAAATTTTTGTTAATACAGCCCGTTAAAAAAAGAGAGAAAGAACTAAGAAAGAAAAGAAACAGCGAAAAAATATTCAAATTAATACAAATACAACAGGTGGCACAACCTCCAAATAACAAAAAAAATTCTTGTTTGCAGTTTTAATAAAAAAAAAATATAAATTAAATGTTAACATTTCCCTTTTATTATTTTAGCCACTCAAGTAGTAACGGAAGTAGATGAAAAAAAAACACAAAACATGGGAAAAAACCCTAGTTTTTTGTTGATAAAAAAAGCGTATGAGAGTTAAATAAATTAAATTAAATAATAATCATACGCTGGGAATACTGAAAATAATTATTTCTGAATTTTTATCTATTATTGAGGAATACAACTTTGTAGACTGTTTTTCACAATAGTATGGTGAGGCGCTTAACTACTTGAGTTTAGCCAACGATTTCAAATGTTTTGAGAATTATGATCGAGCTAGGAATCAATTTTCTTCTGAATGTAACCCAAAGAGATGCCAAAGTAAGCTTATGGTCTCTTCTATACTCATAAAAATATTATTGAAATATAAAAAATTGCCATATAATTCTGTGTGGGCCACGCCTATTTTTCATAACAATGTTTTAGGTGGGTTTATTACTTTAAGAATTCTAACTAGAGTAACAGTTAGTAGTTTGAAATAAAATATATCAAACAGTGAAGAATTACTAATTTATTTTTCTTCTGTTATTAGCCGTCATGTTGTTTTAATTTTTTTTTGTTATAAACGGAAAGATTTTTTGCTTTGTCTAGGCGTCAGTAAAACCTACGGCCCCCAGATTGACAGTGTAGTACACTAGCCACTCATTTACGGGGGTTATATTTATGATGACTTCGAAACTCAAAGTGTATATAAAAGTAAGCATTGATTTATTTATTCATAAACTATAGCATACCTTAGATTGCTTTTATTTAAATATTTCTATTGCTAGTTGTCAGATTTCCATGCCTTATTTTCTTTATTTGTTTTTTTTTTTTCTAATTTTACTCTACCTTCAATTTTTAAAAAAAATTTCCCCGCTTATGTCAACCATAAAAACTTCAATTGTTTGTTATGTTAACTTTGAGTAAACTTTGTTTCCTTAGCATATTTTGCAGCTGTCTAGAAAGTTTTTTCATACTTACTCATCACCTCAAAAAAAACTTGAATCCGCAAAAGTTTTTAATCTTTAATTACAGTCTTAGGTAGAAACAGGAAGATTTAAACAACCAGGTATTCATAATCTCAACTTCATAGCATTTCCTTTTAATAAGCTTTCGAGGGTGGTGTGATAACTTTAGTAACCTTTAAAAAAAAATTATATATTTGTTTTATAATAAAATCTAGGTTTTATATTAAATTTTTTTTTCAATTACAATTAATTTTAATTAATTTAAATTTTTTTTATTTTCATTAATTAAAATTTATTATATTTCAATTATAATTTTTCTTAATTATATTAATTTTTTATTCTTTAATTATAATAATTTAATTTGTTTTAGTTCTAATTTATTAATTTCAATAAAATTTTTTATTTAATATATTTAAATTAATTAAATTAATTTTTTTTTTAATTTAATTTTTTCTATTTTAATTATAGTTTTTCTTTATTATATAATTTTTTTTTATTTTTAGATAATTTTCATTCGTTTATTTTATTTAATTTTTTTAATTAGTTAATTAAATTTTTTTTAATTATTATTAATTTCTTTTTTCTTTTTGAATTAATTTTTATTATAATTTTCGTCAGTTACATTATTTTTTAATTATTTGTTTTTTAATTTTAATTTTTTCTATTTTAATTAATTCTTTTTCATTAATTTTATTTAAGCAGTTTTCCCTAAATACATTATTTTTTATTTTTTTTTTTAATTTCAATTAATTTACTTAATTATTAATATTTTACTAAATTTTAATTATAGTTAACTAATTTTTTTTATTTTAATTAATTCTAATTTATTCTCTTTTACTTCATTTTTTATTTTATTTCAGTATTATTTTTTAATTATTATTTATTTTAATTTTAATTTTTTATATATAATTTTTTTTTAATTTCAATTAATATAATTTTTTTATTTTAATTAATTTTCTTTTTTTTTCTATTTTAATTGGCTTTAATTATAATATTTCTTAATCTATATTTTTGTTGATAATTTTAGTAAATTATTGAGATCTTAAGCTTGATAAGCTTGATCTTAAGCTTGATTAATATTAAATAATAATATTTTTTTTTGCATTTTCATTTATTTTAATTTTTTCCGTTTTATTTAATATTAATTGTGAAAAAGGAATCACATCACAGGACCCCAGCTTCTGCTTTTCTTTGGGCGCCCTGTGTAACCTTACCTATATCTTAATTAATTTTAATTTTTTTTTAATATTAATGAATTTTTATTTTTGTATTTTAATTACTTTTAATTTATTTTTTTTTTATTATATTTTATTTTTTTTTATATTTTATCTAATTAATTTTCATTTATTTTTATCTTTGCAGGTATGTGACACCTTATGAAATTGTTGTAGAAATGCTAAGACATGTTTGGAAAGCAGGTGATTTTTTGAAAAGTATTTTTTTTTTTATTTCTAAAGTCCCTATAAAGTTTATGTTTCAAGCCATCAAAACTTAGCATTCTTTTTTTTTTGTTCATTTTGCTATTGATTATTAATTTTGATTTTGTTTAAAAAAAGCAAAAATTTTGTAAACAAAAACTCATTTTTAATTCTTTGACTTACAACAAAAAATAACAAATATTTTAAATTTATAGGCGATATAAATAGTACGAGTTGTAGGAAAGTTACAAATTTAACAGTAAAATAACAAAACATTTTCTATAGTTATCAATGATTTACAGCAACACTTGACACAATAAAAGGAGAAAAAAACTGCAGAGCAAAAATTCAAATACTTTACAAACAATTGCAACATAATTGCTGCGACTTAATGGGAATATTTCCCTAGTCAATAAATAGAAACATACACTAATACACACATACTCATACACAAACACGCATTATAAAAGTTTGCAAAGATTACAAAACTCCTGGTCCTTACTTTCCAAGCCCAGCTATTGTTGTCTGGCACGTGTTCATTGACAAGAAATGATGGAGTATGAATGCAGGCGCAGCAAATAAAAAATATTTTATTATCAAGTTGATATTGATTTTTAAGCTGATTTCTTTATTTTATTATTTTTCTTTTTTTAGTAAAGAGCTTAAAAAAAATACTACAGCATAAATTTATGCCACTTGAAAACTACTTAAGCTTAAGTTGCAGAGAAAAGCTTCAATATGATTCTCTTATAATTATTTCCTTCATTATTTCTATTATAAAAATTGTTAAACTTCATGCTTTAGAAAAAAAAAGAAATATCTTATGGAAGGAAATGAGTTAGTGTTTCAAATAGAGAGATCCTTTGCATTCTTTTCTTATTTTTTTTTTTTTTTCATAAAATTTAATATCAAATTTGGTATCAAATTTCTTTTAATAAAAGAAGAAGAATAAACTTTTTTTCTTTTTTTTAATTTTTTGTAAAATGAAGTAAAAATGTCAAGAGTATATGAAGTGTAGCATAAGAAGTGGTTTATTTCATTGAACAGCTAAAATGGGTTAAACATTTGAACTCAAGGCAAAAATTTTAAATGAACTATATCTGGTAAAATTATGAATTATTCAATATTTTTATAACAAAATTATAGATAAATGTTTGCTTGGATATGACCAGGGTAGCCCACAAACTAATTCATAATCAGTTATTTTTTTAGACGGCCCACAGTAGCTATTTTTGAACATCAAAGCAAAAACAGAAAAATATTGATTTTTTCAGTGAATTAATGAACACAAGTCAAAATATTTGGCTGCGTTGGTGAAGGGTATTCGTTATTCCCGGCCTTCATGTGCTTAATTTAGACTTCATTTAATTTTCAAAATTTATAAAAGAGCTTGACTTTATTTACCTCCTCTTGCTTCTAAATGAAATTTTCTAAAAATTTTGCTTTTCCTTCATTTTCTTGTATTTTGCTTCATATTTATTTGTAAAGCTTTTCTGTTCTGCGTAAACACTTTAATTATATTCATCATGTAGGGTAGCATACCACCAACAGCATTCAATGAGGTCAATTTAATCTTCTTTGGAATTTTTTCATACTCCTTTTCGTTATTTTATGTTTAACTCTAACATTTTTCCATGGTAACTAAATCAGCTTTTAGAAGATTTATTTTTCATTTTTCTTGAGTTTGTTTTTTTTTTTTTTTTGAAGGACGAGAGGAGTGTTTAAAAAACTATAAAACTCTTCAATTTGGAATTCAATATTTATATTTTGTGTGACACTGGAATTTTTTTTTTTTTTTTTGGTCAAGTAGGAGATAAAAGTAAATCAAATCAATGATTTAATCAGAATTATATTTGAAGATTTTTCTTTACAATTTGTTTTACACACAAAAACATTCAATTATTTTATGATTAAATTGAGAATTTGCAACAGCTTAAAAATTAAAAAAAAAATTGTTTCTTTTCTACAATAAAAATATTTAATTTAATTTAATTTAAAAAGAATTATGGAAATAACTTAAGTCGATTTAAATAAAAATTTACTTGTTGTTGTATTTAACTCAAAAGCTTTATTGTTGTAGTTTAGGAATGTCAAGGCGATATATTTCTTAATTAATTAGAAGTTTCGATGAAAACAATCGTTGCATATGTTATTAAGCAATTGTAATCACAATTTTCAAAAAATTTCATATAAAAACACTAAAATTTTCATTGATTTCATACGATATCGCATGCGAAAATTTGCTTCCAATCCAAGCAATTTTATAGAAAAAGCTTGTAAGGGATTTTTAAATGCTTGTC
This sequence comes from Thelaira solivaga, assembly GCA_947397855.1. Lineage (NCBI taxonomy): Eukaryota > Metazoa > Arthropoda > Insecta > Diptera > Tachinidae > Thelaira > Thelaira solivaga. Next base: position 4,999,379 of record OX377612.1, on the reverse strand, counting down.
CTCTCTAAAGACTAGCAGTTATTCCATATAATACAAAAAAAAATTATACACATCGTTATATGTTCACCAAAAAGTGCTAATTATAAAAAAAAAATTTATTCTCAACTCTGATTGCTTACACAGGCCTACAAAATTAAATTTCTTTTGTGGTGCCGGAGGTTTCATGGTTCTATGCCAGCAATTATTGCAACATTTTGACTTTAGATTTTAAGAAAACTGATTAAAATTTATTAAAAAATTTTGTCACTCATTTGAAACTCAAATCTAAAACAAAAAAGAGCTAAAAGAATTCAAAAGACTCCGTTTAGTATTAAAATAAAAATTATTTGGTTTGATTCTCTACGTGCAATTGAGTTTTAATAAAAAGAAAAAAAATTAAAAAAATCAAGGGCATAGTTTTGGGTAAGCTGGAGCATAAAATTGATTTTTTTTTTTTCATTAAGTAAACTGCAGCTGCAAGCACATTACTGCTAAACAAAATACAAGAAAAATAGTCAGTCACTTGATTAAACTTTTGACCAACTTAAGTCTTTCTACATAATTTTTCCTTACAAAAATATATTTTATTTATTAAACTATAAAAAAAAATTCCAAATAATTTTCTTTTTATTTACTTTCGATGTATAAAATTTTTCAAATCTTTAAAAAAAAAATTTCTCTTCAAGTTAACACAAAAAAGAAATACTTAACAGCAGCATTTGCAATTTGTTAAAACTACAAATAAAACGAGGAGCCACTACTGTGGAACGTGCATGAATATATTAGCAGCAAAAAAACGTTTGATAAAAATTACTGAGCATGGAAAAAAACGGCCAAATAAATCATAGAGATGGCGTAGCAGGAAGCGGAAGTGTTGTTGGCTGGTTTGAATTTGTATTTATTGTTATTTAAAATGTTTCTCTTATTGTTGTTTTTGCTGCTGCTGCTGTTAGCATTATTGTTACAGTTAGTTTTCTGTAATAAAAAGTCAATGAAGTGCATTTCTGCATGCAAAATAAGTCGAAATTGGTACGTTAATAAATGTGCTTTCATTTTAGTCGTTTTCTCTCCTCTGGCTGTTGTTTGTTAGTTTTATTTATTTTTATTTCGTTTTTATTTTGTTTTGCTAGTCAACAAATTTTTTTTTAACAAAAAAAATTTTTTTTTGTTGACTTTTTCTCTGGCCAATACCCTACCTGAATAGAACATCTTATAGTTCAAAGTTAAGGCTTTAATTTTAAAATTTATATTTTATTTTTGATTATTTATAATAAATTTTTTGGTTTGAGAAGCTGAGACAGGCTATGTTCCGCCTTCTCTAATTCCTAATTATCCCGGAGACTACTCATCACATTAATTCCGGATGACCCGAAAAACAAACAAACAAAAAAAACTAAAGAAATATTACAACTGTTTCAAGTAAAATGTTTGTACTAAAAATTTTTTTGTCCGAACAAAATTTTTGTCCGAACAAATGTTTTGTTAGATTTTTTTTAATACGTGAAAGAGATATTTTGGTATGAACAAAAATTTTCTGCGGTACAAAAAGCAAAGTTTTACGAACACTTTTTTATAAAATGGGCTACATATCACTCATTCACTTCAATAAAATCATAAATGATAAGCATGATTGTTACAGTTGAGCCATTTACAGTTTGCTATTTTTATATAAGAAAAATTTTAATATTTTCTTTTTTTAAAAAAAAACCAATAAAAAATTATTTTTTTAAATTTTACAGAAATTGAGAAAACATTAATTTATTTTATTTCTAAAAATAAAAAGAAATTATTTTTGGCTTCATTGAGTTAAATGAATGGAATTTTCCAAAAATAGCGCTCTTGCAAAGTCCTCTTAAATATTGTATTGCTTATTACGATTTAAATTAAATGAAATAATTTTCATTTCTGTTATTTTTATGGTATCCTCTCTCTCTCTCACTCTCTACTGGTTATGTTGCTTCTCTTGTACAACTTTCATTCAGCACGTAGCTGGCTTAAATATACGTTTTTCACGTGAAACCATGCAATTGTAATCGCAAAATTAGAGTAACAAAACAAAATAGTAAGAATTAAAAAAATATGGTACAAAAATTCACTACAACGCCAAATGCATACTTTGTATGAAAAGATTTGTAAAAAGCTTAATTTTCCTTTCCCCCAGAAAATTAAAACTAAAATGAATTGCAAACAAAATTTCCTCAAAGAAGAACATTTTAACAAAACACACTTTAAAATTATTTATAGCAAAAGCAGAGAAAATTACAAAAGTTTTTTTTTTTTTTTTTTTTTCAAACAACTACATACACTGAGAGATTTTTTTAACATAAATTTTTCGGATTCTGTCATTATTTCCATTAAAAATTTATAATTTTTTTAAACAATACTATGCTTCATTTGATTAATAAAAATAGTTCATTAAATTCATGAAATTTTTTAATAATTTAATGAATATGTTCATTAATATAATGAAAATTTTTTATAAATTCAATGAAAACAATTCATTAATTTAATAAAATAATTTTATTAATTCAATTAAATAATTTCGTTAATTAAATAAAATAATTTCCTTAAAGCAATGAAATAGTTTTATTAATTCAATAAAATAATTTCATTTATTCAATGATATAATTTCTTTAATTCAATTAATTTTATTTATTCGTTTGCTGAAATTATTTAATTAATTCAATAAAATATTTTCATTAATTTATTCTTTTTTTTTTCATTAATTTTAAATTTATAAAGTATTTTATTGAATCAATAAATCAATTTTAATTAATAAAATCATTTTATGTGATTTATGCCCAAATTTTTCGCTCAGTGAAGAAAAGCTATTTAGAGATTTATTATAGTAATTGTAAGGTTTTTGCTTACTAAATGGAAAGACAAAAGAGAGTAAAAGAAAAATGTTGTTAGATGGCATATTAGAAATAAATATTAAAAGGGCTTTTTGTGTTAAAATTGTTAATTGAATGAGTTGACGATGCTTCTTCAATTAAGTATTTGAAATTTATAATGCTGCCTAATTTAACTCAAAATTTTATTTAAATGTTATCCTTTCTTTAAAAGAGATTTATAAAACAATTAATTATGAAGACAAAAGAAACTTTATTTATTTAATAGCATTTAACTCGCTATTTTGTCAGCGATATTTATAATTTAAGTGAAGATAAATCTGACGAGTTAAATATGTTTTAACGTAATTCATTACGTGTTTTAGTATTTATGACACATTTATAAATATGTTTAGGAGAAATATAAGTACATGGGCTCAAATATACATAAGTACGTTGACTTCTCACAAATGTTACCAGATGGGACACATATTATTTTAAAGGATACGTCGTCTAGATTTGTAATCTACCGCCCAAATACTCAGAAGTTACTTTGGCATATTTTAAAAATTTTTTTGAAATTTTCATACACCCAAGTACTCTTGTTCTCAAGGATTTTGACAGTTTCCGTTTTTCATCATAAAATAAAAACTACGAAATTTTCGGAAAATGTTGAAACACTTCTAGAAAGTTTAGAACCTACAGATCCTTTTTGATTTTAATAATTTTTATGTGCAAAATCGGAAATGGTACCTCGTCAAAGTAGGGAATGGTAAAAACTCTTCAAAGCAACAGCTCTGGGGTATATGGAAATTTCAAAAATATTTTAAAAATAGTCAAAAGTAACTTCTGAGTATTTATCCGTTAGATTACAAATCTAGCCAGTCTCCCCTTTAAAATGATATGTGTCCCATCTTTAATCTTGTACGGTTCGTCTGGAAGTCACTGAAATCCTTGATAGCAATAGCACTGGCTTATATAAAAATTTCAAAAACAAAAATTTTAAATATTCCAAAATAACTTTTAAATAATTGAGCGGATTTAATCTTTTACAATGTGGTTATAATGATTTTGCTATAAAAATGCTATTCATGCTATTTGATGTTTCTCTGCATAAAACGGTAAAATATTTCACGAAAAAATAAATTCTCTTATTTACATATTACACATCTGCTATTAATAATAAAATAGCATTTGTAGCAAAATTTTCCAATTTTCTTGTTCTATGTTTTTCTCCAGCCAAAAACAATATGTTTTTCTACTGCAGCTTTACAGCTTTTTATCCACTAATTAAAAAAGAAAAAAAAAACCTTAAACATTTTAGTACATTTTTACTGTCATCAATGATTATGATTAAAAAACTTTTTAATTAGTGGCCATTTATACAAATAAGTTGCACAACAATCCTGTTTTTTCTTTCTAGGAATTTCGTTTTAATAATTATTTTTTTGAAACACGATGTGTGAGTATGAGTGTATTTAACAAAAAGACAAAAGCATTCCCCTATACATGCATGATATGCAATTACGTTTCAAAATGATAAAAATGACATTTTAATTAAAAAGTTATTAAAATTTAATGAACAAAAATAAATAAAATGGACAATTAGTAGAAAACAGCCATGTCATCATTGATTCATGTATGATTATTTGCTTAAGAGGACATACGTTTACGCTGTAGCACAATGAACCGTAATCGTATATGTGTTTGTGCAAATTATAAATTAGAAACGACTCATTGCTTTATATAATTTGTCGCTTTAAAATAATAAAAACGTAAATTTCTTTAAGAAAGTTTTTTTTTATTTTCTAGCTAAACTCATTCTAGTCATTTTCATAATTCTTCCATTTCGATTATTTGTGAAATTTTTTAGTAACAATAGTGATGTTCTTTCTAGTGATGCTTCTGCATAATGAAAGAAATATTAATTTGAAATTTCTCAAGTTTTTTATTCTCTTATAAAATAGTGCTTTATGGCTTCATTCATTCAATCATTTGAGTTTTCAGGCATAAACCTTCACAATCATATTCTTTCATTGTGTATTTGATTGGGCAAAGCAACCATTAAATTGCTGACAATTTATGAGACAAATAAAAGAAAATCTCAAAACTCAAATTTATTACTTGGAAACATTTAACCCATAGAAAGAAAGCACAGGAAACTTATGAAGGATATTTGAAAAAAACAAAACAGCCAGCAAAGACAAAAAAAAAACTGTAGGCCATAATGATAAGCACCAAAAGTAGGCTTTAATTAAGAGCTTATTTTTGCTTGTAAAAATAAAAAAAATACAGCTTTAGTGTGACTAAGATTTAAGCATAAAAAACTTACTTTTTTTACTTGGCTAAAAAAAGGATATTAAGAATTCAACGAATTTAATAGAGAATTTCTAACAATTTTATTTCTAACAATTCTTATTTTAATTAAAACTTTGCTTCCTCTAACAAGTTCACTTTTCAGGCTCTTTAAATTATTACCAATTTTTAGGTTAAAGTTTAGAAAAAAAATCGTTCACTTTCATCATGAGTGATGGAATGAATTTCGAAAGGATCAATGTTAAATTAAAACCAAAAATCTTAATTGCTACAACTACAGTTGCAGTGAAATCCTTGTAAAATCAGGCAGTCACTAGTACAATTTTAAATATGAGAAAAAACAAAACCCCACAAACTATCGCTCTTAACTATTGTTTCTTTCTTATTTTTTTTTTAATTTCTTTCCAGTTCAAATGCTTAAAAAGTAAAACAATAGTTTGTTAAATTCAAGCAATCAAGTACTTGTTGGTCGTAAGTTGATGTTTGTTGGAGTTTTAAGAAAATCTTTAAGGCAGTAACTGCATAAACAACAACAATTAAGTTTGGAATTTTGAAAGGTGGCAAAGGCGGTCAAAAAACAAAACCTACTGCTAGTGCTCCATCTCATGAATAAATGCATTCAAATACACTGAGCAAAATTCCTTTTTTTTTTATTAATTCTATAAAACATTGATTCATTTAATGAAATATTAGGCATTAAATTTATTAATTTTTTTATTAGAATAACGAATGAATTTCATTTAGTTAATGAAATTTTTTCATTAAATTAATAAAACAATTTAATTAAATTAAAAAAATTATATAATTAAATTATTGAAATATTTTCATTAACTTAATTAAATATTTTAATTTAGCTAATGAATCAATTTTATTAAATTAACGAATGAATTTCATTTAATTAATGAAATTATTTCATTAAATTTAAAATATTATTTAATCAAATTGTTGAATTATTTTCATTAAATTAATGAAATATTTTCTTTCCATCAATAAAATATTTTCATAAAATTTCTGAAATAATTTCATTAAATTATTTAATTATTTCAATAAATTAATGAAATATTTTCAATAAATTTAATAAATTATTTAATCGAATTATTGAAATATATTCATAAAATTAATGATATATTATTATTAAGGTGATGAAATATTGTCATTAAATTAATGAAATTATTTCATTAAATTATTGAACTTGTTACATTAAATGAATGAATTTATTTCATTAATTTAATGAATTTATTTCATTAAATTAATGAATTTATTTCATTAAATTAATGGAACTTGTTACTAGCTTAATGACATTTTTCTTACCATAAAATTTTTTCTTTTCTTAAATTTTTTTAACAACAAAAATCCTCCCAGCTTCTTGCAAAAACCACCAGGTTCTAAATTAATAGTTAATAGTGCACTGCACTACCCACTAATCTCTAACTGTAATGCAACATGCACTATTAAACTTCAGCTTAAATAGAAATTGGAAAAAAATTAATTAAAAACAAAAACCAAAAATTCATTTAAAAATTTCTAGCAGCAACAGCTACACTTGCATTGAATTTAAAAACAAGAAAACAGAAAAAACTGTTTGAAAAGGATACTGGAATGCTATAAATAAGCTTTTGTAATTTTTTTAAACCTTGATTCTAAGCAGCATTACAAATTGCTTTATTTATCATTATTTTTCTTTCTTTTTTTTCTTAATACTTTATTGCGCTTTGTTGCAAACTACAACAATGAAATGAAAATGTTTTTTTTTAAAGCTTAGGTAAATGTTCATGCTGTTCTATAGTCCTTACGATAGTTGAAAAATACACATTTTTAAAATTTTATTGCAAGAAAAGATGTTATAAATGGAATGTTAGAAATGAATTGGAATAATTCATCATTTTATATCATGACTGAAAATAATCTAAATAAACAAATATTTTCAACAAAAAAGAAAACAAGGAAAATTTTTAATTAAAGCAACAGTGAAAATATGTAAGAAAAGCTGACATCTAGTTGAAATTGAACAAGGCGGACCGATTGGAAAAACAGAAGAGGGCTGACTGGTGCCTTTGCCTTCATCTGTACATCAGCATAAAATTGTAAAAAAAAAATAGTAGTTTAAAGGCCATATGCACTGCCAAACAACCAGGGTCTAAACAAGAATGAAAACTGCTGTGCCCCCATTTTGTGAGCTTAATAGGCACCCGATTCTAACAATTGCTACAGATTTTACTACTCATGTGTCACTAATGCCCAACAAAGTTCTTGTTGAAAAACCTTTTGCAAAGATATCATCCCTTTGTCGAAATCTATACAACAACCAAAAATTATAAAAAAAAGTTTGTCTTTGTCTGGTTAAAAATTAAGCCTTAAATAGCTTATTATACTTAATAACTTGTTACAAAACTTAAAAAAAAAAAAATTCTAAATAATTTTTTTAACTAGCAGCCACTGTGTTTCTGTGCTGCTAATCCTTTTTCTCAGCTTTATTGTACTAAATCTAAAGTTGTTGGACGTTAGAGTGGCAATGAAATAAGAGTAATAACTCTTGTGATAATAAAAACAATAACAACATTAGTAACATCAGAGACAGCAGCATTATCCTCAACATCATCAAAAACAAACAAAAAGTCATTGTCATAGTTGCTGTTGTCTTTGATGTTGTCGACACTATCAACATGCTGTAATTGTAGTCTCAAACAAGTCACTAGCTCTTCTCATGTCTACATGTTGTCAGAGACTTACAAGTACATACACATTCAAATAATGTTAGTCGTCATACTTGTATGACTTCTTAATACTTGGATTTATTACAGCGTTGCCAGTTGTTGGAAAAAACTAAGAAAGCTGAATTGGCCTTAAAAACTATTTGAAAAAAGCCAATTTCCCATAAAAATCAAGAGGTTTCCTTGGTCAGAGCATCATGGGTGACCGGCGAAACCCATGTCGCTAATTCTTATTGTATTTTATTTGATATTAGCAGCAGTAGGTTCTTAGTTAAAAAAAAATTTAAAAGTTTTAAAGAAAATAGTTAAAACTTTACTTTCTCTATAGGGCTATTGAAAGTCAAAAAAATTGTATAAACTAAAGCGTGCATAATATAAAAATTAAAAATCATGCTCCAAAGATACCTCTTCATCAAGGTCATGCCATCACATGTGAACGGCTAAGCCAATTTTGGAAATTCTCTTTTATTTTTTTGGATTTGCTATTGTCAGCAACAGGTTTTTATGATAGAAAAAAATTCAAGGAAAATCGTAAAAACTGTACATGAGTGTTGAATGAATTAAATTAAATAAGAATCAGACCACAGAGATCTTGCCTTGGTCATGGCATCGTGGGTTAACCCATTTCGCTAAATCTTTTTTTGTTGGATTTGTTATAGTCAGCAGCAGGTTCTTATGAAAGAAAAAAATTTTAAAAATTTCAAGGAAAATATTAAAAACTGTACTTTTCTCTTAATATGGAGTCGTATCAGTGTTGACTGAATTACAGAGATACCAAAAAAATGATTTATGAATTTATTTATATCGCTGGCAGAAAGTCAACATCCTCAACTTTTTTTATTTATTTTTTATTTTTTTGGGCACTTGGTCTTTGTTGTTAGTGGGGTTTTTACACTCAAATACTGAATAAAATGACTTGTCAAAAAATTAAATTAAATGTAAAAGTCAGATAGTGACACACATTTTTCTAAATATGACACTTTTGAAAAAATTAGATAAAATATGATAATTAAAAAAAAAAATAAAAAATTTATTTTTTTTTGAGTTATGACACTTTTACAGTAAAGGAGCGATATGATATGTAACTTTTAACAACTATTTTATCTTCAATATTTCCCTGGTACGGATGTTAATAAAAATCACATCAGTACTTTTGAGTTATGACATTTTTGCAGTAAACGAGCTTTATGATGTGGGATTTTAAACGACTATTTTATCTTTAATAATTTCATAGTACGGATGTTAATAAATATAAAATTCAGGATTTTTGAGTTATGACACTTTTGCAGTAAACGAGCTTTATGATGTGGGACTTTAAGCGACTATTTAATTTTTAGTATTTCCAAGCTAGGGATGTTAATAAAAATCACCTCTAGTAGTTTTGAGTTATGACATTTTTGCAGTAAAGGAGCTATATGATATGGGACTTTAAACAACTATTTTATCTTTAATAATTTCATGATACGGCTGTTAATCAGGACACCTAGCTCATCATTTAATTCAGGGAAAATTTTACACAGAAGAACAATATCCTGTCAAAGACACTTTCAAGCACAAATTCTTGGGTTTTTTGCTTTGAAGTAGCAGCAGTTACTTCAAAGTTATTGTTGTGATGATTTTTCCTTATTTTTTCTTACTCTATGTTGTTATTGGAAAGCTTAAGTAACAAAAACAATTTTGTAAGTTCTCGTAAAAGATTTTATAAAAAAAATTTGCTTGGCATTACTTGCGTAAAACTTTTAAACTGTTAAGGGTTTTGCAGTTTTCCAGTTTTTTTTTTGGTTTAAATATTAAACCTGCTAACTGCTGCCACCAAACGATTTATTAAAATTCCTTAACAGCTCGTTTGCTACACACAATAAAATGCATCATCATTAAATGCCTTTAGACAAAATAAGAATAAGACTGACATGAGCACATTGAACCTAAAACAAAAACAAAGACCAAAACTAAAATCAGAAATAATTGTCAGTCATATCAGTTAAATAGTAAAAGTTGTTTTACACACTTTTTTGAACGAAACACCCCTTCCAAGCCGAAGTCTGTGGCTTAAGCTGCCAATATGAGTAAGTGAGAGCGAGAGAGCAAGAATGAAAGGCAATAAACTTTTGTCTTTTGTCAGCCTTTGATTTCCTTTAACAGATTGACTGACTTGACTGTGTGTCACACACAGCCTGTATGCTACTGCTTCCTGTTGCTTTTGTGGACAATATTTTTAGTAGCACAGCTTCACAAGGAAACGTTCTTGCTTGACTCACTTCAGTTATTAACTCAACATGTAGTCTTTTAGCACAAATTTGTAAAATGATTTTATAGTTATTTTCTTTATCTATTTTTTTTTTTTTGTTCATCCTTTTATGCAACAAATAAAAAACATCTAACGACAGAACGCAATTTAAATTGGCGCCACTTGGACGCGACAATTTTTATATGGCAAATGAATAGCAATGAGTGTGCTAAGTACAAGGACCGCAAAATATCTCTCTGTTTTTCTTTTTTCTACTCAACAATGACTAGTAATGCGTAAATATCATCATGCCCTTTTCATCTCTGCTTTTCCTAATAATGAAAAATTGTAGGGGTGTTTATACTCATACAGCAGCCATTGATACGTGTGACGCCAACAAACTCTCGGTTCTTCTTTCTTATGTTTTTCATTCTGTGAATTCTTTTGTGTGAAATTCTTTTTTGCAATTATTTTTAGTTTAAAGTTAAATTAAAGTTTTAAAGCAAATTAATAACAAAAATCAAGCAACTCGTTTAAAATTTTTTCATGCGAACACAGCAAAATTAAGTTAAATATTTTTGATTCGAATGCTGGGATTTCGACCCAGGTTAATTGTTTTTAGGTGGTCCAGCACTTTAGGGTTAATTTAAACATTTAATTAATTTTACTATTTTTGTTTAATTTTTTTTAATGTCCCTAAAGCATCTTTAACTACTTCCCTTGGGGCTTCGTACACAGCAGAAAATAATTGGAAAATTATTTAACAAAAGATCTGTTTCCGCAATGGAATTATTAACAAGGAAATGTTGCCAGCCATTTTTTTAATCTGGACTCGTGCTTTCCGGTTGCTGTTTTTACCTGGATTGATATCATGAGATTTTCTTATTGATGGCTGTCAGATCGCCATGTAAACTAACCAAACATGAGAGCCATCAATCTTTGTAAATGATTAACAAGAACTGAACTCTACTCCACTCTATTTTGCTCTTATTTACTTCACTCTAATCTAAACTAGTCTAATTTTTTTTCGGCTTGGGAAAGTTGAAATTCATACGTCACTCATCAACAGATTATGTTGGACTACGCATAAAACGTCTACCAGCTGAACCCACACCCCGTCTTTTAGGAGAGGAAGATTCTGTAGTCAACGCATTACTTTGGGATGGCTCCCTTCTTTGGCCTCCTTGTCCCTAATCTGCTATCATGGCTCGTGAGGCCTTATTATTTTAATGTCTTCTAAGTATTGCCTTCTGTGATGCTGTGTTCCACATAAAGGTCTCTTTTCACACTGTTTTGATTTCTCGCCATAGAATGGACTATGTTTTCAGCCGTGAGTGGGCCTCCTGCCACCTCTAACACTCAGCATCATTTACATACTTTTGCATTGAGGACCATTTTTTGAAATAACCGTCAGCTAATAATTCACTTTACCAAAACTCCTAACTATCCACATATACAGCGATAGCATAAGCCGCGCCGACCTTCGTTCATACCTCTACCTCTGTTTCCAGGTTTATAGCGTCTGCTTTCTTATTGTGCGTTCCGTTTACCGCTGTCCTCGCTATGCCTCCATTTTATTCATTCAAAAAATAAAAAGTCTATGGGTATGGCAAGACTGCCGTCTCGGTGCAGGTGCTAAGCTCAATAGCTTCCGCCGCTGTTTGGTCTGTATCGCATCGGTTCATCTGTACCGAGACGGCAGTCTAGCCATATATGGAATACCTTTGCCAATTTCCTCTTGCCTGCCATTGGTCGCCCTGTGTTTAGCATCAATCTGGAGAGAAAGATGTAGTCTTTGCTGCATTTGCGCCTGCAAGATGAATTTGAGGCCAGAAGCTGAATTAAGAATCCAATTTGACTATCAAATAAATATTTGGGAGCGTTTCTTTCAAATGTATTTAACTGAGTGGTCATAGATAGATGTGTTTCCTTGTTGGGATTAGTAGCTCTGTTTTCTCAGCTAATCTAATCTAATTTAATTTCAAAGCCCCCCTCATGCTAATCCAATCTCAACTAATCTAATCTCATCTAATTTAATCCAGTCTAACCTAATCTAAACGAATAAAATTTAATCAAATCTAGTCGAAACTAATTCTATTTTGTTCTCATCGTTTTTTTACTTTTTTTAAAATTTCCCTGATATTCCAAAGTTTTCAATGCACTTTTTAGTTTTATTCTCTCTCTTTTAAATGGCTGATTATTTAATTTTAGCTGCACCTTCAATTACAGCTACCAACATGATAAATAATTCATTAAGTAATTACAAATGTTGCATTAAACATTCAAAAATTTCCCAGAAAAACAAACTACTAAATTAAAGTCCCTTCAAAATACAAAATAGCCACTTAAATGAAGTAGGAAATGAAACACATACACTCATACTCTACTCACACCTGCTTAAATGCGAAACATTCCTGAAAAATATATTTGAAAAAAAAAAAAGTAAAATATAATTTTCTACCGTAAAAACAGCTTAAAAGTTGCTGTTGGCCAATATTCATATGATAAACATGTGTGTTATTACTTTGGTGAAGCGAGAGTGAAGTGCATAGAAGCATTATGTTGTGCATGGATATTGCCAGTCAACCAACCACTACTTTGCCACTGCCTTGACGTGTGTTGTACTTTAAAAACCACACAATATTTACCGAACCAACCAGCCATTAGAGTCTTTCATGTAAAACAAAAAAAAAATAATAATACAAATAAATAGCAACAACAACATCCGTTACAAACCGCTTTGGTATGTGCAATGAATGCAATTTTAAGTTTGATTTCGTTAAAGAGCTTGAAAGCACCAATAAATTAAGTTGTTTTATGAGAGGAGTACCGACTGTACTCTACTTAGAGAGCCGCACAACAAACAGGACATTTTAATTTGCATTTCTCACTTGGACGGGCAACAAACACTTGGATGTATAAATACATTTGAATGTGTGAGAATGTGTGTGTGTGTGTATTTGTGTTTTTTTTTTATTATTTAGTATTAAATAGAAACGATTGACGTTGATTAACATAAATTGTCTGGACCACTAGAAAATACACATGCAAACATTTTGCGGTAACAACTCAGCTAACAAACACCAGCATTTTGCAAAGTTTGGGAGAAAATACATTTTGAAAAAAAATAGCAGCCATAAGAAGGATACGTAAATAGGGAGAACGTGCACTTAAGTCTCTTTCAGTTGCCAGTCTTTTATCTTCTGGGCAAGTGATCGTTTCTTTAAGACTCTCATTTCTCTTAGCAATTTTTATTTAAGGTCTTTTTGACTTATTAAGGATTAGCTTTTCTGGTCTTTTTCGATATTTTAATGTTATCCAGATTCGTTCGTAATGTTGACTAGACAAAAGTTTGTTTTACAAACTGAATTTTTTAGTTCTAAATGCTCAATCATAGAAAAGTTTCGGACTAGTATATCCTTTAGGCTTACCGATTATTAGAGCTTACAACAAGTAATAAGAATAACAGCACACGGTTCCACGAATAAAGAAAAACAGATTAGAAGAGGTGCACTTGGCTCCTCTGATGTGGTTTCTTTGTAAGACCTGTGTGCGATAGATTTGGCAGAGTCAAACAAAATAGAAGGATAATAGAGCAAAGAATAAGCAGATGAAAAAGACTACTCCATCACCTAAACCAGTTGCTACTCCTAATGAAGCCATATAGTAGCCAGTGCTCCTCCAGGTCAGGGCACCGGCAGAGAAGATGTTCCACAGTTTCTTTCTCCTCCTTATCTTGATAACTTCCTTAGTAGTCGCTCGTTGGTAAACCGATTCTCTCTGCATGGTTACCAAAACTGCAGTGGCCTGTGATTGCCGCCACCTTATTTCTCAACTGGGCCCTCTGGAGCTCCAGTAAACCTCAATTTTGATTACTGTCTAGCTTAGGCTGTGATGCTATGGAATATTTAATAAGTCGAACCGAAATTAGTTTCTTGGGCGGTGGCTATTCGGTATCCAATCTGGTAGGGAATTAGCAGACATTTAAGTAGGATTTCCGGACATTCAGGGTTCAACCTCATTTGGCTATGCAGCAGACTGGCGGTGGTACTATGGAATATTTGCTAACAGTCGAACTAGCATGAAGTCCTTGGTGAGTGGCTATCCTGTATCCAATTTGGTTGAGTAATAGCCGACATTATTAAATAAGATTTTGAGATACTCAGGGATGACCCTCATTTGGGTACGTGAAGTGTACAGCAATGCCAAACAGCAAATGGAAAGTATCTTTTTACGTAAAGTACAATCGTAAAGTACCAGGGATTATCTGCCTTAAATTAGATGGTAATTTCAGCGGAGACTTACTTGAATGTGATGACACCATCAACTGATCACGGCAGTTTTGTTTAGCATACGAGAAGAATAGGCTTGTCATGAAATTACTATTGTAGAAGTTGTTAGGACGAAGAGGAAGAAAAGAAAACCTTTTCCTTATTTCTTTTTGACACCTTGCTATCGCTATACTTTCTTATTCTTCCTCTTTCACAGGTATCACAAAAGAATCACCTCAAAAGACTTAAATGAGACTCTATTTTATTTTTCCTATTTGGACGCCCTGTGCAAACTAACGTAATTAATCAACCAACCAGCAAAATTAATTAAAATTAAATGTTACGAACACATGACACACACACAGTTTTGAATTACGTCTCATTGCTTTTGAAAAAAATTTGTTTGAAATTCCATTTTTTTTTTTTTTTAATGAATTAATAACAAAATTCCTCTAGAACTTGTTTGATATGGAATGTTACGATTTGGTTTTTTGTCTGAGAAGCTGTACCTTTAAAAGACTTTAGTTGCATTAGCCTTATGCTCCTTAGAGGATTTCCAGGATGATGATTTATATGGACGATTTAGTTTATTCAGTGACCTGAAAACATTAAATAATTTTAGGGAAATTTCGAAAATCTATAACTTCAAATTGAAATTTGTTTCAGCGTAGACTGATGACCGACCACCAGTTTTATCATGCCTCAAATTATGCTACAATAAATCAATTTATTTACACACACATTTAAACACATTTGTTTTGTTGTTGTTGGGCCAAAATAATACTCTGTGAATTCAATAATGATTGTGCAATAGTAATAATAACGACAACATAACGTTGCTGATAATGATGTTGTCGTTGTTGTTGTTGTTTGGGTTTAGTATTGGTTGGCTTGGCTATGCTGGCTGTTAATGAAGTTTTATTTTATTTTATTTTGATGCCATGAGTTGGACGAGTGTGAATGAGTTTTTTGTGTGGACTTGTGATGTTTGCTATGGTTGGTTGATTGCCTGCTTACATTGGTGGTCTGTCTGGTTACCACTGCTATTTCTACTTAAAACAATCAAATTTTTTGTTTTGTTGTTGTTGCTGTTTTTGCTATAATTTATTTATTAAGTTATTACAACAAAAATTAAAAAAAAAGCGAATAAAATAAACGAATTAAGCTGTTTGGTATGATTTTGCATTGTTTGATGTTAAAATTCCAGGTTTGACAAGTCTGGGCTTGATGAAAGCTGGTTGGATTCAAAAGAAATTTACACAAGGCATTTAAGAAATGCGTTACCAATGATAATTTATCATTGAAGAGTGATAAGTTGGCTTGAGCAGGATATTCTAAGAAAGAAAATGGAAAGGGGCCTGCTGGATTCTCTGATGTGATAACTGCAGCAGAAAGCAGATATGAACAGCGAAGAAAGACGTGGAGTAGAAGAACTGTAAGCCGAATTTGCAACTTCCATCTAGACCCCTTATGCTACTCTAGTTTGTTGTCTGATTCATAATACCTAGATCTGCTGGGGCCAGCTTTCCACTGCCTAGATAGCTCTTTCCGAGTCTTTCCAACGCTTTGATGTTTCTTATCCTACTTGAGAGAAACGTCTGCGACTCACGTGGCTGTGATAGTTGAGTCTATATATATGTTCTGCATCCTTATGAATAGCAGAGTCAATTTAGTGATGTCTGCTTGTCTGTCTGTCCGTCAAGTCGTTGAAATCAACTTTCTAAAGTCCCTAGATAATATACAAAAAATTATAGGAAACCAATCTGTCAGTTGCTTCTGTTAGATTCTTGCTATTGAAATTCAGCCGGATAGATTCATAAATGGAGGAGCTATGAGCCAAAAACCGTGACTACTTCTATTTTTGATTTTCTTATGAGTGAGTATTTTGCTCATTTTAGTCTAAAAAAAAAACGAACAAAAAGCGTTTTACCAGAAATTACAGTCATAATACCTGTGCAAAAACTAAAAGCAATCGGCCCACAAATGGCCAAGGAATATCAAAAATACAACCGATATTTTAGATTTTTATTAATTTCTGCTTTGTTTCTTTGCGTATTTTATCTAAACTAAAAAAAGTAGCAGACATAGAGCTTAATGTCATTTCTTCTGCCCACAGTTAATGAGTCTCTTTGACTAACGCATGCTTATTTCGGTCTTCTAGCACAGTTTTAGACCTTCTTTCTGCTTCTTGCTTAATAAGGCGTTGTGGTCCATCCCCTAGAAAAACTATGAAAGATGTATCCATGCCCATTTTGTACAAATAGTTCAATATTTTATTGCCTAAATGTAATTTTATCAAGATCGAGACATCATCTGGCTAGAATTACAGCTGAAATTTTTTTATTTTTTTTTAAAAAGCACTTATACCACTTTCAGATATAACAGCTTATATCTTGAAAGTTTCAGTAAAATAAACTATACACACACACACACACACACACACACACAGCTAGTAAAGGATTCCGAAATCAACATAAACAGCAACATGCAACCGACTGACATTTACTGGTTGAAGGAAACAAAAACAGCAAATAAATCAACACGACTTGTTGATGCGGGTTGTTATAAGTTGAAAACCAACTTGTATAGCAAACAAATAGACAGACAGAAAGACAGACGGAAAGACAGACAGGTAGTGAGCAGGAAGTAGATTTTATAGTGCGGCATATGAATGCAGTCAGTCAGTCAGTCAGTTTAGTTTTACTCACTCACTCAAAAAACAAATGATTGGCAGCTTTAAGAACAACAACAACAATAAAAAAAAAAGTGCGTATCTTTCACTGCGTAAACAACTCATACACTGACACTTGTTTTGAACATTTACTCCAACGCACACATATTCTGTCTAACTTAGTCAACCATATCCTTGAAGTATTTTTAACCAAAGAGTTGATTTAGAAGCTGTTACTCCAACTAATACTCGTGCTTGTTGTTGTTTTGTTTTGTTTTGTTTTCTGTATTTTATTTCAAGTTGTAAATAATGTTTGTTTTATCCTTGAGGTTTCGTTGTGTGTGTGTTAAGAAAGCTGGGATTTTGTATGTTTTCCTTAAGTTTTGTGAGGATATTTTGTTTTTGCTGGGGCTAAAGAAGATATGAAAAAGGATGTGTGTACGAGAGTTAAAGTTAAAACACAAGATAAATACTTGTGAAGTGTTTGTTTTAACAAATTGTAGAAGATTTTGCTCTAAAGAAAATAAATCTCAGCTAGAGAGAGAGAGAGAGAGAGACACAGATATTAAAACAGAATAATAAATACAAAACACTTTAAATAACTTGCAATCACATGAGACTCATGCCAGGAAATTAACTAAGGAAATTGCTGAAATTAATAAGAGATTAAAGGGATTTGACTACACCATTTCTCATGCAGAAATTCTTTTTACCAGCGAATTTAGCAAGTTTCTAAGCATTAGTAATGGAAAAACGCATCGTTTTTAAACAAAGGATGTTGCTGCAAGAGTTTTTATTGACTAGTATCAAGTTGTTGAGAACACTTTTGCTTTGCAAACTTTATTTACCTAAAAGAGTAACGTTACCGAAGGACTCACTTATGCGTCAATGCCCACATCAAACGGCTAAATTTTAAGACTTGAAAATCGTTTGAGTGGCAACGAACAGGCAACCGAATTGGCCAAGGCTGGCTTCTATGTCAGTGATCTTGGAATACTATCAAAAGAAGCCGGATACCAGATGTTAAGAACTCGCGACATGTAAGAATATAAGTCAAATATGGCTTTGCTCTGCTTAAAAATGGCGCGTATACTCCTTTCCAGAGGCCTTTTGCCCAAGAAGGAGAGACAGAATCTGCAAGACTGCTGAAAGGCCGAAAAAGGGACGAGGGAGTCAAAGAGACTCATCAACCCCGAACGCATTAGAGCAAAGGTTGTTTTGAACTTCAAAAGAAATGATATAAAACTTTACGTTGAGGTACTTATGGGTCACATGAGTAGAATAGCTGTGGTACAGAACGATTAATGTTGAAAAAGATAGGAAACGTCAGAACATGTTATCTGTAAGCACAAGACCCAGAACAAGCTGCTTAGGTAAAGGAACATTGGTCCCAAAGGATCTAGGGAGTTACTTTGTATTGCGATGCGAAAAAAGATGGTACGAAATAAAATCTTTAATGTGTTTGATCGGTTATTTTGACATTTGCCTGGTAATACTCGGCTCTGTAAAGCGTAAGCGCATGTCATTGTCATTTTATACACACAAATATCTTGCGATAATTAAAGATCAAACGCAAAACAATTAGCTTTCGGATCGCAACTGCTTTCGCATCGCAATACAGGGTAGCCTCACTAGTCACAATTAACCCTACAGCAATTATGAGATTCGTAAGGAGTCTCGGATTGTAGATTGTAGATCTTTAAAGCTGTGCTCAGCTATTGAGCATTAATAGCAGAGATATTTCCAAACTGAAGGCTGTGTTAACTGGTCACACCAACACCTGAAATATTAAAAAAAAATCATTCACAATAGACAACTTTTTAATTCACAATTAAATGAAACAATTTGAAATAATAAGATAATTATGCAGGAATGAATAAAAGCAATTTGCCTATCGCTCGATATTTCTTTCCTCTAAATTTTCCTTTCCTTACGGAATCAATAATAAGACCCACTAACTTTCTTTTAATAATTTTTTGAAATTTATTAGTGGCACCTCTAACTACTAAAGCCTTTATTTTTTCATTTTAATTTGTGTAAATTAAATGTTAATTTTAGCTTTAAAAAAAATCATAATAAAACCTTAAAATATGCAACGGTTTTCCACAATTACGGCTTGTTTGTTATTTTGCATTATTTTTTTTTTTTTTTTCACTCCAGCTGCTCACGTTTTCCATTTAGCAAACACGTAATTCATCATTAGATTTGTGTAACATTTAATTTTAATTTTAAAAATTTAATTATAAAACTACAAATGAAAACGAGCCCAGCAATAGGTATTTGCTCTGTTTGGTTCCACACAACAACAACGTCACTTATGGCAACATTTCGTTATATTTTAGGCTATTGCTGCTGCTGTTAATTTAGCAAAATTTTTAACAGGATTTTACTGTCTAATTATTTGTTTAATTTGTTGGTGGGTAGCTGGCGGTAGCCCACGTTCAAATATAATATGCAAATTGAATGGCATGACGCTTTGGTTGTCATTAAATATGGAATCTGTAATTTTATGTAAATAAAAATATTTGTAAATAACTTGTGAATTGTAAAAATAATTGGAGAAAAAGATTTGCAATAAAAAGGTACGAGTATTTTGTTATTTTAAAATATTTGAAATTTTTTTTTTTTTTTTTTTGGAAAAATAAGGTGACCTTAGGCAACTGTTGCAATGAAACCATAAATAAAATTTAACAACAAAAGAAGAGAACGTATAGTGCCTAAAGCATATAAAAATTGTGTAAATCGTTTTTGATAAATTTTTTCAAAAATACACAAATAAAATAGCCCAGCAGAAACGATAGTTGTAAAGGACTGAAAATAAAGTGTTAAATAAATTTAATTTACAACTAAAAAATGTACAAAGTTTGCTTTTGAGCCGCAGCAGAATAAAGAGCGGCCACTAGTCAGGTGGTCATTGCAGACAGACTAAACTTATTCTGCCTGTAATCTTCAGTTAGAACCACACACAGCAATTCTCTCTTAAAATTTTCGATGTGTCTTTATACAGCAACTTCGTTTCGGCAATTTCTGCATTCTTATTCCTTCATTCATTCAGCATTCAAGCTACCTGTCTTTTGTTTTTTACAGCTTTAAAAGATACAAAGAGAGAACAAAAGGGAATTGCGGAGTACGAGTAAGCTTTTACCTCATTCCTTTCTTCTTTCCTCTCTTTCCTACAAAGCTGAATGATGGTGAAGGTACAGCACTGACCATCAGGCAGCTCTATTGGTAGTAATTGATATCATCACCTCAAATATATTAGAATAACATTCTGTTTTGAGTTCCATAAATTGTTTGTATGATGGGGCGTTTTAGGATAGACTTTTATAAACTTCCTGCTGACGTCTTTCCTGAATCCTACAATTTGGGAAAATTCAAATCGACACTACTCCCTCTATCCTCCTTCCCACAACCTATTTTCGTAGTTCCAGCATATTGCATTGCAGGAGAAGGGGCCATCTCCTGAGTGTTGGTCCTACAAAAAAAAAAAAAAAAAAAAAAAAAAAAAAAAAAAAAAAAAAAAAAATTTAAAGCAATTTTGTGTAAAGCATTACGAGGAATATTTTTGTAGAACCTTTAACTCCTCTAACTCTGCAAAGTAAAATTTAGGCTCTTTTTTAAAAAAAATTAAAGCTTAATAAAATTTTTTTTAAGTGGACTTATACCACTTTCAAAAATAACAGCTAATTTTTTTTTTCGTGCCCCACACTTAAAATGAATTTTTTTTTTAAAGCCAACACACAGAGCATGCAACCTCAAGCAACAGAAACATGAATGGATCTTTAAGGTGTATAAACTACTTACGTCGTGTTACGGTAAAAAGAGAACAATGTCTAGCTGGAAGGCTTAGTTTCCTAAAACATAAAAAAATAAGCACCAGGCAGGGCGCATTTAACAACATTTTACAATTTCAGCTAAAGTTTTCTTACTGAAGTTTTTCTGCTTTTCTTTGAAAAAAAATTTGTGTTTTTTTTTAAAGCATGATAACAAAGCATCTTTGTGCAGTTTTGTTGTTGTTGTTGTTTGATTTTTAAAAGCAATGATATGCACATGCATATGAAAGTTTCCTTTTTCATATGGTGAAACCAGAAATGTGTAAATGAAGTAGAAGTAAAAGTTTTCCCCAGGATGTTGAAAATTACAAGAATTGTGTGTTATTTATTTAATTGCTTGCTACTTCTAGCACAAACACCACCTCCTGCCTCTCTCCTAAGCTTAAATAAAACATCATGTTTTTTGCATGTTTTGCAACATCATCATCGTCATGGCAGCCAACTAACTGCACATACTACACTCTGCCATTTTAGATAAGTTGTAAGTGAGTTGGCATGTTTTTGCAGACATTTAGTATATGTATGGGTGTATTGTATGCTGCTTGTAAGATTATATCCCTGCTGTAACATGCATGATTTTCAAAAATGCGACATGAGTTTAGGTGTCAATATTTGTGTGTGTGTGTGTGTTGGTTATTTTCTTTATGCACGATATGCATCTAGTTTTTTTTTTTTTTTTGCTGTGTGGCTGTAAGGAAGGCTGCAATTAAAGTGTTATTGGTAGCTGGCAGTGCGGCATAACAAATGAAGTGAAATGTTACCTACCGGTAGCAGAGCAGCAAATGTTTCTGACATAAACAGTGTAAGTAAAAAAGTATACTAACACATGCTTTTACTTACATACAGAATACCATGTCTTAGTGCTGTTTTTTTTTTTTTTTTTGAAGGAAATAATGAAAATGGGAAATTGTTTTATTATTAATATTTTTTGTGGCTGCTGTTTGTTAGTTGTAATTCTATGGCAGTTGTAGTTTGATGTTTTATTTTATTGATTGTCTTGGCACAGAGATTTTAAAAAAACATGTCCTTGAGACAAACTGCAGCAAACAAGATACTTAAGCAACAGCAATTTAAAAGGCCTCTGCAGGCTATGTAATGAACATGTAGATAAAGCAGTACATGCACATGTCACTGTAATCGTTTAACTTGCACAGGCTTTGGTTACTTAGGGCTTCATTACCTACAACCTAGCTGAGAGGTTAGACCAATCAGGCCCCGGAAAGTCTTTAAATTCTCAATGAGTATTAGACTTATAGGGTAGTAGCAGACCATTTCGTAGTGACCAGGTGACTCGTTTCTGATCCTAATTCCAATTCTAAGCATCAGCACTTATAAACTGTAACTTGTAAAGAAACTGCCAGAAAATCCTCCCTCGTACTTGAGAAACACAAAAAGCTTTCAAGTTATTTCATTCCATATCGAACGCCATAAAAATCATTAAGAAATTTAAATACAAAATGCATTTCGTGCACTTTGGCATTTTTATGGTCAACATAATCGGCCAAATGTGTCCACAATCCGTTTTCAAGTGGTTATTAGCATCATGCTGTACTAAAAGGTTTTGCCCGGTCTCGCCCAGCCCAGGTTCATTAAAGTAAAAAATTCCTTTTACAAATATTAAGCTCTACAGCCATTCATTAATTTATAAGACTCCTTATGCCTTTGCTAGCATTATTAACAGAGGCCCCAACTAAAATGTAAAAAAAAAAAAATTTTACAGCATAATTTCAGGCTTAAGTTTTTATAAAGAGTAAAAAAAGAAAATCTTTAAAAAGTGGGCGTGGCTGCTTCAAAAGTATCATCTTTATAAACAAAGGTGAGCGAAAATTGTTGAAAAGTGGGCAGGGCCGGCTTAAAACTATATGGTGATCCTCCCTGCCGACAAACAAACAGACATTAATTTGTATTTAAGAGTTTACAATATTGGCCTGTTCAGCGATGTCACAAGAAAACCTAAGCGAACGAAAGGTTCGTTCGTTTGCCATGTTTTGAAATATTTTGGAAACAGTTTTTAGTGGTACAGGTCCCAAGATTTAGCACAAGCTTTCTTGTTTTTTAAATTTCTTTTACAACTAAATTGTATTTAAATAAAAAAAAAATAAATTTAACGACAGCATAATTAATTAAAATTTTATTGTTTATGAGATAAACGTGTATTACATAATCCCTTAAATCTATTGTGGTCTGTGGGCAAGAGTCTGAGCAACATTATGCAATTAACAAAAGCTGATTAAAGTCTTAAGGTTGTTGAGGGTGGTTATGGAAAAAATTTAAGTGTGCCGGGAAAACATCTCAGGGGACACACAAGTAAAATCAAATAAGTGATAAAAAACTAAGAAAACTAACCAAAAGTGAAAATAATGGACAGAGAGTTCACCCCCCTTATAAAATAAAATTGTAATGCGCTCGCCTACACACACTCACATACACACAGAAGACAAGAAGGTAAAAAGTTTTGTAATTTAACTAAGTGACAAATATTTCACATATTTTTAGCAAATATGAAAATTGAAAGCATATTTTCAGGGGGTGGTTAAAATATATAACAAAAACAGTGACCTCATCTCTCTATCTCTCTCACTCTTTTACTTTATTTATTTTTATATATCTCTCTCTCTCTCTCTCTCGCTCTCTTACACTCTATTCAGTTTTATCTCTCCCTCTCTCTTTCTCTCTCTCTTTCTCTCTCTCTTTTGTTTGTGGGTATTTACTGTAAAAAGAAATACAAAGTAAATCCATTTAAATACACCAGGGGTTTGTTAAATTTTATTTTGTGCCTTTCTATGTGTGTTTGTGTGTGTATGAAACAAAGCATTATCATATTGTTTGTGGTTTTTGTAAACGTGTCATTAAAATATTATTTTCGATTTTGTTTTTTTTTTTTCTTCTCATAAACAGCTACATACTTTTTGGCGTGTGTTAATAATTATCAAATTTAAACCACATATTTGTGGGGTTATTTTCGACATGCTTGTAGCATTACGGGAATTTGTCACAGCAACAAGGTGCTAACTTTGCAAATAAAGCTATTTTTTTAATTAACAACATATTAAAATACATTTTAATTAAGTCAATAATGGTTACAGTGGCAAACAAAATAATAAAAAAAAAAAAAAATTAAATATCAAACGAAACGCAAAATTTTAAATTTAGCAACAGTCTACACAGTTGAACATAATTGGTACTTGGAGCGATTACAAAACGGGGATCTCAATGGCATCTTCTCCTCTACAAGATGTCTTCACCATAGAGCCATCGGTTCTGTAGTGTGTGATGGAGTCTATATTGACAAGGCTGGGATTAGTACATCTTTCACACTCGCCGATCAATGCAGCTTACCACATACCTGAATTGATGGCTATAAGAAACGAAGCAGACTGGCTGTCTTATCATGTAGTATTTGGTATTTATACTGACAGTCGAACTGCAATTAGGTTCTTGATGGATGCCTATTCAGTATCCAATCTTATCGTTAAATAGGATGGTGGGACATTCAGGGGCCAACCTCATCTGAGTATGCAGAAGACTGGCGGTGGTATCATGGAATATTGGCATTTAAACTGTCAATCGAATGGCAATTAGGTCCTTAGTGGGTGTCTATTTGTTATCCAGCTTAGTTCCGAGAATGCCGGACATCCTTAAATAGAATGGCGGGCCATTCAGGGGTCAACTTCAACTGGGTACGCAGCAGACTGGAATATTTGGCAAGAATATCCGAATTTATAAAGACAGTTGAACTGCTATTGACTCTTTGATGGATGACTATTCGGTTTTTAATCTGGTCGAGGAATAGCAGACATCGTTAAATAGGATTTTGGGACATTCAGGGCTCAACCTCATCTGAGTATGCAGCAGACTGGAATATTTGCATTTAAACTGTCAATTGAACGGCAATTATGTCCTTAGTGGGTGTCTATTCGACATCCGGTTTAGTTCCGAGAATGCCGGACATCCTTAAATAGAATGGCGTTACGTCCAGTGGTCACCTTCATTTGGATACATGGACATGGGATCGTCGTACGTAACTGTAGGGCTTATAACCTGTCAAGGGAAAGGTCGAGGCTGCCAGTGCAGAATACTAATACGCTCTGCGGGTGGAAGAGGCGGTTACCCTCTCGCTCTACAAACAGCAGAGATGAGAGTATGTTTTTACGTAATGTACAGTCCAGATGGAGAGACAAAAGAACGTGCAACACAGGGAGGATGATGTGGAATAAACTGACCAGTAATCGCAGTAGCGGCTTACTAGAACACCAGAAAACCCTATTGACGAATGTAATGTCGGCAATAACAGATCACTGCAATTTTGGTAACCCTGTAAGGAGAATGGCTTTATCATCAAACAACTACCAAAGAAGTTGTCAAGACGAGGAACAGGAGAAAAGCTTTTCTTCCTTTGCTGGGCACTGTAGAATTAGAAAAAGCTTTACCTAAGAGAGCCCTAATTGCAGGGTCCTACTGCAGTGTCGAATATAAAGGCTTTACTAGCAGCAGCAACTGGCTTAGGTGACGGACTTGTCTACTTCTTATTCTTTCCCCTTCCTTTCACTCTTCTGCGCCCCTTCTCTTGTGCAGTTATCACAAAGGGATCACTTCAGAGGACCCAAAAGAGCCTCTCCTTACAGTGCATTAAGCACATATGTAGAACACAATGATTACACAGAAATTTTCTATAAGAATTACTCGCAAAATTTAATGTTTTCTCAACAAATTTTCTACACATTTCCAATGGTTGTGTTACAGAAACAGTCCATTTCCCTTTAAATATTAAAGTTTTGTTTTTTTACTTTATCCTTCTGGAGAGACATTGGCACGTCACAAACAAACATTGACCTTTTTCATTAAAAAAAAAAAGCTGAAACAATAAATTAAAAACTCTTAGATGAAATGAAAGATATTGAAAATTAAAAAGGAAAAAAAACAAACAATTACTTGCATACTTTTCTCTGAAAAGTAGTTTTTTTTTTAAATTTATTTCTGCTTCTTTTTATTAACTTTCCCCTCGATTACTGTTAAACAAAAGAAACCGAGTGCTTCTAAGGTCCCTATGAAGTTTCGCCTTCCCTTCCCCATACCCGCAAAAACCAATTGTCTTTTCAAAATAATAGCACGTGTGTTTTATAAATCTTGGGCTTTGAAAAGGGTTTTAAACAAAACGTTTCCGTTTTTATTTTTCTTTTTTGTTCTGTTAGACTCCCTAACATTTTCCTGCAAAAGAAAGGATTTCCACTTGTTATTGTTGCAAGTAAAGGCTTTTTTTAGAGTTGGTTTCTTTTCATTTTTTTTTATTTCTTGCCGAGAAAACCGTTAAAGTTTTCTTGTTTTTTTTTCATCATTGAATGAGTTTAAAAAAAAGCATGTGTCTGTTTGCAAGCGTAAATTTCCAAGTTGTTTTTCCGTTTACAAACATTTAAGTGGTTATCCAGCAGTATTTCAAGTTAACTTTTGTATGCATTTGATTGTGTCCCTGTGTGTGTTTGTGTTTCTTTTTTAAGTTCTCTTTGTATTCCTTATGATTGCTACTAGCAGTATTAAGCTGTTTTAGTATTGTGTTTGTCATGTCATCTATGGTTAACAAAGGGCCAAAGCGACCAAGCAAAAGCAAATCTCTTGGTTGCTCTGCTAAGCGTGGGTTAAAATGTAAAAGGTTGAAATAGAACAAAATCCACAATTTAAACAGAGTGCACATCATTCGGCACAAGTTCTAATCAGCCAAACATTCGGGATCTCTTCCTAAGAAAAGACATTGATATACTGACTAGACAGCCCATACCTTTCTGCTGTTGTAAATATGAACTTGTTAGACTACATTATCCAATTAGTTAAGGCTTCTATAGATTTATTTGCTTTAGATAAGACTTGATTAAAATATTTTGTTTAATCAATCGAACCGCACAAAGGAACAATTTGTGTAGGAATCATGCACAACATTTGATTAAATCATGTGCAAAGCACAATTAGAAACGAAAATGATGTTTGACACGATTGAATCATAATTTTAGTTGATTGGGCATGATTAAAAATTTGTCTGTTTAATCAATCCAACCGCACAAACGAGTAATTTGTGTAAGAATAACATTTGCTTAAAACATGTTCAAGGCACGATTAGAAACTATATGATTTTTAATGCTGTTCGGCATGATTGAATCTAAAAAGCAAAAATTCATGCCTATGCCTTGTATAAAATATTTGTATTTCAATACAAATGCAGACCAACAAAGAACACCAACCACTATTTTGCTATAATATTTAAGTTCAATTGTATCAAACAGCACAAAAAAACAATCGATTTTTAATCGTGACTCGAACCTGATTTTATCAAAAGTTGTGCAAGATCTTTTGTGAGTTGAATAAAGCACACACAGCGGTTACAGCTCTCTGCGCCACATGTAAGCAATCAAATTCAATTTTAAGCCGGTTCTTAGACTAAAATCAAGCTTCCATCTCACCACATGATTTTCCCTAATGAATTGGGACAATCAAACCGATATAGCAGTAATTTTTCTGATGGTACGTTCTGTGTAGCGTTAATTTCTAATTTAAAATTTCAAGCTATGCTTTCTTGCTTTTTAACTGACCATATGTGGCTCATTATTAATGAGTTGCATTAATTTTTTTTATTTTTTTTTTTGCAATATCCAGTCTATTTGTTGTATTTTTGTTACTTTATTTTCTAAAAAATATTTCTTTTTTCCTGCTTAAATTTAAGGTGAAGAAATGCCTTCAAGCTTTTTAAATCTAAGAAGTTAAAGAACTTAAAACAAGTTTTTTAAGCAAAACAATATTTAAGAAAAATATCAGTGTTTTTATTATTTTTATTTTTAAAAGAATGTTTCACTTTTTATTTAATTTTTTTATTCTTTTATTTTTTAATAAACTCAGTTTCAGTTTATTTATTTAAATAATTTTTTGTTTATGCATTTAAAATTTTTCTTTGTAGTTTTATTTTTTTAATTGAATTTTCCATTATTTTACATGACCAATTTAATATTACAAATTGCATTAAATATTTAACTAACAGCAAGTATGTTACTGAAAATAATAAAACACTCAGAGAATTTTTGTTATTAGTGAAAGTGGTAAAAATTCAATTATAAAAAAATAAAGTTTAATAAGATAAAAACACTGCCTCGATTTTTCTTACTAAAATAAACGCTAAATCGTTTTTGAACTTATTACACTTTCAAATATAACAGCTCAGATATCATCTGAAATTTGTCATTAATCTTAATAAAAAAATTCATAATTTTTCAAGCAATTACACTTTTTGTTATACTTATGAACTAAGTTCATTAATTCCATGACATATTCCATTAATTCAATGAAATAATTTCATTAGCTTTATGAAAATATGTATTGCTTTTACTTAATGAAATTATTTTATTAAAATATTTCATTACTTAAATAATTATTAAATTAATTTAATAAAAAAAAATTTAATATTTCAATTAAATGATTTCATTAATTTAATGAAAATATTTCTTTACTTTAAGGAAACATTTTCATTAATTTAACGCATTATTATAAATAATTTAATGTACTAATTTAATTAATTCAATTAAATGACTTCAATAATTCAATTAAATAATTTCATTAATTTATTGAATATATTTCTTTACTTTAAGGAAAAATTTTCATTAATTTAACAAACTATTTTAAATAATTTAATGTACTAATTTAGTTAATTCAATTAAATGACTTCAATAATTCAATTAAATGATTTCATTAATTTAATGAAAATATTTCTTTACTTTAAGGAAACATTTTCATTAATTTAACGCACTATTATAAATAATTTAATGTACTAATTTAATTAATTCAATTAAATGACTTCAATAATTCAATTAAATAATTTCATTAATTTAATGAAAATATTTTTTTAATTTAAGGAAAATTTTTTATTAATTTAACGAACTATTTGAAATAATTTAATGTACTAATTTAATTAATTCAATTAAATGACTTCAATAATTCAATTAAATAATGTCATTAATTTAAAGAAATAATTTCATTAATTTAATAAATTATTTCCAGTAATTCTAATTTATTGAATTAAATTTATGAAAAAATTTAATTAATTTAAAGAAATATTTTCATTAATTCAAGTAAATAATTTCATTAGATTTTTTTAATTCATAAAATTAATTCATTTTGTCAATAAAACAATTTGAATACAAACATTTCATTGAACTTAAGCCTTTTTTTCTTTCAGTATACAAAATAACTGCATTTTAAATAGTTTTCAAATTAATTATTTAAATACTTTTGTTTTTTGCACATCATTAGCAAAGGAAGCTTAAAATATTTATTTGCATATAGAAAAAAATCATAATGAAAATCAAATATAACATTAAAATGCAATATGTGTTGCATACACTTAGGAATACAAATAAATTTATTGCAAAACGGATTTAATAAAAATTTAAATTAAAAAAAAAAAAAACAAAAAGAAAAACTATGCCAACTACACTTTCCGGTAATAAAACAAAAAATTTTATAGAAAACAAAACTTTTATTATTTTTTTTATAATAAAAAGAAAAATAATAAATATAAATTTTTTTGGAATAAAATATTTCTGATTTTTTTTAATTTTTTTTTTTAAATACTTTGTTTTAGCCATGTCGTCGCCAGTTAATTGCAAAATGTCTGTTTAACAAATTTGTGTATCATAGTTTTTCTTGCTTTAAACAATAAATAAAATTAAATAATTTTTATACTGGCTATTTGCCAATTGCAAGTTATGGGCCATAAACTAATAATGAACTAGTCATGAAAATATTTCATTAAATGAATGAAAATATTTGCTTAATTAAATAAAAATATTTCATTAATTTTTTAAAATATTTCATTAATTTAATGAAAATATTTCATTAATTGAATGAAAATATTTCATTAGTTGAATGAAAATGTTCATTAATCGAATGAAAATATTTTATTAATTTAATAAAAATATTTTATTAATTTAATAAAGATATTTCATTACTTTAATGAAAAATTTTCATTTATTCATTGAATTAATGAAGCAATTTTAATGAAATTGTTTAATTGGAATTATGTTTTATTTTTATTTTTTATTTTATTCTATATACCTTTGCCATTTTCAGTATGATGGTACCAGGGACCAAGCTATTACTATTTTTATATTAAAATCAAGTTACGAGAACTCGGTCTCAGATGTCTTCTTATTTGTAAAAATAAAATTATTTTTCACTTTGTCCATTAACTGTGCAAGTTGAAACTTTAATTAATTTTTTTTTTTCGATGGAACAAATTTTTTTTAAATATTCTTGTGCGTCTAGTGCTAATAAGTCGAAGGACTTTAAGTTTTATTTGACAGTGATTACTTGCAGTTTATCTGTTCTTAAAAAGGTTTAAGAAAGGACTGCATAAAAATATATCGAATTAATAACGAAAATGGCTTGTGGTGAGCTTGACTTTTATGCACCCTTCTTAGTTGACTTGTCAGCACAAGTCATTTAAGTCATTTATAATCATTTGGGCGTTAAAACTTTCCAACAAAAAGAAAAAAAGAAAAAAACAAAGACTAAAGTCTGCCCTATTCTTACAAAAACAACTCTTGATAGTGAAACATAATATTTTTTAACAAATTTTCAATGCTTTTTTTTGGCTCACTTAGCTTTAGCAATCGTCATAAATCTTAATTTAGATTAAACACAACTCTGGCGCTACGATACAAACAAAGCAAAAAAAAAAAACTTGTACCCCACAACGTTACAGTATTTTGTAGCATTTAGAGATAAAATCAGTTTATTTGTTACCCAGTTACGAAAAAAAAACTAAAAACAAAATAAAAGGGAGGAAAGCAAAGGAGGCCAAAACGCAGCAATTATTAGATTTTATATTTCTGACTAAAAAAATGTTTTTTATTTTTTGTGTCTTGCAATAAATTAAGCAGAGCCAGAAAAACTATTTTGATTTACATACAAAGCGAGAAAAAATTCAAATGGTATAAGTCCACTTTAAAACAAAAATTTTTTTAAGGGTAATTTTAGTAAAACAATGTCTATTATTTTTTTTTTTTTTTTTTTTTTTTTTTTGTTAAAAAGGACTTATAACACTTTGAAAAATATCGGCTCTTATAACTAAAATTAAAAAAGATATATATTGTTTTATTTAAATAGCTTTTGATGTCGGCATTTACCCTACTAAGTTTTCTATTCAATTTTAAAGTAGACTTTTTGACTGAAAGTATATTTTAAAAGACCCTAAATTTATTAAGTAAATATGCCTAAACAATTACTCTCTTCAAGCTTACTTTGTGTTTGTTTATGATTGTGGGCTGAACTTATTTTCAAATTATAATTTGCAAATTGTATTACAAAAATTACTGCAGCTTCTTTACACATTTTCAAATTTGCTTTTCATAATATTTCTTTGTTTTCTATTTTCCTATTTATCCTTTTACTACTTGCAACTAAATAAACAAAGAAAGGAAAATCTGTCAAGATGAAATTATGTGCTCGAATTTCATGTAACTCCTCCACCTGCTTAATGTGATGCTTCAAAAAAAAAAAAAAAAAAAATTAAAAATAAAAGAAAAAGCATTAAAATACACCAACACACTTATTTAACTTATGTTTTGTTGTATGTGTGTAACTGTGTGTTACTTTCAACTTTTTGCCACTCGTAACTAATTTTTGAAAAGAAACAAGTCAAATGTATGCATACACACAGGCAGTATGCTCTAGTGTGCCTGTCACACTGCGTTCTTATACACAGAATGACATACATTTTTGTTAAGAAAGAAAAACATTTATAGATTTATGTAAGTAAGTGGGTGTGTGTGTATGTGGGTGTTAAGCAGCAATCATCCTCCCCATTTAAACTTGTTTGAAATGGTGGTTTGTAAGCCAAACGAAGAACCAAAAAGGATGTTCTTAATAAAGAGCTGCTGCACTACAAACAAAGATTTATTTTTACTAATAAAGAAATGCTTGTTAAACATTCAAATTATGGCTTGTGCAGACCTCTAGTTTTTAAATCGAAATATTCTTACGTGTGTGTGTGTGTGACTGATTTACTTTATTTTCATCATGTTCTTTTATTTATTTTTCTTTATTTAATTTAATTTTATTCTATACACCCACCCACACGCATAAATATTTTATTTATAATTTTCTGTGTCACATAATATTATTATTTCTCTTTTCCCATTCTCTAGTTGTAGCGCCTGTTAACTTTTCTACTTCAATTCATAATTTTTTTTAAATGAAAAGTTCTTTTTAAATGTTTTTTGCTTAAAGCAAAACATTCATGTCGATACTTAATTTTTGCATGGCTTAAAGCTTATGCCCTTTTTTTAGTAAATTTTTTTATTTAACATAAACTGAGTTTTAATTTCAATTATAAAATTTTTTGTAATAAATTTTAATAAGGAAACTTTAAGAATTTCTTGGGTTTTATTATTTATTTACTTTATAAGCTTTTTTATAAACCCAAGCAGAGGTTCTTAAACTGCTACACAAGTGGGAAGTTTTAAAAAAAATCCAATTGATTGGCTTTTAATGTAAAGCCAAGCAGACAAATCTCTCCCATAATACTGTACGACCACAAACAAAAGTAACAAAATTCTTATCACTGATTGTGGTAGAGGGCATTAACACAACAAACACCTGTATGAGCGTTTTAAAAGTTTTCGTCTGATCCTATAACAAATAAAAACTTCAAAGTTTCCCCCGCTTTAAAAAAAAATTATAGTGAATCGGTTTAGCCAATCACGCAAATCTTTCATTTTAGGTGTAGAAAATAATCAGCAAACTTGTGTAAAGCACTATGAGTAATATTTCTGTGGAACTTTTTAACCCTCTAACTCTTGACTTAATTAGACTTTTTTGACTCCTAATTAAAAAATCCAAAGAAAAACCCTTTAAAATGTGAATCGGCTTAGCTAACCATATGATTTTTCTATTTTCGGTTCTTAAAATGTTCAGCAAACTTGTGTAAAACATTATGACGAACATTTTTGTGGCCCCTTTTAACCCTCTAACTCTTTAATTAAATGCGCTTTAGAAAAAAAAAACAAAAAATAACCATAAGTTGAGGGTTAAAATGCAAAAATATTAATCAGGAAATTGAAATTTTTTAACTTTAAGACCAAAAACAACACACAACTTAAAACTTGCTTAAGGTTTAATTTTAAATTTATTTACAGTTAAAGTAAAACTGTTAATCAAAACTGATTTTCGAAGTACTTACTTGTATGAAGGAAATATTTTTTTTTAGCAAAATTGAACTATAAAACACTTTGCAAGAAATATTATTGATTTAATAAAAAATTTTAAGTCTTGTTAAACTAATTTATTGTTTTTTATTCTTTCTTTACAGGTAAGTGCCGCTAAGATTAACAATTTTTAAAGAAGCTTCAAATACTCATAACAGCAGGTACATCTTTTTATAATTTTGAGTATCAATAATTTGAAATTTTGTTAAGAAAAACGCTTTATTACCATGAGTACAATTTCTAAAATGCCTACAAGTAGTTAAACTCTCTAGCTTAGAGACTTACGTAATCTGCAATATAGAGATTAACGTATAGCGTTGTTAATTTGTAAATTAAAAAAAGCTTTACAATCAAGAAGGAACCGTGAACTTTTTGAGACACAAACGTATGGGTTGTATAAAATATCCTTTTAAGTAGCGGTACATATGGCCTAGTAATAACACTGGAGAAGTTCCAGAACAAAATCTAAATTTTAGAATTAAATTTTTTTTTATTAATTGCCCAGAGTTCTTTGAATAAAAATCTTTCTGATAAAAACAAAAATAGAATAAAAACTGGAAGCTGTCAATTGACTGATTTGTTAAAATAAAATCTAAACTATATTAATCCTAAAGAATTCATTACAATAATGAAATATTGCGTTAATTTAATGAAATATCCATTTATTTAATGACATCATATCGTTAATAAAATGAAAATATTTTATTAATTTAATGAAAATATTTCTTTAATTTAAGAAAATTTATTCATTCCTACAATGACATTCATACATTAATTTAATGAAATTCATACATTCATTTAACGAAATTATTTCATTAATTTACTGAAATTCATTCATTCATTTAATGAAATTTATTCATTTAATGAAATTCATTCATTTAATGAAATTCATTCATTTAATGAAATTAGTTCATTAATTTACTGAAATTCATTCATTCATTTGATGAAACTCATTTAGTCATTTATTCAAATTCATTCATTCATTAATTGCAATAATTTGATTATTATAAGAAAAATATTTCATTAATTCAAAGAAAATATTTCTTGAATTCAAAGAAAATTTTTTTAGTAATTCGAAGAAAATATTTCTTGAATTCAATGAAAATTTTTTTTATCAATTCAATGAAAATATTTCTTTAATTTAATGCAAAATTTTTTCATTAAATCAATGAAAAATATTTTTATTTTAATGAAATTCATTAATTTATTTAATAAAATAATTTCAATATTATAATGAAAATATTTAATTAATTCAATGATATAATTCATATAATTTATGAAATATTTCGTTGAATCAATGAAAAAAAATATTTTATAAAATCGTTGCCTTAAACTTGTGCTACTTTTATTGTCAGTGTGGTAAAGAACCTAGAGTAAACGACCTTATTACGAGAGGCGTTCTCGTAGTCGAATTCACAACAAACCCATATAAAACGTATAGTCATCGTTGCCACACATCTATGTCATATTCAGGCTGTATATCTAGTTTAGTGACTTTTGGCTTGCCAGATTTGTAACTCTCTCTCTCTCTCTCTCTTTTTCTTTTCCTGTCACACTCTTTATGTGCTTTTTGAATTAACAGTTGGGAATAATGAAATGAAAAACAAAATATTTTATCTTGTAATTTGTGCTCTAATATAATTTTGTAACATTTTGTAAAAGATAAGCCAAAGAGATGAACAGTGACCTCACCCACCGCCTCTCTGCCATTACATCCCACACAGTAAATTGACTTGATATCTTTTATATAAAATCTTTGCTGTTGATATTAGAAGAGGAAAAGTGTGTGCCGGGTGGTGGTTATGCTTTCAATCTGTTTATTAAAATTCATTTCAATGCAAAATAATTTTGAAAATGTGGTTGATGATAAACATGCAAACACACACACCCAGTTTAAATTGAAAGGAAAATTAAGTGTGTATTGAAAGTGTAATTGTAATTTACAAATACAAATACAACACATTAACATTAACATGACAACACATTCATAAATTTATAAAGCGAGCTGTTTGAAAGCTTGATTTTCTTTTCTTGAAATACATTTTGTATCTTAATGATGAAAGAGGATTATAATAACGCATTTTGTCATACTTTGTAACAGTATTATTACTAACGATGAGGACAATTGAGCTGATGATGATGATAGTATCGATAAAAAAAATTTTGTTTTTTTTTTCTTAAATTCAAGCTTTGTATTTTAGTCCTGCTTATTTGTTATAAATTTCAATTTTAAGGATTATGGCAAATCAATAATTTGCATTATAAAATTTAATTTTATTTATATTTTTTTTTTATCTAAAAGGATTTTTCTATCAGATGCTTATCCCAGAGACTTTACATAAATTTGTTGCAATTGCAATTGCAATTGCATAACAAATTAGTATAGAATTTATTGAAATCTTGATAAGATGAAAGAAATTTAATTTTATGGAAAATTAAGCATCAGCAAGCAGAGATGAGTGTTAAAATTAATTACGCCCAGAAAAAATTAAATTTAAAATTTGGAATCAATTAAATTACAGAGCAGATGAAGAGCTTCACAAGAAGTTTGGGTACCTGAGTTTGTTCTAAAACTAAGACAGCAACTTGATAGCAGTTTTGTTGCCGCCTAAAACATGAAGCTTCTTAGTGGTCAGCTACTTTAAACACAGATAGCCTTATACGTACGTCACATCAAATTTAAATTGCAAACGTCTTAATTAATTTTTTTTAATTTAATTTTAATATTTACACATTGTCTCCAAACTTGGCTGTTAGCAATCTTTTCCATTCCTTTACATTTCCATTATAAATCTTACAATTTAAATCCAATTTGTTTATGCAATTTTTTGGTTTTTTTTCGTCATAAATCCTAAGAAAATTGCCAGTTATTCCTTTTTTTAACGAAGCAAATACATAATGTGAAAAATATACCAGAAAACACAAAAAATAAATCACTTTCTGAAATTTTATTTGTGAAAAAACAATAGAAGAGTAGAATTAATTCTCCACTCCCAAAAATCACAGTAAAGTTTTTCAAATATAAACTTTAAGCCCTGGGGTAATTTTTTTTTTGTTCTTGCTATACCTTCAACTACTTTTCATTCTAATACACCAAAGACATTCTTAGACATGTGGTGTAGTCAAATAGACATTTTGCAGTGCATTTTGTTCAGTGAAACTTGTTGAAAGGTTGCATTTGTATGTTGTTGTTGTTGTTTTTTTAGTTCTAAACGCACACAGGCCGGCACACAAATGTTTGCACACATGAAATGTTTGTGGCTTAAAATAAACTAGAAAGAAATACCAGCAAAAATAATATAAAAAAAAAAGAACACAATAGTTGGGAAAATATACTGCAGAACTTTTGGCAAACATTTTCATTATTAAGGATTTGGATAAAGTAAAAGGAACACTGCCATCTTGCTGGGATAACAAGTTATGCACTTATTATCTGTTAAAGTTATTTCTTTCTTTCTAAAATAACAGCTCGTTTGAAAATGGAAACATTAAAGGAAAAAGTTTTGTTTTAGAAGCAAACCGACTTAGAGAACACCCTACTGCTTTAAGCCAAAATATTCTATCTTTAATTTGAAATCAATAACTCAAAAAAAAAAGAAAAACTCATCAAATTACATTTATATCTAACCGAAAGCAACAGTGGGAGAATTTTGTCCGTATATCTTCTGAATTCTGTTATTAATTATAAAGAACTTCTTATAATTTCAATGAAATAAATCATTAATTCAATGAAAAAATTTAATTAATTCAACAATATAATTTAATTCTATGAAATAATTTCATTATGTCAATGAAAAAATTTCTTTAAGTCAATGAAAAAATTTCTTTAAGTCAATGAAATAATTTCATTAATTCAATTGAATAATTTAATTTAATTTCTTTAAATCAATGAAATAAATTCATTAATTCAATGAAATAATTTAGTTAATTCAATGAAATAATTTAATTAATTCAATGAAATAATTTAATTAATTCAATGAAATAATTTAATTAATTCAATGAAATAATTTAATTAATTCAATGAAATAGTTTATTTAATTCAATGAAATAATTTCTTTAATTCAAAGAAATAATTTAATTAATTCAATGAAATAATTTCTTTAATTCAATGTAATAATTTCATTAATTCAATTGAATAATTTAATTTAATTTCTTTAAATCAATAAAATAAATTCATTAATTCAATGAAATAATTTAGTTAATTCAATGAAATAATTTAATTACTTCAATTAAATAATTCCATAATTTCAATGAAATAATTTCTTTATCTCAATGTAATAATTTAATTAATTCAATGGAATAATTTAATTAATTCAATAAAATAATTTAATTAATTCAATGAAAAAAATTAATTAATTCAATGAAATAATTTAATTAATTCAATGAAATAGTTTATTTAATTTAATGAAATAATTTCTTTAATTCAATGTAATAATTACATTAATTCCATGAAATAAATTAATTAATTCAATGTAATAATTTAATTAATTCTATAAAATAATTTAATTAATTCAATGAAATAACTTCTTTTATATTTACAATGAAATAATTTCTTAAATTTGAAAAATGCATTCCAACAAAGCATTTTATTATTATTATTGTTATGAAAGTAGGGCTAGTGAGCTAAAGTACTGAAATGCCATTATAAAAAAGAAAATTGAGTCCTAAGAGACTCAACGAGTTTCTTTAGACAAATTTTGTTTTCATCAAAATCCCTTTTTTGTTTTTTTTTTTTTTCATCACTAACAGTCTAAAGCACATGTTAAGGTGAAATGATGAGTGCTAAAAGAGCACGAGTATTCACAGTTTTTCTTAAAAAAAAAATTAAAATATTTTTGATGAGTCAATAAAACAAACTAATAAACCAAATTACAAACCACAGGCGATGCGATCATTTAGATTGAAATGGGCTTTAAAGCACTAATTTCATTGTACTCCATTGGCTAGTCAACGATTTTGGCGGAGAGGAAATTTTATTTCATACTAAATCGGAACATGTCTTCTTTACAATACACTAAAAAAAATCACACACTCTCTTTTAAAAAATTAGTGCACACTATTTACAAATTTGCAAAATGCAAAATAAAAACTTAAAAAATTTAAATAAAATATAAAAAAAATTTTTTTAAGGTACATTTATATTTTTCTTACTCTTACTTAATAATGAAATATTTTAATTAATTTTATTAAATTAATGCAATAAAATATATGAATTTTTCATTGATGCAATGTAGTCAAACGTAAAGTACGAGTATGATGGCTTGAAAAGTATTACATTTGTCATTGAATGTATAATGCATTTCATTAAAATTGTTTCATTGATTTTATGAAATTTATTTTCCTTACAGTTTTTCACAAAAACAAACACACTGTTAGTACCCCTAAAATATTGATAGTCAGTTGTTGAAGATACTAAAGCTCAACCTCATTATTTAAGTTGAATTTGGCATTAGAACAAGTAAATTTTTGTGTCTTAGTTTTATACATCCAACATAATTTTTCAATTTAAATTTGTTTTCCAAGGGTTTTTGTAATTTTTTTTTTTTTTTAGAGAAAAAATGTGTTTCTTGTTTTAATGCAACAGCACTCTGTTGACCTCAATTTTAAATAAAATTCCTTGCCACTTTCCAATTTTTTGGCTTTTTTGCTTTGATGTGCTTGTGTGTGAGTTCGTTTCACATTTCAAATATATATTTTTTTTTCGGGTTCGTTGCTGTTAAGAGATAGTGTGGCGTATGTGCCACAAAATTTGTAATAATTTACAAGGGATTTAGTGTTAGCCTGAAACTGCACTACACATGCAATAGTTAGTGAGAGAATATTGAAATTAAAAATAACAGCAGAATTTCAATTTGATCCCTGTTCAGTTATAGAAAATCCTTTAAAACATGAAAATGTAGTGGAAAGTAGAAATATGTTTTTTGTGCAACAACAGCAAAAAAAAAAACATTAAACAAGAGTAGCTAAAGCTCACACGTAAATACAAGTTTTGTGTTTGTCTACATTTGTGTAGCTAAATAGAAAACTTTTTTAAAAAGTCTAGGTAGTAGCAGTTCAAATAATGAAAACTAAATGCACTATGGCTCTTACTAACTTTGCCAATAAAGTTTTTACTTAAAACAAACAAAAGAAATTAAAAAAAAAAATTTTTTTAATATAACAAATTTTCAATTGAAAGGACTACTTACGCTTACCCCAACTAAACTAACTAAGCTTTAAATGTTCTTGCAATATTTCAGACCCACAGTAACAATTTTTAGGGTTAAGTGAGTGCAATAGTGTTTGCAAACGTTTAAAAATATTTGTAACTTAAATTACCTCTAGCAGGTTGCAGACATATTTATGCGTGTGTGTGTGTTTGAGTGTGTATGCATGGCATTGGCCCCATATGTTTACAAAGAATTTTCTATATTTATCAGCTTGAAATCAACTTATTTATTAAAACACATGCTGGCAGAGGGTTATTTTCAAAGTATTTTTATGGAATATTCTTGTTTATGTTTCAGGTCCTTCGAACTTGTCTATTACAATTACATTAGACAAAAATTAAAGTGGTTTCTAAGATACAAACCACAAGTTTACTAGTTTTTCTTTGATTTTATATAAAATTTTGCTGTATGGCTACAAAAAATCTGCGGTTTTAATTAATCGCTGCAAATTTAAGAAGAAAGACTGATTAGGCCTTAGCGTCTGATCCTGTTATTTGCATATCTAACTTCCAGGCTTGTAAACGACTAGCAGATATTTAGTCTGCTATTAAAATAATTGAAGACACCGGTCAGTTGTCAGACAGAATGCACCACTAGAGACGGCTTTGGTTGCTATTTAGAAAAACAGTATTCTAGAATATCGTTTATGATCTTACCAAGCGGTAAAGCAACCGTTACTGACATAGAAGCCTCCAAGTGAAAGTCGGCTCTTTAAGAATAAAGCCACTGTGTGCCGTCTTCCATCTTAAGGCGTCTCAAATTAGTTAACACAGCCCCACATTGTCCAACTAAAGCCGAAAATGTAACATTCATATGAAATGCCGGCCTTATAGTGCAGTAAACTGCAACATAAAGCAATCAAAGCAAATTTTTATATTTCCATTACTTAACCCTGTTTTTTTAAAGTAGATCCTGTCTTAAATAATCTTACTAAAAGTCATTATCCTGACTACCATGGTACTAATACTGTTTCTTTCAGCACATACGAGTACTCCTACACTTGTATTTCTTATTTATTAAACAAAATTTCCATTTACAAACTCTATTATTATTTATAGTAGAATTAACAAAATTTGTTAAGGCTTTTGGAATAATTTGGGCTTATTGTATATGTGTGTGTGTAGTGTTGCCTTAGACAAAGACTCACTCATATTGTCAAACATTTTCTTAGAGAATTATTATGTTTATGCTTAATCTAGTAAATCGTAGTAGAAACATGTGTAGAACTTAAATATTCTTAAATTTATTTATTTATTGATATTTTGTTGCACACACATTCTAATACGATGTCAAGTAATACAAATTTACAAGCAAATAATGAGTTTAGTAAGTAATTTTCTTAGATGATTAAATTTTTAAAAGTTTTTCTTTTTAATCTATCACAGTTAGCAAAATGTTATACAATTTGTGAACAGCTTTTATTATAAGAAATAGAAACCCCAAACTCTTGCTTGCAAATCTTTTTAATTTCAGCCATTATTCTCCCTATTAGCTCTACTTCAACTCAAGGGCGACTTTAAATCGTCTTTCAAAATACTGATTAACCATCAACAGTGATTGATTATCTCTCAACGACACCTTCTTTAAAAAAAATTCTTTAAGCAAAACTTAGTGAGTGAAACCCCAAGCTCTTATATGCAATTCTCCACTATTTCAGCTCAAGGGTGACTTCAAATCGTCTTTCAGAATACTGATTAACCATCAGCAGAGATCGATTATCTCTCAACGACACCTTCTTTAAAAAAAATTCTTAAAGCAAAAACTTAGTGATTGAAACCCCAAGCTCTTATATGCAATTCTCCACTATTTCAGCTCAAGGGCAACTTTAAATCGTCTTTCAGAATATTGATTAACCATCAACAGTGATCGATTATTTCTCAACGACAACTTCTTAAGCAAAACTCAGTGAGTGGAACCTCAAGCTCTTATTTGCAATTCTCCACTATTTCAGCTCAAGGGCAACTTTAAATCGTCTTTCAGAATATTGATTAACCATCAACAGTGATCGATTATTTCTCAACGACAACTTCTTAAGCAAAACTCAGTGAGTGGAACCTCAAGCTCTTATTTGCAATTCTCTACTATTTCAGCTTAAGGTCAACTTTAAATCGTCTTTCAGAATACTGATTAAAAATCAACAGTGATTGATTATCTCTCAACGACACCTTCTTTAAAAAAAATTCCTTAAGCAAAACTTAGTGAGTGAAACCCCAAGCTCTTATATGCAATTCTCCACTATTTCAGCTCAAGGGTGACTTCAAATCGTCTTTCAGAATACTGATTAACCATCAGCAGAGATCGATTATCTCTCAACGACACCTTCTTTAAAAAAAATTCTTAAAGCAAAAACTTAGTGATTGAAACCCCAAGCTCTTATATGCAATTCTCCACTATTTCAGCTCAAGGGCAACTTTAAATCGTCTTTCAGAATATTGATTAACCATCAACAGTGATCGATTATTTCTCAACGACAACTTCTTAAGCAAAACTCAGTGAGTGGAACCTCAAGCTCTTATTTGCAATTCTCCACTATTTCAGCTCAAGGGTGGTTTCAAATCGTCTTTCATAATACTTAATAGCCATCAACAGTGATTGATTATCTCTCAACGACGACTTCTTTTAAAAAAATTCTTTAGGCAGAACTTAGAGAGTGAAACTCCAAGCTCTTACTTACAATTCTTCACTATTTCAGCTCAAGGGCGACTTTAAATCGTCTCTCAGAATACTGAATACCCATCAATAGTAAACGATTATTGTCAACGACAACTTCGATTCTTTTTTTTTTAATTTATTTAAATAAAATAAAAATCATAAAACTGACAGCTCACTGCTCCAACTGTAGTTTCTTTTATGGAAACCACTCTCTCTCTCTCTCTCTCTAACTGTCTCCTTCTCTTTCTTTGCAGATTTAATGTTCTATTTAAAAATATCCATAAAAATTTTATAATAAAATTCACTTTATTTCTTTATTTGCTTATCACCAACCCACCTGTGCAAGGACACAAATAATAAAGTTTTCTTCTCTTACCTATTTTTACTGAACTGACAGCTTGAACAGCAACACAAAGAAAAGGGGCCAAGAAAACTTGAAGTTAAAAGCAAAATAAGAATAATAAAATCTGTTCTGCACACAATGCGACCAATAAATAAACTATTTCAGTTCTTTATTATTTTTGCCATCAACAAAATTCCTCCTTCAAAACATTTTTAAGTAAAAATAATAAACAAAGTTTTTTTTTCATGTTTACTGCACAAAATTGCTCGTAAGTGAAAATACAAATCAGTTTAAAAATATGAACTCTTGTATTGTTGTTAGCAAATAATGTTAAGAAGTTTTTTTTTCTTTCAAATAAAAAAAAAGTTTTCAACTTTTTAGTTTAGGAAAAAAAAGGCACAAAGTTGTTGGATTTAAATTTTAAAGATTTTTTTTTTAAGAAAAAGAATTTTTATGTATTTAAATTTGATTTCAATTCTAACGAATTTTTTCAAGATTAATAATTGAGGGACGACCGCTGAAATACTAACATTAAAGGTGTTCTAAGTCACGTTTTTACACCGTTTTTCTTTAAAAACTAAAATTTAGTTTTGTTCTTTGAAACTAAAGTGAGAATATTATTTGTCTTGGTTCCAGGCGTGTCTTCTTAAATGTCTGTTGCTTTACAGTGCATTAACGTCACATCTTCCTAATGGCAACTGTGCAAACTTCAAATTATTCAATTGGCATTTATTACCACTTTCCCATTGCATATAGACTTTTAGAAAGGCAAAAAACCTTCCTTATGTTTTATTAAATTTATGAAAACCAAAATTAGCTGAATGTATGAAGCAGGGCTAGAGTTTTGCGCTTAGCAACATATTTGGCAATTAATTTTTATTTCTAATTCTAGTTCTTTTTTAACTCAAGTGATACATTTTTTGTAATTATCTTTTAAACAAAAATCGTAAAATAAGAACAGCTGCTGCTGTACACAAATCATATTTAAATTATAATTTAAAATGGATTTTAAAAACATTATTTGCCTACCAGTTCTAACTAACTTTCAAAAGTGTTGAAGAAATTTGATAGCAAATATAGATCATAATAAATTAATAGAGATAAGAATTATTTATACAAGAAAATATTCAATTTAAATTCTCTTAAATAATATTTTATAAAATTGTCGATTTAATTTAAAAATTTTTTAAGCCTTTGTTAATAACAAAAATTATATTATTCTAGAGAAATTGTTATTTTTCCCAAAAATAATTAATTGAATTTAGTAACCACTTGGTTTTAAAATTTTTTTTTTTTTATTGAATTTCTACTGAGCTTTTGTTTGATTGTTAGAAAATTTAATTTTTGCTAATAGTAACTCGTAAACTGAAATTAAATAATAAAAGTAATAAAAATGAATTTTTTTTTTGTGGGTACAAACAAAACGCCTGCAGTTATTTGAAATAATTAGAAATAATCGGATACAGCAAATTTTTGTTTTTAGGTTTCTATTTTGTGGGTTTACAACATTATGAATGCATTGGCCCCTGCATTGTTTT
Organism: Thelaira solivaga; assembly: GCA_947397855.1. Taxonomy (NCBI): domain Eukaryota; kingdom Metazoa; phylum Arthropoda; class Insecta; order Diptera; family Tachinidae; genus Thelaira; species Thelaira solivaga. The sequence continues at coordinate 4,955,556 of OX377612.1, read as the reverse complement.
CATGGAATAACAGAAAATTATTTTTAGGCGGTTAGCGAAAAAAACAATATGGGCTTGAAGGGAAAACTTACGCATGTAGACTTAATTATTGACACAAAGCGGTGGTTTAGGCGTTATTAGCTGATTAATAAAATTCTGTGAATTCTCTCTCTCTCTCTCTCGCTCCCTCCCTCTCTATTATGCAAACAGAATTGTAAATTGTAAACACCACTGAATTGTTACTTTGGTACACGGCTGGGTTATACCAGGTATTTAATTCAATTATAAATAATTTTTTTTAACTGAAAATAAATATATAAATAAACATTTTAATTATTATTAAATTAAATTCGTGTGTCTTTCTCAAGGAAAATTATGTTTTCTTTTGTTTAAGAGAGCTTTAAATAGTTTTACACGATTTTTTCTCCTGTAACCCGCGAAATTTTTAATTATTGATTCCGCTTTATAAATAAATTTCTACATTTCGCTTACGCTTCAATTTTCTCACATAAACCAAATGGAAAGATAAAATATGTAAAAAAATTTTCTAAATTTTTGTTTTATTTTTCGAAAATAATTTCGTTTTATTTGTTGAAAATTAATTTTCTTTTTCTTTATTTAAAATTTATTTTGATGTTAAATTATGCAAGATTTTTTTTTATCACCAACAGCTGAAATATTAACAAAATACATTCACAATAGACAACATTTAATTCACAATTAAATGAAACAATTCAAAATAATAAGATAATTACGCAGGAATGAATAATAGCAATTTGCATATGGATCGATATTTCTTTCCATGCGGCATCAATAATACGACCCAGTGTGTTTTCACAGTAACTTGTTTTAAGAAATTTTGCTTCATGGGAAAGGTAGGCGTGGCCATTTCAAATGTTTAAGAACGTTATGTGCGTGAAAATAGCTTAGTTTTTAACATGGCCCTGTTAAATATTCAGGGACTGAAAAAATTAGAGAATTAATTCTGTAAAACGAATTTATAATAAATTTTTTTTATTTACATGTTTTTTTTATTAATTATTTTCATTTTCTTATTTTTTTTTTTAACTTATTTTTTTTATAATATTAGTTTTTTTTTAATAATTTAACTTAATTTTTTTATTATTTATTTTCATTTTATTATTATATTATTTTTTTAACTAATATTTTGTTATTTATTTTATTTTTATTAATTTTTTATTATATATTTTAATTTTATTATTATTATTTTAACTTATTTTTTTTTATTAATTTTTTTCATTTTATTATTTTGTAACTTATTTTTTTTTTTTATAATATTAGTTTTTTTTTTAATTTTTTAACTTAATTTTTTTTATTATTTATTTTCATTTTATTATTATTTTTGAACTTATTTATTTATTAATTTTTTTTATTTATTTCTTACTAGTTGACCCGGCAAATGTTGTCTTGCCTTAATATGTTTATATATTCGCTCTTCTTACACTAAGAAATCGTACTCATAGAGTAAAGAATCGTGCGAGACTGGGTAAAAACAGGTAGTAGGCAAATAAGCCAGATACCGACTATAGTACTACCGGGCGGATCTGTGACGTTAAACCTTCCAATATTATACATACAAACCTTCCCTTTCAATCACTCTATCTTTAAAAAAAAAACCGAATCAAAATCCATTGCGTAGTTTTAAAGATTTAAGCATACATAGGGATATAGGGACAGAGAAAGCGACTTTGTAGCGATTATTTTTTTATAAATTAATTTTTTATATTATTTATTTTTTATTAATTTTTTTAATTTATTTTTTTATTATTTATTTTCATTTTATTATTATTTTTTTTATTAATTTTTAAAATTTATTTTTTTATTATTTATTTTCATTTAATTATTATTTTTTTAACTTATATTTTTTATTTATTTTTTATTAATTTTATAATAATTTTTTTTTTAATTTATTTTTTTTTTTATTTGCTTCTTTTATTATTTATTTTCATTTTATTATTTTTTTTTTTATTATTTTTTTTTTTTAATTTTTGTATTGAGCTCTAAAGCTAGAAAAATATTGCTTAATATTATATTTCTTTGATTTATTTTGCTTTTTTTTTATTAAGAAAAAATATAGATTTTTTTTAAGGTTCTAAAAGTCACTTACAATTAGTTTTCTTTTCATTAATATTTAATTTAAAAAATAATGATTCAATTTTATTATAAATTTTAACAAAATGGTTTTTGCAATCACTAAATCTTGTTTTAAATATTAAACTACAGACGACAATTTACTTTTTTAAAAAATTCGCATAAAACTAAAATATCCCATAAATGTGATGTTTATTAAAGCAATTATTATTTTATATCATGCAAGCAAGTATGCATGCATGTAGTAACTCGTTTAAGCAACACCAACAGCAACAACCTGCATGCTGACAATTAAAATGAATGAATTAATGACAGCAGTTTGTATTAAATAGCAACTGAACTGAGCCATCAAACTAGTTATAAATGCTACTTGCCACTCTTTTTCAACTCTGCCTTCCCTCCAGTTAGTTTAAGGTGGTAGTCGAGCAATTGGCTTTATAACATCAGGCATTATAATATTAAGCTCATATAATAAGCTTTTGTAAAATGGGCATGTATGTGTGTGTGTAGTAGTTGTTATAGTTATGGCATCACTTGATAGTCATAACAGACATTAAATTAATATTTTAAAATAAACCCAGGTTAATACACACACACAACACACTCTTATTGTTCTAAAATTTGGCACATACGAGTATATAAAGAAGAGGAAGGGAGAGAGGAAGAGCCTAGAGAAAAATAGAAAAAAGTGTGCAATTAGAGGTTAAGAAAATTTAACCTTTTACAATTTAATATGAAAAATAAATTAAAGAAAATCAGTAAATAAAAGCAAATAATTTTTAAATAATTATTTAAAATAAATTAAAAAATATAAAATATAAAATAAATTAGAAATATAAAAAGTAAATTTAAATATATAATTGAAAATAAATAAAAATATTAATAAATAAAAGTAAATAAATTGAAAAATTATAAAAATATTTTTTTTTTAAATGATTAAAAAAAATATATAAAAAAAAATTTAATTAATAAATAAAAAATATTAAAAATAATTTTCTATTTTATTTTTAAAATTAAAAATTCCATGAAAAAATAAATTAAAAAAAAATTTTAATGAATAAATAAAAATTAATAAAATCAAAATAAAATTAATAAATGGAAAGAAATTAATTTAAAAAAAAAAATTAACAATAATGGTTCATTGGGAAGTTGCTAAAATCACTTAGAGCAACAGCACTGAGGTATATGGAAAGTAACTTCCGAACGAACCATAGAAGATTGCTAGATGGGACATATATCATTTTAAAGGGGAGATCATCCAGATTTGTAATCTACAGCCCACATACTCAGAAGTTACTTTGAACTATTTAAAAAAAAAAGTTTTTTTGAAATATTTTAAAATTTTTTTTTTAAATTTCCATATACCCCAGAGCTGTTGCATTGAGGGATTTTTACCATTCCCCATTTTGCCGAGGTACCATTCCCGATTTTGCCCATGAAATGTTCCAAAATAAAAAATAAATTCCAAACTTTCTGAAAGTGTTTTAACATTTTCTGAAAACTTCGTAGTTTTTATTTTATGATGCAAAACGGAAGCTGCCAAAATCTTTGAGAAGAAAAATACTCGGGTGTATGAAAATTTTAAAAAAATGTTTAAAAATAGTCCAAAGTAATATCTAATTATTTGGTTGGTAGGTTACAAATAAAGATGATCTCCGCTAATTATCTTCACTAATTTAATTTTTTCTATGGTTTTGATATTATAGAAGAATGTGGAAAGGGAAATATATTAATATTTCACAACACATTGAAGGTTATATAAGACTCGGCACAGCCGAATTTAACTTGTTTTAATTTAGTTTTATTGTTTGACTAAATGATTGCAAGTTTAAGTAAATAATATTTAAAAAAAAAACAGAGAAGTTAGCTAAACCCTTACACTCATTTAGTTAAATGAAATTGTTTGCTAAAGGAAATATTTATTTCTTGAGCAGCATAAAAATACACACATTCATATTCATATGTGTGATGTTTTTTATTATTATAATTTATCCATTTAAAAAAAAAAAAAACTTTTGTAAATTTGTTTAAAGTGGGTGTTACTACTCTCTTCTCCACAAGTCAACATAATTTTTTCTTTTTTTCCGTAAAACTTTTTTGTTTGCTTTTACTTTGGCTTTAGCTTTTCTTTGTACCCAAAAATAACAGTCCCCAAAATTAAATGCATACAATAAGGCGTTACTTGGCTGTTACACAAACATATAAATCATGGCATACTTTCTAGGTTTCAGTATATTGGGCTCACATTCATTCATTTGTAAAATGTTAGTTTAAAGAGTTCCAAAGGGTAAAATAATGACTTAATTTTATTTTAAAATTTGCCAGTTTGCGCTCTTAGTTGTAATAAATTATAAAAATTTATAATGCCAAGTGAGTGAGTGGATTAAATTATGTTTTAGTTTTCTGTTCCGAATTTTTTTTTGTGAAATTAAAACGAGTTAAATAAAACAAATTTGCATATTAAATGAAATGCAGCCAAATAAATGAAAAGAGTCAATTTAAAAGGAATTAAGTCCAGGCCAAAAGTTTTAATTTTTAAGTAATATTAGAAGCAAATAAAAATTTTTTTTTTTTTATGAAATGATTTCTCGATTCTAAGAAAAGGTATTGCGTTCATTTGCAGTTCTAATATTCCTGAACTACAATAATTTTTATTTAAGTCGACTTAAGTGATTTTTCCTATATAGCAGTGATGTAATGGAATTGGTTTTATTTACTGCAATGTATAAAAGCTTTAAGCTCGGAAGAAGTTTTTCCTTAAAATTATTTTTTTTTACTTTAACCTGATAAAATATTTAATATTTGTTGTTTTACCTTTAGCTATTTCATTTACAAGTAAATAATATTGATTTAATATTAAATAAGAAATTTTATTTAGAGTAATAAATTTTACTGGTAACTTCTGCTTGTACATCATGTACTTGATATGTTTTTTCACTAGATTTTAAAATTCTTTACAACTTAAAACCACTATTTTACCGCAAAAGAAATCATAGTTAACCAATATACCACATGGCATTATTTGATCGAAAAACAACAAAACAAAACTCAACGTTAACAAACAAAAGGTCATTAAAACTTTGACCTAAATAGACAATAACTTGTACAAACACATGCATTTAAATTATTTATAAATATAGATAAAAAGGGTGATTTTTTTTTTTTTTTTCTCAAAGGAAAATATTTCAAAAGTTATGAACCGTAAAACAAATCAAATCATTTTTGCAAAAAAATTTTTTAATCTAAAAAATTTTCAAAAAATTAGTAAAAATAGAAAAAGTTAAAAATAAACATTTTCTGACCAACCCTGAATGCTTTCTTGCCTTCCCCTTTAAAAAATGTTACCTAGAAAAATAGTATTTTTCTGTATATAATTTTTAGATTTTTAACAAAAATCTGAAAAAAAAAATCAGAAATAAAATAATTTTAAATTTTTTTTATGGATCAATTTTTTAGCAAAAATATTCAGAAAGTTTTATAAAAATAAAATTATTTTAACAAAATTCCAAAAAAAAAAAATTTGTGTTTTTTAAAAAATTATTAAAAATTTTTAATCCTCAAAATCTTAATTTTTATACTTAATTTTGATACATTCATAGGCTACAAACGAAATGAGCCATACTTTATTAAAATCCAATGTGTATTTCTGAATTTATGCACATTTAAATAGTAGCATAACAATGATTTTTTTTTTCAATAAAATTTCTAATTCTTTAAAAAATTATTAAAAATTCACAATCATCAAAATCTTCAATTTTGTTCTTAATTTGAATACCTTTAAAAGCAGCAAATAAAATGAGTTATATTTCTTTAAAATCCCTGCAGAATTTTAGAATTTATGCACATTTAAGTGGTGGCATCTATTTAAAAATAATTTTTTGTTTCAAAATTTTTTTTTAATTTTTCAAGAAAAAAATTTTCAGTTTTATTACCTGTCGATCTTGCAGTCAAATTTGCTACAAAATAATATGTCTTATTACAGTTGTCATGCTAGCAACAAAAAAATGTGGCAACGCTTGCCATATATTTTACATATACCAGGCGTTGCCACATATCACTGTTTTGGTCACAACCACGGCACTCTAAAAAAACGGAATATTTTGTTGGCCGGCAACTTCTTAAGTAAAACTAAAACACAAAAATTTTCGTGAAATATCAAGAAACTTGAAAAATATTAAAATTTCAAAATATTGATATCGAAATTTGGGTATATGAAAAAAGTTGTTAATAATTTTTTTATAAAAAGTGAGGATTACATCGAAGCTTGTAACTCCTTGCCATTCGTGGCTTTATAAAAAAGCCATCCATCGCAAAAAAATACTCTATTTAATGCACATGGCGACGTTTAAAAAAAACCATGCACATCATATTGTCTATTCAAAAAAAAAGTAGAAAAAAAATCATAAAATGTTTGCATTTCAACGTAAATACGTATGAGTTGTAAAGAGTTTTTACCAGATATGCAGTTTTTGTTGTTGTTGCGTTTTCCTCTTTCTCTGCTACATTTCATTGTTTTATTTTTTAAATGTATTTTCCTTATATAAATTCCTTTTCTCTCAACCAGTTTTCGAGTATGTATTTGAATTTCAATTGCCAACGAACACGCACACATGCAAAAACAAGAACTCTCTCGATTTGTTGATGGTTGTTTGCAAAATATTTGTTCAATGACAATTTCTATGGTTGCAACAGCAACAATGACAACAACAGCCAGCCAGCTAAGCTAGTATTTTGGCCTCTACCAACTGCAGCTGCTGCTGCTAAATGCCGCCTAAGGATATGCTTTTTTTTTTTTTTTTCATTTTCATTTTATACGGTTTATTCTGTCTCTTAGCGTTTGGTATTTTATTTACAGTGAACAATTCGAAACTGCCATTTAATTTATCATATTTATAGAATTTGTAGAAAAGCAACAACAATAGATAGCTCCCTACAACAACATTAAATATGTTTAAAAAAATTTAAGCGTCATGTGGCCAGCCCTAGTTAGAGTACTGCCAAAGTATAAACAAACATTATTTTCAAATGGAATTTTGGACAATGAATTTCAAAAAAAAAAATAATAATAACTTTTTCACTGCCAGAAAAATGTTTCATAAATAAATGAAACAATGAAACGATTTCATTAAAAATTTTTCATTAACTCAATGAAATATTTTTATAAATAATGTGAATTTAGAAAATATTTTCATTAAGTTAATAAAATGAATGAATAAATTTCATTGAATTAATGAAATTCTTTCAATAAATTAATGAAATTATTTTTTTAAATGAATAAATAAATTTCATTAAATTAATGTATGAATTTCATTGAATTAATAATATTATTTTATTAAATTAACTAAATTATTTTGTTAAAAGAATAAATAAATTTCATTAAATGAATGAGTGAATTTCATTTGATTAATGAAATTATTTCAATAAATTAATGAAATTATTTCAGTAAATTAATTAACGAAAAATTCATTGAATTAATAAAATTATTTATTTATATGAATAAATTAATTTCATTAAATTAATGTATAAATTTCATTGAATTAATGAAATTATTTCATTGAATTAATTAAATTATTTTTTTAAATAAATAAATGAATAATTTTTTTAAATGAATAAATGAATTTTATTTTATTAATGAAATTATTTCATTGAATTAATATAATTATTTCGTTAGAATGAATTTCATTGAATTAATGAAACTATTTCATTAAATTAACGAATAATTAATTATTTTATTATAATTATGAAATTATTTCATTGAATTAACAAATTCATTTCATTGAATGAATGAATGAATTTTATTGAATTAACAAAATTGTTTCATTAGAAATGTCATTAAGTATTTCAATAAATTTAGAAAATATATGAAAATTTAATGAATTAAATTTATGAATAGATCATGGTATTAGTAAAATTATCACTTTAAAACAATGAATAAATTTCATAGAAGTAATGAAATTATTTCATAAAAAAAATAAATGAATTTTTTTCAATGAGTAATTGAACTAATAAAAATATTTCATTAAATAAAGGAATAAAATTAATTAATCAAATATTTTCATTAAGTTAATGAAATATTTTTATTAAATTTATGAAATTGTTTCATTAAATTAATGAACATTTCAATAAGTTAACTCAGTTATTTAATAAAATTAATGAAATATTAGCACTGACTTAATTAAATGTTTCATTAATCTAATGCAACTTGTTATTGGTCAAAAAGAAAAATTATGAATTGATAAAATTTCCAAAATATATGAACAATACTTAAGGCAAATTACTTAATTCTTTCAACCTTGAAAAAAAATTTTAAAAGGAAATTAAAAAAAAATTGTTTATAAAAATTCTTAAAATTACACAGTTGGTCCTCTTGAATTAATAAAAATATTTTTAAATCCACATCACAAGCTTTTACGCAGGCAGCAGTTGTTATAGCAAAAGCGGTTGTTGTATTTCCTTTCCGCTGCAACTGACACCACAGAATTTTTCCAACAACGCTTATGAAGAAGGTTTCATAAAATCCTCCCATTTGTTTATCGTCCCATATTTTTTTTTTTTGCTTTCCTTCGTTTATTTTTATTTTATTTTAATTCTATTTTTTTTTTACTTTTTGTTGTTGTTGCTGTTGTTCTTTTCTGTTACAGGATAAAGCTTAAGTGATTGTGCCTGAGGCATTTTTAAAGTTGTGTTTAAACGAGTTCAGTAATGCTTTTTTCCAAGTTTTGTATTTTGGGGAAAAATGTTTTTTTTTTTTTTTTCATGGGTTGTTTTACAGTGTTTCGTTGTCATATTTCTATTGCAACTGCCAAAAGTTTTTTGAAAAAATTTTATAGTTTGAATGTTTCCATTCTTTTTTCCATTTTCAACACACAAACTAAATTACAGGTAGAGGAATTTTAGCTTGATAATCTAAAATCTACATTTCGCTTTAAAGAAATAAATTTTTTTTTTTAATTAAAAAAAAATGTTCAAACTTGAGATCAAGGCCCTGTTGCGAAGTCGCTAATTTTTTTTAAATTTTTTACTGCATGAAATTTTACAGAAAATCATTTCTCCCAGTGTACATTTGCTTATTTATGTTTATAGCCCTGATCATAATGCGGCAATTTTGGTTTTCTAAACTACTTAAGTTTCTCATTTACAGGCAACTACAATAAATGCGTATGTGAATTTGTGTTTATGTGTTAGTAGTTGCAGTGAATGTATGTTTGTATGAGTGTTTTTGAAACTTTTTGCATAATGTTATAGATTTGTTTAATGGAGTGTAAGATTTTAGTTCACATTTCATTCACAACAACAGCAAAAAAAGTTTAAAGGAAATTTTTAAACTAAAGAAAAAGTTTAAATAAAAAAAGTTTAAGCAAAAATCTGTTTTAGGCTTAATTATTTCTTTCTTAAGTATTTTTTTAAACTATAGTTCTGTGTTAATAAAGAAAAATAGCTTAAGTCGACTTAAATGAAAATTGACTTGTTGTCACAATTAACTCAATAACTTTATTATTGCGGCTTGGGAATAGTGGCAAGAAAAAAATTTATCAAAAACCAATACCGTTTGCTAGAGCATCAAGAAATAACTTTAAATGTAAAACTTTTAAAGCTTCTAAAATGACTTAATAAGACATAAACAGTTTTTCCATATTGCTAAAAATTGTTAAAAAAAATTTATAAAAATTACACAAAAATATTAGTTTTTTTGTGAAAAAAAATATAAAATTTTTTTTTTGCTCCAAATGCACATGTTGCATTTTAAATAAAAATTATTTTTTTTTGAAACTCATCTGTAATTTTAATTTTTTTTTATTTTTTTTTTTTTTGCCAGAAAACCTCAAAGTAACCGCTTTTTATATAAAAAAAAGCAATTATTATGCTGAAATATTTTTGGTAACCACAAAGTTTAAATTACATATTTTGTTCATAAAAGAACTATTACAAAATAACAACAGCCAATATGTTATTCATTTGAAATATTTCTCATAAAAAACTTTAGAAAATTTCAACTTGTAATCAGAGTTCGTAAAGAAACGTAATGAATGCAAAAGTTTTCCATAATAATACTCTGAAAAACTACAAAACGAAACGTTTGCATTTGCTTCTAATACATAACGCTCATTTACTTCAATAGTGTCAGAACTCAAAAAATCAGGGCCTGTTCAGCTAAATGCGAACGAAAGTTTCATTCGTTTAATTGCATTGAAAACAAAATCAATACACGAAAATTTGTTTTTGTGTTCAATAGAATTATGCAAACGAACCTTTCGTTCGCATTTAGCTGAACAGGCCCCTTAAATTGTGTAAAGTTAATTTTTTTTTAAATTTTGTGTTATTCGATATCTAATTTTAAGGGCTCTTGTTTTCAAAATAAAATACATAAAATGTTTGTTAATGAAAGCCAACAAATTGCAAACTTCAAAAATTTTTTAAAAATACTTTAAAGTAATTTCTGAGTAATTGGGTGACAGATTACAAATCTAGAAGCTGTCCCGGTTCAAATGATGTATGTCTCATTTCGTAATCTTCTATGGTTCGTCCGGAAATTGATTAAAACTCTCAGAGTAGCAGTACTGCGGTATGAGGGAATTTCAAAAAAAATTTAAAAATAATTAAAAGTAATTTTTGAGTTATTAAATGGCAGACTACAAGTCTAAAGAACCTCCTCTTTAAAATAATGTATGTCCCATTCCGTAGTGACCTATGGTTCCTCTGAAAATTTTAAGAATCCCTCAGAGCCAAAGTACTAGGGTGTGAGGGAATTAATTTTTTTTAAATACTTCACATTAATTTCTGAGTAATTGGGCGGTAGCTTTCACATCTAGCAGACCTCCTCTTTAAAACGGTGTATGTCCTATCCCGTAATCTTTTATGGTTTGTTCCGAAATGGACGCAAAACCATCAGAATAGAAGTATGAAGGAAATTCAAAAAAAAATTTTTAAATAATTCAAAGTAACTTCTGAGTATTTTGGCGGTAGATTATAAATAAAGACGACCTTCCCTCTAAAACGGTGTATTTTTCATCCCACAATCTTCTATGGTTCGTCTAGAAATTTTAAAAATCCCTCAAAGTAGCAGTACTGGGGAATTTCAAAAAAAAAATTAAAAATACTTTAAATTAATTTCTGAATATTTTGGCGGTAGACTACAAATAGAGACAACCTCCTCTATAAAATGATATGTAGCTTATCCTCTTACGTATTTATTTCTCCTAAGCATACGTTCACATCATAAATACTAAAAAATATTTATTGACGTAAGACTTATTTGATAAATATGCCATAAATACTGAAAAGATACTAAAAAACGTAATGGGGTTACGTTAAAACATATTTATTTCGCCATATTTATTTTTATTAATAATTTTATTAAGCTAATTTTTCAACTTAACAAACATTCACTAACTTAATTCTGGAAAAATTTTAAAACTTTTAGAAAAACAAATTTAAGCACTATTTGTTATCTATCATTATTTTATTTTTATTTCTTTTATTTTTGCCATAAAATAAATTGTGTTGACATCATTACCATCCAGCTTAATCTTAATCGTCATCGTTACCATTAAAAAAAAGCAAAACAAAACAAGTTATTTTATCTTGGCAATTGTTTGCCGACATTTATTTCCTTCTAACCGCCTTTTTCTTTCATTTTTCTTTATTTGCTTAACAAAAACATTCAATTTCTTGCTTGCCTTTTCGACAGCAGGATGCTGTTTTTGTCAATGTTTTCCTTATTCATTTGGAAGCCTTGCAGCTACAATTTATTTTGTGTTTTCTTTTATATTTTTTAAGCTTTTGTATTTGGTTTTTTTATTTGCCGATAATTTGGGTGTAAATACTTGATATAAATTTTTGATTAAACAAGAAGGACAAAAAGAAATTCAATTAGAAATTTATTTTTAGGTGGCAATAAGTTTTCATGGGCAACAGAAGAAAAACAAATTTCTTAACTTTGAGTTAAATTTGTTTTAACAAGAAAAGCTAATGCATTGAACTCTTACAAAACAGCAGGCTAAAGACTAAAGAGCTGCACAAGCACACTAGAAATGGCTAACAAACACTTTTTATTATAAAATACTACACATGTTTGTATGGAAGTTTGGCTTTTAAGTATGTCCTTTACTACAGACTATCTCCTTGACTGCACTTGTCGTTGTAAAGTCAGTTGTATAAATATTTGTAAAGGGCAGCAACAAGCATATTTCAGTGCTGCCATTTGAAAATAGTTCGAATATAAAATTTTTTATTCAAAACGAAAGATTTATTCAATTCAGTTACTTAAAAAATCCTAATTTTTATTTTTCTAAAATTATTTTCTATTAAATAAAACAAAAATATTTTCAAACGCTCCTTTATTTCACATATGGCAACTCTAAGTCTATTTATGATGGCTTATGAAAATACACATTAGCTTAACTTGGCTACAGCAGCAACGGTAGCCATGAAGTCATCATTTCCATATAAACTTGTATTTTAATTTCAATAGTTTTTAGCCTCTAGCGCCTGCTGTTGTCTATGTGTTTAATGCACCTACAAACAAATAACAGTTAAAATGGCAGAATAAATTTTATTGTTATTGATTTGCTTTTATTATTAAATTAGTTTGAAATTTTGGGCTAAACTATGCTTAATTGGCTAAAAAGTTTTCCAAGCAAAATAAATAAACGAAAACAATATCCAAAGATGGAAATTTCAAAATATCTAATTTAATTTAATTTAGGGTCAGGCCTTATAAAAACGAAGGATATAATTTCTTATATTTTTATATTCAACCAACTGTTGCAGAGAAAAATTTTGTTCATACAATATTATTTGATACGTAGTTTTGTGTGAAAAAAAAACTTTGCTCGGGAAAAACATTTTGTTTGTTTTTTTTTCCAAAAAAATTAAAAAAAAAAAAAATTTTGTTCGGACATAAATTTTGTTTGGACAAAAAAATTTTCTTTGGACAGAAATTTTAAAATATCAAACTCAATATACGGTCAGGTCTTATAAATACGAACTTATATATTTATATTAAACGAAATTCTTGTCCGTACAATATTATTTGATACATAGTTTTGTGTGAGAAACTTCAAACTACACACCTATATAAAAGATTTTCTTTGGACAAAAAATTGTTTTCGGACAAAAATTTTAATTTGCACAAAAATTTTGTTCGTTGCAGAGAACGTAATTTTGTGTAACATATAAAAAACTTTGTTCGGACTAAAATTTTGCTAGTTAGAAACTTCAAACTACACATACATACAAATTTTGTTCGCACAAAAATTTTATTCGTTGCAGAGAATGTAATTTTATGTGAGTAACTTCAAACTACATGCATAAAAAAACTTTGTTGGGACAAAAAACTTTTTTTTGCACAAAAGTTTTATTAGTTAGTAACTTCAAACTACACATCCATATAAAACAAATTTTGTTCAGACACAAAAGTTTTGCTTGGACAAAAAAAATGTTGTTCGAAACAAACGAATTTATTAATTAGAAACTTCAAACTACACATCCATATAAAACAAATTTTGTTCAGCCATAAAAATATTTTGCTCGAACCAAAAAAAATTTTGTTTGGACAAAAAAATTTTGTTAGAAAGGAACGGTTTTATTAATTGTTATTTTTTCTGGCTTGCCATGATTACTACCCTAATGCAAAATTATTTATTCTGCGAACTGTAGCTGCTTTCGTACAATTTATAGAAAACAAATTTTCGTATCAGTAGTCTACAGTGCCCAGTCATGAATCTCATGATAATGCAAATTCCTGAGTCAGCCAGTTCTAGTGACTAACTTCTTCTCTTTCGACAATGGAATGGCATGAATGTTGTTCCCATCCTGATACTCCTTGTCAACAAACAATATTGTTGTGATTTTTTTTGTTTTTTATTTTTTTTTTTTTTTTTTTGCTAAACAACTGTCTGTCTTAAACGACACTTTTTCTTAGTTTGTAAACGATTTTGGTTAATTGAATTTTTTTTTTTAATATTTTTTCGATTATTACCCTCTTATAGCTGCCATTTCTAATTAAAACATAAATTTTTCGAGTGCCACAAAATGTTCCCCTTCATTTACAGTCAGGAATTTAAAATTGATTTTTTTTTTGCCAGCATTAAACGGCTGCAAAACAAAATTGTCACTGAATTTGCTTATTTCGTTTTTAGTTTTTTATGGTTTTAACAAAAAAAAAATTAAACAAAAAATTAAGTGTTGAAAACGCCTGTGGGCAAAATTTAATAGAACGGATATTTATACAATCGGAAATGTAATGACAGTGTGATAAATTTCGTATTCTTGTTGTTGTTGTTGTTATTTGTAAATGGTTTCTCCGCCTAAACGTGTTAGTAAAATTCAATTAATGTGTTATTGGCTGTATTGGATTCTTTTCCGGCACTTTTTGTGGCTAAAAAATTTAGATTTCTTTGCAGTTTATGGGGTTGTTTCCAACATAATTGAGTGATTTAAACAGCGGGATAATAATTGTTTTTTTTTTTTTGTAAGCAAATGACAAAATGAGGTTTACGCACACTTAGCATGAATTTGTTGAATCGAAAGATTAAAAAAACTTTTTAATTTCTTTAATAGCTACTTCTCTGAAAACATAACTTGTTAAGCTTTAAATAAAGCATAAACTTCTGCTTTAGAATGAGTAGCAATGGCAGATCTACACTGAAAGAATTTTGCTTAAATATGTTTCCTCAATTTTGTGATTATTTCAATCAAAATTTTTTTTTTTTTTGCAAGCAATCACACGTTTCATTGAATTTTAAATTATTCATTAATTTAATGAAATTATTCGTCGATAAAGCATTAATGATAACTATTCATATATTCAATAAATCATTTCATTAATTTAATGAATTTTTTTTTCATTAAATTAATGAATTTTTTTTATTAAATTATTAATTTTATTAATTCATATAATTTATGAATCATTTCATTGAATAAAACAATTTTAATGAAAAAAGAAAATTTGCAGTTTTGGTTAGGGCGTAAGAAAATTATGCAGAAAAAAGTGATTTAACAAAAGTTCTTATTTTTTCATTACTTTAAAAGGGAGAAATTCTCCTTTCCCAGCCCCACCTCAGAAACATTTGCTTTTAATTTTGCTTCAACACTTACTTTGATTTTATGTTTTCCAGCTGCCTGAATTAACGCCTTAATGTCTGGCTTGTGAATTATTTAAAATTCAATTGTTTGCTTGTTTGCTCAGAATAACATTTTCCATTTGCTAATACTTTAATTTCTCTTGTTTATGATGTTGTCACTTGTTCTATGTGCAGTTGTTCCCTGTAACTTATCCTTCTGGATCCATAATTTGTAACTCAACTAATCTTTGTCATTTATTGTTGTTGCCTGTGTGTGTGTGTGTGTGTTTCTATTTTTTTTCACTTTATTTTATGTTTATTTAAAGTTTTTTTTTTGCCACCCAGCAAATTATTTTTGGCAGCGCTTTAAAATCAAATCTCTTTTACACTTTTAACAGCTAAATTCATAAAAAATATTTTTGTTTAATAAAAGCTTATTAAGCTAATTTGTTGGATAACTCTTTATTAAACAAATCAAGCCGCTGTTTTTGAAAGTGGTATAAGTCCACTTAAAAAAAAATCGTACTGTTAGCTAATTTTTTTTAAAAAAAAGCTAAATTCTTTTAGATATATGAATTTTATTATAACCCCCTTGGGTTCAGCATATTTAAAAATGCCAAAAATGTCAATTTACAATTTGATATGGAAGAGTTAGTCCATTTTACTTTTTACAATCTTAAAAATTTAAGAAAATTTTATGCACCAAAAAAAAATATTGCTAAATTTCGTTCAGAAACATTCCATAACAAAAAAAAAAAACATTGAAAGAAAATTATGGTCGAATTCGTTGTATAGATTCTGTGCAGCGCATTTGCTTCTTTCAATTATATATTTTCAAATAGATTTGTTTTGATAATTTTTTTTTTCTAAAATAATTTTTCAATTTAAAGTTTTAAACGTTAAGAAATTTATGTTTGCTGGGTTATTTAGAGGTTTTTTTTGTAGTATATTGTTATTGTGTTTGTGTTGCTTGCTTGTTAAACATTTATTTAAACTAAACTCTTTGTGCCAAAAAATATAACCCAACTAATCTTTTACAACAATAACAACAATTTTATACAACATGAATACGAAGAAGACAAAAAAAAAGAATTTAAAACACTAAAATATACTATTTGCAAAACAAAAAGAAACAACTAGAATTTTACACCTGTGTTTAGCGCAAATATTAGGAGCAGTAGACTACAAACTGGAAGTATTTAAATAAAGGACACAAATAAAGCTGCAAAGACCTTAACAGAAACGAAATATAAATTATTTTAAAAGAGTAGGGTGGCAATACAAAAAATAAGAGAGAGAAAAAACAGAAAATTTTGTTAAATAATTAAAGGAAAAATATAACAATCATAGTAACAAAAAAGCAGAATTTAAAATTATTTTTAAAAATATACCGACTTTAGTGTGACTATGATTATGGACCAATAATTTAAAATTTTTTTTTATTTATTTTAAACAAGCAAGAATTTTTTTTTAAGTATTTAGTTCATTGACTTTAGCTTAAGCTGGCCTTACATGACAGCAGCATTCAGGCGTAATTAAATGATTAAAGTAATTAACCATCAAACTGCTGCAATAATCACATTTAAAATCAAGAAAATTTGCTGAAAGGGTAATTATGAATAGCGAAAATTTTTAATACGAATTTTTTTAAGCGAAAAAAAAATATAAAAAGAGATGTTTAAATAAAGCAATGGAGGAAAAACAAAAAATGCTTTACAAGTTTCCTCACTCTTCTATTTATCTATATAAATAAAATTCATTTTCTGTCTGTTCGCTATAAAAATTTTTGGGTTTATCTTAATTTTAACACTAGCCACGCCCATTTTTACGCCCGCTTTTCAAAGATTTTCACCTCAAACTATTCTTACACTTACTGCCTATTTCTTAGCATGCAAACGATGCTTCTTTCGTACATTTGTATTGAAAACCAAAAGAAAATACGAAAATTAAGCTGCCTGCATGTCTCTCTATTCCTGCAGAAATGCCACTATATTCTAATTTTAACATCATTGTCTTGTTTAAATTTTATGCAACAACCTAATGTTATTTAATCCTGCTCTTGTTCTTTCTTTTTTTTAATATAATTTTATAGTTTCGACTTTTTTTGTAGTTCTTAGTTAACTTGGAAGAACAAAAAGTTTCAACAAATCAAATGCAAATGCTTGGCAGCTAAAAGCTACACTTGCACATGCAGCTTCATTGTAAATTAAAAAAAATAAAAAAAAAAATAGAAAAAAAAATTTTTTTTAATTAAAAAAAAATTAAAAATAAAAATTATAAAGAACTGGAATGATGTTTCTTATAAGATATCTTTTAGAAATTTAATTTTGCTTGGGCTAAATTTAACTTAATATTTTTATTAAAATTTCATTTATTTTTCCATCATTTTTTTTTTTTTTGTTTTTTGTTTTAATTTTACTTTTCGCTGAACGTTTTACCCAATGAAATGGCTAAATCAAATTGAAATCTTGTAACCAAAAATTGATTCAACTTTAACCATTCAGATTTTGTTTCCTTGTTTTTTTTCAATGCACTTGTTTTTCAACTGGTTTTAAAAAAAATGAATTAAAAATTGGTTTGATAACGACATGTATGATTCATATGCAGAGTTAGTAAAAAATTGCCAATACAAAAGTAAAATCAACACACAAAAAAGATGAAAATGAAACAGTAACTTTTTTTTAGGGAAACCAGCAAGTAAGCACTGAAAATAAATAGTGGAAAGAAAAAAAAATTAATCAGAGTCGTTTAAGGGGAATTTGAAATAATCCAGTAGCACATTGTATTCAAAAAATTGACAGAAAGAGAGAACGGTTTAATCAATTAAAAAACTCCCTTTCCCAACTCTCTCTTATCCCCTCCTCTTGTTACTGTTATGATTTATTTTCTGTATTTTAACTTGGCTGATTGAACAGTGTCTGCTGCAGAACAATGAATTCATTATTTTTCTTTTTTTTTATGGTTTTTCTGTTTTATGAAAAACTCCTACCTGCCGCATATTTATTTATACTTTACCTCTCAATTCATAAAAATTATGAATTGATATCAAACTAAATAAACATTTACACTCACACACACACACACACATACAGTGTATGTGTGTGTGTTTAACATATTTAAATTGAGGGATAAATTTTTATGCAATTATTTACAAATGAAAATTAAATTCTTTTATTGCTGGTTTTTATATTGATGTCCTGCTATTTCCTTTTGTTATTATTGCTTTTGTTACAATTTAAATTTCATTAAAATTAATGCAAAAAAAAATTAAAGGAAAAAGAATTTTTTTTTTAAATTAGTTTTGTGTAATTAAAATGTGTGTGAAGTATTAAATTTTATTTACATTTTGAAAAATAATTAAGTTGTTTATTTGAAGGGAATTCAAGAGGCTCTTATGAGCAGATATATTCCATAATTTGCAAAGTCAAGGCCGGGGAGCTGAATAGCTAATCCCAGTTTGGAGAAGTATAGTCACTAAAAGCTCCTCTTTAGCGTCAAGTAATCATGGGCGATCCCCCGGTCTACTTGTGGCATCAAAATTATGAAAAAATCAAAAGTACAACCAGGTTTTTTATCTTTTAAAATTTTTCTTTACCTCCATACTGTTGCAGGTTTTAAATCTTCTCTTTGAGTGCTCAGCTGCCTGGCTTGTAGATAAGAATGTTTTCCTTACTCTGAACTATTTCTTTAATTTTATATATATTTTTTTCTAAATATTTATTTCGATTCTATTTAAAGAAAAATTTTTTTTATCTCTTTTTAAATTTTATATAAAACGCGAAATCAGTTTTTAAGCACCGTCACCGTGCTAATGTTATAAAAGGAATCGCAAATGAATTTTATTTTCCTGCTCCACTTTCATTTGCCAAAGTAAACAAAAATTGTTTGAACATTTGCAGAGCGGAGCTATTTGTACTGGCAAATGTTTGCTATTTTTTATTTATTTTTTAGTCGTTTTTCTAGTTTGGTTTCATTCAATATATTTACTTGTTATCAATAGTTTTTTTCTGCTTTTCTCGAATACAGAAATGTAGATATTTTCCTGCAGCAACCAATAGAAAATAAAATTAAAAAAAAGGAAAAATGTTAGATAAATGATGGGCCCAGGCAAAGAAAAATAAAATCGTTGTAAAAGAAAAAGGGAAAGGGTGCATAATGATAAATTCAATTAAAAATGATACTTTTAAACAGAACCCTAAAAGGCTGCTGTTAATTAAAAATGTAGTTTATTAAGCTTGAGTTCGTATTATATAAATTTATTTTTATATAGATATTTCGCTTCAACTTGTATAGCTTCTTCATGATACAATGATAAATAACAAATATTCTATAATTTCTCTTTAAATCAGCTATAAACTAATTTTTTTAAATTTTTCTATAATTACACTGATTCCTTTTCAAATTGAAAAAAAAAACTACAACTCATTGACTTCTCTTTCCTGTTTTCTTCATGAGAGTTTTTTTTTTAATTTTTTTTCTATAACTTATAATTCTACATGTCACATTCAATCAGCAAACATTTTTATTACTGACACACAAGAATTAAATAAAATGATAAACAAAAAAATAAAAGAAAGACTTAACTGGAGTTATTGTGCAAAAAAAAAAAAACGTATAAGAAAAATAAATAAAATAGTTTCAGTGGCACACAGATAAAAAGTTAACAACACTTAACTACAAAAACAGAGTAGACACTGTACAATCCTTTCCTACAATCCTTCACACAGTAATACATACACCCTCTTAACAATTTATAAATATTATAAATGAAAAGAAAGCATCATTGTTGGACATGCTATTTGGCTAGTAAACACACTGTGAACAGTGGTCGCCTTAAAAAAAATTCTATCATGTTTATAAAAAAATAAAATAAAAATAAAAAACAAATTCAAATCAACTTTTATAACTTTAGCTTTTAAGCGTTAAATCTGCCTACTTCTAAATATACTGAAATTAACTTTAAAGCTTGAAAATCTCCTTGAGTGTAAATCCTTTTCTAGATAATAGCTTTTAGAACAAACGGAAGTTCAGTTTTAAAAAGACAACTTCAAAAAAATAAAACTACCGATATTTTTTTTTTTTGTTATAAAACAAAAGGCCGATTACAGTATTAAGTATAAAGTTGAAGAGTTTTAGATAGTTATATTTATCGATAAATTTTAGTATTACATTAAAAATTTTAGAAAATTATAATAAATATATCGATAACTTTTAGTATTGAGTTAAAGAATTTCGGATAATTACATTTATCGATAAATTTTAATGTCAAGTTAAAGAATTTTGACCAATTACTTTTATCAATAACTTTTAGTATTAAATTAATTTTTTTCATAAAATTACTTTTATAGATAACTTTTAGTAAAAAATTATAAAACCAAAAACTGATTATATTTTTAAGAATAAGCTTATAGAATTTTATATAACAAACTTTATCGACAATTTTAGCATAAAAATGGAGTTATCGATAATATTTCTATAGAAGGAAGACAAAAATATCATTAACTTTTGTAGTGGTTAAAAATAAAGTTTTTGAAAAAAAAAATTTTGATAAGAGAATTTTAGATAAATTAATTTATCGATAACTTTTAGTAACACAAACAATTTATCGATAACTTATTTTTATAAGACCAAAAACTGATTATATTTTTAATAATAAGCTTATATAATTTTATATAACTATCTTTATCGGCAATTTTAGCATAAAAAAAAAGTTATTGATAAAATTTCTATAGAAAAAAAACACAAATATCGATATATTCTCTGCATAAGAATAAAGTTTTCGAAGGAAACTTTTTCATATAAATAAAGAGAATTTTAGATAACTTAATTTTATTGATAAATTTTAGTAACAAAAAAAAATTATCGATAACTTTTATAATAAAAATAAAGCTATGGATAACTTTTCTATAGAAGAAAGAATAATGATAAAAAATTTCGATAACTTAATCATATAAATAAAAAGTTATCGATTTGTTTTATAAAAATAAATTTAAAAAAAATTTTTTCTTTCATAGACGAAAAATAACACAAGTAAAAGCGCTAAAATTAAGAAAAATAAATTTATAGACCTTATTTATAAAGAGAAGAAGAGCTTTTAGTGTTTGTTTTATATAATATAAAATTTTATCGATAACTTTTTATTAACAAAATAGTTTATCAATAACTAAATTGAAATCGAGTCAATAGGAAAAGTTATCGATATCATTGATAACTTTTCCTATCGAACATTAAAAAGTTATCGCTGACTTATCTATGCTATGGAAAGCAAAGTTATGCAAAAAAAATTATTTTCTTTCACTTTTTTATAAAGTTCTTGTGCAAAAATTTTAAATTATATTTAAAAAAAAACTGTTTATAATACCGTTCACAGTGGGCTAAAAATATATTTTTTTAAATAGTTTAGGTATTTTATTGTAAAACACTGTATGTTTTTATTTTTCATTTTCTGACAAGGAACTTGATATTTAAATTATTCATTCACTTCACTTACCACTGCCGTCTTCTGTGTTGAACCCCTTTTGTTAAGGATCATAAAATACTTGAAGTGAAATTTGTTATTCTCTCCTTGTGCGTTTTTTTTTTTTTTTTTTTTCTTAAAAAAATGTTTGACCATTGACTACAACCAACCACTTAAATACAATGCACAAGACAAGACGAAAGGAAAAATAAGCTAGACAAGCTGATGCTGTACGAGTATGTAGTTCAAAAAAAAAGGATAAATTGGTCATTGTATTGTGTTATTAAAACGTTAAACTGCTGTGTGCTGTTTACAACCACAAAGTTTATTTCAATTTTGCTAACGTATGTATGGCTTAATTTTTTTTTTTTTTAGTTTTTATATACAATTTCATGATTCAATTGCAAATCCTTTTTTATAAATAAAAAGCAGCATTATTTTTTATAAACTCACAGCTTTTTTGTCTGGTTTTTCTTGTACATAATTGTTTGTTTGTTAGTTTTGAGTTATTACAACAAGCCCAATAGTTGTATGACAGTTTGTTTTTCTCAGTTATTTAAAAAAAAAGAAGAAAAAAAATTTGCTTCATTTTTAGTAGTTTTGTAGTTTATTTCCGTTATATATTGTAACCGCATGTTGTCAATAGCTGCTCTGGCCACCAACACCATTATTTTGGCACAACATTTCCAATATCAATAACAAAATTTTTTAGCAGTTATTGGCGATATTTTTTCTCCAAAAAAAAAAAAATTATTAGAAGAAATATTTGTAGCACAAGCCATTAAATGAAAAAAAAGAAAATCAAATCTACTTATGAAAGGAAAATAAAAAACAAGGATACCCAAAAAAAGCACCTTAACAACTTTAACTCTTATAAGCGCTCATTACTCTTTGATGCCATAAGTTGTACAAACATGTTGTTTAACCTGATCAGTTTTTGCACTTTAATAAAGCAAATTTTGCTAAAGTTAACAAATTTTTTTTTGCTTATTCTTCTGCCGCAAAACTCTAACATAAACACAAATTCATAAGAGGAAATTCAAGAGGCAGGCTGCTATTAAATAAATTACAATCAATCGAAATTCATAAAAAATTTCATTTATTCAAAGTTGCATGCAAATAAACACATACAAACAAATTGATTTTTGTTAGCATACATTTGGGGATAAAAATCAGCAGCAGCAGGTTTTTTTTTTTGGAGGAAAATAGAATTAAATAGAAATAAGGAAACGTAAAATCATCATAATATTTGCGTCATATGCAAAAACGTGCTTTTAAAAAGATTTAAGAAAAGAAAGAAAAAAAGAAATAACAAGAGTAACTACACAATTTCTGCTTCAACAGGCTTTAGTGCCTGTCAGAGATTTGTGTAGTCATAGAAAAAAAAATCCACAAGGAAATGCAGGGAAGTACTTGCAAATCAAATTAAACAAAAAATATTTTTTTTAAAGAAATAGTAGCTTAAAAAAATATAATATTTTGCTTTGTTTGCTTTTTAAGAAAAAAAGTCTTTTCCATAATCAAACTGGTCAGCGATATTGAAATTTCCGTTAACTAATTAAAAAAAAAGTGGACTTATACTACTTTTAAAATTAACGGCTCAATTTTTATTTTCATAAATCAAATAAAATATTTTTCATTAGACATTTTTAAGGGTCTTACACTAGTTTAAGACACTTCTGCAATAATTGAGCAATAACGCGAAAATAATATTTTCAAGATGTTTTATATAACACAAATAATCAAAAATAAAAATCTATTTTTTTTTAATTCTGATCTGAAATTTTTTAATAGAAAATAGCAGCAGATTTTTAAAAAATTATATAAACACTTCATATATTTTTTTTATATAATAAAGGCCCTTTTATTGGCCTCTCTAGCTTCTATTACTATTTGCATGCGCCTGAATGCTGCTCCCCATTTTTTAGCCTCACATGTAAACTAACTGATGCAGTTGTCAGTCTTTTTAGAAAATGCAGTAAATATGTCAGCACTTCCGGCATTTTTTTTTTAAATATAAAAGCAAAAAAAAATTAACATTTTACCTACTACACTTGCAAATAATTATTTTTTTTTCCTGCTGCAACAGACACAAAGTGAAAATCTAACACCATGATTGAAGTTAAGTAAGGAAAGGTGTCACGTACTATACTGAACAAAGATAAGTGATGCATATTCTAAAACATACACTCACTAGTAATGGGTGCTGTAAGAGAGTGCAAGTACAAGGCACTAGAAACTGTAGCAAATAATAATGGATCCATGGAGATGTTGACGTTAGCAGAACAAGCAAGCAAAAGACAATGAGCAGGAAAAAAAACCAAATAACCAAACGCGCTACTACTCAAAAATGCAAATAAATGTCATGAAAAACATGTTAAAGTGGGTGACATTTACAATATGAATTCTCTAGCTACCTATTACCACTCCCCCCCATTCAAAGACACTAGGGAATTTCTATCATTTCTTTTCTTTTTTTTTTTTCTTTCTTTTTTTATTTAAACAAATGACCTTATAAATATAAGCATAGTTTCAGTCTAGAAAAGAAATAAAAAGCAAAGGAAATAGGTAAACAAGGCAAATAATATTTTATTTGGACTAGAAGCGGTCACAAATACTGTTGAAACTGCATTCAAAAATTATTCTAAGCAAATAACCCTGGCAAACAGTAACAGTTTGTTATTTCTTTAATTTTAAAATAAATATTTGGAAATTCAGAAAACCTTTGTAACATAGGGCTGCCAAAATGCTGCCAGAACTGCAGATTGAAGTGAGAAGAAAAGAACTTTGGTTGTGAGAACTAAATTTGTTACTAATCAGAAATTCAGTGGTGACAGTCGAAGTTTTAATTCGTCACAATAGAAAATGGGTGTTGCATATATTTACTACTTTTTGTTTTTGGTAATTTTCATTGCCAAAATGGCAAGACCGGGTTTTACAGTTACTTTAAAATAAAAATAAAAAGAATGAAAAAAAATTTATTTAATAAAATTATTATTTTAATTGTTTTTAAATGATATTTTATTTTTAATTTTTTGTAAAACCCTTTAGACGGTTACTTAAACCTTCACATTTATTTTTATTTTTTGGAAAATATTATTGTTTTCATTTTTGCTTAATCTCAATATTTGTATGATAAAATATTTACTTTATTTTATAATGCATGTGTGTGTATGTGTGAGCTGGGTAATGCAACATCTGTTGCAAATTGCTTTACAATTTCGACAACAACCAAATTGTAACACAAACAAAAACAATATTAAAAAGTATGAATGAAATCTTTTCTTTTTTTCCTGTTGTTGTTGTTGTCTTATTCATTTGAATGTTTTTTTTTTTAACAATGCAAAAGTACGCACTAATACAAAAGCAGTCTTGCAAATACACTCACAGATGCACAAGCGGACATAAAAACAGCAGCAGTTTTTCAATTTTTCTTTTTTAGAACACACACACACACACAAATACAAATTTTTAAAAATGATGGGGAAAATAATAGAAATAAAAAAAACGCATATGCATAGGACAGGACGTATGAATAAATAAGCACGAGTATTTGTGAGTCTAGTGTGTGTGTGTGTGTTCATATATGAATCATGAATTGAAACGTGAAAATTTTTAACATAAAAAAAGAAGCAAAAAATGCTAGTCACGTTGCAATGTTGTAAATAATGTATGACATCATGTGGAAAATATAAAAATTTCTTATTTAAAGCGTGATGAGGTTTAACCTTTTATTATTGTTGTTGTTGTTATTGTTATTTATTTTATGTGTGTGTGTTTATGCACAATAAATAATGCATGCATGCATGTGTATGTATTTAAGCATGTTGAGTGCTTTTATGTTGCTGTTAGTTTGGCTACACTTGCATATTTGCCGACGTTTATATTTAATACTGATTTGGTTTCTTTTTTCTGTTGGTCAATTAGCATATTAATATGATTGTAACGCAAATACGCATACACGCTCTCAAGCTCAAATTGACACCTGAATTAAGTACACGCAGGCAAATAAAAACAAAGAAAAAAATATTAAATTGATTGCAAGTGCATATCTAGAGTCATAAAATTACAAAATATGATTTTCTTGCTGGCAATAGCTCTCAACTCTCTAGTCAATTGCTAATTTAAGCAAAACATTGTTTTAGACCAACAAAGAAAATTAATTAAAGTTTACTTGAAAAAGATAGTCGTATGAGAAATTGTTTATAATTGGACTGAACCAAAGGTCTCACAGGTTGCAGTGAGATTATGGTTCATGATAAATTTTTTTATTTTTTAATTAAAAATTTCCCTTTTAAAGTAGTACAATCTTACAATGAATGGCATGACAGTAATAACTATTTTTGTATTCAAAACTTGTTAACTTCAAAAAAAAAAAAAAAGAATAAATAACTTCTCCGAAGCCTCTGTTTAGAGAATTAGTTTGGATCAATAGCTTTTTATTTCTTGCATAACAATTGGATCTCCTTGGGGATTGTAAGGACGTTGAAATTCTGTTGTTTTTTTTTTTTTTTTTTTTTTTTGGAAAGGCGGAAAACTGCCTTACGGCATTCGCTTGAAATGTTGGGCTCACCATGTTGACATACCGATAAAAAAAACGCCCCTTTATCTTCTTGGAATTGTTTCACACCCCGTAACCGCTTTCGCATTATTACGGAGTGAATTTCGTGTGGCCTATTCATGCCATCAGCTTCTATCTGCCTGTGTCCAAACTCCCCTCTGTTTCTTTGGAATGTATCAATGCATGCATGTCCCGCTTCGTTGCTGTCAGGACGTTTTCTGAAGATTTAGTTTCGCTGTTATTTTTTTATCTCGATATGACAGGTCCAAATAACACGTCTATCATGATTTTTCTGTTCTTGTATAACCGCTCTATATATTTTTTTCGATACGCTATAGTGTCATCTACGATCGGTTTTTAAAATTTTATAAATAAATTTTTGCTTGAGAATTTTTTTTTTTTTTTTTTTTTTAAATGTGAGACGACTTATACAATTTGGTTACAAAATATCTCAAAAAAAAATTCTAAATTTTATTGCACTTTAATTTAATTTCCCATCATTTTTAGTACAAAAATTTTTTCTCGAAAAAAAAAATTATTTCTCAAAAAATTATATATTTTTTTTTTTAATTCGTAAAAAATGGAAATAAATTGAACCATGAATCATTACAATCCATAAATAAATACTAATTTTATTCCTCTTAAACTGTACATGCCCAGTTTTGAAAAAACATTAGTTTAAAATGCTGACGATTTTTATAGACAGAAATGCAAGATGAGGCCATCCCGCTTATAAAATTGAAATTTTCTGGGCATGTGGCACACATTAAGCCACGCTAATAAATGAGAGAGAGAGAGAAGGAGGTAGGCGCTTAAAAATTAAAAACTGAAAATTTTCCAAGACCCCGGTCCAGTTTTTTTTTAATATTAAACACAATTTTTATGGTAATTTCTTAAAAAATTTTTTAAGCTAGCTAGTCAACAAAATTATTAAGCACACACAAAAAGTTTCGGGTTAAAATCTCTTTTGAGTCCAAAGATAATCGTTTTTCAATTTGAAAATTTAAATAAAGTTTTAATTTTCGTGTATTTTTCCCCAAAAAGCACTTTTATTCTTTTTTTAATAATAAAAAAAAAAAAAAATTTCTTGAAGAACGAATACAAATTTTATATTATTCTAAAAGTAATCTTTAAGTGAATTATTATGAAGGTAAATTTGATTAAAATTTCTCAATATTGTAGGCCCTGGAAACTCTTCAATTTTGCCTATTTTCATTTAAAAACTGTTAATATTAGCGTCTTCCACTATTAGGTATGACTGTAAAGCCTTATAATCATGTAAATATTAAAGGGTTTTTTAATTTTTAGATAGAAAATAAAATTAAAAGAAAAAACAAAAAATCTACGCAAAAACTGTAATAAAATATTACAAATGAAAGAAACGGTTTTAAGGCGTTATGCCGGAAACGGAAGTTGTAGCAATGCACACAAACACACATACACAGGTCTGCAAAATACACAAAACCAAACTAAAAACAACAACTAAAACAACACTATTTGTAAATTAATTTTTTTGTATTTGAGTTTTGTTTTTCTTTTTGTTTTTTTTTTCTTTCTAAAATAATTTAAATGTTTAGTGAGCTTGACGGCTCAAGGTGTTTCTAAATAAAACCATTGAGTTGCATAGCTTGTGAGCTGTTATGTTTCAAAGTGCTATAAGTCCACTTGGTTAAAAAAAAATAGTCAGCGGTAATTTTAGTAGAATATGAACACCATCTTACTACAAGTACCGCCTCCACAGAATAGGTAGCAAGAATGATAGAAAGACAAGATTACGCCATGCGCATGATTTAATAGTTGACGTAGATTGTTCACTGTTTGCACAAAAAAATAATATATTTCTCTCCCTCTTTCTTCGCCTCTCTCCCACTCTCTCCTTATCTCCTTCACTCTCTCCCTCTCTCTCTCCCTCCCTCCTTCTCTCTCTCCCTCCCTCTCTCTCTCTCCCTCCCTCCCTCCCTCTCTCGCTCTCCTTCCATCTCTCTCTCATTATTAGCCAATAAGAACACACTGCGTGGCGTCATGTGTGCTACATGCTCTCTCTCCCTCTCTCTATCTTCTTCACTCTCTCCCTCTCTCTCTCCCTCTCTCTCTCCCTCCCTCTTTCCCTCCCCTCTCTCGCTCTCCCTCCATCTTTCTCTCTCATTATTAGCCAATAGGAACACACTGCGTGGCGTAATGTGAGCTACATGCTCAGAAAATTTCAATTTTATGAATGGGATGGCGTCATCTTGTATTTCTATAATTCTAGATAGGTAGCATACGAGTACTAACCTATCAAAGGATTAAAAGAGGATTAAAAAAAATAAAAAATTAAACTTTTTTTTTAAGTATACTTAAACCACTTTCAAATATAACAGCTCATATATAATTTGTATAAAATTTAAATAAGAAATAAATAACTCAGCTAAGGAAGAAAGCAATATTCGCTTAAAAATTATTCAAATGCTTTTCAGCTTAATTTGGTGCCTTTTTTTTGGACATGCAATTCTAACATGAATTTTTCTCCTTCCCTTAAATTTGACTCGCTTTATTTATTTAGAAGCGGAAGTTATCTTGTGTACTTTTTGCAGTTGGTTCGTTGGTTAGGTTTAAATCAGCATATAGAAACCGTGAAAATGGTTTTCTCTTATTTTCATATTGTTCCTTTTTTTTTTTATTCTAAATGTTTATTTATTTTATGGTTATAGTTCTTTCTATTTATTACACAAATTTATTTCCTCTAAAAAAACCAAACCAAAAACAAAATTAACAGCAGAAAGCGTTATGAGAAAAATTTTTTAATTTTTCAACTTGAAATAATTTAACTTAATTTATTCAAATAAAATTAAAAAAATACAATAAAATAAAACCCAAAAGGTTGACCTAAAATTAAAACTTAAGCCTCAAAATTGTCTACTAAAAAATTAAGCCAATAGATGTTTGGTACTTTTTTGCTATTTAAACATTTGTGGGATAAAACGAATATGACACATATCTTAGTACTTTTTTTGAACGTATTTATCTTTCAAAATAACAAGGACAGCAGTAAAATTTACAATGTAGTCTTGTCTTCTTAAAAAAGTGCTCCACGTGACTTAAATTTTTTTTTTTATTTTTAGGGGTAAAGTATCTACCCCTTTTTTTACTTTTCCCATAAATTTACCCCTAAGTGATTGAGGCAATATATGCCAGTTTCATCAACAATTTTTTTTTTTCTCAAAAAAATTTTTTTCAAGGCTTAAAAATGTACAATAAAAACGGTTTAAAAATACTTTAACTTTTAAACTTTTTAATGGCACTTTTTTGTGTCTTATTTTTAGGAGTAGAATTGTAACAATTGTATCAAAGCGTTCTAAATGAAATAACAAATCACAAAGTTTAACGAATGATACTTTTTTGTTAATAGTACTTTTTGACTTTTATAATATTAAAAGCGGTTTTAAGCAAAATTAAAAATTTTTAAAAATACTAAATGGTACTTTTTTAATAGTACTCCTTGATTTTTTTATTATGAACTATTTTAAAACTCTTAGACTGAGTTCAAGCGATTTTAAGCGAAATTAAAAATCACAAAAAATGGTACTTTTTGAATATATTAATATAAATGAATCCCATATCCATAAAACTGAAATAAAATGTTCGTAAGGGAATTAAAAAAGTTCAAAGGAGATCAAATGGTACTTTTTATTTATAGTAATAGTACTTTTTGAATTATTATTTGTTTATTAAATGGAAATTGAGATAAAATGTCTATAAGCAAAATAAAATATTTTAAAGGGTATATGGTACTTTTTATGTCTATTAATGGTACTTTTTAATTTATTAATATATATAAAGCAACCTCAGATCCATGAAACTGAGATAAAATGTTTATAAGCAAAATAATAAATTTCAAAAGGATGTCAAATGATACTTTTTATTTAAATTAATAGTACTTTGGCCCTTTTTTTATATTCATAAACGAACCCCAGCTCCCTGAAACTGAGATAAAATGTCCATAATCATATTTAAAAAAAAAACTTAAAAGGGGATCAAATAGTACTTTTTAGTTATACTAATAGTACTTTTTTAATTTTTGTAACTGTGAAACCAGAATACAACGTTTCGAAGAAGGAAAATCA
The DNA here is from genome assembly GCA_947397855.1 of Thelaira solivaga. Taxonomy (NCBI): domain Eukaryota; kingdom Metazoa; phylum Arthropoda; class Insecta; order Diptera; family Tachinidae; genus Thelaira; species Thelaira solivaga. Next base: position 4,925,280 of record OX377612.1, on the reverse strand, counting down.
TAAGCAATACAAAATGTAATTTTTTGTTTATTTCAAGGACATTTTTTTTTGTTTTTAATCATAAAAAATACTTTAAAAAATAAAATTTTTGGATTCGGATTTGTTCAAGTTTAAGTTTTTTTTAATATGCCTTTTTTTCTTCTGGTTGCACTGCTTTTTAGAACTCATAAGTTGACAACACTGATATTTTAACTACCATTTAAAGGTGCTTTACATTTGCCATTGGTCGTGTATTACTATTTATTGCAGCTGTTAGTTAGTATTTGTGTGTATGTTCTGTTGCTTCGAGCTGTTTACTTGTTGTTTTTGCCAAAATTATTTGTTTCCTTTAAATTCATGTTTACATATTTTATACTTGAACAATTTTTATGTATTTCTGCAAGGGGAATGTATTTCCTATTTTTGTGTGTAGTTGTATGTGCTCAATATTGGTATTTAAGATGCCACCATGTCGATAACACACACTCTTATTACTGCGGTAATGAGAAAAAGTGCGATAATCAGAATTGCTTTCTGTGCAAAGCGTTAAATTGCCACTTAAATGAAAGAAAACTAAATTTGGCTGACTTTTGCTTTAAAGCAATACAAGTCACAAAACAATTTTTTCTATACTACAAACCGTGACTAGATTGAAGTCAAGAACACTAATTTAATATTAACGTAACTCCTTACGTTTTTCTCAAATTTGCATGCCAATTTGCTTCTTGAAAGGGAATGAACTCCTCTTTCGGCATTCTTAAATAATTTTTAAGTGCCATAAATTTTCTTTAAATAAAAATATCACAAAGTCCGCAATACTCGGTTCTTGGTAGGGAATTTTTGTACAGAGTCCACACCAGAAAAGGTGTAAGGACGTGTTATATCTCAAACTGAAGGTAGTGAACTCTTCTTTCAGCGCATTTTTAAATAATTTTCACTATGCTGTCAAAATTTATATTTTCATTGCTAATCGCGCGGTAAAAATTAAATTTTCCAACCTTAGCATTATCGCTGCGTTATTTCATTATTAACATGAGAATTTTTAATAGATAAAAACGCTTCCCGCGCCAATTTAGGTATGACTGTAAGTTACAAAAAAAATATTCAAAAACACATTTACGCTCCTTTTCCGAACAAAGCAAAAAGTTGTTAGAAAAATTTTTTTTTTAATTTTCATTTTGCTTCTCAGCTAAAGTCTCTGTCGAAGCAACTACTGAGCCAAATAGAAGGAAAAGCTCTTCGATTTAACCAATTTTTTAATTTACTTCAAATATTAAATCCTATTTTATAAAATAAACTGTCTGTTTGGTCACTTACTCTTACCGAATCTGCTGTGTATTATGTTTTCGCTCCATTTTAATAAATCAAAAATTTCTTATCATAAACTAAAAAAATTTAGTGTTAAAAATATTTAATATTTTTCATTCAAAAACTTTTTTTTAATTTAAATTCATTAATAATTTTACAAACTAATGGCAGCCATGACTTTCTTTTTGGCCTCGTCTTGTCTATCGCTTGTATAAAATATTCTGTTTAAGATTTATTTCTATAAAATCTTCGAATTTGTGTTTCATAAAATTTTTTTCCAAATTTTGTTTTATTTAACACACACACACATACAGATGAACTTTTGATTTAATATTTTGTTTGAACTCTTGGCTTGCCCTTTTAATTACCTAATTTTAACTATTAGCTTACAATGCTACCAGCATGTCAGTAAGGAGGGAGTGCTTTCATTTTCCCATAGAAATTTCGTATACACATTTCTTTCTCTACTTCAGCTCATACATATCTACTATCTATGTATGTGTATGTTTCCCTCTTAGTTTTAGTTAATTTATTTTTTTTTTTTTTTTTTGTTTTACTTTCACCTGGCATTCAGTTGAAATTGCAGTTGATGTTCGTTTTTGGACACCAAAGGAATTTATTTAATTTTCCACTAAAACAAAGTTTAATGCACATGAATGTATGTAATTGTGCTGTGTGTTTCCTTTACTTTGTTGTAAAAAAGGATTTTTAAATTAGTTTGAACTTCATGCACAGAAATATGTTGTTGGCTTTAGTTTACACACAACTCCTAAAGATATACTACATTTCGAGTACAAGTTAATTTCAATTGCATGTTTTTGTGGCGAACTAGGTATAGGTGGGGGTTAGAGTCCCTATGTATTTTTTTTTTTTTAACCGAAAAATGTTTTAAACTTTGTAAAAACAAATTTACAAATAAAGAAAATATTCCATGTGAATTAAGTTTGAAGTTGAAAATCAGTACGTTATATAGAAATTTTAAGGAAACTAAAGAAAAGGGCCTAAAAACAAAATATTTTAAAGAGCAAAATACATATATATATATATATAAATATTACACTATGCAATAGACAAAAAAAATTTGGTCAGTCACTATTTTTTGTAGTGCGCTGTGGTTGCCTAACTGTAAAAATCAAAAGTATTTCAAATTTTATAGGGAATGTGCTGTTTTTATAACACAAGCGATCAACTCGTCAATAAAATTTGTATGAAAAACACGCAATAATTTGTATACTTTTCATATAAAATTTAAAGACGAGTTGAGAGATCGTTTGTGTTATAAAAACAGCACATAAGTTTTACGCTTGATAATTTTATTAATTTTTTTTTTTTTTTTTGTAAGATTTTTAATGATTCTTATCATAACTTTCAAGCAATTTATACGATTTTGTTGTAAAATATTTAAAAAATCTTAAATTTTACCGGATTTAATTTGTTTTTATATCATATTTTAGAGCAGCAATTATTTTCCGTTACTTTTTTTCTAATTTTTTTTTTTTTTTTAGAAACGTAAAAAATAAATATTTTGTTAAGGTGAATTCAATCTATTTAATTTTTTTAATTCTTGTATTTATGAAATTTTTTGATTTTTAAAAATCTACAAAAAATAAAAAGCTTTCAATACTAACCGGTTTTATTATTTAATCTCAAAATCACATAGAAGAGAAATAAATTAAATCATCACAACCCATAAATAAATATTGATTTTATTACCATTAAAAAATATATACTCTCTCAAACCTTATCGATAGCTTAGTAAGATATACGTTTGTCCCTGTGGATGTTGAAATTAACTTGCTAAAGTCCCTAGAACACCTACAGAAAAGGTTAGTATACAAGTTACTCCCCGCATATGGCTATTTATTTTACTCGAACGGTTCATTAATGGCCAACTACCTTGAATTTTTACAAATGTTTTAGGATTTTTGTTAATTTTTTGCTACAAGAACACAATTTTGCAAAAAACGTGTTATCTACTTTTGTAAGAATTGACTTCCGAAACATGTATGCGAAATTTCATTGAAATCGATTCATAAATGACCGAGTTATAGGCAAAAAGCAAGCCTCTAATTAAGTTAACCCTAATTAATGATCATTGTCATTTCAATGATTATTTGTTGTTTTCATATGCATAGTTTTGTGGTATACAAGTTCTCTGAGTGTTTATATGAGTGCTTATGTAAGGTTGCCAGTTTAAGTTTTTCGTTAGCAAGTTGATTGGTTGTTTGCTTTACTGTGTTTTTATTTGGTGATTTTTGTTGAAAATTTAAGTTGGTCATTATATTTTATTGTGGCAACTTTGTTTTTATTATTTTATTTTTAAAAAAGTTACAAAATAAGTAAAAAGGTGTTTAATTGAAATTTTAATTTGTTTGTTGGCATATTGAGTTTAAAAGTTTTTATGGTTTTCTTTGAAAAAAAAAAGCAACAACGTATTTATGTGAGTAAGTATCGAGATCAACATTAATTTATTAAAAAAACAAAAAATTAATTTTTTTCTTCTCTTTCCTTGATTTTCTAGTTTTAATTTTAATGTTTAAATTTACGCAATGCAGCCCCCTTAGTAGCCCGGCCAGCAGCAGCTCCTCGACGAAAACGTGAATGAGTGAGATACTGTTTACCCGCTGCCAGCATGGCCGCTGAACCAGAAACTTCATCTTTTTCAGGTAAGTGAGCCACATGTAAAATATCCCACAATAATTTACCATTTTCCTGAGAGTCCAACAAGGTAGACAGTTCTGCCTAAAAGTTAAAAAAATACATACATAGAAAATCCTTAAAATTACTTTCCCAAAAAAACTCACTTGAGACTTTTTTAATAATTCCTTTAAACTGCCACCCAGTCTCATTAATTTATGCACATTACGTGTATTAACGCCAGGCAAACGTAATAGAAAATCATAGATATTGGCATTGAATTTCAAATCATCATAAGCGCCAGTATCATCAGCACCCAGAGCAGCTGCCTGCTTACAATCAGGTTCTGGTTTGCCCAATTTTAATTCCTCAAACAGTTGGGCTGTAGCATAGGGGCTGGGTGACCAAATGAGACGCAACTTTGGAAAATGTAAAGTTAAAAGCTGTAATTTTTGCACAATATCAGCATTTGTAGAAGAGGTATTTTGGGATAGCATATATTTGCCTTGCAAGTGAAATGGTTTATTTTGATCGAATTCTATTAAAAGTATGGGTTTGGGATAATAGCGTTGCATCTGTATGCACTGGTTATACAAGCGGCCAGAGTTGAGAGAGCCTATTAAATCTGAAATGGATTTACGCTCCACACAGATTTCTGGTGTTAAAATGTAATCGCCAATCTGATAACGAAACAAAAAAGAAATTAATTTACAATTCACTTACATTAACGTCTACTTACACTTATAGTTACTGGCACCACTTCTATGCCCCGTTTATGTATTAGACAGGGTAAATCTGAACGAAATTCACGCATATCTACAACGATTTTAGGATTTTGCTCTTCTTTATTTTTTTTACTGCTCTCTTGGCCACCTGCTTTGCGGCTTTGAGCATTTGCTGTCTCCACTGAGTCAGCATCTTTGTAAGATTTTAATAATATAAAAGCATCATCAGTTTTGCCATCTTGGTATTCAGGTATGACCATTTTCTAAAAAATAAAACGCACCATAGATAAAAATCTCTATACATTTTTAACACTTAAATAACTTACACTTTTCGTTTCTATAATCAATTCAAATGCCTGTTTCTCTCTTCTCAAACTGGTTAAATATGATTGTTCCTCTACGGTTTGGTTGTGTATTAAAAAGAAAACTTTCATACGCTCTTGACTCTTACGCTGTTGGCGAGCTTCATATATTTCCAATTGCCGTATAGCGGTGACATTGCAATGATACATTATCACATACTGTGGATTAATTTCCTCTAGAATTCTTTCCAAACCCATCGAACCTTCTCTTTCGGTTTTAAATGTTTGTAAACATATTAAGGGTTGTTTATAAGCTGCTATGGCTGCTGTTATATCAAGATTTTCCATTTCAGGAAAGGGTTCAAACACCGAATTACTTATATTATTATCTGCCTCAGCATCGCTCTCATTCAAGGGCTGGGAATTTGGCTCTTCATAATGGGTTTGAGTCATGGTGAGCATATAACTTTCCTGAAAATAATTTGCTTCTGTATCTTCTGCATCAATCGCAAGCAATTGTGTTAGCTCATCAAATTGCTGTGAATTCTCTTCTGTGTCTTCCTTTTCCTTATTAAATAATTTCTCAGTTGTATTAGCTTTTTGTGAATTCCTTAATTGCTGTTGTGTTGAGGTCGCATCAAGCTCTTTGCTTGTGTGTATCTTTTCAAATATTTTAGCCAATTTTCCTATAGGAATCTGTTGTTTCATGGCTGTATAAATTAAAAATTGTTCACCACTTTGTGTCAGATACTGTTTAAGTTGATAACAAGTTCTGGTATCCTGACATAGAATTAATACTTTGGGTGGTTCAGAACTGTCAGGTTTAATAAGTTTAATATCGCTAGGAATTTCGACTTTCAAAATTTCACTTAAATACTTCCATTTCGGACAAGGTTCTGGTTCAAATTCTAAAAAAAGAAAAATAAGATATTTTTTTAATAAAAAAAATTAAATTAAATATAAATACTTGTATTTTAACTTAAACTTGATATTTACTTACCACCTTGTTCATTGTAAACACGTTCCTTAGACAATTTAAAAATTTGCTCTGCTGAATCCAGTAACGTCCAACCTGAGTTACTAAGTGCGTAATCTGTTGTTCTATAGCGTTTTATTAAAGCATAAGCGCTTACAGAGTCATTGTACATAGTCGCTCTAAAATTTTAAAATTAATATAAATTTATTTACAAAGTTTTCATGTTAATTGCAATTCCAATTACATCATTAAGCTTCTTAGGATTTTCAAGTCTGCCACTATCAGTTTTGTTTGTGAATTCAATTGATGCCAGATGCAATCCAATTGGGCTTGTAATATTTTATGAAACTTCTTTGTAACACAATTTTCCACAGTTATTTCTTCCATATCCACTGTGCGATTAATACGTTTTATTTCACGTACTAAATAGTTCATAATATCCAATATGTGTGCTTGTATCATTTTCATTTTTTGTGACAATGGAACATGTAGTTCGATCGTTTGAGCTTCATAGGGTTTTAATGATGTTTGTACAATGGCATGAAATCTAGGCCATATAAACAATTGTTTAACAAATAAATTACGCATTATACGTTCAATATGGCCATAGCCAATAGTAAAAGCTTCGGCACTACTGGAAAAGGCCTTAATAAAACCAGTTTTATTACGTTGTCTGTACAATCTTAAAGCAAATGCTTCCTGGCAGGATTCAATAATAGTGTGAGCTCGTAATACAATAATGCCTGTTATAAGTTCTATTGGTATACGATTTTTCAAAAGATCAACCACTAAAATACGTGTAGTAATGAACTGTATTCCGCCTTCCAAGTACACTCGCTCTCTGAAATATAACAGAATATTAAATGCATATGAAATAATCACAAATTAGACAAATATTCACTTACCTTTCTGCAGCTGTATTCGCCACTTCATGTATATATTTCTTGTCAAGCTTTGATTTGTAATATTCCTCCTCCCAATCAGAATTGTTTATGACCAATATCAAATTCCCGGCATCACTGTACACTTTTAAAATATTTAAAACTACGTTTTCGTAGCTGAGGCCTCTAAAAAATTTTTTAGCCAATTATGTGAGTTTTTGGTCAAATATTTGTTTTCTTACTTGGCACAAACCATTAAGGCATCTGCATGTACCATATCCAAAAACATTTGTTTTTCATAATCCAGCAACACAACATTTTTACGCATTAAATACTCTTCGGCTGTAACAACATTGTCCAAATCTTCATCTTCCTCAGCTTTTTTAGTAACGTTAGTGGACAATTTACTGCAAGATGGCTTTTCATCATCAATAACTGCATTTGGAGTTTCAGCTGGAAATTCTAACTGTTCCATTGAAGCACATGAAAATATTTAACTCTTTATATGATATTTGTTGAAAATTTGTTTATATTTTTTTCTTGAAGCAGAAAAATATTTTTGTTTACGTTTAGTTTGACAATTATCGCCACACTGAACATACTGTACAGAAAATAACAGAACTGGGGAGGAAAGATAACAAATTTTTTTTCTAAATTAGTTGAGAGAATTTTACTTTGTGTAAAGAAACGGCGATTGCGAAGCGAATTTATACGAGTTTTAACGCATTAACGAATTCGCTCATCACCGGCTTGAATTCGAATTTGTAACTTTTTATGTATGTATAGGTGAACAAATTTGAAATTAAATCAGAATTTTTTTTATAAAATTCAAAAAAAAAATATTTAAAACGAATTAAAAAGGTAAAAATAAATAACATGAAAAAATTAATAAATAAATAAAACAAAAAGTGAAAATAAATAACAGCTTGTTAATGTATAAATTAAAAAAAATTATTTAAAAAAAATTTTAAAGCGAATTAAAAAAGTAAAAAATAAATAACATGAAAAAATATTAAAAAAAAGTGAAAATCAATAACAGTTTGTTAATGTATAAATTAAAAAAAATAATTTAAAAATATTTTAAAGCGTATTAAAAAAGGTTAAAATAAATAACATGAAAAAATATTACAAAAGAAAAAGTGAATATAAATAAAAATTTATTAATGTAAAAATTATGTGTGTGTGTGTACGATGTTTTTATGTATGTGTATTGTTTTTGACAATAAGGTTGAAAAAAAGTCGTTTTTGTAGCGATGCGTTTAGCTGGTAAAATTCGCCCTGGGCATGTGCTCGAATAAAACCCAGCATATTTTTATACGGTTGTGATAAAAAAAAAATAAAAACATACACAATTAAAAAAATTAACGGTTAAAAAAGGGAAGAACCAAAATTTGCCACTGACGGTTTTTTTATCATAACAGGTATGTATAATTTAAAAAAAAAAATTGTTCTAATAAATTTAACTGTATTTATATATATTATTAACATGCTTATGCTAGTTGCAGACTATGCAACATGTTTACGCAACGCTTTTTCCGTTCAGGTTACATATTTTGATACAAACACTGCAAGTTAAACCACAAATGCAACCGGAAAAATATTTTAATATTTTTGAAACCTCGAATGCAACAGGAAAATAAACTATAAACATGACTACACACTACTCAACCAAAAATGTAACATGATTGTTGGATAAACACTTTGCAAAGTGTGTACTTAACATTAATTACAATTTAAATTTTAAAAGAGCAAAATCATTAAAGTAAGAGGCTTAATTAAAATACCCTGATTTAGAATTTGTTTAATTAATATTCAATAAATGAATTTATAGCTAAAAATAAAAAACAGCAACCCATAGGACAACTTAATTTATCAAAATAACTAAAATTTTACTTTTTTTATTTATCCTGTAAAAGGAACAAAAAGCATTTTAATTGGCAACCAAATAACAAAACAGTAATTAGCACAACTGTGCATGTATGTATGTATGTGTTACAGATTTCCATTGTGTATGTATGTAGTTGTATTTAAATGAATTACTCACAAAAATTATTCAAATTTTTTAGTTAATAAAATTGTAAACTACATTTTGTTATTATTGTTGCATTATTATTTGTGATTTATTGTTCTAGTTGTGGTACAAAAAAAATTTACAATTTTAAAATGCTCAAATATTAATTTTTAATTTAATTTAATTAATGTAAATAAATTGAATAATAATATAATCTACATTCAAATTTTTATACAAAATAAAAATGAAACAAAAGTCAAGTGTTGTTTTCCCGTTATCAAAAGCAACAATTGTTGGGGTTGTGTGGTGTTAGTGATCTTTAAGTAAATGTGTTCGTTCTCCAATAAATAATATTCAAACTTAGAATAGAAGTACGAGTACATAGTTGCATATTGTGAATGTTAATAAAAATTTAATAATGCACTACAATTACAAAACTGACAATATAATAATGCTTATAATTAAATATATTAAAATATAAATAAATGCATGCACACATACATACATACTAGATGTAAGGTATATAGAAAATTATTAAAAAGAAAAGAGAAATAAAATATTAAAAGATTACGCATTTATTAAAAATTAAAAAAAAATCATTACACTCAGCCCAGCTGAAAAGTTTTACTATTTTCGTATGAAAAAATGTTTAAGTTTCGATAAGAGTTGCTAGCTATTGAATGCGGTGATTTGGGCCCTGAGTTTAAGTTTGTTGCTTAATAAAATTGATTTTTACCTGGAGCAATTTCTAAATGAAATTAAATTAAATTTTGTTTGCTTCAAGTGCAAATTTATTTTGTTTAAAATTGTGATGCTTCTCAAAAAAATACTAGTAAAAGATGTGAATTTTCACAGAACGATTTGCCTTAAGCATCGTTTATTCTATTAATAATTGATAAAAATAGTAATTTTTATTGATAGTTATTTGAATTATGTTGGTTTTTTCAGATTTATTATTTTCCTTGTGTGTATTTGTTACTCAGAAGATTACCCTCAACATTTCTTGACAAACATTAGAATCCTTATACTAAATTGCAAATAAATGTATTCATATTTTTTTTTACATTCCAATATTGAGCTTAATTATTTTAATCCCCTTTATTAGATTTGATGTCATAGACACAAAGCCACATCAATTTTTATAGTTTCTGTTAATCGCTACTACATTTCTCAATACTTATTGATGACTGTTGATACAAATTTGATATTACATAAGAACATTTGCAGTGTGTTTTTCATAAAATTAACTTAAAAAATAATTTTTTTTTATTAAAAATTTTAAACCAGCAAAGACAGATGTGAGTTAAAACTATCGGTAAACTGTCAACGTCATCAGGATAGTATTAGAGAATAACAAAATATAATTGAATTGATATCGACGACGATAAAAAGTGATATTGCTATAAAATTAATGACGATGTCAGCAAATCCAAATGGAATATTTAAAATTAAAATATTATGAATTAAATTATTTCATCTTTTTCTATCTGAAAATAAATAAATAAATATTTTTTAAGCTTTTAGGTCTTTTTATATATTTTAATTATTTTAAATTAAATTATTCAGTGCTGCTCTGTATTCGAATCCGAATATTTTATTCGGAATTGAAAAATTCAGCGCCTCATAACTACTCTGTGCTCCATTTTAAAATCTTTAGAATTTTAAGTTTGCATATGAAATAATTTCTATTTGGAATTTAAAAGTTTAACAAAATATTAATCTCTATTTGTGCTTTATTTTGGGTGCGAAATTATTGGTAGAATTAAAAAAAAAAAAACATAAAATTTTTCATTTAATAAGAAGAAAAAAATTTAATTCCACATTTTTTTCAAATCCGTGTGGAATTTAAATTAATTTAATCATAATTAAAACATACAAAAAAGCTAAAAGCTTAAAAAATATTTATTTATAATATATTAGTTAGTTTTATTTGACCTTTTTCTTTTTAATTAAAATGGCTATTTTGTTAAGCTTGAGGTCTTATTTTTCAAAAATTTATTTTTATATCGATATTTCGCTCCAATTTTTGTAGCTTCCTTAGGATATAATTATAAATTTATAAAAATAAATTTTTGAAAAATAAGACCTCAAGCTTAACAAAATAGCCATTTTAATTTATTTATAATATTTATTGTTAATTTTGAATAACTGCTTTATTAAATTTATCGTTAATTTAAATGTAAACTGTTCTTTTATTTTGAAGCCTGTATCATTTATTGTTAGCCACTACTGTTTTGTCAATATTTCTGCAATTTCTAGTATTAAAATTAATATAGATAATTAATTGATTCTTAAAATTTGATGCGATCTGCTGAAGCAAGTAGTTAGTTCTGACTAAAATACAAATTTTTTTTTCTGCTTTAGTTTCATTGTTTTCTTAACACTAAGCGCTAATTTAAATTATTGCTTATTTTTATCTTATAGTAACTTATATATGTAGTATGTATGTATGTAGTTATTATAAAACAAAGAGTACACTGCACAAAAAAATTAACCTGAAATTTTTTATACATAAACGGAAATTAAAATTTGATTGCAAATATTTAGCAATGAAAATGGAAAATTAATTTTTAGGACCTTAATCGCATATGATAACGAAGGAAAGCTATGAAAATTTTAGTGTTTTTATATGAAAAAATTTTATTGATGAAAATTTTCTACGATTTTGAAAATTAAAAAATGTTTAATAATAAGAGAAATTAATTATAATTAAATTTAATTAAAAATTTATTTCATAATTTTAATTTTTTTTTTTTTTTTTTTTAATAAAAAAAATTTTTTTTTTATTAAAAAACATTAGGAAATATATTTTATTTTAAGAACTTTTTAATTTTCAAAATTGTAAAAAATTCCTATTAATAAAAAAATAATTGCCAAATTTCTAGATTTATGCATTTAAGCATCAGAAGTTGTAATGCAATTATTTATCTTTAAAATTTTTTTTCCGTGTATTTGTTCAATTAAAAACATTGAATTCTTAGATTCTTGTTGACTCACATATCTATCTGAAAACTGTGATTATAATTATATATATTTTTTTCATTTTCATGAGTATTCTTTAAGTGTTTATTAATTTCATTGTGCAAAATTAAAGTGAAATAAAATTGTTTTCCAATAAAATTCCCTTTTAGGCATATTAAATACAAAGCAATGAAGGGATGCTTGTATATCTTACAGAGTTTGTTTGTTTTTTTTTTTTGTCAACTCAGCAGTTCGTTGCATATTTATTATTAGTTTTCTTAGTGCACTAAGCGCAAAAACATCTATAGCCAATATTATTTTTGCAACAGTTTCTCAATTTTTTTTTTTTTTTTTTTTTAATAAAGAAGATATAAGAAGTCACACAGCAGACGTGGTTTCTTTTTTAATTTTGTTTATGTTAATTTCGTTAAGCTCTGTGGCAGAAAATTTTATTTGCATAATTTGTAATTTTTTTTATAGAAAAATTTTAACTTACAAAAATTGGCTTTTTCTCACTGTAGTTTAAATAAGCTTGTAATTTAATTTAGAATTTCTATACACTATATGCTGGATATCCTTATTGCTAGCGGAGTCAATTGAGCTGTGTCCGTCCGTAGGACTTTCCCTGAAAATATTTTTAAAATAACCTTTAACTTCTATGTGTAAACATGCGAGCAACTGGCAAGACATTCTAATGCTTCTTCGATATATTCGGCAACAATACTTACAAACCAGAGCCCAACTCAACGCATTCGAAATTTAAAAACTTTTTCCTACAAAATTATGAAAACTACAACAGTTTTTATTCGATATTAAATGCGGTCCTAGTTAAAAGCTTTGAGTCGACTTTGAGAATGTGCTCTAGCATCTCTCCCGTTTATCATAACGCCATCTTCATTTGTATTATTTTTATGTACTTTCGCTGTAATAACTGTAATGTGGTCAAATGGTATATATTTGTGTGTGTGTGTGTGTGTGTATTAGTGATTTAAGGGTATTTACCGGTTTATCATTTATTTTCTTTTAATATAAATTCTTCTCATTTGGCTACTAACAGCTCAGTCTAACGATTTCTTTAAAGGTGACTAGTAGTACACCGGAAAGGATTAAAATATTAGAAAAATTAAATTTTCTAAAACCTCAAACTGTATTAATAAATAAATAATTAAATATCTAAAACTAAATGTATAAAAATAAGCAGAAAAATTGCAAAGTTTTTAAAAATAATAAGAATAATTGTGAATTATTTGGTGGCATTTGGCGTGTGTAGCGCTCTTAAAATTTAATTTCAAAATCATTTTATCAAAAAAAAAAAAAAAAAAAAAAAAAATGGAAGAGCATAAAAAGCAACAGAAAGATTTTGCAGTGATCAAAGTAATATAAATAACCATACATACATACATACAATATCGTATAAATATGTATATTTACCTACAACATACTTACATACATACATAATTTAAAAAAAAATAAAAAAAAAATCCAATTAAATTATTTGTGATAAATCTCTAGCTACACTTTCTCTTAAATTGTAATTGAGTTATATTTAATTTAATTTTTGTGCAGTGAGATTTTTAACAACGGCAGGCAGGCAGGCAGGCCTCATCCACGTTGGGGTGCTATAAATTGCATACACATACATACATAAATCATTATTGTTTTGTGGGCTTTAAAGATTTTCAAGATTTGCTTATGAAATTCAAGACCTTAAAAAAAAATTCAAATTTATTTTCATTCCAAATTACTGCCATCTGCACAATAACGTAAACTTGCCAAATTCCAGTCATTAAATTTTTATTTATTAACAAAAATACTTATTTGCTTACCTTTAGCAAATGCAAATTTTTTTTTACAATCCAAAAAAAAAAAAAATAAAATAAAAATTCTATAAGTTTGCGTTTAAAAATATTCAACAGCAAGTGACGCTCTAAATAAAAAAAAAACTTTTACACATAAATCTTTCAATTATAATAATAGTAAGAGTACAGCTCTTTAGTAAAAATAAAAATTATGAATCAACGTGTGAAAATATCAATTATTATTATTATTGAAGCTGTTATATTTGAAATTGGTTCCAGTCTACTTTTTTTTTTTAAAAATTAGTCAGCAATAATTCTAGTTAGATTCGACGGCTAACTCACTATTTTTTTTTTAAGTGCACTTGTACCACTTTCTAATCTAACAGTTCATTTGTAACTGAATTTTATGAATAAAAGTTTTTAACACAAACATAAAACAAATGCCTTATGCACTCAGGGATTTTAAGTAAAATTTAATTTAAGAATTGAGCTGTTATTTTTGAAAGTGGTATAAGTCCAGTTTGAAAAAAATTAATTACCTATAATTTATGTAAGATATAGACATGTAACATGAACTACCACCCCCAAGCTTTTTAAGACTTTTTTCAGCTTTCATTTTATTTTATTATTTTTTTTTTTTTTTTTGGGCTGGGAAGGTGGGAATGGTGCTACGCATGCCTGCCCAGTCGTCGTTCACTGACAGGTTATTTTAGACTCTGCAAAAACATTTACCAACTAAACCCACAGCCTTTATTCCTAACCTGTAAGTTTGTCATTCCGTTTGTAGTTTCTACACCGTACATGGGACACCCTGTAAAATATATATATTCTGAATCCTTATAAATAGCGCAATCGACTTAGCTGTGTTTGCCTGTCTGTGTAGTCGTTGAAATCAACTTTCTGAAGTCCCTAGGCAAAGTACAGAAGTTTTTAGCATACCAGTCTGTTAATTGTCTCTGTTTTTTAGTTGCTATTGAAATTCAGCTGGATTGGTCTAGAAATGGCGAAGCTATGAGTCGAAAACCGCGAGTGAATTTTTTGCGTATTTTGTCTTAAATATATAACGGAAAAAAAACTGTAGTATGCAGTTTTGTCACAAATTACAGTCATAATATCTTGGCAAAAAAAGGAGAGCAATCGGTCCACAAATGAATTTTTTATGTGGCAAAAATTCAACCGAAGTTTTAGTTTTTCATTAATTTCTGCTTTGTTTTTTTTTTTTTTTTTTTGGAAGTTTTTAAGCTGTACATGTGCGTAATGTTTGTGCACACAAGCAAGAAACCTGGCAGTCGGTCTAATACAAACGTGTGTATGTGTGTGTGTTTTTTAAATGCCTACGAGTACAGAAATCTTATTGAAAAATTTTAAATTCTCTATTTTATATTAAATATTTAATTAAATAAAAATTTTAAATTAAATTAAATTTATTTCACATTCTTAAAATTTAAAAACTTTTTGTTTCCTGTAAAAAACTTCTTTTTTTATTAAATAAAAATTATTATTATTGGTTTTAAAAATAACAATCCCAGTAAAGCGATTCACTATTCAGTTTTAGAGAAAAATTCGGTTAAAAATAGTTAACTTTAAAATTAAATAACTTGTGATTCAATAAAATTGTTAACTGTCAGCTGTGTGGTTAAATAAAATCCAGAATTTTGTGTGGCGTTTGCTTAACCGAAAAATAAAAGTGAATGACTTCTAAATAAAAAAAATATTAGTGGTGAATTTTTAACCGCAAATTGTTGTTAAAAATAACAACATGTCTGAATCGCACTAATTTCAATTTAATTTCTTTAACTGAAATTAATAATTTATTTTAGGTATTCAAAGAAAATTATTTTAATCACTATTTTCATTAATTTTTTTTTTAAGAAAAATTTTGCAAAATTTCGAATATGAAGGGTAGAAAAGGCTCGGCACAGCCGAATTTGACTTTTTTTTTTTTTTTTTTGTTATATTTTCAGCCGGTTAGTATTTACGATGACATATTACCCGCTCAGGATAATCCACAGCAAAAGGCGAATATATTGTCACAATTAATATTCGCCTGGATAATGCCTATGTTGTACAAAGGCTCTAAAAATGGTCTCACAGAGAAAGATTTGCCCAAGTGTCTGCCAGATGATGAAAGCAAGGCTTTAGGCGATAAGCTGGAAAGGTGAAACAAAGTCTTTAAAGTTTTCTTTTATAAAACTGTTTGGTTTATTTTAGAATTTGGGAACAAGAAGTTTTTACTAGTCATATGACAGGCCGTTGTCCAAGCTTGCGAAAAGCTTTATGGCAAACAATTTGGCCCTCAGCTGTTATTGATGGCTTCATATGCTTTTTTTACATAATGCTTAAGTAAGTCCATGAAATCTAAAGAAAATAACTAGCTGTGCCCTTTCACACTCCTTTTTATTTCAATAGATCTTTAATCCCTTTAGTGTTGGCTCAACTACTTACCGAACTGCAAAAAACTCAAGGACCTGTTGTCGCTAACTCCGATAACTTTAACACAACTGCTTACAATCAAAGTGCAATTTCTTTAAATACCCCTGAAACTGGTATGACATTTGACAAGTATCCGCTAACAGAACACCAAAACTGGTTATGGTTTTGGCATGACATTTTAATACTTGGAGCTCTATTAGTGGTTTCCACATTTATTGGCTGTTTTATTAATCATCATGTTGATCAAAGGCAAAAGCGTATGGGTGCCAAAATGAGAATTGCCTGTTGTTCTCTTATACAACGTAAAGTAAGTGGAGAAAACACACTTTAAAACTTTTTCTTTTTAATGATATGTGCCCTATTTTGTGCTTTTAGACCTCAAAATTGTCTCTAAAAACTGTGCGTAAAATATCAAAAATCGGTCATATAGTTAATTTGATGTCTAACGATGTTAATCGCTTGGATATTGGTTTCATTTTTGCCCACTACCTTTGGATTTTGCCCATACAAACAATTTTGATTGGCTATTTGATATGGCTGCGCTTAGGTTTTGCTGCCATTATTGGTGTGGTGGCCCTTTTAATACAAACCATTCCTGTGCAAATGTGCTTAAGCTCTTGCACTGCCAAGCTAAGAAATCGCACAGCCCAACGTACCGATGCTCGTATTGGGAAAATGAATGAATTGATACGTGGCATACAGGTTATAAAAATGTATGCCTGGGAATCATGCTTTCAGGAGGTAGTAAAAGAATCTAGACGTCAAGAAATTCGTGAAACTCGTAAGGCAGCCTATTTGAGGAGCTTCTATTTGAGTAGTATGATTTTGCCGGAACGCCTAACATTGTTCATCACCATAGTGGCGGCAGTGAAAATGGGAGTGATCATTTCAGCCGATGCCATATTCTCCATAGCAAATTTATATCATGTTTTTCAACTTGTAGCGGGTATTTTTTGTCCCATGGCCATATCATTTGCCTCCGAAGCTTTTATATCAATTGAACGTATTGAGAAATTTTTAATGCAGCCGGAAAAAGAAAATGTTAAGAAAACACAGCCTCAGTCGAATAATGCTTTAGAAATAGAAAATTTGACTGCTACTTGGGATGAAAAACCAGTGCTAAAAGATATTAATCTACAAGTGCCCAAAGGGAAGCTGTGTATTATTGCTGGGCCGGTGGGAGCCGGAAAGGTAAGCTAAAAAACTGTTTGCTAGTTTAACTTGCCAAGAACTGAAATGTTTTCTGTTGTTTGTTTAAGAGCTCTTTGCTGCAAATAATCCTGGGGGAACTGGATGCTGACGACGGCAAGCTGAACGTTGTAGATAGTATTTCTTATGCCTCCCAGGAGCCTTGGCTATTTAGCGCCACTATACAAAAAAATATACTCTTCACGTTACCGTACCAAGACAAGCATTATCAGCATGTAGTTGAGACTTGTAATTTAGCAAAAGACTTTCAACAGCTCAAGTACCGCGATCGTACCTTGGTGGGTGAGAGAGGTGCCTCTTTATCAGGCGGGCAAAAGGCACGCATTAATCTGGCACGTGCTGTTTATAACGAAGCCGATTTGTATATTTTTGATGATCCCTTAAGTGCGGTTGATAGCAATGTGGGCCGTAATTTGTATGAGAACGTCATAGGACCTAGAGGTTTATTGCATAACAAAACCAGAATTTTAGTTACCCATCAAACGCAATACATTAGCGAGGAAGCAGACGTAATTGTTTGGGTAGAAAATGGTAGCATTAAAAGTGGCAATTGGCAGGCCATGCATGAACTTATTAAGGAAAAGTTATTAACAAACGATAAAGAAAATCAAAATGAAAATGGAAATGAAACAAATACCAAGAAACCATCTCCGGTCAGCTGCTATCCCCATAAACAAAACCATTTTACATCGGAACTAGCTAAACAAAGAGAAGAGGCTTTAAGCAAAATAGATTTTAGCAAAGTATTGGCCTGTGTCCTTTATACAGATAAAAAAACGACAAATGAAAATGAACAGCAAGTAGTGGAAGATCAGGGTAAAGGCTGTGTTAAGGCCAGCACTTGGTGGTCATATTTCCGTGCTGGCAATAGCATTTGTGGCCTAATTTATATCGCTTTAATATTATTCGTTTCCCAAGCCATTTGCAGTGGAGCCGATTATTTTGTTAATATTTATACAAAAATTGTATTCATAGACAGCCATCCAAAGGATACTACTCCTCACATATCGGAGGATGTCTGTTTAATCATCTACTCCGTACTTATAGTGGTAGCCATATTTGTGAGTCATTAATAAGAAATCTCTGCAAGAATATTTCATTCTGTTTTTTAATTATTTTCTTAGATGATCATTTATCGCTGCTATTTGTTTTTGAAGACTTGCATGCACGCATCGAAAGTGTTGCACGATCGTATGTTTGGCTGCATATTGAAAGCGACCATGGGCTTTTTCGACACCAATCCCTCGGGTCGTATTTTAAACCGTTTTTCCAAGGATATGGGTGCCATTGATGAAAGTTTACCCCGGTTTATGTCTGAATTTACCCATTTAGCCCTGGTGATGTTGGGGGTTTTGGTAATAATTTGTATTATTAATCCCATGCTGTTGCTGGCAGTGGCTTTGGTGGCCATTATTGATCTTGTTATTATCAAATTGTACTTGCGTTCATCTCAGGATCTGAAGCGTCTGGAAGGAATACGTAAGTTAAAAAATCTGAAACTCAAGTAATGTATCCTGAGAATCCAGTCTTCCCGAACCTTTAAATACCCTCACAAACTATTTTTCTTTAAGGTCGCAGTCCCGTGTTCTCTCATATATCAGCCACCCTAAGTGGTTTGTCCACCATACGTTCGCGTAAGTGTGAAAAGTGCATGACTGAAGAGTTTGATAATCTGCAGGATATACACAGCGCTGCTTTTCAGCTGACCTTGACTTCAAATACAGCTCTTGGGTTATGGCTGGACTGTGTTAATGTAATTGTTCTCTTGAATTCCGTTACATTTTCTTTTATTCTGCTTCAGAAGGGTAACTAGCCAGTCTAAATACTTTTAACTTGTCTTTCTCTTAACTTTTTTTAAATTATTATTTTGCTTTACTAGACACCTATAGTGGTAATGTGGGCTTAGCCATCACACAAGCCATGATGCTTACGGGCATGGTACAATATGGCCTGCGTCAGCTGGGTGAAGCTTTCCAGCAAATGACCAGTGTTGAACGGGTACTAGACTATACGAAACTAGAACAAGAAAAAGGAAATAAAAGTGGCATTATCCCAGCTGAAAAATGGCCAAATAAGGGAGTTATTGAATATAAAGACATCAATATACGCTATCGCAAAAATGGTCCATTGATTTTGAAAGGTTTAAATTTTGTAATAGAATCTGGTTGGAAAGTTGGCATTGTTGGCCGTACTGGTGCAGGCAAATCATCACTGATCTATTCATTATTCCGTTTGTGTGATAATATTGAAGGCAACATACTAATTGATGGTCTGGATACACAGAATATCAATTTAAATAAGCTGCGTTCTAGCATTTCCATTATACCACAAGAACCGGTATTGTTCGAGGGTACTATACGCTATAATTTGGATCCGTTTAATAAATATAAATTAAATGATATGCAGCAGGCTTTAAAAAATGTAAGTACGTGGCTTGAAAGATTTCCGCAGGTATTTCGCTGCATTTCGTTTCCTAGTGAATCGAAAATATTTGTGATATAAATCATTTTGCAGGTTCAATTGGGCGGAGACATATCTTTAGATTTTGAGGTTTCAGAGAATGGCAGTAATCTTAGTATTGGTCAGCGTCAATTGATTTGCTTGGCGCGTGCTTTATTAGGTCATAATTATATTTTGGTCATGGATGAGGCTACTGCAAACGTAGATCAGCAGTATGTTAAATTTTGAAAAATTTTAGGCATAAAATTTAAGTAACTTCTTTCTTAGCACTGATCATCTCATCCAGCAAACTATCAACCAGAACTTTGCTCATTGCACTGTTCTCACTGTGGCCCATCGTTTGAAAACGGTAATGAAATCGGATCGCATAATGGTATTGGATAATGGCGAAGTAAAAGAGTTTGATGTTCCTTACAAGCTGTTGCAGAAGCCCAATGGCCTATTAAAACAAATGGTGGATGCTACAGGCAGTGAGGCCAGCTGTCTAACAGAAATGGCTAAAGAATATTACAATGGAAAGTTGTAAAACCAAGACTTAAGTTTTCCTTCAATTACACAAGGAAACCACTAAATTACACATTAAATATAAGAGTTTACGTATGTATTAAATTACTGCACAAGCTTACTTGAAAGCTTTGTCTTAATTTATAATAAAAAAGTGCTTGTAAGCCTTTTCAAGTATGCTTGTGCAGCCCTTTATTATGTGCGTGGTATGTATGCAGGTACCAAATTTTTTATATGTTTTTAGTTTTTATTACCTTAAATTTGTTATATTTTCTCCTTTTTATTGTTTTATCTATATTTTGTTTCAGTTTGTAATATTTTTAATTTAGCAACTGAATTAAATTCTACGAATACTTTGTGTTCAACAACTTAAACAAGTTAAATCCAGTGATTAAAATGAATTTAAGTTAAAAAAAATATAATGTTAAGTGACGGTCCATTAAATTCGTAACGTTATTTTTGTAAAAGTCGTCCTTAACTCGTTTCTAATCAGTTTCTTTCAAAGTCAAGTGCAAGGCGAATTCATGCAGCTGTTAGAACGACCATCATAATTACAAAAAAATCAAAACAAGTCCAAAAAAAAAAAAACAAAGAAAACCACAACATAAAAATAATTTTTATCAAAATGATTGAAAGAATTGTTATACAGCGCAATTATAAATAAAAAATCCCGGGAGTTTTTTTTTCACTTTTTCTTTTCCTATTGTCATAAAAAAATTCTCCCTTGTTTAACATAGAAAGTTCTGTGATTTAGGAAATTTTTCCCAAAAACCAAAATTTTTTTTTAGAAAAAAATTTCTAGGGAATATTCTTGATTGTGGTGATAGTGTTTCTAAGTTTATCAAACTTACGAAAATGTTATATTTTTAATTGATGTTTTCGTTTATTTTTTAAAACGCTTTAATGCTTTAAAAGTTGAAAGCGTTTTTTAATAGTGAGATTTCAAAAAAAAAGTTCTAGAGTTCAGCCAGTGAAGGTTTGTGGTAAAAATATTAATCCGCTCCAAAGTGTACAAAAACATCATGTTGCAAGTTCAGACTGTATTTTTTTTCTTATAATTTTGAAATAGATCAATAGTTTTTAATGAAATTTTCACCATGTGGCAGAGTGGTAATAGGCTACATTTTTCTTAAATTTTTTTTTTTTTAAATCGCTGCAACGCTTACCATGTTATAAGCGTTTTTGTAATTAAAATGATTTTTATTTAAGTTAATGGGGCAGATAAGATAGTCCATTGCCTAATTTACTACATGCTGAAAGTTTCATTAAAAATATTGCTTTCTTTGAAACTAAAAAAGTTTTCAATCTGAATTTGCAAAATGGTGTTTTATCTATATATGACAACTTCACTGACTGCTAGAGCGGAAAATGGGCTATCGTTACAGTTACATATAAATAAAAATAACCTGACTAATATTTACGAATATAAAAAAAATAAACAAAATGTTTTTTTGGTGTTTGTTCTAATAATAATAGGAATAAGCAAGCAACAACTCAAGATAGTATCATGAGGAATATAATAAACAACAAAAAAAAAAACAAAACATAATTAGAATCACAAATAAATTTATTAAAAATATAAAAAAAAAACTTTTTCAAGGAATTAAAGCTTAGATTAGGTTTTTAGACATCAAGAAAACACGAAAAGAGCTACTCTGATGCCTTAAGTTTAAAAAACATATAAATATAATGATTCATTTATACAAATAGGCTCTGCCTGTCTAACATACATACTTTGCATTCTTATCTAAACGCCTTTTCTTAAAAAATCTCTTGATTTATGGCAGTCTTTACCGAAAAGGTTTTTCCATCATTAGTAAGCCCCTTTCCCACAAAGCAGTTGCCAAGCTGATTTTATCTTCATCCGTTGATAAAGGCAATTGTGATACTCCAACATATTGGGGATAAGATTTAATTAAAACCTCCACACTGGCAGCCTCCGTAGCGTCTATTTCTATAAAGTTGGCTTCATATTCACAGTATTCCTTGGAATTGTCCAAATAATAATATATACGTATCTTGCCCTCCTCCTCAAGTAAGCGCAATATATTTGCTTTTAACAAACGCACATTGGTGCGCTCATCTATATCATAATCACACACACATTCGCCTCTTTCGTTAGTGTTACTGCGTGAGCCAAAGACAGTGCGCAACTTTTCAGAGGGTAAAATTTCTGGAGGCAAAGCTTCGTGCTGAAACTTTTTTGCCAATTGATCCATGCCAGCATCCATTATATCTTGCAGGGGCATATCACGTATACATTTATGCATAAGTTGAGTGACTTTTGTGGTTAAATCATCTCTTTCCTTTGTGGAATTCGTATTGAAAGCTAAGCCTGCATGCTGCCAAGCATACAAAGGTAAGCCTCTTCTTAGTTCCACATTTGATGTGATGGCCTTTTCCAACAGTATTGGTAACATTTTTTCAAACAAATCAGCAAATGATTGTTTCTGATATACGCTTAAGGTGATGTGCAAGGAATGGTAGCCAATTTCCGTACATGCTTGGTGTATGGTACCACGGGGAAAATACAAAAGATCACCGGGTTCCAAGACCTGTAAAACAGAATGCATTAAACATTTCAATTTATTTCAATTAATCAAAAACAAAGCTAACCGTCTCCATAAACGGTTTATCAATATCCTCCTGGCTAAAATTCCCCGAAGAGTTTCGTGGTAAAATTTCTGAAGTTTTGCGTGGCTTGTAAAGCTTCCAACGTTTACGCCCTTCGATTTGCAAAACAAAGGCCTCTATATCATCATAATGTGGGGCAAATCCTTGGCTATTTGGTGGTGTTAAATAAGCATTAGCTCCGACTAAACAGTGGAAATATTCTTGCATTGTTGTGCTAAGTGTATAAATAGCAGACATAAAAGTTTGCGGATTGATTAGGCGAATGCTACAGCCTTGACCATAATAATCCCAGACAGTTGGTGGCAGTGCTCGACCATCCGGATTTAAAGTCTCACGAACACCTTAAAATTAATTATAAGCCAAGCAATTAAAGTTATTATTTATTGAATATATTTTTTTTGCAGAAAATCATCGATTATTGCCTATTTTATACTACATACCATTTTTGTAAGAAGTTATATCTATATTTTTTGTAAATTCTACATGATTTTTTAGCAACATTTGATCTATAGTCTTAAATGAAATCAAATGGCTAAAGAAGCTGCTTTGTTGACGCTTTATTAAACATGCTTTCTGCTCCCAATACTTGTCAAAAAAGTCATCAACTGGTAGTGGATTTAGCAGCCATTGAAAGGCTCGCTTACCTTCTTCAATGCTATTTAATTGAACAACATTAGTTGGTGGCATTAGGGGCTCTAACTTGACATTATTTAACTTTTCAACTTTATTATAAGCTGATTCTGTGGAATATGTTGCCAAAGAAAGCCCGTCTTTTGGTGTCTGTTGAAAGTCCTCAGTATTTTTGTCAACAAACGATGATTTACGTGCAGATGGTAGATGATTTTCATTTTTTTTATATTTTTTCGCCACTGGCATTACACTACTTGTATTAGTGTTGGATTTTGTTTTAGTTGTAGCCACGTTAGATTTTTTTCTTTTTTTGTTACTGTTGACCATTTGAGCTTGTGATAACGATTGAACATTTTGATTGTTATCTTCACTGGCACTTGATTCTATCCCACCAGTTTCAGTTTTCTGAAAACTATAATTTTTACTGATGTTCTTATCAGAGTTAGAATAATGATATTCCTCTTGTGAACCTTGACTATCAAAACTTTTATAATCTTGAGATTCGAGATCATCATCATTCACTTCTAATTGTTTTATTAAATAATCTTCAACTTTTTTCTTTTGCTGTTCTTCTTTAGACAAGTTTTTGGAACCATCTGTGTATATTTGATCTTTTAGATTTAAAATTTCCTGTGCATCAAATCTGTTTCTTGATAAATTTTTGTCTGCAGCTTTTCTATTTTTATGCAATTTATTGCTGTTTATATTTTTTGCTTTAACTCTATTAATTTTAACAACATTCTCTTTACTTGTATCAAAGATTTTCATTTTATTTATGTCGTCGCTGTCTTTTGAAGTGGAAGCACATGATGGTTTTCCATGTGCGTCCTGGTAGCTATATTTAGCTTTTGAGGATCGTTTTTTATTTTTCTTAGATTTCTTTTTTTTATCATTGATATCTTTGGCTGCCTTAAACACACCATAAGCAGACACCGGCTCTTGCGTGGACATGTTTACAGCTGTTTCAACAATGGGTATAAAAACTTTTGTAAATTGATTGGCAAACTGATTAAAATTCGTTAAATGTTTATTGATATTCTCCATGTTTAGTTTAAACTAATAATACTTACCGCTAGTTAATTTAGAGCTCAAAACAAAGCCTTATTGGAATTCGTATAACAGTAAATCAGATAATATTTCTAAAAAACTCCAATTAATTCAACACGTGCAACTGTTATTGTGTTTTTTCCACAGTACCGCAAGACAGCTGTGTTAGTACTGTATAAGTATAATTTGCAAGCGATAAGGTTTGTATTTTTATGCGTTTTGCTAACAAGAATTTTATCGTCTTAACATTGTAGGTTTCTTACTATCGTCATAAATCAGCTTCAGAAGAAAGCTGGGAGAGAAGGTTGCGGAGTAAACAAAGTCTCCTGAATCTGTTATTGTTGCTACAAACTTTGTTTTCTCTATTGTGATTTGTTTTTCTTTCAGGATTGTTGCATGAAGTCAAATATATGTACAGCAACGATGTATTTTTACTTTAGGCAAATAAAAAATAAAAATTTGCAATAAATAGCAAAAAATACATAAATAATACAAAAATGTCCCTGTACAGAACACTCACAGTGTAATTGTACTGTAATCTTCGGAGGGACACTAACAGAACCTACAAAGTTTGTGGAAAGTGTAAAAACAGTATTTAGTAACAATAGGCGAATACTGTATAAAAATAATTATTGTGTTATCAATTCTAAGTGAATGAGAAACAACACTAGGCAGCTGTTTCTGGAAATTAATTCTTACTTAATCAACTTTTCTTTCTTGGTAAAATTTTTGCATTTATGAAGTTTAATTAAAAAACATGCGTTTAACTAATATTTTACTGAAAAAAGTAAAAAGCAAGTAAGTTCTGATAATATTATAAAAAATATATAAAAATCAATGTAAATACATGCATTCTTGTCAGACGCATCATGGTCCTAATGGAGAGCATGGTTAGTGGTCATAAATATAATGTTGTGCGCGATCGCTTAGGAGATAAATTAGAAGTTGTGCGATTTGATCCTTTTGGTAAGATGATTTTTTAATTCATACAATTGGAATAAACGATTATTTTTCACGTTTAGTTCAAATGGATTGTGTGTATCGTGAACGCAAGAAGATACGCAGCGTTAGGTAAACTTTTATAAAAACTTATGTTTAAATATTAAAAAATAAAAATTTGTCAAAATTTAAGAACTCTCAAATCAAATGATGTATGTAATATGTACAGTGAAAACACGTAAGAAAGTTGATAATAAGCCTGTAATGGGTGGGATATGTATGAAGATATCTAAAGGAGGTGAGTGTGTAACATTTATATTTAAAACTAATAGATGTAGAAAGCTATTTACAAATATGAGGATGATGTTTGTTTTATATTTTATGAATATTTCTACCATACAAAATTTTATATTCTAGATAATTTTGTAATTACTTCCATAGACTGCCTATTAAGAATTTCATTTTAATTTTGATGATATTTTTCATTCTGGAGGTGTTCTCTAGTAGGTTCTACAGCAATTAAAGAATAAGTTGATAGGTAGTAATTGATTGTACATTCGGTACAGGGAAATACACTTAAACTGTTGTGTTAAATTTGAGATCCATTTATTTTAATATTTTGTTTAAAGTCACATCCATAAGCATTAAATTCTTTTGTAAGTCTGTGATACGCATACGCTCCATGTTTCTAAAATGTGACCAAAATAAATAAATACGTACATAAAGGAAAGACATCTGGAGCCTTACCTGTTTTCTTATGCGCTTTTAAATTCAATTAAAGATAGTTTTTCAAACACAAATCATAAAATAAGGCATAAAACCAAAAACCTCACACATTAATTATTTGTTGTTGACTAATTTTACAACCACAACAACACAAAAATAACAAGAAGTCATACAAGTTAGTAATTTTACCTTTGTTCAATGCCAAGGCCATAGTGTACAAAATAAAAACAACACACACACACAATTGCATTTAATTGAAAATCAATCAAAACCTTACGTCTGAGCAAAAAAATTAAAAATGTTTGTTTATGCGTTTTGAAAATTGAATACAAGTTTCCAATATGAAAATATTTAATTTAAGTTTAGCCAATGAAGGGGGGCTATTATGTATTTCGATTCGAATGGAAATGGCTTTCGAAAAGAATTTTTGATTCGAAAGAAAAATCTAATATGTAGAGCTTTTAAAAATCCAGCAGAGTTGTATTAACAATTTTGAGGGTAATTTTAAAACATAATTAGTGTTTTTTTTTTTCAAATTGAAATTCTCTTCGAAAGCCTTTTCGATTCGAATCGAAATACAAGGTAATTATTTTTTCAGTATTTTTTATTTGTTTTTAAGGAAATTAGTTTTTTATAAAAAAAAATATTTTTATTGGTTACTGTATGAAGTGCAGGTAGTTTTAAATTAAATGTTTTCGAGGCTTATATTTTAGTATATGTACTTTATAGTTGTATTCGGCTTAGCTTTTTTTTAATAACCCAATTGGTAACCCAGTATTTTGTCTAAAGCTCTGTTTCTTTCAGTGTTATAACAATATTTTGTCAAATTGTTCCTTTTAGGGACTGATACTTTTGCTTCAATTAACGAAAATGATTCATTTGACTGCGTAAACTTTGTTTTAAGACCAAGTCTTGCCTAAAAAAAAAGAAAAAATTTAGTCAGCTACAGTATCCGCATATCGTTGCTCAATTTTACAATTTTTAAATTTTCTTTTTAATCAAGTAGTGTTTTCTACACCCAGTTTATTCTATGAATTTTTAAGTGAACCCAAGAGTACCTTAAATTGTATTTTTGTTGTTACATTCAATTACACATGAATTTTTTGACACTGGTTTTTGATGTTCTGCTCACACATCCATTCAAACAAGTTGCTGTCTGTTGAGCTTAAACTGTATATTAAATGAGCTTGTCTGTGCATTTTTTTGTGTAACTGTTACCATTTAAGGCATTTCCGTTTTTCGTTGACTTTTTACCTTGGCTAAAAAGTGTAAATAAGCTTGTCATTCCAGTTGTAATTTCCACGTTATGCATTTCCGGCCCTATGCGTATGTATGTATACTGGGGGTTACTCTCTATTGCGATGCGAAAGAAAACGTATAGCAACTCAATGTAAAAATCGTACAGATGCGAATGGTTTTTCTTTCGCATCGCAATAGAGAGTAGCCCCCCTGGATTCTTACAGATAGCGTTTTATGTGTCAAAAACTTTTTGAAATTTTTTACTTTTAGTTGCTTTAAAAAAATCTACGAGAAATGCAGGTGGAGTTATTAAAAAAAAAAATAAAAAAACAACCTTGTACCCACGAATTTTAAAACATGAATGCAAGTATACACTTGCATACATAAAACTGTGTACAATTTGTCCACTCTGCTGAAGGGTGTGTATGATTCGGGACTTGTTTTTGTTTCTTTCATGTATGACAAAAAATGGCGGTCGATCATGATGCCTTTATTGTGCAGTTTAATTGTTGTTCGAGGTTTTTCTTGTTTTATTCTTCTTTTTGATGGACATTTTGTGTGCTACCATTTAACATTTATGGAAATGTACAACATACAACTAAACAATCACAAGTACAATATGTGCATTTTGAAAGTCTATACTTTTTGTTTATGTTGTACATATCCATCCTTTAAGCTTTGTTGTTATTGCTGTAGTTGCCATCATGATTCTTGACTTACACACATACATATGTATATATGTAATACATGCACGTTGTTTGTAATAAGTGATGCATAAGAGATTTTAACTGCGTTAAAAAAACAAGATCAAAAGTAGTGTTTTTGTAAAAATGGGTATTATATGAAAATAATGTGTGTACGTGCATAAATAAAATTTTGATAAACTGCGCCCAAATTACGGCATTCGATATCGAACGAAATTCCCATTGTAATTTCGATTGACACAATTTGCTGACTGGCTTATTTTTTTTACTTATTTTATAAATTTATTTAACCTTTTTAACCTTGAAAAAGCTAGTTTTTAAATTTATAAATATTTTTATGTCGAAAATTACGCTTCAAAATTTTAATAGTTTCTCAGGATATTAAATTAATAAACGAGTTTTTCAAACTCCTTGAAGTAAATTCTGCTTAATCTTTTAAAAAAAAAATCCCTAATTGGGGGTTAAATGGATTAAAACAATTTTAATTAAAATACAATTGTACAAATTTATATACCTAATTGTTAAAAAACACACATACCACCACACACATTTTGTTTATTTTAATATCATTACAAGCTAAATTACATTAAAAGCAGCCTTAAAAATGCTGCAAAGCAAACACTAAAATAAATCGTCATAATTTCATTGTTAATGACGTGAGTGGTCAATAGACAATGTCTCCCTTAAAAGAAATGGCTGGGCTGGCATGGCAGATTATTTTAAATCTGCTAAAACGTAAAGGTGAAAGTTAAGCTTCTATTTGTGTGTGGTTTACTCTGTGCTTGTATATGTGGATAACATAGGATAAGTGTGCTTAAACAGCAACAACAACTATAAACATACATACATACATATAGTGGGATATTACGTAGGTTGTTTAAAAATTAACCAAACTCTGGCTAGTAAGTTTAGAAAAATATTCTCGCAAAGGCACTAGATTTTGAATCGGCTGCAGTCGTAAATGAATTTTTTCTTTTATTGTGTGATAAAAGTAACTTGGAATTTATGCACCAACAATTTATTTTTTAAATCCAATTAAATTGTTTTAAAAAATAAGTAAGCAAGGTCTACCCAAGGCTGATAGAAATACAAGATTACACCATTCAGTACATATCACTTCACGCAATGTGTTACTATTTGCAGCTAAATAAGAGAGAAAGAGAGAGAGAGAGAGAAATGTATTATTTTTGTCTTTAAACAGTGGACAAACTACATCATCTAACGGGAAATCATGCTCATGGCGTAATCTTGTATTTCTATTATTCTTGAGGTTTACCTATCCTTGTTAGATGGGTTCTTTCGTCGAAATCCTCGTAATTTGATAACTTAAGCTGGTAAGGTCAATATAAAGTTTGTCAATGTTTTTGTATTAAACTACTTTACAACAGACTCTAAGGTTTGTTGTTTTCTTTGTTGCTGTATAAATAAATCTTAGTGTCAATAGTGTGTTTCCAGCTTGTAAAACAGCAAACATACACAAATAAACACCCCCTCCATTATTTAAAATTTTTTGCTAAAGTCACGTTTTTCTGTTATTGTTTTTTTCCTCTTGTTCTTGTTTCTTACTTAGTATTATTGTTGATTTTTCAACGAGCTTGTTGTTGTTATTGTTACGTCTAAGCAACAACGTCTGCTTAAAGAGAATTGCTCTAGAATAAGTATACCAACAAATTAATTTGTCTTTTAATGAAAAGTTGGGAGTAGTAGAAAGAAAAATAAGCTTTGTAAGCTTTTATTACAAGACGAAAGTTTGAGTTTTGTGTTGTAAGGGTTTTTTTTTCTAGCAGTAGTAACATGAGAAGAAGAGTGTAGAATAATATATAGAAAAGAAAAGCGCTGCCAGAATAATTGTTCGTTTATACCCACCTGGGTATATTTTGGAATAAAGTTACCCACAATAGATATGGGGTTAAGTATTATGGTACAAGTTAAGATTTTTCAAGTAAAAAAATCAAGCTTTTGGTTGGACATTAAATTGAAAATATCAACAAGTCCTTAACTATCCAACCAAATTTAGTTCCAAAGTTTTTTTTTTAATAACAAGCCTAAGGCTTGTTCCAAAAAAACTTACTTTCTTAAATCGGAAATGAATTTTCTTCCATTAATTAAACATTTGTTTTATTTAAATTTCTTCACTCAAATAAATATGTCTCTTTTTCTTAGTCAAATGCTGATTTTATACCCATAAAATTCAAATTTAGATCAACTTGTGGACCAGAGCAATTGAAAACTGTTCCCAAAATCGCATTTTGGAGCGCAGATTACAAATCTTTTTGTATATTTGTTTAAATAACTATTGTTCGCTTTATACCGGTATCCCTTAAATGAAGGAAGTAACGTGACAAATATCAGCATTACTTGAAAACGGTTGATTTTATGTGTTAAAAAATAAAATAAATCGTACATACCTGCTCCGATCCGTTGCTTTAAAAATATCGTTCAAGATGTATCAAAACAATTTAGTTTTTATGCAAAATTAAAAAATTTTTAGTTAAAAAAAAATAATGAAAATAGAAAGAGATAAAAATCCACTCTTTTTACTCAAGCAGTTAGCCCTAACCGAGCTCTAGTTTATTAATGTCAATGCACAACTTTTGAGTTTATTCGCAATAAAGTTAATCTGTCACACAGTAACATTTTTGCTGTCTAATGTTCGTGGCTTCCAGCTGCTCATATTGGGTTTTCCTGCAGGGTAGGTTCAAACCCTCGAACGCGGACACAGTGGGCACAATAACATTTAATAAAAAAAAAAAAACAATAAACTGAAACATAAGAAACACATGCAATATCTTGGGACAACCTGGAGATGTATTACCCTCCTATAGCTTGCCCTGCCTTGGACACCTGTCATTCGATGCATGATTTTATAGCGTGCCCACTAACAGACACATACTCACATTTCCACTATCCTCTCATACAACCCCACTTCGCTAGAAACAAATGTTGTCATATGCATGAGCTAGTGTTTCTTTCCTTGATGTGTTTGTTTGCAGGTGTGATATTTTTTTTTTATTGATAGTAAAATTAAATTTTACTTTGAAATTTTTAAGGTTATATAACCATAGAAAACAGTGGCCCATTTTTATATTGTTTTATTTTAAATAATTTTTTTAAAACTAAAAAGTTAGTGGTTTTTTCATCACAATTTTTTAAAAAGTTTGGAAATCGGTAAGCCAGCTTAAAAACGAGGTAGGAAATTTTATTCATATTGTTTTTTTTTTAAATCAAGCAAAGCTTACAAAGGTCATATCACCTCTTGAATTTAGGAATTAAAGGCAATTGAAAAAGAATGAAGTGCGGATTTGAAAACAAAGCTCTAAAATACTTAAGAAACAGTTTTTAGTTGCTATGGCTCAAAACCGTGTATACTTGTGTAATTAATTTAAAATATTCCATTTATTACTTGGGGGTTTCTTGATGGTATTATTTCTTTATTTAAATATTTTTTTTTATTTAAAAATTTGATTTTTACTAAAATTTTTTTGGTTTAAATATATATTTTATTTTGTAATAAATTAATTAAATTTTCCCTCTTGTAATTAATTTTTCACAATGTAATGTGGCAGCACCAAATTTGTATACGAATAAAATAAAAATAATAGCTAGTGAGAAAATAAGAAAATTACATTAAAAGAGAAACATTGAACTCCTAATTGAAGAGGCCTTAATGTGCAGGTAGTCATCTAAAATGAAATCAGTTCGTGTTTAGCATTCATACGACGCGCAGTTGAAATAAACGGTTGAAAAAAATATTAAAGAAAATTTATCGCTTTAAAACGGAAGAAAAAAAAAAAAGAAATTATGTATATACATATGCAAGTGTATGTGTACATGGAAAAAGTGAAAAGTTTTCAGGAATAAAAGTGAAAAGGAAAAAAATTATCCTTAAAAGTGGTAAAAAGTAATTTAAATGATTTAAAAGTATGTTTGTGAAAAAATTCTTAAAGTTGTTTACCAATTTAAGAGAACTAGAGACTAATTTTAGGTGAGTTAAATTTTTTTACACACACATTTGTGCAAATTAAAGCTTTAGTTGTCAAAAATACTACATAGAAAAATGAAAAACGTGCTTTACGGCTACATCCTGTTATTTTACTTTTTTTTTCATGACTTCTTGTACAACGTCCTTTGTTATGTCTTGCTTACTATGAAGATTATAATGGTCAGCATAAAATGAGAAAACTATGTACATAAATATTTAAATATTATTGTATACTTCTAGGCGCTCAGGACTAAAACATACAACTGCAAAAAAAGAATGTAAATATGTACTATAATCGGGATTTTCTACAATAATTTTCTAAATTGTGCGTAATTTCTTAGACTCTTATTTATGTCTGTTGGTTTTCTTTGAAATTTATTTTTAGATTTTCTTGTAGGCGTTAAAATTTTTTTTCATTAAATGGAAATGAAGGTTTCCAACTTTTTAACTTCTTACTTAAGTTCTTAAGTTCAGTCTTCAATTGTGGTGGCTTCGAACATCTGTGATGTAATATTCTCTTTGCTGTAAATTCATACACTTTTTGTTTCTATTGTGAATTTTTCTAATGCTGCATCACGAAAATTTATTTTTGTTGAAGCACACACATCCAACAATTTACGTGTGTACATATGTACATGCTTACTGTAGCCTTAAGGTATGTTTTAGTTAAGATAAATTAGAAAATTCCACAGCATTATAAGTTGCATAAAAATGATCAATTGGGTCTCAAGTGGCTGCCTTGGGAAGAATTCATTTAATGTATAAAATTATGTCTTAAAACGCTTAAAAAAATATATAAAAAGTGTATAGTTTCAAAAACGAATTGAAATTTAAACAAAAGTTGAAGCAATAATAAAAAAATGCATGTGATGCTTTTGTTTGTTTGTTCGCTGTATAAATTTTAATTTTCCAATTGATTTCTTTGAAATTTGACTCATACTTTTTAACTGACCACGCCCACTTTTTAATTTTTTTTTTTGTATAATTCGCCAAAAGTTTTGTTTGCTGTGAGAAGATACTTTTAAGTGAGAGGTGTGAGAGCTATAACAAATTTAAGGCATGATTAAATTACAATTAATTTATATATGTAGTTATGTTAGTATGTATTTTGTTAATTGATATGTAACATATCAGCACATATCGTCATATGATTTAATTAAAGCCCTAAGTTACATTTAAAAAAATTTAAGAGAGAAGCCAAAAAAGTCGAAATTTGAAAAATTAATAAAATTTTATTAATTTTTTTTTTAATTTAAACTTCAATTTAAGTGAAAAACTTTAAAAAGTTTTCTTAATTTTTCATATTATCGCAATGTTTTTTTTTTTTTTTTTTTTTTTTTGCTTATCTAAAAATTTTTATATGTAACTTAGGGCTTTAATGAAATCATGTATAATATTTATATGTACATGTCATCATATCAAATAAAAAGTGAACCTTTTTCTTTCCAAAATGTGACATTTATTTGATCCATGTGTAAGAGTGAGACGCAAAGTTTCAATCACATTTTTCACAATTCCGTTAAGAACTTGAGAGAAACCTTTCTTGTGTGCTGTGATAGATATTTCTAATAACAATGTCACTTAAATGACGGATCAATTGAATGTCACTGATCTTGTAGGGTAGGCAATAGGCCCAAAATTTTGTTGTGCCATTTTAAAGTTGAAGTTTAGTAAATTTTTGCTTTTAAGAAAAAAATAATCTAATTTTTTTCTACCTAATATATACACATGCATGTTTGTATATAAGTATGTACAAGAAAAGAAGACCACATACATTATTTATTTGTAAATATAATTTTACTTTGCAGTTTTCATTTATTTTTACTTTTGTTTACATTACGGCATCACAGAGCTGCCAGTTACATGAAATAATCTGAAGTGGGATTCTAATTACAAAAAAAAAAAAAAGACAATTTTAAATAGTGAGCGATTTTATAATATCAGCTGTTATTTTTAGAAGTCGTATAAATCCACTTTAAAATGAAATGAGTCATCGGTAATATCAGTAAGATGGTGTTAAAAAATTGCTAAAGTTATGGCTGACTAATTGAAAAAAAAGACTGGAGTTATATAAATTTTAAAACCGTATTTTACTAAAAATTATATATATGAAAATAATTTTAAGTAAATTGTCATATGCAAGACAACATTTAATTTCTTTTTTATTATTAGTTTAACAGATTTTTTTTTTATATTTTGTTTTAAAATAATTTGGTGAAATTCTTTATGTAAAAAAATTTTTTTGGTGGAGTTTAGTCATCTGTTGAAATGTCCTTTAGAGACGTTATTACCAAAGGAGTTGTTCGCTGCATAAAAGTACAAAAAAATTAATTAAAAAATACATCTAATTAAAAAAGTTAATAAACAAATTTTATTTGACCTTTTTCTTTTTAATTAAAATGGCTATTTTGTTAAGCTTTTTTTAATTACTTTTTTCTATTAATCTTTTTAATTAATTTTTATATAAAAATAAATTTTTGAAAAATAAGACCTCAAGCTTAACAAAATAGCCATTTTAATTAATAAAAAAAATTAATTAAAAAGATTAATAGAAAAAAGTAATTAAAAAAATTCCAACAATAAACGTAAAACTAAATTAAACCAGAAATATTTAGCCTATTAATTGTCCCAGGCTCTACTTGTTTTAGAGGTGTTAGTTTCCATTATAAATATAATAACAAATAACACATAAATACAAATAAAAGACTTAGGTTTTTTTTAATTCTGTCTTTAAATGTCCCATATGTTATAGATTAGAAAGTGACTGAATCCCACTCATAAATCTCAATACTGGCAGCACTTACTCTGGTTTCCACTAGAGCGAATCAACAATTAAAAAACCTTAAAATTGAAAAATACACATGTTGATATTAAATTCATTTTCCAACAGCATTGTTGCTTCAGTGCTTTGATCACCTTTTTTAATGCATTTTGAAATTTTGGACAATAAAATTTTACCGCTAAAGGCTAATTTCAACTATAAGACACTAAATTTGATCAAGTAAAAAGATTTTTTTGTAACATATTCATTAATTTTAGTTAAACTATTCAATAAAAAGCTAAATTAAAGTAAAGCGCTTTTTTTTGGAATAAATATAAGCGTTTTTTTTCTTAGTTTCTAAGCTTTAACAACGTTGTTCTTACAAATTTATTAAACAAATTTTAGCAACAAAAAAAAAATTTTTTTTTATAAATAATTTCAATGAAATGTGTTTACAAAACAAATATTTATGTTCATATAATTATAAAAAATTAATAGATAACCAAAATAATTACTAAACAAAAATTGTGGACGTATAAAAAAGTCAGGTGAAATCAAATGCGCAAACAATGATAAAAACAAATTTCAGTAAATTAAAACTGCTACAGTTTTGTTTGTGCAATTGTTTTTAAGTAAGTAAAAACCGTTAAGTGTTTTTTTTTAGCAAAAATACACCTAAAAACAAAGTGTTGCTTCGTCACAAAGTAAAAGAAAATAGGAGAGTAAAACAGAAATAAAAAATATTTGTTAAATAAAAAAAAAAAAAAAATAAAAAACAAGTTGCAAATTTAGACAACCCATAGAGTGTGCCAAAGTTAAGAAAGATTTTAATTCAATAGAACACAGAGATGTAATTTTCAAATGTTATGATCCAGATCTTTTATGCGATATCATCCGGTCTATTAATAATATTATAAAAGAGAAAATTTGTATGTTTGTATTCTTTTTGTGTTATTCTTTTACTTTTGGATCGACAGACCAGGTCAACTTTTAAACGGGGGATAGACACATCAAATTTCAACATCAATCAAAGCATTCGATTTAAAAAAAAACGACAGAAAAGCATTGATTTTCTTTTTTGTAAAGTTTCATTTAAAACCATTCAGTAGTTTTTGCCTGTAAAAGTAAATACAAACCTTCGCGCTTATAAAATTTGTAAGTATTATGGCTGCACGACACATGCCCAAAAGAATCTTTGGCGGAATATATATAATTGTCATAAAAAAGACTCTAATAAAATATTGGTTCGAAAAAAATTATTTTTATTTCATTGCTCACTCAGATTAACGTCTTTTGTTTAAACATATGAAATTTTTTGTTTACCCATTCATTCGAATCTCATTTAGTCAATTAGGTTTACAATTTGGCAAGAATCTATATGAATAATCCACTGAATAGGGGAGTAGCTTCTATGAAAAAATTTACGGCTTCTTTCTGTATAAGCGAACGATAGCTTCTTTAATACTTCCTTATTAATTTCTTATACTACAAATTTTTGTTTTGGTTTAAATTATTTTGTTGTTACCTTAATTCATTTTTTTTTTCTATTTTTTTCAGCAATCAACCACGTTAAACTTCTTTTAAAAGCCTTAAGTGCATAAAAACTGCAACAATGAATAATTACCATCAATTTAAAAAAATGGTGAAGTGATAAAAAAATTAAATTAATGAATAAAAATAAAATTTAACAAGAAGTGCATCAAAAATTATTAGTAAGTAAAAATATAAAAAAAAAAATTAATATTTAAAAAAATAAATTTATAAAAAAAATTAATACAAAATAAATTTGTAATATAAAAATTAATAATTTAAAGAAAAATAAAAAAAAAACAATAAAAATACATATATTATAATTAAAAAAAAAAATAAAACAAAGAAATAAAACAGTTAAAAAATTAAATATTAAATATTTGAAAAAATTTTATTTAAATAATGAATTAGTAATTTAACTAAAAATGAAATAAATTATAAAATAAAATAAATTAAAAAAAATAAAATAAAAAAAAATAAAATAAAAAAAATATAAATGTAAAAAAAATTAAATAAAAAAAAAATAAATTAAAAAATAATATAAGCTAAAAAATAAAATAAAAAATAATATGAATTGAAAATAAAACAAATTAAAGAATAAAATAAATTAAAAACTAAAATAAATTAAAAAATTAAATAAAAAATAATATAAATTAAAAAATAAAATAAATTAAAAAATAAAATAAATTAAAAAATAAAATAAAATAAAACAAAAAATAATATGAATTAAAAATAAAATGAATTAAAAAAAAAAAAAAAAAAATTATTAAAAAAATAAAAATTAATAAAAAGTGAAAAATTAAAAGTTAATATTCCAACAATAATAAAAATATAGTAATAAAATATAAAAAAAATCCCTTTAGCTAGTGTAACAAATTATTTCGAAGAAAACCTAAAAATTTAGTGTTAAATTAAAGCGTGATTCTTCTTAATTGTGTATTTTGTAGGTTTTCAAAAATAAATAAATAAATAAAAAAAACAAGCAGCAAATGCCTAATTTCCATTATTTGTTGTTGAAATGTATAATGTTCTAGTGAGCGCAAACTTTTTATAAACAATTTTGTAGCGGCTTATGTTGGTGTAAACAAATTGATGGAACACATATTTTATTTAAGGTAAGATAAATTTTTTATATACAATTTTTTTCTTTTTAATTTAGTAATGTGTGAAATATAAAGTATTTAAATTGTTTGTTATTTGTTGTTAAACAAATTAAAAATAATTATCTGCAAATCCCTCAACATGTCTTTAATGGCAGAAAATTAATCGTGTGAATTATTAAAAAATATTGAAAATAAGAACAAGTTGAATTCGGCAGGGACGTAGGTCGCCCAAATAAAGAAAACAGGAGCAGGGAAATCGTACTGGGGTATAAGGGGATTCCAAAAACTTTTTTTTAAATAATCCAAAGTAATTTCTGGATAATTGGGCGGCAGATTACAAATATATACAGCCTCCTCTTTAAAATGATATATGTTCCATTAGGTCCCTTGCATTAGAAGATAGAAGGGTTTTTCACAGAGACCATATATACGCTATTTTTGTACCAAGTAAAATTTTCAACGTTTTCTAACAAAAAAATCACAAATACAATTGGGAGAAACTGTATTACCAGGATGATAGCCCTATCCATTGTGGTTGTTTTGCATTAGGTTTGGCCAGAATGGCTTCATCTCTCTATAAGCCCCTTAAATTCAATACATACTCGTATGCGAAGAATATGTATGGAAATTTTTTTTATCGCATGCGATATTTTAAAAAAACCTATTTAACTAGACATTTATCTTCTCAAAAAATTCTAAATTCTAAAAAAGCCAAAGTATTTAATTTTCAAGCAAAATTTCAAAACTCCACTTCGATTTTCCAAATTCTCTTTACTGCATCTCATACCATGATCGTTGCAATGATTTTAGTAAAATATAAACAATTTTTAATAATTTTTTAAAGAAATTTAAGATAGATATTTTAAACAATTTCGCATCTCGCTTTAATTGACATGTTAAACTGCATTTTTTTAGATTTTCTAGCTTTAGAAAATTTTTGTTTATTTTCGCATCTCAGCCAGGTCAATTGGGTAGTAATAAAATAGCCGTTTGTATGATAGATGTTGTTTTTCTTTTGTCGGCAATTTTGCAAATTGTTGAATGTGTACGTCATTGTGTAAGTGCCAGTCAGGTCTTTAAGATAAAACGATGCCAATGGGAGAATGACAAAAAAAAAATAATAATAATTATAGTAAAAATAATAATAAGTTACAGTTGGTGACAAGAAAATACTGCCCTGTCATTGTCATTAATAATAATCACTTATGTGTATGAGCTAGTGGACAAGGATTGCTCTGACGCTTATACAATATCTTGTTAAAGTACCCTAAATCTCAGTCACATTTGTATGTATTATTGGTTATTACATGAGCTGCTATATTTGAAAGTTGTATAAGTCCACTTTTTGAAAAAAATTAGGGCTGACTAATTTTTTTTATTTAAAAATAATAGCTCATATTTGTAGCTTTTACATAAAATTTTATGGAAAATATTTCTCTTATACAAACAGTCCCCTGAAGTTTAGTTTTGTGAAACATTTTTACTTCAACTCTAAATAAGTTCATAATTAACCCTAAAAAACATATTAAGTTTTGTGTTGTTTCTGGCTTTAAAGTTAAATTTTCAATATTGAAGTGTTAAAAGTTGTGCAGTAGAATTTTATCAATAATCTTTTTATAAAACATTTTAACCCTCTTTTATCTGTCTTCTTATTTATTTCACAAAGTAACCACATCAGAAGATCCAGCTTCTGATTTTCTCCTGTGTAATCCAACCTAACCTTCTAACTCCCAAATTTAGGGGTCTCTTTTTGTGCTCTTTTACTTGGGAAGTTAGAGGATGAAAATCTTCCACAAAAATATTCCTCATAGTGTTTTACATAAGTTTAGTGAACACTTAACTTTAACCTCTATTTGTTGTAAAACCTTTTAAAATGCTGACACATGAGTACTTTTTTTTAACTCCTGCAACAACCACAAGCAGTGATTAGTAAAAAAATAATTTTGTCGAGCAGTGTAAAAAATTTAAAGCTGTATTAACTTTCGATAGCTAAAGTTAGGATTTTGTGCAGCAAATAACCTAATTTTCGAACCAAATTTGGGTGGATAGTTAAGGACACACTGTTGATATTTCTAATTTAACAAACGGTAACTTGTAGTAATGGCAATAATAGTTATAAATATTACGTTTTTAGCTTTACTTTTCTAAAGTAAATTTTGCGCTTATTTGTTTACTCGTTATACAAATTTAAAAGGTAATTTTGTGCCGGCCACACCCATTTTTCAACTAAGAAAAAAAGACGAAATAACTCAACTTTACTTTATTTGTCAACTGCTTTTACGATTATATAAAGTTAAGTTTAGCATGAAATTTACATTTTGTAAATTAAAGTAAAAAAAATGCATTAATTTATTCATTCACAACAAGCTTGCATCTGCAGCCATCAGTGAAATGTATTGAAATAGAGAGTTTTTCCCATCTCTGCATCTCTCTCTTTCTCTTTTGCACATATCCGTTATTGTTACTGCCTGAAATAAACCATAAATCTCTACATTTTTAATAGATTGCAAATAAAAATAAAAGAAAAGAAAATAACAAAGCAGCAACAACAACAATGTAACGGCTTAAAATTGTCAAATGTGTCATTGAGCATAGAAGCATTGGGAATTTAAAGCAAAAACAGAAAAGAAAGAAAACAAGGTCAATCAGCCATGTGGTAAAATTTAATTTTATGTAACTACACTAGACACACACCCACCAACACAGGCATTGTAAGCCATGTTTCCCATAATAAAACATATTCCACATAAAGCTAGTCATTTTGATGTTTTATAGATAATTTTCACATTTGATTTATTGGAGATCTTGTTGTATAGAATGCTAGTACATGCTAGAAATTGTCGAGAAAGTCTATATCCCCAATTTTATTTGAAAGCTTTTTAGATTAGTTTTTGGTAAATTCGACTACGGAAACGACACTCGTAATAAAGTTGAATGGCTTTCAGTTTTGCATGACAGTAAATAAATTCACCATTTTGTTTTTTAGAATATTACAATTTGTTACAACAGTTCAGTCTAGTATTAATCTGATCATTTGGTGATTTTGTGGCATCAAAATCAAACTGTTCTAAGGCAGTTAATAATGCCTAAAGCGTCTACATATATTAATTTTACGTTATGCCTTTGGCACTAGTACTTAAGATATTGATAAGCCAACAAACAAACTAAAAGAAAATGAATTTAAAAATAAATATAAATAAATTCTTATAAATAAATATAAAATTATACAAAGAATAACTGAAACCGAAATCATTTTTAAATCATACTTGGTCAACTTATTAAAATATTATTTATTACTTCTTGTTGAAATTTTCAAAAAAAAAATTAAAATTAAAATTTTTTTCAAAACTGGATACTTACATTTTAGTGGCAATAAAATCAGTATTTTTTTTTATAGATTGTGATGATTAATGGCTTAATTTAATGCTATTATATGTGGTTTTAAAATTAAGTAATAAAATCGGTTAGTCTCAGCCGCTTTCTATTTTTTGTAAATTTTTAAAAATCAAAAGTTTCTTAATTTAAAAAAAAAAAAATTTTTTTAAATTTTTCTCAATAACTTAAGAAATAATAGTTTTACTAAAAAATTATGTAAAAACTAATTAAAGCCAATATAATTTCGAATTTTTTGAGATATTTCAGAAAAAAATCGCATAACTATGATAAGATGTGTGAAGCAGCTTCTTCAAAAATTTTATATTAAAAAAAATTTTTTTTTAAAAAAAACTTATGCAAAGTGTTTTAAATATTGATGATTTTTACAGTTAGGTTATTCCAGAAACCAAGAAAAAAAATATTCTATTTGTTACTATTCGATCTTCTTACACTAAGAAATCGTATTTATAGAGTAAAGAACCGTGCGAGACCGGGTAAAACAGGTAGTAGGCAAATAAGCAAGATACTGACTATAGCGCTACCTGCCGGGCGGATTTGTGACGTTAAACCTTCCAAGATTATACATATAAACCATCCTTTTCAATCTATTTAAAAAAACCCGCATCAAAATCCGTTGCATAGTTTTAAAGATTTAAGCATATATAGGGATATAGGGACAGAGAAAGCGACTTTGTTTTATACTATGTAGTGATATAATTTAATTTATATAACACTTATACTATGTAGTGATATAATTTAATTTATATAACACTTATACGCTTCCCTATCCCTGCAACTTCATTTTTAATTTTTTTTCTTTCATAAAAACCTGCTCCTGTCAATAACAAATACAACAGAAAAACAATTATTGAAATTATTGCATCCCATCAGGCGTGATGCCTTGACCAAGGGAAACGGGAATTCTATTTTAAATATAAAATATAAAACGTGACTAGACAAAGAAAGGAAAATTTTTATTCAAAAAATTTACATTTTGTGCACTAAAATTTAATTTTGAGCACTTGCTTAGCTTAAATTTTAATTCAATTTATATAACTCTCCTAAGTTCCCATGTCCTCGTAATTTTTTTTAAATGTTTTCTTTCAAAAAAAAAAAAAAAAAAAAAAAAAAAAAAAAAAAAAAAAAAAAACCTGCTTCTGTCCATAACAAATACAACAGAAAAAGATTTAGGAAAATTACTCCATCCCGACACGCGTGATGCCGTGACCAAGGCAAATAGGGATAAGTAAAGAAATGAAAGTTTTATTTAAAAATAAAAAAAAAATATTCCTTTTAGTGTAAGAAGAATTAATTTCTCTAACTAAAATCTAATAATTATTTTATTTTTATTCTGTCTTTGCTTTATGCTTCTGTTTAATTTTTCATTATTATTTTTTCCTTACAGTTCTGCTTTTTTGGCTTTAGCTTTTTGTTATAAAAAAAATTTAATTCATTTTAATTTGCCTTCCAACGCTATCATGTTTTATGCCTCTGCCATTAATTTTAATCAGTTGCTATATATTTTTCTCTCATCTCTGAGTATTTGTCTTATTTTGCGTTTAGTTTTCATTTATATTATTTCTGGTCTTGTTTATGCTTTCCTTTTTTTTTTCTTGTTTAATACATTTTTTTTTACAATCATTTTTATAAACCGAATGTTTGTTAAATTATTGAAATAAAAAAAAAATATTCAGTAACATAAAAGAAGAAATTGAGAGGGAGAGAGGGCAAAGAAAATAATAATAAATAAATGAGGTTAATGGGCAAGCAATATACCACCACCACCAACAAGCAACAACCTTGTAAATATTAAAATTGTTTTTTAACTAAGTTGGTCCTTCGGACCTCTATTTATTTATTTATTTTTTGTGTTTTTGTTTTTATTTATAAGTAAAATACAAGTAAGCAAACCTTTTCTAATTAGTTTTCTGTACGGTTTTGGCACAGCGGGAAAAACCAGTGATGATAACGTTAATCAGTGGTAGGCGGTTTTAGCTTTAGCTGTTGTTACAAAATGTTAACTTTTTTAATTTGTTTTGCCTTTTACTTTGTTTCTTGTTCTTGTGTTATATGTGTGTGGGGCAAGTGATAGTGTTTGCTTTGTATAGTCTATTTTTAGGTTTATAAATAAATGAGTTCAATCAACCTATTAATGCGTTTAATTGAGTATGAAATGTGATCCAATTACTTTTTAATGGCTTGTATTCTTTTATTAATTTATCTGTTAAAAACTGATAATAAAGTCAGTAATTAAAACGTTCATATGAAATTTAAATGAACTTAATTATTAAAATGCCATTAATAGCAAGTCATTTATTCTCTTCCGAGAACGCAATATTTTCAATGTTTTCGCTACCCTGACATGCCCTGCCTCAGCTGAATATTGTTGCCTATCAGCCATCCTTTAATTCTAAGCAGTGATCCCGGTCCAATGAAGTCATTAGGCTCACAAGTTTGTCTGTCTTCTCGTTGTACTCGTATCTGCTATGACCTAACCCTACTAGCTGGACCCTGTTTTTGAATACAACTCTCTTTAGAAGTGTTAGACAATCCCAGACTAGTAGTGTGATTCAATAACTTTTATTACGAACATTCATATCGAAAAAGCAAGTATAACGATATTTTATTGAATTCTGTTTTCAGTAACTTTCCGACAAAAATATTCGGTACGATAGAAATCGTTATTTGCGATGTGCTGTTAGTTCGTCGCAAACTTCAAATATTTTTGTCGGAAAGCTACTGAATACCGAATTCGGTAAAATATCGTTATACTTCGATACGATAAAAGTTACTGAATCGCACTACAGTTTTGATCTTACTTCTATAGTACTGAGAGTTTGTAATGCTGCTTTGCTGTCAGAGTGAATAAAGACGTGACTTGTTTTTAATGTTCACAAAATTTAAAAAATATAAAAAAAAATTTTTTTTCCTAAAGCCAGCAAGACTGAGTTCAACATAATTTTTATTTTAATTCAAGCATAATTAATTAGTGGTAGTAATTGGATTAATTAAAAAAAAGTTTCTTTTTACTGAGAAATGTGTGCATGCTGAGGTCTGTGGTGTAAAACGATGATATATTTTATCTTAATAATTTGATTTTAATAGCATTTGCTTTTACTTTTGCATGTTTTGCCAAGGTTGGTAATGGTTTGCCTCTTTTTTTTTATTTTGGTTTGAAGAAGAAAATATGTGTTTGTCATACTTCCATTAAAAAATTCCAATATTTATTTATGACTTGGCAGAGATTTTCTTTTTCAACTTTCTTAAGGATTTTTATGATTTCTGTCGAAAGATGAACAAAGTTTTCTTTAGTTTTTCTTTAAACATATAAAAAGAATAGATACTAAAAACTCCCACACGTTTCGACTTATTACGTTTGAAAACTAAATATCGCTTCAAGAATGTCATAACTCAAGATTTAGTTTAAAATTTGAAAATTTGTTTAGCATTCTTATGAGAGAACAAATTTTAAAGAGCGTTTAAACTATTTTTTTTTTAATTATTACAGAATATAGAATAAGATATTGAGAAACATATTAAATTATTAATAAAAAAAGTTTAATATTTTGAGTTACAACACTATAGAAATAAATGAGCGATATTTTTAATAAGAAAAACTAAAAAACAAATTCATTGTATGTGTATCTACAATCCTATAATTTATTTCACTTGTAATATTAAGTGTATTTGTTGAGTGAGAGTTGTCCTTTATATAGAAGGTATTTATGCCGTAAAATACAATTCCTTTGTTGGGTGTGTATAATGTAAGACAAAATATATAACTGTTATGATATTATTTCCTTTACCCGATGTCTTGTGTTGAAATTTTTAGAGTAATTGTCTGTTTACTGAATATAATTTCAAATAAATTCTTTGAAATATAATAATATTCATTAAGAAAAACTCAATTTAAATTATTTTGTTAAAAAGTGGGCGTGGCCGATAAAAAATATATTGAAGCCCCTTTTGTAGTATATTAATTAAAGATGCTAAATTCTAAAGAAATCTTAAAAAAGTATTTAATCGTAAAATCGTTGAAAAGTGGGCGTGGCGTGGAGTCTATAAATTAAAGATGTCAAAGAAAATCCGTAAAAAAAAAAATA
The DNA here is from genome assembly GCA_947397855.1 of Thelaira solivaga. Classification (NCBI taxonomy): domain Eukaryota; kingdom Metazoa; phylum Arthropoda; class Insecta; order Diptera; family Tachinidae; genus Thelaira; species Thelaira solivaga. Next base: position 4,880,322 of record OX377612.1, on the reverse strand, counting down.
ACTTTAATCGTAAAGTCATGGAAAACTGGGCTTGACATGGCTTATATATACCAGATTTCAGATAAATCCGTTGGAAATTAGTTTTAATACAAATAATTTAAAACCAAAATTAGAGTAATTGCTGCAGCTTTCTTGGGTTTTCTATTTATTTTTAAACATATATAAAAAAATAAATGTTATTATTTTCAAACCTACACTGAGAGAACAACTTCGAATTAGACAAAATGACGGCAGAAAAGGATCAAAATAACTCACTGACTATGTAACGTAATTTAAAGCAACAGGCTTTTTTCCACCACTTTAAAATTTTTTTTAACGCCCACATAAATTGATACATTTATTTCTAGGAATTTTTATGTATTATATTTGTCAGACTTGATATTAATTTCAATAAATGATTTGTAAAGCTAAAGTGGTGGTATGATATGAAATTGACTTGCAACACACAAATTGCAATTAAAAAACAATATGATTCAAATGATTGAGAAAAAAAGCATTTGTTAATTGCATACCCACTTTAATAGTTAAATGTCATTAAATTTATTCATGTGGATTAAAAATTAATGGCAAAATAATGAGTGACATTAATAAAGAAAATTATTGCGGCTGCAAATATACTCGTACACGTTAAGCACTTGCAAATTAAAATTAAAATAAAAGTTGTTGGGCTTGTGGCTTAAACAATTCAACACTGATTTATTTCAAAAATTTAAATATAAAATTTATGGCAACTTTTGTTTAAATATGATTATGATGTGTAATTTTTATTTATTAAATCTAAAGGGTAGTGTACTCATCTCAGAATCTAAGGATTGCAGATTAGATTCCTGTCTAGACCTTAGGTGTTTGGCTATACAAAAGATCCTTTGGGTTGTGGTACATATGGCCTTTAATGTGATTTTTATAATAAAAGAAAATTACATTTGGGCAAGCTGCTAATAGTAAATTAAAGCAAAATAATGTTGATGTAAATTGCTTAATGTAATAAATTTAATTAGTGCACAATTTTAGAAATTGATATTAATAATTCCCCCGGTTCCAGTGATATGTGGCAACGCTGGTCTTATCAGGAGTGTCTTTCTCGTAATCGAATTCACAATAAGCTCTTAGAAAATTCCATGCACAAAGAAAAAAATTCTAGCGTTTTAAAGTAATAAATTATTTTGCTTCTGCAGTTTCAATACACGTTTAGATTTATTTTCACTTACAATATGCATGTCTGTATAGGTGTTGCTTTATATTTGAACCTTTATTAGTTTAGATATTTGATATTAAATTATATTTATCAATTGCTATTAATCATCGTGAGATTTCTATCAGAAACTGTTTTAATAAATTATTTGTTTTTATGACTGCTAGCACACAATACCATCAACTTACAGTTTATTTAGAAAAATAATGCAAAAAGGTTTATTTAAACGGAAATTAATAAAGTTTTATAAAGAACAAATGATTTTATTATTTTATTGCCAAAATTTATTAAAAATAATGTTATTGGCATTGAGGATTAAAGTGTTATAACTTTTTATCAGAATTTCAAAGTAATAGCAATTGAAAAAATGTATTTGCGAAACATGTGTTTTATGAAAAATCTACATACAATTTTGTGTTGGAAATATTTAATGTGCTTTTATCATTTTTGGCATTAGAAAAACTATAAAAATGCTAAATTGTAAATAGTTTACAAAACCATAAACAAATTCAAAACAGACATCCACTGGCTGTATTGTAATTTAAAAAAAAAAAGTTTTTTTAATGACTTGTTTTTTTTTTTCCTTTTAATACAAAACTGATTAACTCTTTTTTTCACTATCGTTCCTAATGTTATTTATTTAATACTCTGAAATCTATTCAAAGATTAAATTTTACTGATTAAAGCAACAGTTCAACAATAATTTGTTTATAAAGCTCTTCAAAAATTTCGTTAATAAATTAAAACGATACGTTTTTAAAAGTAGGGTTTTCATTCGGTGTTTTTTTTTTTTAAATCGAGGGCCAAATCGTCACATTCAATATGTAGTGAAAATGTTTGAAAATTAATTTTAAAATTTCGGGAGAAGTTGCAAGATATCGTAGGCCATGATTTGAAGTCTAATCTTCACAATTTATAGATAGACACGTTAATTTTCGCAATTATCGCCTTTATTAAACTCAACTTACCATACCAAGTTTCATTAAATTATTGCGTAATTAAAAATCAAATTGCAACTCTTTGATGTGCCTTTAAATATCAATTCAAAATTAAGAAAACTTCATATTTTCGTTATTAAAAAGAAAAAACGTAAATAATTTTAAAAATAAGCCCCGCTTCAACATGCAAATGCAAGTTTTAAAAAACTCAATACACTTACACGTTTTTGCAAACAGCCTAGCATTTTTCTAACTTACAGCTGAACTGGCAACGAAATTCTCTTGCAAGTCAATTTTTGGCACTTGCAGCAAGTAAATTAATAAACTACAAACAGTGTTACCGAGTATGACTAATGAATTAATTTATTATTTTGTTATTCAAAATGACTAATACCGATTTCAAGTAGAAATTATAACAAATTTTTCATACAAATTTGTCACAATATCGATTTCAAGTCTACTTTAATAAGTTATTGGTAACATAAAAGTTACGCTAGTAATTTAAAAATTAAAAAAAAAAAAAAAAACACAGCAACACATTTAAAAGTAAAATTTAAATATCAATTTCATATTTATGACTTAAAAAAATTACTAACAAACAAAATATTTAGTTATTGACAGCGCAGCAATACTCCGTTCATATAGTTTTATTTGCTACACCAATAAAGCAGCCATTTTTCATTAGAAGTAAAGCCCTTGCTATATATCGCGGCAAGCGTTTTTATCTGTCAAAAATATATGGAGCATACCTAAATAGCTCAATGACAACACTGAGCAATTGGAAAATCCAGTTTTGACAGCGCGTTTTGTAGTGAAGTTGATAATTGGTTTCTCTTTAAAATTTTGAGATGAAATTTATTTGTTTTTAATTTTCTTTTTTTTTATTATTTTGTTTGTTTGTGATCATTTTTTAAGTTTATTGGAATACTTTTAATGACCATATGGATTTACAATTTAGTTTTTAGTTTTTCTGGGCAAAACAAACCATATTATATGAGGTTTTTATGCAAACTTGAACTTAAATTATTGGCTTTAGGCCAAAAAGACAAAATACACATAAAAATAGCTGGTGTGTGTTTTTATAAATTTTTGGCATTTTTAAACTCCTACTGAATATTCAGTTCAGCCATTACAAACAACAAACATGAGAGATTTTAGTAATTTTTTTTTTGGTATTTGCCTAACGGTGTTAACAACAAAAATTAATCCAAAAAATTCGGCCAATGAAAAATTTAAAAAAAAAATTTTTTTCTCTTTTTAATTTCTCAGTTACAGATATGACAGCAACAAAATTTATATTAGGAATTTTATTTAGTTTTTTTTTTTTTTTTTTTTAGTGGAATGAAAAGTATTTCTTTTATAAAATAAACACTGAGCAAAAAAAAAAACTTATTAATAAAATGAACTCAAGAAAAAGAATATCACATAATAAGAAATTACTTATTAATAATAAAAAAAAAAATTATTTTTTTTACATGTTGCTGCCACACGTAATTTTTATTTTAAATTAAATAATTAACTTGTGTATCCTGTTTTGTTGTAGCTTAGTGTAATAAGCAAATTCGAATGTGATTTATTTACACAGCAGCATATACACTATCATCAATCACCCCCACAAATAGATAACTTTTCTTATTTTAATTAAATTTGTTTGTATTGTTTGGTTCCTGGATTCTCTATATTATTTTTGTTGTTGTTTGTGCTTGTTAATGCTTGCATTATTTTGCACTCATGCATAATGAAATTGCGGTAAAATTTATATTTATAATACACACACACACACAGACACTACTTTTTTGAATTTGATTGTTTTGCAAATGAGCCCGAGTAATTAAGTATGTTACGAGAGTGATTCCAGAAGGCACTAGAGGGTTAAAGAAAAAAATAGAAATTACAGATTGTTCACTACAAACATTGTGGTGAAGCTTGTAATGCGTACTATGCAATTAATTTGGGCAATTTTTTTTCATTTTACCACTAAATGGGAACGAAAAAGATAAACAAAATGTGCAACTACTGACTTTAACATACAACCCTTTACTGAAAAGTGCGTGTTTTGCAAAACGGTTTCTGTTTTGAAAACGCCAAACTTTAAAAAGTCTGTTCTGGATACTTGGCCTTTGCTTGCACTTTTTTTTAAGAACAAAAAAAAATTTGCTGTTTTTTGAAAACGCCAGCTTATAAGTGAAAAATGGTTAGCACGCTGCCCCCTAAGGGATTGTTCCTAATTAGTCTGAGTTATGGCAACTTTGTCGAGAATAATTTTTCGTACTCATTTTCCGTTGTGAACTCTATAAAGAACTAAATTAATTAAGCATACACTTTTTTTCCTTTTAGTACCATCCCTCGTACCATTTTGTTAACACTTGCATGTACATACACACACTTGTTTGAATGTTTTCAGTTTGTTTATTAAATTAAGTGCACTGCGATACAAATTTGATATGATGAGCATTAAACTGGATAAAATTTATTGGATTGAGATTGTTTTGCTATTTGCAACTGATGCCGCTGATAATGTTTAAATAAAACAAACAAAAACAAAATCAAAGAAAGTGCGACATAAATAAAAAAAACACGTGGAAAAGTCGTAAATTACAAAATAATTTAATAAGCAAACGTTTACTATTGGTTTTTAACTTAATTCATAAGTATTTCATTCAATTGTAGAATTTAATTTATTTTTAAAATGTTTTTTACCGACTTTGTTCTGTAAAGTTAAAAAAATTCTAGGGTTCTGGCAGAAATAAACAAGTTAATTCGGTGACATTCACACTTAAAAACGTGCAATTTATAAGCTGAAATTTGTGCAACATTTTTAAAGACTCTTTTTAAATATAAAAAAAATGTTTTCTGAAAAGTAAAATAAAATATGTTTTTTTTTATTTTAAATAAAAAAAGTGTAAACTTAACAAAAATAAACTTCAAAAACTAAAAAATGACCAAAAATTCCCTCTGGCAGCTCTCTTTTCATTAACAATAATAACACAAGTATACAAGGTTTTGGACTAAAGCAACTGACAAACTGTTTCCAAAGTTGATTTCCAATCTGCTATACATTTATTGTTGAATTCAGTATTTCTTACGCTTAAAATCTTTCAACTCCCTCTTTAACACCCGTACGCCTGTGACTTATACTTTAGTAGTTCTATTTTGTTATTCTTTATGCAGGCTGTGGCCTAAAGTGTACTATGGTTTTTTGTTTTTATTTCGAAACAAATCTCATTAAAACTAGTAAACAACTATAACACACTATGAATAGGAAATTTTTGCAACTCAGAAACTGCTTTACTGAGGCATTTTAATATTTTTCAAAAATACTTCAAGTTATAAACTAAAGACACTCACAGCATAGGAATTCAAAGTAGCTTTTTATTTCTTTAAATAGTTTATGGAACCTAGTCAAGTATATCAAGCAGCAAGTGGCATAAAATTAATAAAATAATTTTAATAAAAAAAAAGGATTTTGTCTAAAGAAAATGCTTAAAAATTATTTCCTATTTCCCTTGGTCATGGCATCATGCGTGATCAGCTGAAACAATTTTGCTTATTATTTTTCTGTTGTATGAAAGTTGCCAACAAAATAATAAATCCACAATTTTTCTTTTGATAAGGGAGCGTCTAAGGGTTAGATGAATTAAATAAAATAATAATAATACTTCAAAGATAACTGAAAACAAAGCTAACGGATATTTTCAATATAAATAAAATTCAGAAGCAGATTCTTTATTTGTTTGTTCCATATATCCTCATATGTTTTCAAAAAAGTCTGAACTAAGATTAAAAAATTTGACAGGAGATGCCAAAAAGTCTATTATGAAAAATTATTCAATTTTTTTTTTAATTATTACAGTTTCAGTTGTATTTCAAGATTGTTGTTTTTTAATTTTAGAAACGAAAAATATTGTAGGGGCCAGTAAATTGATGCGGTGCATCAAAATACATTAAAAACTTGTTATTTGTAAACATATGACGGTATAAATTTTTAATTTTTCAATGAATTTTATTAATAACTGCTGCATATACTGAATTGACCACGCCTACTTTTTACAATTGTTTAAATTTAAGGGGTTTTTGAATGATTAAAATACTATTTTTCAACAGATTTCTCTGAAATTTAATAAATACGCTTTCTTTACTCTAAGGACTTCAGCTCTTAAAATAAAGGCTCAAGCGAGATGTGACTAAAGAGTTTTTAAATTTAAAAAAATTTAATAGATGTAGTTTTTTTTTTACTAATTTTTAAAATTTACAGATTTCAGTTATTTGCAATTGAACTGTTATTTTTGAAAGTGGTGTAAGTCCACTTAAAAAACCTAATGAGCAATAATTTACGAAAGCCAAAAATAACAGTTCAATTAAATTTTCGGTCAGAAGTGTGATTCAAAAATCAGATATGTTGAAAAAAAAAAAATAAATAAAAATAGAGGTGCTCCTCCATTTAAGGACCAACAATCAGATCTGAGTTTTAAAAGCAGCCGGACAATAATATTTTTAAATCTCTGTGGATGGGGCTTTAAAAAGTTTTAAGCCTTAAGCAGCTACATGATAAAATGAATAAAAGAACAAAACGAAATCGAATTTCCCATCTGCAAAAATTTTAACTTAAAAAGTGTTTTTTCTTGAAGATGGAAATTAATACTGTAGAAATTATAAAAGCATAAACAAATAGAGGCAAAAGATATAAAAAAAAAAATACTTCAATATGGAGGCAGGCATTAAAGAAATAATGTGAAAAATATAAAAGAAAATTTTCTTGTCAAGAGAAAAATTACTTTTGTACAAACAGACATACCATAATCAAATAAACGCACTCACACAATCGAGTATAAAACCATTCAGCCTGTTTGTTATGCAACGTTTAATGCTTATTTATTATACGTGCACTATAATTTCATTCTGTTTTGTTTTGTTATACGAGGGCAGTAGGAAATTTATCTTGAAAAGCCATTAATTTGGTTATTTTGCTTAATACTCAGACTGAACTTGTTGTAAGTGTTGGGGTAATTTTTCTCTTTCATTTAAGGGATCATCCTCGTTTATACAAATACAACTATTTACGCTGCTCTTAAAGCTGTTTGTGTCTTGGTGATGTCATTTGTTTTAGTCGGGTTTAAGTAGGTATTGTATTATTATAGTCAATGGTAGGTTGTTGTTGCTATTTTATTTTATTTTATATGTTGTCAAAATACAACTGTGTAAACTAAAACTGAAGTTTCAATTTTCAAAAACATTTGCCATCCACAATAAAAGTCTTATGCGGCCCGTACACTCACTCAATTTTAATAAATAAAATAAATGCTAAAGCCTGGGAACTTAAAAAAACTAAAAGCAAATATCAAAATCATTTGATTAATAAGAACACAAACACACTAAAGGTAGCCATATTTTTGCACTAAAACTGCATTGAACTTGAGTGTGTATAGGCCGCATTAGCTTGTTCAGCAATATTTTATTGTTGATTGTGACTGAAGAAAGAAAGAGAGAGGTAAAGAAGGAGAGACTGAAAGAAAGAGAGAAAGAAAGAGAGAGATAGGAAAAAGACAGAGAGAGAAAAAAGAGAGGAAAAGAGTAAAAAATAGAGAGAGTGTAAAAGAGTAAAAGAGAGAGAGAGAGAGAGAGAGAGAGAGAGAAGAAAAGAGTAAAGGAGAAAGAGAGAGGAAAAGAGTAAAAGAGAAGGAGAAGTAGAAAGCGAGAGAGTGATAGAAAAACATAGAGAAAAAGAGAAAGTGCGACTGCAGCTTGAAAACATTTAAATTTAGTGGGTGCAATGAAATAGTAGAATAGGATTTTGTAAATTTGTAAGGAAAAGATACAATTTTTTATAGGCACCATCCTACTAAAATTAACGCTGACTAATAATTTTTTTGCTTTTTTAAATTTTTTTTTTTTAATTTCTATACCCAGATTTAAACTGTATACAGGTAAACCTCGGTTAACGCTCTTTTAAAAAACAAATTATTTGAACTTTAAAATATTAAAAAAAAATTGTTTTCTAATCTTATATGAAAATTGGTAAAACTTAATTTACAATTCTTGGAATTATTGTTTTTGAAAAGAAAAATTTAATTCGGGGAAACCCAAGTGTGAAATTTTATATTAAATACTGCTATGGTTTTTGATGAAATAAATAAAATTTATTGAATAAAAAAATCAATTAAACCACAGACACATGTTGCAAAGCAATCTAGAAAAAGCGTGACTTTGGAGATGAAAATGAATGTTATTAGGCGAATTGAGAAGGATGAACGACAGTCCGAAGTTTAGTGTAAATAGCAGCACTTTTAACGCTTAATGCTTAGAAACGCAATTTGAGTGCTAAACGAGGTATACCTGTACCCAAGATTGATAGAAATACAAGATTACACCAGCCCGCACATGAAGCACAAATAATGTCAAGAGATGAGTTCCTATTAGCTAAATAAGAGAGAGAGGAAGAGGAAAAAAGAGAAAAAGTGGACAATCTAACGGGAAATCATGCGCATGCATGATAGTTTTGTATTTCTATAATTTTGGATTTTTCGAGAGGAGTTTATGCCACATAATTTTGCAATAACTCGAGAACTACCTCTCTGATTAAACTTTCAGAAATACCTAAAGGATCGGGAATAAAATAACCTTTAGAATATATTATTATTATTATTAATTTCTTTTAGTTTAGCTTCTAAGATATTCAAGAACAATTTAAAAAAAAATTTCTTCTTTAAAAATTACTTAAAAATGAATTAAATCTTAAATTTTGTTCATAACGTTGATAATTGCCTATGTTACCCACATAATCCTCCTTATTATAATAAATATTGCCTTAGCTGTCATATAAGTATTATGGAATTTAATTGCATAATCAATATTAAGTGGCAGTCAAGCATACATAGTCGTTTTTCTCCATGGCAAAAGCTATATGAGGGCAAAAAAGCCTTTTACAACATTAATTGTATTTAACAGTTAACTGAGTTTCAAGAATTAAATAAATTAGCAGTATGTAAATAAATTAAAATATACAAACATTGAATCCTGTATAAAAGTAAATTTTGCTAATAACATGAAAATCTTATTAAATAAAAAAACAAACAAAAAAAATATCTTTTAAAGCCTGTTAAGAAAAAAAAACATTTTTTTTAAATAATTCAGCTTAGGTTAGGTTGAACAGAGAGCGCGCTCTAAAGAAGCAGCTAGAAGGGGCTTCAAGGGGATTGACCCTTTTGCGCTAACTGTAAGAGAGAAAAAAAAGAGACAGAAAAAAAAATAAAAAAAGTAGAAAGTGCTTACTACCCAGGAAGCCAAAAGTGCTTCGATTTCTGCAGCAAGCAGCTTTCGTGTAAATAAGTAATCAATCCTTTAGTGCTAAGCAGAGACAAGGAAGGTGCTTTTATTTTCTTGGAATTTTTACTTACGATTCCTCCCTCCGTCATACAAATTTTTGTGATCAAAATCACTTGCACAGGGTCGTAGGTTTTAGCACTAAATTGTTAATGAATTAAGTACCTCTGAATGGAATTTAATGAAATATTTTTTATTTTATTTATATTATATGTAGCTATAAAAATTAAAAACACATCTTAGGATTTTGTTAAATAAATTTTGTTTAGATAAAATTTTTTAAAAATTTTCTTGAAAAAAATTTTTTTTTAAATTTCGTTTTATCTTAAGAAATACAATTCGTTTAAAAATATATACAAAAACATAATTGAAAGGTTATTTTATTCCCTAGCCTTAGGTGTTTTTGTAAGATTAATCAGAGAACTACTGCTTGAGCTATAGCAAATTATAAAGCATCACCTGTTCTTTTCTATATGACGGTACATCTCGAGTACTGCAAGTAGGGTTAAAAAAGTGGGTAAACAGTTTGAAACAGGGTATCGAGTTGTAGGCCTGTGTAATTATTTATTTTTATATCGATACTTCGCTTCAACTTTATGTAGCTTCTGCAGGATATGATTGTACTCGTAAATTAAATTATTTTATTAAATTACTTACCTTTAGTTTTTAAAGATTTCCCTAAAAAATAAAAAAATCGACCAAATTTAATGCTCTTATTTAAATGTGTAAATGTATTTTGCTTCTAAATATTTATGGAAAAATCCTTTCAATTTAATTTTTTTAGTTTAATAAAATAAATTAAAAAAAATTAAAATAAACAAATTGAAATCAATATAAACACATGCAGCATTAATATGCATTCTCCCAATTGTGAACTAAAAAATATGCAGATATACATACATACACACACACATATATCAATCATGTATATGACATTGAGTTTGTTTTCAAAATATTTTTCTCTTTTTTGTTATAAAATTCAATAATTTAAATGGGGGTATGATACGCACATGCACACGACAATGATAAGGTTACTTTAAGTTAACAGAAAAAAAATGATGTAAACAATAGCCGTGATGTTTTGCAACTACAAGTTGCAACTCCTAAAGAGTATTTTTTTTTTATATTTTTTTTTAATAATTAAATGCTATTTTATCACTTTGACTTGCATAGTTTGTGTTGGCATCTGTTTACATTTAGTTGAAAATATACAAAAACAAAAAAAACATGAAAAATAAAGACAGTTTGATTACACTGGAAAATTACGTAGTTCAATTTGTATGTAAATAATTGATGGCTGTATTGATGGCATTGTTGTTGCCGTTGTTGCTGTTACTGATGGATGTTGTTTACTGTTATTATTTATTATTAGTAGAGCTACTCTAGTCGAGTTTTATTAACAGCACAGCATGCTTGGTAAAGAAAACTTATTGTTTTGCTTTTGTTGTAGCACAACCTTAGATATACCACTTCGCACACTTACACACATACTACATCCTGTTATTCATACTCATATTCCTTTTTTTGTTATTATTTTTTCTTACTTCTTCTTTCATTAATTAAATCATATAAAATTGATGAAAAGTTTATTTTTTTTTATAAATTTTGTGCTGTTTGTATGAAAAGTAGTGAAAACATTTACCCACTTTATCTAAAAAATTAATGTAGACTTTAAAGTCAACTTTATCGAAATTATTCATGAATTGTACTTCAAAGTCAATTAGTTTTTTGAATAAAAGGGTTAGTTTTTCGTCATTTTCATCTTTGCAATTAATAAAAATGAAGACTGACTACAGAAATCATGCTGTTTGGAGCAGCTACCTCTGGCTTGAACTTTCAAAAGGGGCATTCTCATGAGATAATTTCCCACTATCCCACTATGTTTGAGAAGAAGTACTAAAGGGAAGACTTTATATTTAATAGCGATCAGTCAAACTGCACTCAAAAATAAGAGAAGTACAAGATTACGCCCTCCTGCACATAAAATTGAAATTTTCTGCGCATGTAGCACAAATGACGTAAATAAGAGAGAAAGAAAGCGAGAGAGAGAGAGAGCAAGAAAGAGAGAGAGAGAGAGAGAGGGAAGGAGCAAGACAGAAAAAGAGCGGAAGAGGGAGCAAGGGAGAGAGATAGAGAGAGCGAAAGAGATAAAGAACGAGAGAGATAGAGAAAGCGAGAGAAATAGTGAAAATGAAAGAAATAGAGAGCTAGAGAGAGAAATGTATTATTTTTTCTCCAAACAGTGGACAATCTCCTTCATGTAAAGAGAAATCATGTGCATGGCGTAAGCTTGTATTTCTATCTTTCTTGAGCTGCTCTACTGGCCTTACGCTGTCACCTAAATTAAGATCAGTGTTGTCCTCTCTGAACAAACTTAGAATCAACAATAACCTCACATTGTTTTGAGTGCCTAAGCTTCAGGGCCATACTGGCAACGAATCCGGTTGTAAGAACTAAATTTAATAACAATCAAAAATTCAGTTGTGACAATAAATTTTTTTTAATTGCATCAACCAAAATTTGGTAGTATATACCAAAATTTAGTTCTATTAAAAATAATTCGAGCTGATAACACTGATTTTCTATTATCAATTTGATTACCAAAACTTAAGTTTTATTTGGTAACAAATTTAGTTGTCACAAACGAAGTGGTTTTCTCAGTCCAGACTGCTTGGCTAACAGAGTGGCGCATAGAAAGCTTGTTCCTGGGTTGCATCAAAATTCTCAAAACATTTAGAATCTTTGAATGCTTTATTAGGCCCAAAGGGCAGTGGCACAAAACCAGGATAACCTCAAACTTCTAACGGAATGGTTGGTTGGGCATTCTTAGACATCACTAGTTGAAAGATAGGAAGCAGACTCTGTGATTTACTTGACGACAACTCACAACATGTCCTTTAATACTGCCTGGTTTTATGACTTCTTGTGAACTCCCAGCACGGTTGGAAAGTTCTTACTGAACAGAATAAATGGCTAAATCTCAAACAGTGACCTTATAGGTCACATACAAAAAACAGCCACGTTGATAAATAAACTGTTTTTGTAAAAAGAAACCTTTTTTAGACTCGTCTCTCGCCATTGAAAAATTTCACAGAATTTTTTTTTAATAAAATTTTACAAAACTTAATGTATTCAATAGAGCCTGGCCGGCAGACACTTTTTTATAAAATATTACACATTATTGCACATTTGCTACAATAGTGTCATAACTCAAAAAAAGTGTGGAAAATTGTTTTCATAATTTTATTTTTATTTTTCAGAATAAAATACTTAAAAATATTCCCATAAAAGGGCCAGTAAAATGAAAACTTTTAATGGTTCCTTTGAGTTATGACACTATTGTAAAAAATGAGCGATATGTTTGTAGTGGATGTGGGACGTTTAAAATGTTTTGCTCAGCTTGTTATTATTCCATTACCTACATCCCTTTAAAAAAATATTTCATTTAACCATTTGCCTCTAAGAAAAGGTCTTTATAAAAACATAAATTTAAAAAAAAGGATGTGCCTAAATAATCAAGAATATAAAAATAAAATCAGAAGCCCCCTCTTTTTAATGTATTTATGTGTTCGTTTCTCCCACTCGCACTCTGCCTCTTTTAAATGATTTTTGCTTAACAAAACAGAATGCAGAAACTAAAACACAATGATCATATGAAATGTTAGCTTTGATGTTTATTTACTTACTTAAGTGTGTGAGTGGTTCTGTGTGTGTGTTGTACCACACAACAAGTAATATGTTTTCGAAGAGCCCATAATTTCTTTATAAAAAATTTTAGAACAGAAGCCAAACAGTCGCTAACATGAAAAATAAATTAAAAATTTTTGAATTTTTCTTTCAGAAAGCTGCTTTTAATTGTAGGAGAAAATTTATAAGGCGCATCTTAATACCTCAAATGATAGAATTTAATTTTTTTAGGGCTTTTTTAAAAACATATAACGATAAACATGTTTGATTGTGTGTGCTTAAGTTTAAGTAATGGGTTAAATATAAGGAACATATCAAATCGTTCATGTGAAATGTATTTTAAGGCCTCTAGTGCAACCGTCTGCTAACCGTACTGTCCTCAATAAAATTTTTTGTTAGGCTAGGAAAACAGAAGCTGGGCTCACTTGGGTCCTCTGAAGTGGTCCCTTTGTGATAAAAATTGTTTGTTAAAAAATAAGAAAACGACAGCTGCGACCAAATCGTGATATTCCACATCGGGTAAATTTTCAAATAGTTTCATAAAAGAATAAAAAATTCTCCATAGCGATGGGAAAGCTAAATGTTTTGCTCTTTGGTTATCGCAAGATATTTGTGTGTTAAAAAGACATTGGCATGCACTTACGCATTGAAGAACGGTGTACTACCAGACAAATGCAAAACGTAAACTACCAAACACATTAAAGATTCGATTTCGTACCTTTTTTTTCACATCGCAATACAATTGGCATTTTCAAGACCTATTCTAACAAAAAGACATATGCCGGGTAAATAAAATTTTGAATCATTTTCTATACAGAGTCCGTAGGTGTTTAACTTGAGTGCGTGCCCCCCATATGTATCACATATGAGTACAAACAAAAATAGCCGCCTATACTTGAGAAATATCTTTCTTTTCACCGAATCGTTCAGATTTTTCAATTCATTTGAATGAGATTTTCCAAAGAAACAAAACGAAACAAATACAACGTTTTGTTTTGTAGTTTTTCAAAATATTATAATGGATAACTACAAAACCGAAACGTTTGCATTAGTCTTGTTTCGTTTCTTTGCGTACTCTATTGAAAATGAAATGAACGGGTTAATATTTTATTCAATCATTTTTAATCTTTTTTTTCGTGCACTGTACGATATCTGTAACTGTCGTTTATTATATCTTTTGCGCATGATTGAGATTTGCAAAGTTTTGGAATATAAGATTTTACACTTACGCACATATGCGGCTTACAGTATATTTTAGAATAAAGCTTTATAGTTTCTTGGTAAATTTTAACTTTAGGTATAGGCCTCGTAGTTTTTTTTTTTTTTTTTTTTTTTTTTTTTTTTTTTTTTTTTTTTTTAATTAAAGGTTGCGTGTGCTAATTCTGCCAAACAAACTGGAAAAATGAGCAGATAGACAATCTTTAAAGCAGATGAGAAAACAAATTTTTTTTCCAGTTAAAACAAATATTGCCAAGGTTACAGCTACTAGCTTTTTTTTCTTCTTATTTTTCTTAAACGACTTTTGTTGTTACTATTATTTAAGCTGTTAGTTTGGAAAGTGGTATAAGTCCCCTTAAAAAAAAATTAGTTAGCTCTAATTTTAGTAGGCGTTTTCTGATCTCAAAAAACATTCTGCCTCTAATTTATGTAATATTTTAAACTGGTTGCCTAAAACTGCACATTTTTATGATTTCAATAGAACAAAACTTAATATTTCTTGCAAGATTTAACGCTAATGTATATTTAGAATTTTATATGTTTAGCGATTTGCGAAATCTTATTACGTTAAAACCACACAAAAAAAAACTTTGCACTTAAAAAAAATAAAAATTATGTAATAATTTCTATTTGGAATTTAAAATTTTAAAACCAACACAATTTCTGGAATTAAGCACAAATAAAGATTAATATTTTGTTAAACTTTTAAATTCCAAATAGAAATTATTACATATACAAATACAAGTGCTCATTGTAGGAAAACCCTATGTGTTTCTTATTATTTTTTATAATTTTTTGTTTTTGTTTTTCATATACTCTTTAATTACATTCAGTAATACCCAACGGGCATTCAAATGTAAAAGAGAAGAGAAGAATAAAAATAGAATATATAGTTTTCAATATTAAAATGTTGGTTGGGAAATTTATTTGTTTATTCAGTTCAATGCTTACTGAGTTTTTTGTTTGAATATTTGAATCTTTTTGTGACTTTTGATTAATAATTCTTATTTAATCAATTGCTTTTACAATATAAAGGTTCTAATGTTTGCAAGAAACGTTGGGAGTAACCTACTGAGGATTCGGAGTAGCGTCTGATGAAATGGTCCATATAGGTATGCTCTCCCCTTCAGTACTTATTGTACTGAATAAATAACTCATGAGAATATCATGAGTAAAAGAATAAATTTTAAAACCAACACAATTTCTGGAATTAAGCACAAATAAAGATTAATATTTTGTTAAAAATAAAAATTAATTTTTGCTTCAAAAGTGATAATATAAACAAAATTTAAATAATTTGCTTAATTGTATAAACAAGTAGTTGGCGCAGTTGTAAAAAAGGGCAGTAGCTCACTTTCACTTATAAACTGAGTGCAAAACATGTAGCATTTTTATAGCATTTTCAGACGTAAAAGTTAATGAAGTCAATTAAGTTTTAAATTGTGTGACTGATTTGGGTGTTCACACATATTCAATTAAGTTGAGGCAATTAAGCATTTGACAACTGAAAATATTGTGACATTTTTTTTTTAAATATGTTTGAGTATTTATAAAATAAAAAATGAAAAGAAAGTCAAATTTAAAAAAAAAAATGTATTGAAGGCAAGCTATTGATTAAAAGAAATTAGTTATTTAAAAATATTGAAAATAATAACAATTTTATAAAATTTAATTAGCGGTAACTTCGGTTGCCATTTCCTTTTTATGACATTTATTTTTAAATTTATTTACGTTTTCTCTTTTTAATACTGAAAATATCAACTTTTCTCACTTTTGAGTTGATATTTAAGGGCGCAACAAAGGTTTGCATTTTGATTTTGACTTCATTAACGTGCAATCAATTTTTAATTGCGCAATTATTTAATGGAAATTTGTATGGTAAATTGAACTGAATTAAGGCGATAATTGCGTAAAATGCTTAATTGCTCAATTAACGTGTATGTCTGAATAGCCTATTACATCTTTTATATGCAACTTATTGAGACCAGAACGTGATATTGATTTTAACTATTAAATAGAACGCAAACATACTTGTATGGCAGATTAAATGCAGAATTTTTTTTAGAAAAGAAAACGCTGCTAACTAATTTTTTTTTTAAAAAGTGGACTTATACCACTTTCAAAAATAATAGTTTATTTTGTTTTTCGTTTGTTTTGTTGCGTTATAAAACGTATAAGTCAGTTGGCTAGTTGTTAGTTTATGCAACAACAAACAAGTTTTATTACAAGTTTTTCTCGCAGGGACTTCGATTTTGTTTTTGTGTTCATAGAGTTAGAAATACAAAACAAAAATTAAAGAAAATTTAATAAAATATAAGCACTAAATCAAATAACAACATGCTTACTGGGAATATAGAAAACAACAACAACAGCAAGTTTGTATTAACTTGTTAAATCTTTAACTGGCACTTTGACACTATCAATTTCCAGTGAAATATATTTTTGACAGACCTGTGCGTATGAGTATGAAAATATTTAATAAATAATACGTATACGCTAAGCAGTACTAACGCTAAATTTATTTTTATTTTTTTTTTATTTCTTTTATAAAATAAAAATAATTTTTTTATTTGATTATACTCGTATGTTATGGTGGTACGAGCTTAATTATTTGATTGGACGTGTAAGCTGCTGTCGTGTATGGTTCGCTTTGGTTAAGTGAGCTAATTTTTTTTTTCTTTTTTTTATTAATTCATTTGTTCCCTTATTATAGCTTAATTAAAACAATATATTCCTCTCATGTCTATATAAACAAAAAACTAGTAAAACAAAGATATAAAAACAGTAATATTTTTTGTTCTTCCTGCACTGACCCTCATTGTCATGACCTGCATGTGTTTTTATTGATTTTTGATATTAAAAAAAAATCACCTAAACAACTGTGCTGATGTGAGTGCAATAAAAGTCTACCCGAATCTGTCAAAAGTTATCAACTTCATTTTCTTTTTTGTACTAACAAATTGCACTGCACACACATGTTCATTTAAAAGCTGTTCACTTTTTTGCTTTGCCTTCACTTGCTTTTGTGGCAAATTTTTCTCTTTTTTTTTAACCACAAATTTATTCAATTATTTATTTTTTTTTTTCTTTTATTTTTAACTCTATGCGGTTGTTAAAGCTGCTCAAAGTTATTAATTTTTTAACCCAATAGGAAAAGCAGCAGATTGGCTATGGTACTATGGGATATTTGTATTTGCGCATTTATAGTGAAAGCCAGCTAGAAAGACATCCGTTCGATATCGAATGAAGTTAGTTCCGAAAAGTTGGCTCCCTGTTTTCATAATTCTGTAACATGTTAATATGACTCTGTTAAGTTAGCATTATTGAATGAATTTTCACTAATTTGGTAAAAATATCATGAAAAAAAAAGAAAATTATATTATAATAAAAACGAATCAAATCGAACGTTACTCAGAAAGGAAGGGTATATATTTTGATTTATGCCCCTATTATGGTTCACAACTTAACTCTACTTTAGTTGTAATTTTGATATTATAACCTATTCGTGTTATAATTTATTACAACCCTGGGGGGTTATTATGTATTTCGATTCGATTAGAAAAGGCTTTCAAAAAGAATTTTCAATTAGAAAAAAAACTAATTATGTAGAAAATTCGAAAAAGAAAATTAACATTTTTAAAATTACTCTACATATTACAGTCCAACCTAAATTGGAGCGTCTGGCATTTATGTTAAAACGTCATCTCTAAATAAGAACGCTGGCGGTGCATTTTCTCTACAGTAGTGGTAATCATATTATTTAATAAAACTTACTAAAGACAAACAAAAATAGAGTAAAAAACGCTAAATTAAGAAAAAACTAGCTAACATATCATTACTGGTCAAAAATAAAAAAAAAATTGTTTTGCAGCCAACTTCACTACAAAACGCGGTGGCAACGCTGAGCGGTTGGAAAAACCGATTTTGACAACGCGTTTTGTAGTGAAGTTGGCTGCAAAACAATTGTTTTTTTTATTTTTGTTTTGTTGTTTTTGACCAGTAATACCCCATACATGTTGTATGGGTATGAGAATTTTTGATAGATAAAAAACGCTTGCCGACCCAAATTGAAAAATGACAACTCGTCAATAGCAGTTGTTTCATTTACAACTCAACTCTGAATGTAGATTTCAGAACTTTATAGTTCTTTATAGTTCACCCCTATAATTATGAACCATTTTTTTTTTTTAATAAAAAACTTAAATTATAAATTAAGTCTTAAAAAAGTTTTCCTTTGCTTGTTCTCTTTTCAGTTGTTACCTAGTGTCCTTTTGAAGTAAGTCAGCAATTTAAATCAGCCCACCCCACCCCACTACATGTTAACCAAAAAACGAAAAATAATAGAAAATTTTGCAATAGAAATAGCCAACACCAACAATAACATTCCATTGCAGCATTAAGAGTGTGTTTGTTTTTACATGACGAAATTTAAAATGCAATCAAACGCTTTAATGGAAATATGAGATTGACAGCTTGGTGGGATCTACATAGAAAACCAAGAGATGTTACAATTTAAATATTTAATTCTTTAACAAGACTTTTTTTTTAATTTTTTTTTCAAACTTTTTGTTTTGGATAAAGAATTAAAATAAAACAACAAAAACAGGAATTGAATTAAAATAGTTAAGCAAGAAAATTAAAAGTAAAATACAAGTGTTAGTAACTGCAGTTAATTTTAGTATAAAAATAATTTTATTACAAAATTCATAATCCAAAATGACTAAAAAATACGAATTTGATTGGATTATACCGGTGCCACCGGAATTAACAACTGGCTGTGTGTTCGATCGTTGGTTTGAGAATGAAAAGGAAACCAAAGAAAATGATTTTGAAAAGGATGCCATGTTTAAGGTGGACGAATATGGTTTCTTTTTGTATTGGAAAAGTGCAGACAGGGTGAGTACTAAAATTTTCAATTTGAATTTTGCAAAAAAAAATCTTTTTATGAGTGTCGTTGTCGTGTAATGAACACCATAATATGTGGCAACTCCTGTCATATATGTCAAAATGCCTGGTAGTAAATTCAACTACGACAAGGATACTCGTAATAAGTCTGATATTTTAAAATTTTTTTGCCCAGAAAAATTTTAATTAATTCCAAAACAAACAAAAATCCATTAAAAATAACTTGTGTTTCTTTTAAACAGGGTGGTGATGTTATTGAATTATGTCAAGTCAGTGATATAAGAGCGGGCGGTGTACCAAAGGTGAGTAAATCATTTGTTTTGTAATTTATTTCCTAAGAAAATTAATTTTTTTTTAATTATGCGACTCATACACATTCATGTTCAATACAAGTTCAATGCTAAAGTCTGGCAACGTAACAAAATGATTTTGATGATTATTCAATTCTGTGTTAGTAAAAAAAAAATCACTTGTTCTTTATTTTATTTTTTATTAATTTTTTATTTTTTTTTTGTTTTGTTTTGGTTTGTTTGGTTTTGGTTTGTTTTGTGTTATTTTGTGTTGTTTTGTTTTATTTTATTTATGACGTTGTATTCCACAATTAACGATATTGTTTGCTAGCATCGGTAAATAATTTTGTACGAAAAACTTTTAGCTTTTCAAAGTTTTAGTCCTTCAAAATTGCTGTGTGATAGATTGACTTGAATGCAAATAAAATCAAAAGTTAAGCACAGATTTTAATAAGATATGGTTATTAGTATTGTTTGAAACTTGTGAGATTTGTAGAAAAAAATGATGCAAAAAACGGCAGAAAGAAAACAAATTTCGTATGTTACACACAACTTTTGTTTTTTTTTTTTTTCAATCTGACAAAAAAAGTATTTTTAATTTTATTGTATATTTTTGAACCAATGACCTGCTTTAGTTAGTAAAACAGAATTTTTGTTTTCGCTTGTTTGTTTGTTAGCCAAGGCTATTTAACTAGGCTAAATGGCTGCCTAGTTTTATATGATTTGGAGTGTCAAAAATGAAAATGAAAATTGTTTTTAATTACATTTTTAATTTCCTATGATTTTATTAATTTTTGTTTTTTGTACTCACAGTTTCCTTTTGCTGTTGTATCAGGGTAAAAAATATATAAATTGAATTTTACATTTTATTTTACTGGTTAATTGCATCAAGTTGTTAACATGTAGGTACATAAATTTCGCTCATTTACTTCAATAGTGTCATAACTCAAAAAATGCGTTTTTCAATAGTTTGAAAAATAAAAATAAAAATATTTTAAACGCTTTCCTTTTTAAAATAAAATATTTTATAAAAAAAAAATTGCGTAAAAATAAAATGTGTTTTAGCTTAATTTCGTTTTATTTTCTTTTTGTTTATTTAAAATTTTTTTTGATGTTAAAAAGCAATACACAACATTTTAATGCACAATTAAATGAAACAATTCAAAATAATAAGATCGATCGATATTTCTTTCTGCTAAATTTTGCTTTCCGTAAGGAATCAATAATACGACCTAATAATTTTTAAAAAATTTATAAAAACAAAAAATTAAATTAAAAAAAATATTTCTAATTAAATTTTTGTAAAAAAAATTATTTCTTATGAGTAATTATAAAAAATAATTTTCTTTTGATTGAAGTAAATCACTCATTTGGCATAAGAGTGCCAGCAAATTTTAAACTTCAAATGGCCCTGGCCCTCCAGTAAAATCATAATTTTTTAATTATGCCTTTCTTGCAGTACCTGAGCGATATCTTTATGTAAAGCTTGCTTGTGTTTTAAAACATTTTATGCTCATACGTACGCATGTATGTAGTATAGGATTGTATAAATAATTGAAAGCTCTCTTACTTGTTTAGAGTTTTTTCTTTTTCATCTCAACCACACATACACACATACAAAATGTATAATGAATTTGAAAACGGATGCATAATAATTGCTCATGCAAATTGTTTGAAAGTAATGAATGTGTGATAAGTTTAAAGTTGTTGTTGATGCAAAAAAAAATATTACAAGTTAGGCAAAAGTTAATTTAACATTTTCCATAAATATTTATTTAGTTTTTTTTTTTTTTTAATTTAATAACCCCACATGGCACAGAAAATGAAAAAGCAAATTTAATTTTCAAACATACTTGCTTGATGAATGTATTTAAAAGGCTGCACAAGCATGCCTTGGAGCCACACATCTCTACAAACATGTGTCAGATATTGTAATAAAAAGTGCTTAAAAGCCATTTTAGGTATGCTTGTGCAGTCCTTTAGTATGTATGTAGGGATGTATTATTATTAAAGTAGAAAAATTAAATTATGTAAATTAAAAGTTACAATGTAAATGAAAATTTTACAATGTGTTGAAATGAAGTACATTTAAATTTATTAAAATTTTCGGTATTTTTTAATTTAAAAAAAAAAATATTTTTTTTTTTTTAATTTATTTTGAAATGTATTTTATTTCACTTCATTTTGTTTAACTTTAATTTTAGCATTAATTTTCATACTCGTATTAAACCTGCAATACTAAAGTACACATGTGTGTGATTACAACGAATTTTACTAAATTTCACATATGCTTTCAACAATAATTTTTAAGTGAAAAAAGAAGCAAAAACAAAACATTTTTAGTTACTAAGCTTAAATTTACGGTTTTAATTCTGAAACCAGAAATCTACAAGACTTTGGGTGTTTTCTGCAGAAAAGCCAAGAAGCTTTGGCTAATTTGTGTTGCTTAAAAAAATTATTTTCATTAATTAACCGATTGATTTTAAGATCTACACAGATAAGCATCATAATTTGAGCTGTTATTTAAAAAAATATAAGATAGTTAGTGTCTATACTTTATAGGGTGACACATATCAATACTGTAGAGGTAGCAAATTTCTTGACACACTTACCTGCACACCGAAAGGTAAAGTGTAAAAGAAACTGAATACTAAAAAGATGCAGCAGTGGCAGATTGAAACATTTCAATGCTTTTTAATGTCTTAAATTTAAATTGAAGTGCCAATTTTTTTTTTTTTGTTATTTGCTGCCACATTTGCACTTTTTGCAAACCAAATGTGCATTAATTTTTTTTTTTAGGAGGAGGAATGGAATATTTATAATAAAAAAAGAAAACAACTTTAGTGAAGAAATTTCCATTTTGCTTTATTTTGCACACAAATATTTTTGCATTGTAAAATTAAGTTTGTGTTAAAATTAATGAATAATTTTTGTTATGCAAATTCGTTTTACTATTTACAGTTATTTTTTTTTTCCAAATACAATTTAAAATATTATTTGAACAAAATTAAAACAAGAAAAAAATAAGTTTTAAAAAACTTTAACAAAATTGGTATTAGCTAGGGCTAAAACACTTATATTTTCATAAAATTGAAAAAAATAACAAAATGTAAAATAAATTAATTAAATTAAAAAAAAAAAAAATTTTTAATTTTTTTCTTTTTTTAATTTTTTTTAGGATCCCAAAATTCTTGATAAAGTGACAAAAAAATGTGGTGCCGACCTGGCAGCATTGGATAAAAAGTCTTTAACGATATGCTCGAATACGGATTATATAAACATCACATATCATCATGTTGTCTGTCCAGATGCTGATACGGCAAAAGTAAGTTGAAATTTTTAGGTTATGCATTAAACACATAGAACACAGCAGGCTACAGACTACGCGACTACAAATGTCGCTAGCAGCTGCATAAACAATAACAATAACAGCAGCTGATATTTATTGTAACAGTACAAACTAAATTGGAGCGACAAACGGAGTGTTCTTCAACGCCCTCTATTTATTTTAAAGCGTCATCACTAACTAAAAGCGTTGGCTGTGCATATTCTCTACAATAGTGTTAATCATCTCGTTTAATAAAACCCGCTAAAGACAAACAAAAATAGAGTTGAAAACGTTAGATTAAAAAAAAAAGCTGAAATGTCATTACTGGTAAAAATAGTGGCAGAATTAACACAACAAACACTGAATTACAAAAACAACTTTATCGTATGTTGTTTCTACTTTCTGGCAAATATTTTTATAGCCTAAAGTGACTCGTATTATCTAAAATTAAGTCAAATAATATGATAGTGCTTGATAATGTTGTATTTCAATAACAGATTAAGCTTATTGCAACAAATATTTGTCTAATGTGACCGTAGCTTAAGAACATTTATTTGCTTTAGCAGTTTTAAAAATCAGCTCTTCTTCCTTTTTTTCCAATTTTAGATTTGGTTAAATGGCATACGTAAAATTACCCACAATGTTAAGGCCAACAATATTTGTCCCATGATGTGTTTAAAAAAGCAGTAAGTGTTTGTTGTTGGTCTTGTTATCGTTATTGTTTTCTTTGCATGCCGCAAAAATTATTTTGTACAAAGAAAATTGCCCTTAAGCCTATTTTTATGCGTTCGTTCACACTTCCGTTGCAGACAAATTTTTATTTATTATTTCGCCTGCTCTATTTCTACTAACTTGAATGTTGCATGACAAATTAACATTTAGTTTTTCTTACTCTATTTTCCTTTTACTAAATCTATGAAATGTTGGCTGCCGGTTTTGTTATGAATTAAAATTTTATTTATTTATTTCTTTGTGTTTCTGTTAAGGTTTTGTGTTGTGTGTTGTTTTGCACTGTGTCGTTAATGTGATTGTACCAATTAAATTTTTCTTTTTTTTTTTTAATTTAATTTCATTGTAAATAATTATATTATTAAACAAAAAAGCACAAATCCGTTTTCAGCAACAGGCTAATAACAAACCAGAAACATTAATCCAACACTTAACAGCAGAGCAGGAAACCTGCAAATATAAACATAAAAATAAGTTCGTTTTCTCTCAATTTACTAAATTTTTTAGACTTTTTTTTGTATCATTTTGTTTCTATTTTAAAAAGTAAAATGGCCCATAATAATAGTCACTTTAAATTCGGTATCTTTTAAAAGCCATTTTAAATTTATAAAATAAAAACGTCTAGTTTATTAAGCTTGAGTTTGTATTATATAAATTTATATGTATTCCACTGCAACTTGCGTAGCTTCGTCAGTATATAATTATAAATTAGTCAATTTAGTAAAATTAAATATTTTTTTTAAACAAGAAATCAAATAAATTCATAAAATTCTTATGGACAAAAGTCAGCTCTTAATAAAAACCTACTTTTTTGTGACTATGATTATGACCGCATCTTTTTTTTGTTTATTTATTAATCACAGAATTTAAAATATCTACAGCGAAACTTATTTCTATTTTTTTGTTCTTGTAACTTAATTTCAATTCTTTTGTAAATACATATTGATTTTCCTTTTTAATTTAATTTTATTCTATTTTAAATGCAACCAACTTCTTTTGTAAAATCAATTAACAACTTAATTATAAAACAAACAATAAACCACTGCTAATTGATGGCACCAAATTAATCACAACCTAAACGACACCGTAAAAAAAAATTATTTAAAAAATGAAACAAATAAAATTAAAAATTAAAAAAAAAACAGCGCTGGCAAAATGGCTTGCGCCATATAACACACAACAACAAGGGGTCTAATGTGTGCCCTACCACCAACTTAATGAAACAGTAAGTAAAATTAAAAAAAAAAATAAATCCCAAAAAGTAAAAAAGCAGAGACTAATTAAAAATATATATTATATTAGATCAGAAGATGAGTAGAAGTTGGTAACGTCAACAATTTTGAAGAAAATAATCCATTAATTTCTATAATAAGCAACAATAATTATACTTATATTTAATTCATTCATTAAAACAAAAAAAAGGGCAATTAAAAATAACTTTTAATTTAATATTAAGTTATTTTGTTAGAAAAAAAGTAAATTTAATCCACCTAGAAATATAAAAAAAAAAATCATCCTCTTAACTCTTCACACATGTACAATAATGTACCACTATTTTATAATATTAGTCTATGGCTTAGCCACAATTAACCCAAATACCAAAGAAGTATATTTGCTTATCTTAGCAATAAAAATTATGCTTTAAAAGCATTTCCTTATGACAGGATTCATGATCATAAAACAGTAATATACCAATCCTGCTAAACTTCACGGACTTCTCAAGCAAAGTTTCCAGTTGTAAGTATGAAAATCGAATTCGCCATGCGAAAAAACTAGTGATCAAAGGATCCAGGTTAATTATTTCAATATTTCTCTATATAAAATTAAAAAAAAAACATGATTTAAAAAAATTTTATTTATTGTTTGGCTTTTGTTTGTAGAAAAGGTAAGTATAAAACAAGTGCCTGAAAATATGCCATACAAACTATGACCATAAATTAATGACAAATACGAAAGTGGGAAAACGGACATGCCACTTTCGTTCATGGTAAAAGTAAATGACACATGCGCCTGAAAATATGCCATAAAAAATTTCTGCAATTAATAGTAAATAATTTTAATTGTTTTACTTTTTAGTTTTTTCTTCGGAATGGATCAATATTTTTGAATGAAACTTTCACTGAGTGATAGAGCGGGAAATGGGCTATCGTTCCCTCGAACATTTTTTTAAAATCGCTGTAACGCTTAAAAAGTTATAAGCGTTTTTCTAATTAAAACGCTTTTCAATTAAAGGAGATGTGGCATGTGGCAACATATGTGGCATGTGGCATGTAGCCCAATTCCCACCCTACAACATGGTGCAAGTCTCATGCGAAAATATGCTACCGTTCAAAAGTTGTAATAAAAAAACAAAAATCATTTCCCGAAAATCCACCTACTGCTGGTTCTGTTGGCCTGGTGTTTTACATTTTTTTTCCAAGTTTTTTAAAATGAATCTCGCACAATGGGACAGGCAGATTTTTTTTTAAATTTTGTATTTTTGCTGTAACTTTTAGACGGAACAATATTTTTTAATAAAACTTGAACCATGTGGCAGAGTGAGAAATGGGCTATCTGCCACATACCACATATGTTGCCACATGCCACATCCAGGTTGAATAAAAAGCGTTTTAATTAGAAAAACGCTTATAACTTTTTTTGCGTTGGAGCGATTTTAAAAAAATGTTCCACTAAAATGTAGCCCATTTCCCACTCTGCCACATGGTGAAAGTTTTATTGAAAAATATTGATCCATTCAAAAGTTATAGGAAAAATATCAATAATTAGACTAATCTGTACTTGCAACACGGTTTTTTGTCTACATTTTACTTTTTTTGCTATAACTTTTGAACGGGTTAATATTTTGGAATGAAATTTTCACTGAGTGATAGAGCGCGAAATGGGCTATCGTTCTTTCGAACATTTCTTTAAAATCGCTGTAACGCTTAAAAAGTTATAAGCGTTTTTCTAATTAAAACGCTTTTCAATTAAAGAAGATGTGGCATGTGGCAACATATGTGGCATGTGGCATGTAGCCCAATTCCCACCCTACAACATGGTGCAAGTGTCATGCGAAAATATACTACCGTTCAAAAGTTGTAACAAAAAAACAAAAATCATTTCCCGAAAATCCACCTACTGCTGGTTCTGTTGGCCTGGTGTTTTACATTTTTTTTCCAAGTTTTTTAAAATGAATCTCGCACAATGGGACAGGCAGATTTTTTTTTAAATTTTGTATTTTTGCTGTAACTTTTAGACGGAACAATATTTTTTAATAAAACTTGCACCATGTGGCAGAGTGAAAAATAAGCTATCTGCCACATACCACATATGTTGCCACATGCCACATCCAGGTTGAATAAACAGCGTTTTAATTAGAAAAACGCTTATAACTTTTTTTGCGTTGGAGCGATTTTAAAAAAATGTTCCACTAAAATGTAGCCCATTTCCCACTCTGCCACATGGTGAAAGATTCATTAAAAAATATTGATCCATTCAAAAGTTATAGGAAAAATATCAATAATTAGACTAATCTGTACTTGCAACACGGTTTTTTGTCTACATTTTACTTTTTTTGCTATAACTTTTGAACGGGTTAATATTTTGGAATGAAATTTTCACTGAGTGATAGAGCGGGAAATGGGCTATCGTTCTTTCGAACATTTTTTTAAAATCGCTGTAACGCTTAAAAAGTTATAAGCGTTTTTCTAATTAAAACGCTTTTCAATTAAAGAAGATGTGGCATGTGGCAACATATGTGGCATGTGGCATGTAGCCCAATTCCCACCCTACAACATGGTGCAAGTGTCATGCGAAAATATGCTACCGTTCAAAAGTTGTAACAAAAAAACAAAAATCATTTCCCGAAAATCCACCTACTGCTGGTTCTGTTGGCCTGGTGTTTTACATTTTTTTTCCCAAGTTTTTTAAAATGAATCTCGCACAATGGGACAGGCAGATTTTTTTTTCAATTTTGTATTTTTGCTGTAACTTTTAGACGAAACAATATTTTTTAATAAAACTTGCACCATGTGGCAGAGTGAGAAATAAGCTATCTGCCACATACCACATATGTTGCCACATGCCACATCCAGGTTGAATAAACAGCGTTTTAATTAGAAAAACGCTTATAACTTTTTTTGCGTTGGAGCGATTTTAAAAAAATGTTCCACTAAAATGTAGCGCATTTCCGACTCTGCCACATGGTGAAAGTTTTATTGAAAAATATTGATCCATTCAAAAGTTATAGGAAAAATATCAATAATTAGACTAATCTGAACTTGCAACACGGTTTTTTGTCTACATTTTACTTTTTTTGCTATAACTTTTGAACGGGTTAATATTTTGGAATGAAATTTTCACTGAGTGATAGAGCGGGAAATGGGCTATCGTTCTCTCGAACATTTTTTTAAAATCGCTGTAACGCTTAAAAAGTTATAAGCGTTTTTCTAATTAAAACGCTTTTCAATTAAAGAAGATGTGGCATGTGGCAACATATGTGGCATGTGGCATGTGGCATGTAGCCCAATTCCCACCCTACAACATGGTGCAAGTGTCATGCGAAAATATGCTACCGTTCAAAAGTTGTAATAAAAAAACAAAAATCATTTCCCGAAAATCCACCTACTGCTGGTTCTGTTGGCCTGGTGTTTTACATTTTTTTTCCAAGTTTTTTAAAATGAATCTCGCACAATGGGACAGGCAGATTTTTTTTTAAATTTTGTATTTTTGCTGTAACTTTTAGACGGAACAATATTTTTTAATAAAACTTGCACCATGTGGCAGAGTGAGAAATAAGCTATCTGCCACATACCACATATGTTGCCACATGCCACATCCAGGTTGAATAAACAGCGTTTTAATTAGAAAAACGCTTATAACTTTTTTTGCGTTGGAGCGATTTTAAAAAAATGTTCCACTAAAATGTAGCCCATTTCCCACTCTGCCACATGGTGAAAGATTCATTAAAAAATATTGATCCATTCAAAAGTTATAGGAAAAATATCAATAATTAGACTAATCTGTACTTGCAACACGGTTTTTTGTCTACATTTTACTTTTTTTGCTATAACTTTTGAACGGGTTAATATTTTGGAATGAAATTTTCACTGAGTGATAGAGCGGGAAATGGGCTATCGTTCTTTCGAACATTTTTTTAAAATCGCTGTAACGCTTAAAAAGTTATAAGCGTTTTTCTAATTAAAACGCTTTTCAATTAAAGAAGATGTGGCATGTGGCAACATATGTGGCATGTGGCATGTAGCCCAATTCCCACCCTACAACATGGTGCAAGTGTCATGCGAAAATATGCTACCGTTCAAAAGTTGTAACAAAAAAACAAAAATCATTTCCCGAAAATCCACCTACTGCTGGTTCTGTTGGCCTGGTGTTTTACATTTTTTTTCCAAGTTTTTTAAAATGAATCTCGCACAATGGGACAGGCAGATTTTTTTTTCAATTTTGTATTTTTGCTGTAACTTTTAGACGAAACAATATTTTTTAATAAAACTTGCACCATGTGGCAGAGTGAGAAATAAGCTATCTGCCACATACCACATATGTTGCCACATGCCACATCCAGGTTGAATAAACAGCGTTTTAATTAGAAAAACGCTTATAACTTTTTTTGCGTTGGAGCGATTTTAAAAAAATGTTCCACTAAAATGTAGCGCATTTCCGACTCTGCCACATGGTGAAAGTTTTATTGAAAAATATTGATCCATTCAAAAGTTATATGAAAAATATCAATAATTAGACTAATCTGAACTTGCAACACGGTTTTTTGTCTACATTTTACTTTTTTTGCTATAATTTTGAACGGGTTAATATTTTGGAATGAAATTTTCACTGAGTGATAGAGCGGGAAATGGGCTATCGTTCTCTCGAACACTTTTTTAAAATCGCTGTAACGCTTAAAAAGTTATAAGCGTTTTTCTAATTAAAACGCTTTTCAATTAAAGAAGATGTGGCATGTGGCAACATATGTGGCATGTGGCATGTAGCCCAATTCCCACCCTACAACATGGTGCAAGTGTCATGCGAAAATATGCTACCGTTCAAAAGTTGTAACAAAAAAACAAAAATCATTTCCCGAAAATCCACCTACTGCTGGTTCTGTTGGCCTGGTGTTTTACATTTTTTTTCCAAGTTTTTTAAAATGAATCTCGCACAATGGGACAGGCAGATTTTTTTTTCAATTTTGTATTTTTGCTGTAACTTTTAGACGAAACAATATTTTTTAATAAAACTTGCACCATGTGGCAGAGTGAGAAATAAGCTATCTGCCACATACCACATATGTTGCCACATGCCACATCCAGGTTGAATAAACAGCGTTTTAATTAGAAAAACGCTTATAACTTTTTTTGCGTTGGAGCGATTTTAAAAAAATGTTCCACTAAAATGTAGCGCATTTCCGACTCTGCCACATGGTGAAAGTTTTATTGAAAAATATTGATCCATTCAAAAGTTATAGGAAAAATATCAACAATTAGACTAATCTGTACTTGCAACACGGTTTTTTGTCTACATTTTACTTTTTTTGCTATAACTTTTGAACGGGTTAATATTTTGGAATGAAATTTTCACTGAGTGATAGAGTGGGAAATGGGCTATCGTTCTTTCGAACATTTTTTTAAAATCGCTGTAACGCTTAAAAAGTTATAAGCGTTTTTCTAATTAAAACGCTTTTCAATTAAAGAAGATGTGGCATGTGGCAACATATGTGGCATGTGGCATGTAGCCCAATTCCCACCCTACAACATGGTGCAAGTGTCATGCAAAAATATGCTACCGTTCAAAAGTTGTAACAAAAAAACAAAAATCATTTCCCGAAAATCCACCTACTGCTGGTTCTGTTGGCCTGGTGTTTTACATTTTTTTTCCAAGTTTTTTAAAATGAATCTCGCACAATGGGACAGGCAGATTTTTTTTTAAATTTTGTATTTTTGCTGTAACTTTTAGACGGAACAATATTTTTTAATAAAACTTGCACCATGTGGCAGAGTGAGAAATAAGCTATCTGCCACATGCCACATCCAGGTTGAATAAACAGCGTTTTAATTAGAAAAACGCTTATAACTTTTTTTGCGTTGGAGCGATTTTAAAAAAATGTTCCACTAAAATGTAGCCCATTTCCCACTCTGCCACATGGTGAAAGATTCATTAAAAAATATTGATCCATTCAAAAGTTATAGGAAAAATAACAATAATTAGACTAATCTGTACTTGCAACACTGTTTTTTGTCTACATTTTACTTTTTTTGCTATAACTTTTGAACGGGTTAATATTTTGGAATGAAATTTTCACTGAGTGATAGAGCGGGAAATGGGCTATCGTTCTTTCGAACATTTTTTTAAAATCGCTGTAACGCTTAAAAAGTTATAAGCGTTTTTCTAATTAAAACGCTTTTCAATTAAAGAAGATGTGGCATGTGGCAACATATGTGGCATGTGGCATGTAGCCCAATTCCCACCCTACAACATGGTGCAAGTGTCATGCAAAAATATGCTACCGTTCAAAAGTTGTAACAAAAAAACAAAAATCATTTCCCGAAAATCCACCTACTGCTGGTTCTGTTGGCCTGGTGTTTTACATTTTTTTTCCAAGTTTTTTAAAATGAATCTCGCACAATGGGACAGGCAGATTTTTTTTTAAATTTTGTATTTTTGCTGTAACTTTTAGACGGAACAATATTTTTTAATAAAACTTGCACCATGTGGCAGAGTGAGAAATAAGCTATCTGCCACATGCCACATCCAGGTTGAATAAACAGCGTTTTAATTAGAAAAACGCTTATAACTTTTTTTGCGTTGGAGCGATTTTAAAAAAATGTTCCACTAAAATGTAGCCCATTTCCCACTCTGCCACATGGTGAAAGATTCATTAAAAAATATTGATCCATTCAAAAGTTATAGGAAAAATAACAATAATTAGACTAATCTGTACTTGCAACACTGTTTTTTGTCTACATTTTACTTTTTTTGCTATAACTTTTGAACGGGTTAATATTTTGGAATGAAATTTTCACTGAGTGATAGAGCGGGAAATGGGCTATCGTTCTTTCGAACATTTTTTTAAAATCGCTGTAACGCTTAAAAAGTTATAAGCGTTTTTCTAATTAAAACGCTTTTCAATTAAAGAAGATGTGGCATGTGGCAACATATGTGGCATGTGGCATGTAGCCCAATTCCCACCCTACAACATGGTGCAAGTGTCATGCAAAAATATGCTACCGTTCAAAAGTTGTAACAAAAAAACAAAAATCATTTCCCGAAAATCCACCTACTGCTGGTTCTGTTGGCCTGGTGTTTTACATTTTTTTTCCAAGTTTTTTAAAATGAATCTCGCACAATGGGACAGGCAGATTTTTTTTTAAATTTTGTATTTTTGCTGTAACTTTTAGACGGAACAATATTTTTTAATAAAACTTGCACCATGTGGCAGAGTGAGAAATAAGCTATCTGCCACATACCACATATGTTGCCACATGCCACATCCAGGTTGAATAAACAGCGTTTTAATTAGAAAAACGCTTATAACTTTTTTTGCGTTGGAGCGATTTTAAAAAAATGTTCCACTAAAATGTAGCGCATTTCCGACTCTGCCACATGGTGAAAGTTTTATTGAAAAATATTGATCCATTCAAAAGTTATAGGAAAAATATCAACAATTAGACTAATCTGTACTTGCAACACGGTTTTTTGTCTACATTTTACTTTTTTTGCTATAACTTTTGAACGGGTTAATATTTTGGAATGAAATTTTCACTGAGTGATAGAGCGGGAAATGGGCTATCGTTCTTTCGAACATTTTTTTAAAATCGCTGTAACGCTTAAAAAGTTATAAGCGTTTTTCTAATTAAAACGCTTTTCAATTAAAGAAGATGTGGCATGTGGCAACATATGTGGCATGTGGCATGTAGCCCAATTCCCACCCTACAACATGGTGCAAGTGTCATGCGAAAATATGCTACCGTTCAAAAGTTGTAACAAAAAAACAAAAATCATTTCCCGAAAATCCACCTACTGCTGGTTCTGTTGGCCTGGTGTTTTACATTTTTTTTCCCAAGTTTTTTAAAATGAATCTCGCACAATGGGACAGGCAGATTTTTTTTTCAATTTTGTATTTTTGCTGTAACTTTTAGACGAAACAATATTTTTTAATAAAACTTGCACCATGTGGCAGCGTGAGAAATAAGCTATCTGCCACATACCACATATGTTGCCACATGCCACATCCAGGTTGAATAAACAGCGTTTTAATTAGAAAAACGCTTATAACTTTTTTTGCGTTGGAGCGATTTTAAAAAAATGTTCCACTAAAATGTAGCGCATTTCCGACTCTGCCACATGGTGAAAGTTTTATTGAAAAATATTGATCCATTCAAAAGTTATAGGAAAAATATCAACAATTAGACTAATCTGTACTTGCAACACGGTTTTTTGTCTACATTTTACTTTTTTTGCTATAACTTTTGAACGGGTTAATATTTTGGAATGAAATTTTCACTGAGTGATAGAGCGGGAAATGGGCTATCGTTCTTTCGAACATTTTTTTAAAATCGCTGTAACGCTTAAAAAGTTATAAGCGTTTTTCTAATTAAAACGCTTTTCAATTAAAGAAGATGTGGCATGTGGCAACATATGTGGCATGTGGCATGTAGCCCAATTCCCACCCTACAACATGGTGCAAGTGTCATGCGAAAATATGCTACCGTTCAAAAGTTGTAACAAAAAAACAAAAATCATTTCCCGAAAATCCACCTACTGCTGGTTCTGTTGGCCTGGTGTTTTACATTTTTTTTCCAAGTTTTTTAAAATGAATCTCGCACAATGGGACAGGCAGATTTTTTTTTCAATTTTGTATTTTTGCTGTAACTTTTAGACGAAACAATATTTTTTAATAAAACTTGCACCATGTGGCAGAGTGAGAAATAAGCTATCTGCCACATACCACATATGTTGCCACATGCCACATCCAGGTTGAATAAACAGCGTTTTAATTAGAAAAACGCTTATAACTTTTTTTGCGTTGGAGCGATTTTAAAAAAATGTTCCACTAAAATGTAGCGCATTTCCGACTCTGCCACATGGTGAAAGTTTTATTGAAAAATATTGATCCATTCAAAAGTTATAGGAAAAATATCAACAATTAGACTAATCTGTACTTGCAACACGGTTTTTTGTCTACATTTTACTTTTTTTGCTATAACTTTTGAACGGGTTAATATTTTGGAATGAAATTTTCACTGAGTGATAGAGCGGGAAATGGGCTATCGTTCTTTCGAACATTTTTTTAAAATCGCTGTAACGCTTAAAAAGTTATAAGCGTTTTTCTAATTAAAACGCTTTTCAATTAAAGAAGATGTGGCATGTGGCAACATATGTGGCATGTGGCATGTAGCCCAATTCCCACCCTACAACATGGTGCAAGTGTCATGCGAAAATATGCTACCGTTCAAAAGTTGTAACAAAAAAACAAAAATCATTTCCCGAAAATCCACCTACTGCTGGTTCTGTTGGCCTGGTGTTTTACATTTTTTTTTCCAAGTTTTTTAAAATGAATCTCGCACAATGGGACAGGCAGATTTTTTTTTAAATTTTGTATTTTTGCTGTAACTTTTAGACGGAACAATATTTTTTAATAAAACTTGAACCATGTGGCAGAGTGAGAAATGGGCTATCTGCCACATACCACATATGTTACCACATGCCACATCCAGGTTGAATAAACAGCGTTTTAATTAGAAAAACGCTTATAACTTTTTTTGCGTTGGAGCGATTTTAAAAAAATGTTCCACTAAAATGTAGCCCATTTCCCACTCTGCCACATGGTGAAAGTTTCATCAAAAAATATTTATCCATGTAAAAGCTGTAGAAAAAAAAACAAATAGTTGATCAATAAAATAGTTGGTCAATTCTAATAGCATATTTTCAGGCACTGGTTTTATACTTACTTTATCCACAAGCAAAAAACAAACAAGGATAATTATGTAAAAATTTGTATGAGTATTTTAATTATTATCTATTAATTATCAGTAAGGAAACTCTCAATGATATGAGTAAATAAATATATGAATTTTCCAATTTGTTGTCTGTATGGAGCCATATTATGCACAAAGCGGGTCACTGACTGCAAAAAAAAAAGAAAGAAAGTAAATTATGCTGACCAAAATATTTTTAGTTAGATGGTTGTAAATATATTTTACTAATTTTTTTTATAAGTTAACTTGTATCATTTTCAAAAATAACAGTTGAAAAGTACATAATTGTTTTCAAAAAAGTTTTTAATAATGAATAGAAAATTACTTGGATAAAATTGTTTTTATTTTTTTTTTAAGAGAAAAACTAAGTTGTTGTTAACAGTATCCGTGTGCTATCCGCCATTTTGTAATGGCAGCAGCCACCTTGAAATTTATTTTCTTGTGTAAGAGACTGTAAGGCAAATTGTTTTAAAGAGCAAAAAATATTTTTAAATTAATGTTAGAGATATCAATTACGTTTAGGACAACTGATATCGACAGGTAAGTGCCTCTTTTATTTCCTTTCCTTTTTTGTTTCCGGCTGTAACGCAATTTGTTTTTTTTTTCTATTTTAAATGCTTTTCATTTTAAAAAAAAATTTATAATTTTGTTGTTGTTTTTTTCTTTTCTTTTTTTAACTAGTTGGATGCGTTTATCATTTCTAGTAGAGAAGGGTGGTAAAATACCCGCCAAAACGGTAGCCAAAACATTTGCTTCAGGTAAAACGGAAAAGTTGGTGTATCAATGCTTCAAAGATGTCGGTTTACCAGATGATAAAAGTGCTACTATGACACGGGATGATTTTACATTCGATAAATTTTATGCTTTATACCACAAGGTGTGCCCTAGAAATGACATTGAGGAATTATTCACAACGATGTAATTATAATGAACCGGCCATAATCATAGTCATACTAAAGTCGGTAGCTTTAAAAAAAAAACAATTTTAAATTGATAAAATCCTTATGAAGCAAAAGTCTGCTGCTCCTAATAAAAGCCTACTTTCCTGTGACTATGATTATGATTGTTTAGGAGTTGGCAAATTATTATGTTAAAATTTCTTTTTTTTCCATAGAACAAAAGGCAAATCTGAAGTTATTGAATTGGCGCAGATGGTACAGTTTATGAATGAGAAACAACGTGATCCTAGAATGAATGAAATTTTATATCCTTTATACGATGAAAAAAGATGTACAGAAATTATCAACGATTATGAATTAAGTGAAGATAAAAAGAAGGCAGGTTAGTTAGTTAGTCTGGTATTTCATTAACATCGCACAAACAATCAATTAATCAAAAAAATTTATAACTTTTTGGGTGTTTAGGACAACTTTCCATGGATGGTTTTAAGCGTTACTTAATGTCTGATGAAAATGCTCCAGTGTTTTTGGATCGTTTGGATATTTATATGGAAATGGATCAACCCTTATCCCATTATTACATAAACAGTTCACACAATACGTATTTATCGGGCAGGCAAATCGGTGGCAAGTCTTCGGTGGAAATGTATAGACAAACCATGTTGGCCGGTTGTCGGTAAGTATTTAAATTTTTGTAAACAAAATTGATTTATTTAAAATATTCTTTTAAAAGTTGCGTTGAATTGGATTGTTGGAATGGAAAAGGTGAAGACGAAGAACCAATTGTCACCCATGGACACGCCTACTGTACAGAAATATTATTTAAAGTTAGTTTTAGTAGGTCGGATTGTGAGTGTCGTGGCTCACTCGCTCACACTCGACACTCATAATCAGGCTGAATATTTAATTATTGTCTGAGCTCAGCCTAATTTTATAACGCTTTTTAGGATTGCATACAGGCTATAGCTGACTGTGCATTTGTTGCCTCTGAATATCCAGTTATTTTATCGTTTGAAAACCATTGTAATCGTGCCCAGCAATATAAATTAGCCAAATACTGTGATGACTTTTTTGGTGAATATTTACTAAAGGAACCTTTACCAGACCATCCGGTAAAAAGTTTCTTTAAGTAGTTTTAGTAGTTTTTTGTAATTTTTATTGTCATTACAGCTTGAGCCGGGTTTGCCACTCCCACCGCCAAATAAACTTTTGCGTAAAATCATGATTAAAAACAAACGCATGAAGCCCGAAGTTGAAAAGGTTGAACTTGATTTGTTTTTGAAAGGTGAACTTAAGACGGATGACGATCCGGTAGAAGATGCTAGTGCAGGGAAACCACCTGAAGCTGAAGCACCACCGCCACCGCCCCCAGCTGCCGAAGGTGCACCTCCAGGCGAACCTGGTGCTGAGGGTGCTCCCGCCGAGGGCGGTGAAGCAGCAGCCGCTTATAGCGGCTCAACGACTAATGTACATCCATGGCTGTCGTCAATGGTCAATTATGCCCAGCCTATTAAATTCCAGGGCTTTGATAAGGCCATCGAGAAGAATATTGCCCACAACATGTCTTCGTTTGCTGAGTCGGCGGGCATGAATTATCTCAAACAGAATTCCATTGATTTTGTCAATTATAATAAACGGCAGATGTCGCGCATTTATCCTAAAGGTACACGTGCTGATTCTTCCAACTATATGCCTCAAGTATTTTGGAATGCTGGCTGCCAAATGGTGTCTTTGAATTTCCAAACTTCCGATTTGCCCATGCAACTGAATCAAGGCAAATTTGAATACAATGGCGGTTGTGGTTATTTGCTGAAACCCGATTTCATGCGCCGTTCCGACAAAGACTTTGATCCCTTTGCTGATGCTCCGGTAGACGGTGTAATTGCGGCTCAATGTTCTGTTAAAATTATAGCCGGTCAGTTTTTATCAGATAAAAAAGTCGGCACCTACGTAGAGGTTGATATGTATGGCTTACCCTCCGATACAGTTAAGAAAGAGTTCAGAACTCGTTTGGTGCCCAACAACGGCTTGAATCCTGTTTATAACGAAGATCCATTTGTATTTCGTAAAGTTGTCTTGCCCGATTTGGCTGTGCTGCGCTTTGGCGTTTATGAAGAAAGTGGCAAAATGATTGGTCAGCGTATATTACCTTTAGAAGGTCTACAAGCGGGCTATCGTCATGTCTCCTTGCGTACTGAGGCTAATTTTCCC
Organism: Thelaira solivaga; assembly: GCA_947397855.1. Taxonomy (NCBI): domain Eukaryota; kingdom Metazoa; phylum Arthropoda; class Insecta; order Diptera; family Tachinidae; genus Thelaira; species Thelaira solivaga. The sequence continues at coordinate 4,842,641 of OX377612.1, read as the reverse complement.
ATGTCTTTGCCCATGTTGTTTGTTAACATCGAATTAAAAATCTATGTACCTGACGGCTTTGAAGATTTCATGGCCATGTTATCGGATCCTAGAGGTTTTGCGGGTGCTGCTCAAAAACAAAACGAACAAATGAAGGCTTTGGGTATTGAGGAGCAGAGCAGTGGCGCTGCCAAAGATGCTGGCAAGGCTAAGGAGGAGGAGAAAAAAGAAGCTCCTTTAGTTTTTGAGCCGGTAACATTAGAGTCTTTGCGCAGTGAAAAGGGTTTCCAAAAGGTGGCCAAAAAACAAAATAAAGAATTGGATACCCTAAAGAAGAAACATACCAAAGAGCGTATGGGTGTGCAAAAGACCCAAAATGCGGCTATTGATAAACTAATCAAGGGCAAAAGGTAGGTGAACAAAAAAGAAAGGATCATTAAAGGATTAATGCAAAATATTTTCATGTTTTCATTACAGCAAAGATGAAATACGTAATGACTCCGCAATAAAAACTGCAATTGCCGACCAAACCAAACAATGGACTGAAATGATTGCCAAACACAAGAAGGAAGAATGGGATCTATTGCGCCAGCATGTACAAGACTCCCAAGAAGCCATGAAGGCTCTTATGCTAACCGTGCAGGCTACACAAATCAAGCAACTGGAAGAAAGACATGCCAGGTAAAGTGAAAAACTAAACTAAAAAAAAAAATATTAATTTCTTACACTCACCCCCAAACACAACAGGGACATTAAAGATTTAAATGCCAAGCAAGCCAAAACATCAGCTGATACCGCCAAAGAGGTGCAAAATGATAAAACTTTAAAAACCAAAAATGAAAAGGATCGTCGTCTGAGGGAGAAAAGACAAAATAATATTAAACGTTTCATGGAAGAGAAAAAGGTCAGTCAGTGTGGAAAATCTTTTTTTTTTTTTTAATTCAATTAATTAATTCTCTTAATTTATCTCTCTACCTTCCAGCAAATCGGTGTTAAACAAGGTCGTGCTATGGAAAAACTTAAAATGGCACATACCAAGCAAGTCGAGGAATTTAGTACTGACGTACAAAAGGTACTAAACGCTAATAGTGTAGCCAATTCAATTGAAACAACTAGTATTAATTTTTTTACTGCTACTACTAGTATTATTACTACCACTACCACTGGCACAACTTAGAAAAATAAAAATAAAACTTTTTTTGAGGATTTTGTTATCTAACACAACAAAGTCTATCGTTAGTTTGTCGTTCTCATAGCGTTACGTTAGTATATCGCAACTCTTGCTTCATTTCCATACAGAATCACAACAGACCAAAGAAATCATGTAACGAATCATTAATTAAAAAGTAATTACTTTATGACTATAAATTTTGATCGACTTATTTGCCATAGCGTACTGTACTTGTATTTAATATGCATATCGCTCACCTACTTCCAGAGTGTTATAATTAAAAAAAAAAATAGTTGACTCAGATCTTATGAAAAATTTCGTTAACGCTTACTTTAAAGTCAGCGTTAGTTTTTTTTTTTTTAAGATAATTTTTAAATAATATATATACAGGCATGTTCTGAAAAAAGTGATTTCAAATCACAAAATCATTTGACATCTCGAGATTTAAAACCCGTCAGCTAACTGCCTTATGGCATCAACTCACTTGTATTTTAAGCATTTGGCTTTGAATTCGTTAAGAAAATGATTAAATTCATTTAATTTGAATTGTTTTTTTTTTATTAGTTTTAAAAAAATATTTAACAAAACGGAATCATAAAAATGACTATTAATTTTTTGAGGACAATTTTTTTTTCTTTTGTTTATATTTTTTGTGATTTTCATTTCTTATTCTTTTTCTGAGCAAAATTTAATGTAAATAAAATAAATATAAGAGCTTTAAGCTCGTGATTGATAACAGTAAAAATCACTACAGAACACTAAAAAATCTTTTATGTGATTTTAAAACCGTTGGTGGTTTAAAATCACCGTGATTCCAGAACATGCCTAATAATTAATATTTATTGAGCTTCAGTCCGATTTTTATAAATTATTTATTAATTTTCGATATGTCACTTGAGAGCTTCGTCAATAAAATTATAAATATTATATAATAATACTAGCTGACCCGGCAAACGTTGTTTTGCTTTAAAATTTTTGTATATTCGATCTTCTTACTTTAAAAAAAACCGTACAAGACCGGGTAAAAACATAAATAAGCCAGATACCGACTGCAGCGCTACCTGCAGGGCGGATTTGTAACGCTAAACCTTCCAAGGCCAGCCGTTTAGGAGGAGACAAAGTCAAACACACGTACAATCGAATTTTATATAAATATTAAGATAATTTTTTCTGACAAAAAATTTTAAATTAATAAATAATTTATAAAAAACAGACTGCAGTCCATAATCATAGACACACTAAAGTCGGTATTATTTTAAAAACTATTTTAAATACATAAAATTCTTATGAACAAAAGTCAGCTCTTAATAAAAGCCTACTTTTTTGTGACTATGATTAATAAATATTATTTAAGCATTAATTCTCAATAAAAATTATTTTTATTTTAATTTTCTTTTGAAGGTCTTCTTGAAGGAAAAAATTTTTTTTTTTAAATGTTGGAAAATTAAATAAAAACAATTTTTATTGAGAATTTATGCTTAAATAATATTTATTAAGATTAATTATATACACAAGTAAAGAACTAAATAAATAATTATATAAATTTAAATAATATAAAAATAATAGTTGTTGTTATTATTATTTTAGCTTCTGGATATGTACAAAGTCGAGGAAGAGGCTTATAAAATACAAGGAAAATCCGAATTTTTCGCCTAGGATTCTGAATCACAGGATGTTAATAGAAATTCTTGAGAAAAAAAACTAACAAATTTATATGCAACCCCAAAAAACACGGGCTATAATAATAAATTATATATTTTTTCTAAAAAAAAAAAGAAAAGCCAACCATTAAGAACAAAAAAAAAAAAAGTTTGATAGAAAAATAATTGAAAAAAAAAATTTCAATATTAATGGCTTGCGAATCAAATGTAATCGAAATATTAAACACATAAGGAATTCTTAAAAAAAAATTAAATAAATAATGAGCGGCTTACAGGAAACGAACAATCCAATTGTTAAAAAAATTTTTATAAAATATTTAAGTAGACTTTAAAGTCAACTTTATCGAAATTTTACTTTGAATAAAAGCATAAATTTAAAAATTTATTTTGAGCTTTTTAAATACAAATTTCTTTAGACGATTGGGTGGTTCCTTGCCTATAAATAGCACATAAATTATTTTATAACTAAGCCAATCTCCAAAAACTCTAAAGGCCATTTTGGCAAGTTAAAAATAGTTGAAAGTTAGTCAAGATAAAAGCCATATAAACAGCTTTTGGTAAGACCTTACAGTCAATTGAAAAGTCATAAAGAACATCCCACAATGACAGTTCAAAAAACCAATAAATCATTCTAATTTTCTATACAAGCAAACGTTCATTCTGTTGAAAAACTTAAAGAGATAAACGGTCACATATCTACTATCTCTTTATGTTTTTCGCCAAAATTAACGTTTGGAGTTGTGTCTAGTTGTAGTTTATGAGTTTGATAATCTAAGCCTAAACTAACCACTTAAAAATTTATCCAAAAACTGTTTATCTGCTCCTTTCAAAAATAAAATTTAACTATTAGTTACTTGTCATAAAAGACCTTACTGTCATAATCATAAAAAAATTATTAAAGAAAGGCTTATATATCACCCTCTAAAAAAATAAATAAAAAAAAAAAAATTTTGAAATTTTTAACTTTAATTCAAGTCTACTTTAATTGTTATTTTTTTTTTTTTTTTTTGGATTATATGAAACTAGCAACTCAATTTTATGAAAAGCTTTCAAAAATATTTTAAAAATTTAGTGTTTTCAAAATGTACTCGTAATCTTTATTACTGTAAATAATTTTTTAGCCCAATCATTGGAACTTTTTCTTAAGAAAAATTTTGTTTTTTGGGAAAAAATTCCCTAAATCAGAGAATTTTCTATGTTAAAAAATTTTAAAACATTTTTTTTATGATAAGAAAAAAGGAAAAATTAAAAAAACTCCCATCGAATTTTTAATCATAATTGGGCTGTTTATTTTAATTTATGTTGGTTTGCAAACCTTTATGATTCCCAATAATTTAATATATTAAGTGTTTTCCTTACAAATTTTTTTAGGCGATTCGATTGTTTACGCATTAGTTTCTTAAAGAAATTTTTTTCAATATTTTTTTTTTATGAATATGACAGTTATTGCATACATATTTATAAAACAACCAAGAAATATAAATTTAAGCATGAAAAAGTAAAGAAAATTATATTTAGAAAATACATAAAAACCAAACAAATATACACCGATTATACAAAAAAAAAGTTAAAAATGAAATCTAGTCAAATATAGAATAATTTAACATTTAAATTAAAAATATTTTAAAATTTTTATTAAATAAATTAAACTGACTAGACTTCAAGCTTAGGGTAATTATTATTTTTATAAAGTTATTTCAGTTGCCAAAGAAGCTACCCAAAATTAAAACAAATAAAATAAATAATTATACTTACGGCCCATTTCTGTATATCTAAGCGAATTAAAGCTTCTTTCTAAAAATAAATTTTATACCAAAGAAACTTTTATTCGCTTATACAGAAAAAGGCTTTTATAAAGATAAATAATTTTAAATGACACCCTAAGCTTGAAAAATTTAGTCATTTTAATTATAAATGAAAAAGGTCAAATAAACTTTAAAAAAATTCTTATTAAATATTAAAAAAAAAAATACAAATATTTTGAAAAAGAAAATATTAAAAATATATATATATATGACAGCAACTAAACATTCAAGAATAACAGTATTTAAAGAGAAAAACCTACTCCTTGAAATAAACCTGTAACGAAAGTAAAAAATGTAAATATAAAAATAAAGAAAAACAAAATTTAAAGAGTTTCCTTTTAACCACCTACAAAAAAAAAAGGATTTAAAATACTAAAGTCATTTAAAAAAAAGAAAAAAACCAAAGGCATGATGGCAAAGATAATTTTATATTATTCGCCTTAGTTTATATTTTTTTAGGCTTTCAATAGTCCCATAACAATTCTCAAGTTATCGCAAAACTAAAGAATAAATAAAAAAATAATAAAAAATAAATACATAAAAATGTACAGAAATGCCTACTTTTTTGTAGGTCGCACCGCGACCTTTAAGATCTACTAACTACAATCTGAGACTCTTTACGAATCTCGTAATTGCTGTAGGATAAATCATTCCTAGATCTTTTGGCACCATTGCAGCTTACTCTGCTTGCCACCGCTGGGCACTCGCAGAGAACATGTTCGACGTTTCCTGTCCTTCCCGACAGAACTGACAGGAATCGTTCTGTACCTCACTGATTTTACTCATGTGAAATAGAGAATGCTTTTCAAAACTACTATCTAGCATCATTGAATTTCAGAGTTGATTTTGTTTTTTGGGAAAAAATTCCCAAAAAAATTTTATGCCAGCGAGCTGCTAAAGCGAATCGGCATTCTGGATAGCCAGCGGCCAAAGAATTGCTAAGCTTTTTGTAATCAATAAGGTTGACAAACCCTTACGTTACGTTTGGTCCTCTTACTTACATTACATACTTTGGGAACGCTACGTATATTATTTACTTTGATTTTGATTTTATTAAAAGATAAATCGTCAGCTTGTTACAGCAAATAAATGGCTAAGGAATCGCTCACTTCTTTTGAATAAGGCTGATAAGCACAATTTTTAATTCTGCAATTGTTTGTGTTAGCAATGAACTTACTTTATGTTACTTACGTTACATACGTCACGTAACCTATTTACATTACATACGTTAGGTATATAATACTTATGAATATACGTAGTGTAATTTCCTTACGTTGCTTAAGTAACATATAACATTTACGTCACGTATACTATCTATAAGTTATTTGCAGCGATATAACTTCTTATTTAACTCTGCACTATTTTTGTAAACAATTAACTTGTTTACGCTACGTATGTTACTTACGTAGTATTTAAATAACGTATATCACTTGCGTTACCTAAGTTACCTTTATGTTATTTGTAGCGTTATATAAATTTTTAATAAGACTTTAATAAAAAAATTTCTACAAAAAGCCCGAGGTGGATTAACTTAATTACTCAAGTGTTTTAAATGTTTTTTTTTTAACAAACTAATAAAAAAACCTATTAAACGTATGTACTCTTAAATTAAAAGTTTACACGCAGGAAATTATTGCTATACCAAAGAGTGTCTGTATGTACATGTGAACGAAGGTAGTTAAAAGAAATTAACCAGATTTTGGTGTGTATGTATTCATACGTCTTCCCCAGCAAACTTAAATTACATATAAACAAACATATACTAGTTACGTATTAGAAATTTAAAAATAAGAAATTAAATTAAATTTTATTTGTTTCACATTTGTTTTTGTAAAAAAAAAATAAAAAATTAATTTTTTAATTTATTTTATACCAACAACAATAATTTCCTGAGTTTAAACTTTTAGCAAGTTAATTAATTACCTTAAACAAAAAAATATTGTATATTTGAAAGAAATTCTTCCGTAAAATTTTTTCTAACAGAAAAAGCATTTATTTTTGAATAAAAAAAAACAGAAAATTTAATAAAATTACTAAACAATATGCAAAAACTCTTTAAAAAAAATATTAAAAAAAATAGATTTTGGGGTGAACTTTACAAGCTTTTTCTCACAAATACATATAAATTAAAGAAATGGAATTACTAAAACCAGATATAAAATATTTTATATTTCTACAACCAGCTTCACTAACAACAACAAAAAAAAACAATATATATGAATTTAACGAATATTTGACTTTAAATAAAAAAAACTTAGAAAGGCATTGATTAAATGATCAGTTAAAATTATAAAAACTTTTTAATAACTTTTATATGTGATACCAAAGAATAGAGAAGAAAATATAAAAAAGCTACACACATACATACATAGTATATATACTACCTATAAGAAAATAAATATTAAAAAAATATACTGCAGACAATTTAAAATTTTAAATTTTCTTTTAAAATTTTAAAGTATCCAAACTAAGCAAACTTGTGTTTTATTGTTTTTTTTTTTTTTTCAAATCTATTAAAAGTTACTTAGTTAAAAAAACTGAAGCCAAATCGATAGCGAAAAGAAATTAATAGAAATTTTTCTCTTTTTGTACGAAATAATTTAAAAATTTCTATACAAATTGCTTGACGTCAAATGCAATGATTTGGCTTTTAAAAATAGTTTTCGTTTTAAATTTCTTTAGTTTTTAAAAATCAATCCCGGAAAAAAAAAAAAAAAAAAAAAAAAAAAAAAAAAAATCAGAGTTTTCTATGACAGAAAAAGGAAAAAGTTTATGCAAAATAAAAGAGGAGCGAGAAATTTTTATTGATTGTCTTTCCAAACAAAATGCTCGTATATACTTAGATTTATAGTTAATTTCTGTATGGCATTACGAATTCGTATGAAATTTCATATAATCATTTAATTTAACTAATAAATTAAATATTTGAGCTGTTATTTTTAAAAATGGTATAAGTAAATCTTTAAAAAAAATTATTCAGCGCAGCGTTTTTAGCGCCCTCTATTTATATAAAAGTGTCATCCCTAAATAAGAGCTTGACGGTGTGATGCAGTGCGTATTCTGTACAGTATTGTTCAGGGAGGTTACTCTCTATTGCGATGCGAAAGAAAAACCATTCGCATCTGTATGATTTTTACATTGAGTTGCGATACGTTTTCTTTCGCATCGCAATAGAGAGTAACCCCCAAGTATCTTGTTTAATAAAACCCACTAAAGACAAACAAATACTAGTTTAAAAAAACTAGCTAAAATGTCCTTACTGGTCAAATATAAAAAACAAAAATAAAAAAAAAATAGTTTTGCAGCCAACTTCACTACAAAAAGCGCTGTCAAAATTGAATTTCCCAATTGTTCAGCTTGCCGTCTATAACGGTATGCTCCATACACTTTGGAGAATGAGAGTTTTTGACAGATAAAAAACGCTTGGCGCGCCAATTTAAGAATGACTGTTACTAAAATTACGGCTAACTCATTTTTTTAAAGTGGACTTATACAATTTTCAAAAATAACCTCTAATTTAATTGTTTCAAAAAAAAAAAAAAAAAAAAATTGAACAATTTGACAATTTTTCATTTGCTTATAATTTTTTTTCTGTGGACTTGAAATTGCAAACAAAATTATTTCAGCATACAAAACAAGACTAATTTAATTATTAATTTGTTAAATTAATGAATTAGTGCAGAATTAATGAATTTATTAAAATATGTTTTTAATTAATACCCTTAAATTTATGTACTTTTATGCACCTATTTTTAATATACAGAATTATTATAATTGATTTTAATTATTAATTAATGCAACATTTAAATTTAATTTAAAAATAACAAAATGTAAACATAACAATATTAAAAAACGTTGAAATAATTGCTTAAGCCCAATAAAAAAAGGTATTATTCAAAACAAAAAGTTCATCAAATTAAATTAAAAAAAAAAGAGAAAAATCGAATAAAATTTATTGTAAGAAACAGACAGCAACAAGAGCAGTTATAAAATAATTAATAAAAAAAAGTGAAAAATTAAAATAAAAAACAGAGTTTTATTTACTAACACCAAATACTCATGTAAAGTAAACTGAAATTAAGAAATCTGGGGCCATGAAAGCTAAGTTGCTTTTAAGAAATTTTTATTTTTTTTAACAAAAATTTCATCTTCACTACTTTTAAAATACTTGCATGCCTACGAAAGCATTTAAAACTTGCAAATACTTTAGACTTCCTGATGAAGTATGATGAAATTAAAAACACTTTAAAAAACTAAACTTCTTTAATCAACACAAATGAATTTCCATGTTGTCTGTCAGCCTACAAAAAGTGAAAACTCAAAATTGGTTTAATTCCATCAGAGAAGAAATTTCAAGCTTTTGCTTTTAAATTTAATTTTTATGCACCACAAAGATGAAATATTGAAATAATTTGTAATAAGTAAGAAAGCTTAAAAATAGTTTATGTTTGTCATTAATTTAAAATTTTTGTCAATATAGGTCACACATATATGTCAGTCTTCATTGAAGTAGAGAAAGCATATTTTTCCAATTCCTAAAAAATTCATTTAAAAATATAATTTTAATTCTTGCAATACCAATCCAACTTATTCTATCAAAAAACGGGGTATAAAACTGGATACCGAGAGTTTTCTTCGAATATTAAGATTATATTTACCAAATACCACAATAGTCCTTTGGAAAATACTAATAAAATGGGCGTAAAAGTGGGCGTGCCTTATAAAAAAAACTATAAGTATAGCAATCTTCCTAAGGGTTTAGAGATTACATGGACGAAACTGCAGAGAAATTTCGTGTTGTGTAGCAGTTTAATCTTAAAATAATGGAAGAATGGGTGTAAAAGTAAAAGTGGGCATGACCAGAATATGTATAAGTATGGGTTTGGCAACCATTCTTATCTATTATATCTGCAGAGTTTCATACAAATCCGTTGGATTGTAGAACTGTAATCATTAAAAAGTGGGCGTAAAGGTAGATGTGTCCGAAACATATGGGTATAGCGACCTTCCTTGGAGTATAAAGATCATATGTATCGAGTATCAAACAAATCCGTTTAAAAATAGTACTTTAATTGTTGAAAAGTGGGTGTGGCTGCTACAATACAGCTTATATGTAGAAAATTTTAGAGGAGTGCATTGGAAAGTAAAAAAGTGGGTGTGGAGGTGGGCGTGGCTGCTACAAAAATATAAATATGCTAACCTTTATAGAGATTGTATGTAGAAAATTTCAGAGGTGTTTATTGGAAAGTACAAAAAGTTGGCGTTAAGATGGGTGTGGCCCATACAAAAATTTCAGAAATATTAGAAAATAGAGTTTTATTTATATATAAGCGGTTAATTTCGAAAATGGTACAAGTGCATTTTTTAAAAGAAAGATATAGAAACCATCTTGCCACTGATCCAATTTTTTTAAGTAGATTTATACCACTTCCAAAAATAACAGTATTTTTCCTTACGATGCCAACATTAGGTTTACCTGCACTGTATGATTAAAACAAAAATACTCTTAAAAAAAAGAGAAAACTTGTAAGCTCTTTTTAAACACACCCTTTTGCTAATGGCAGAATTATACACGGTAAAGCAAATTGGGCAGCTGTACATTTTTTGCTTTCCATCGTTTTGGCTTCGTAGCTGTCAAAATTTGTTTACATTCTGAGGGCGTCATTGTTTTTATGCTCAAAATTATTACGAGAAGTGTGAGTGCATTAAATTTCCTCCTTTTTTATTTGACACAAACGATAAGATTGCTTTTGTAATTCAGTGTTTGGTTTGTTGTAGGCAATACCTTACCATGCATAGTTCTGCCATGATTTTGCTTGTTATAAGAAAAGAAAAAAGCTTTACAAACAGCTGATGTTAATGAATAAACACAAGCTGTTTATTTAATTTTATAAAGTACAAAAACAAATGTTTAATGAATATTTTTATCAATTGACAAAAGTGGTTCTTCTAGTTGACTGCCTTAATCGCAAATAATAAAATAAATATTCAAAACTTGTTAAAGAAGAATTTCACAATAAAAACAAAATATTGATAAAAAGCGTTACATTTTTATTTGGAAAAAAAACATGTCAATATTTGGTAAAGAGTTTGAACAAATTTGGCCTAAAGCCGGAGCACAATTAAAACTAACAGAATTTGGCCGTAAGTTGTTAAAACAATGTGAATCTATTAAAAAGCCTGACACTGAAAATGTGGATGTGGACATAAATGAATTTAAAAGAAAATCTTCAAATTTTCCTTTGGAGGTAAGGAAGCTAATGGTTACATCTTTAGGTTTTTTTTAAATAATTTTTGGTTAAATTTTTTTTATAGTTTGGCACTAACACTTGTCGGGTATTAAGCCAACCCAAGGAACGTTATCCACATATACAAAAACAAATTGCCTCAGCCTATCCGGTCATACACGAACGCGTTTTACAATTGTATTTAGACTTTTTGGAACACAAATGCGCATATGGCAAGTATTGTTTTAATAGAAATATTTTACTCAGTTGAACATGATTTATTTTAGAAAAGAAATTATTTCACAACAATACATTTAAATGCATACACAAACACAAACACACACACACGCACACACTTTAATATTTAAAATTAATCGCTATGCATGGTACAATAAAAGCAGGTCGCTTCAGAAATACAAAAATTACAACATTACAATAACCCATATATTTTGCTATTGCTTTTGAGGGTCCTCCTGTCAAAAATTATTTCCGGTGGTTGATATTAAGAAGTGTGCTAGAGTGAAACAAGAAATTCGTTTCCGCTTTTACACATTGATATCTCTTAGTTTTTGACAGAACGAGCTTCAATCATCCAGGATTCAGCTGGCTTCTCAGTGTCACCTGGTTTTCTTACACCATGTCGCTATGGAAATGTTTTTATAATAGGCTATTAAGTGACATTTTATTAGGGTTCCTTCCAATACACATATAAAGACTAAGGCACTGTCCAGCTAAATTCTTATGAAAGATTCGAAATGGCAAACATTTTTGTAACTATAACCCTAAGCATGACATAATTTTGAAATATTTGCAGGCAATGCCATAGAAAAGGAAATCTATGAACAGTTAGGTCTTACTAGCTTTGTGCAACGCCTGTTAAGTCAACGTTGTGCAAGTTTTTTTGGTAAAAATGACAAGTTTTTATTAGTGTCGCGTGAACGTGGCTGCAGTGGTTTTATGGATGTGGGAACTTTAAATGAAAAGCCACCCTTGATATTAAAAAATGTTTTAAGTTATGATGAAATCAAGGTAAGCAACAAACACAATTTTTCCTATGGAAAAAAATTAAGCAAATGAGCTGTCACATTTGAAAGTGTTATAAGTCCACTGTAAAAAAAAATTAATAAAGGCTAATTTTATTAAGATATAATCAGGTACATCTTACTAAAATAATTTTTTTTTAAAGTGACACTTATACCACTTTCAAAAATAACAGCTCAAATATTTATTTTTATTTTGGCCTTTACAGCTATCGGCCTTATTAAGTGTTTCCTCTTATACTGAGCTAATTAATAATGGCAATCGTCAAAATTGCGGTGTCATCGAAAGGAACAAATCTCTAATCGAAAGACAAGGTGTGGTAGTGGGTCTCATAGGAGCCCGTTTAACCCGCCGTGATGTTATGGAATTCCAGGATATTATTATAGCCAAGACACAAAATACTAAAGAGAAGGGTTATGGTTTCCCTATACAAGAGGATACCACAAATAGTAAATCTAAAGACTACCGACGCATTTGGAAGGAGTTTTATGAAGAATCAGACTTTTTATTTACACAAGTTACCAAGGATAATAAACGTTTTGCCACCTCTAAAAATAAGGAAGATATATTTGACAATTTAATAATGAAAAAACGTTATACCATATCATTTGATACTTTACTGCTAGAGGCGCAGGCTAGAGCTAAGGCAGCAGACAAACAAGCTTATGTGCATGTAGTTGGCATAGGCCTGGGTGTATGGAAGGCAGCTGAACAACAGGAGCATATATTTTTGGAAACATTTATGCAAAGAGTGAACTATTTATTACCCCATTTGACACATATAGAAGTTTTGCACTTTTCTTGGTTTTCTCTAAGCGAGTGTGGTGATTTAAAAAATGGTTACGTTTTCAAATCACAAACCCATCCCCAAGGTGGCATAAAATGTTTTCTATCGAAAAGAAATCCAGCTGATAAATTAAAAACCCCAGAAAATGATAACATGCTTTTAATCATTTCATATGCTTGGGATGGTAATGCCTTGCCGGGTAATGAATTTTGGATGGTGAGTTGTTGGAAATATTTAAATTTAATTAATTTAATTTAAAATTATGAAAATTATTTTTTATTTTTATTTAGAAAATGTTAAAATCTACCGGTGATTCGTCTACAGCTTGCAGTACCTTAATAACCGAATTGCATAATCCACATATAAATGACAACTGGGTAAATGGAAATAATTTGCATGTGGCCACAGAAAAATATGGTGTCATACACATAGCTGATTATGTGAAAAATTTAGAAAATTAATTTATTTAAAAAAAATTATTTATTTATTTATTTGGTCTAACAGAATTTAATTCTAAGACTAAATTATTAACGAGCACTGACAGCTATGATCAACGGCTCAAAAAAATATTTATTTTAATTATTTATTTACAAAAACAAAAGTAGCAATAATTATTATAATATTAAGCAGCAAATATACTAAATAAATATTAGAAAAAAAAGTTCCCATTGATTTTTTCAATTCACTGAATGAAAATATCTCTTTCTAACTGCGGAAATTAGCCCTTTAGCATTTTCTCTATAACAAAAACTGCTAATTGTAAAAAAAAAAAGTTTTTTAAATACTAGGATATAGATAGTGTCATAAGTCAAAAATGTTTTTTCTTAAATTAATTTTTTCTCAATTACTTTTTTATAAAAATATCACAGCTAATATTCATATCACTCGTTTACTTTAATAGTGTCATAACTCAAAACTGTGTGTTTTTTTTAAATTAATTTTTTCTCAATTAATTTTTTTTAAAAAATATCACAGCTAATATTCATACCACTCGAGTGTCATAACTCAAAAATGTGTTTTTAAGTTAATTTTTTCTCAAAATCTTTTTCTCTATATGTATTCTGTAAAAATATTCAATAATGATATTCACAACGCTCGTTTAATTCAATAGTGTCATAACTCAAAAAAAATTTTTTAACTTAAGCTAATTTTTTCACAATATCCAAAATATTAAAGAAATATTTTAAACTTTCTACTTTCCAAAATAAAATAAAATAAATGTTTTCTTACAAGAGTGACAGCAAATTGCCAACTTTAAATAAATCTCTTGTAAAATGATATTTTTTGAGTTATGATACTATTGAAGTAAATGAGCGATATAGCAAATTAAGCATCAATAGAACTTTTTATATGGAATAGTTAAGTACCCATTACTTAACCCATTATTTCACTTAAAAAAATTGATTATTTATATAGACACAATTTTACTAAAATAACCACTGATTTAATTTTTTTAAAGTGGATTTATACCTTTTTCAAAAATAACAGCTCATATATTAGGTGGTAGAGCCCATGAGTTTCTAGAACGATCCTACAAATTCAAGTAATTTAAATTTTCTTACTTACAAGATTTTTTTTTCAATTTATTTTTTTAGGTTTCCCCGTGGAAAAAGAACTCTATCAAAATCTGACACTCCCGGATTTTGTACAGCGTTTATTAAGTAAACGATGTGTTACATTTATGGGTGCAAGAGACTTTTATTTGTTACTTTCGGGCGAAAGGTGTTATGCTGGAAACAATTACATGGATGTGGGTACCCCCCAGGAAACTAAACCCTTAACACTTAACGAATTGATATCCTATGATGAAGTCAAGGTACATAACGAGTAGATATTTATTTTAATATTAAAAACGTATTTTTAACTCTTTTTTTAAGCTTTCAGCCTTTTTATCCGTTAGCTCTCTAACAGAGCTAATTAATGATGGCCGTCGTAGTAACGAAGGTAAAATTGAAAAGGATTTGTCGACTATAGAACGAGAGGGTGTTGTTGTAGGTATTATAGGTGCCAGATTTGAAAAACCTTTTGTAATGGAATATCAGGATATATTAATAACTAAAGAGCAAAATACCAAGGACAAAGGCTATGGCTTTAATATAGAAAACTATACAAAACAGGATAATAATTTATTGCGCTCTATAGAGTATCGCAAATTGTGGCAGAAATTTTATGAGAGTCAGGATTTCTTATACGATCAAGTGCCTGAAAATAATCCTAGATTTTCTGCTATACCTGCAAAGGATTTTTTATGTAAATTTCACTATAAATTTGATAATGTCATAATGAAAAAACGTTATGCCATAACCTTTGACACTTTGCTTTTGGAAAGTCAAGCACGTGCCAGTAAATTAAACAAACAAGCTTATATTCATGTAGTAGGCATTGGTTTGGGTGTTTGGAAAATAGCTGAACAACAAACTAAAATATTTTTGGAAAGTTTTACTCAAAGAGTAAAACACTTACTGCCTAATTTAAATAATATAGGGGTTCTGCATTTCTCTTGGTTTCACATGGAAGGCTGGCAGGATTTAAAACATAATGGTTTTATTGCAAATGAAACTCATCCTCTAGGAGGTATAAAAACCTTCTTAAGCAATCGTAATCCAAATGAAAAACTACAAAATGAATTTGAAGATATGCTGTTAATCATATCATATGCCTGGGATGGCAATGCTTTACCTGGGAATGAATTTTGGGTGGTAAGCTTTAATCACATACACATGTAGCTTTTATTAAATTAAAATAATTTTTTTAAAGGGTTCTTTAAGCGGTTCTAATGATCCCTCTACCGCTTGCAGTACTTTAATATCAGAGCTGCATAATCCCCATATCAATGATGTGTATGTAAATGGCGAGAATTTGCATGTGGCTAGCGAGCAGTATGGTGTTTTGCACATACAAGATTTTGCCAAGAAAACATTTGAGAGACAACCCAATTGATTTAGCATAAACAGATTTTTATGATTTACTATTTTTATTAAATTTTTAATCATCCATTTTGTAAATAAAAAAAATATATGAAAAAATGATAGGCCAAATGAGGGGCAAAATATAGCTAAAAATTCTCACAGTTGACTTGTTAAAATAAGTGAATAGTTTACGCTGTTAGAAATTAAATTTCTAGAGCCTTCATGGCCTTTAGCAAAAAGAGTTGTGTCAGTAGATTTCAAATCAATTCAATTTCAATTACTTTTTCAAAAAGTAGGCGTGGCAGGTACAAACTTTTTTTAAGTACATAGATTATATACACTAAATTTTGAAAAAAAAAAAAAACGTTTAAAAATAGTGGCTGGTTCAACACTGTAGATATGGATAGTTTCTTTCAAGTATAGAAATTATAAATACCAAATTCTTTTAGAAATCTAATGCAAAATAGAAATTCAATCGTAAAATAGTGAAAAAGTAGGCGTGGCCGATGCCAAACAATAACTATGGCAAACTTCTTTGAAGTTTAGAGATTACATATACCAAATTCCTAGCAAGTCCGTTGAAGAAGTGGTCATAGCTATTGAAATTGTATACTGCGACCTTGCTTGAAGAGAATTGAAGAGCAATTAATTACAAATTAGTGCTCTTATCCAAAAACAGTTGACGTAGACTTTAAAGTAAAATTTATGAAAAATTTCGATAACGTTGACTTTAAAGTCTGCGTTAATTTTTTTGGATAAGGGGTAGAACTTTAATTGTAAAATAGTTGAAAGAAAAGTGGGCGTAAAGGTGGTTGTGACTGATGCAAAAGTAAAGTATATAACAACCTTACTTGTAGTATAAAGATTATATGTACAAAATTCTAGAAAAATTCTTTGGAAAATAGAATTTGAATAGTAAAATCATTGAAAAGTGGGCGTGAACGGTACCATATTGAACCATAGACATTATATGTTGCAAATTCTACAGAAATTCGTTGGAAAATATAACTTTAAACATAAATTCGTTGAAAAATAGGCATTGAAGTGGGCGTGGGCACTGCGAATGTATATAGCGACCTTCTTTAGAGGGTTCGTTCGATTTAAAAAAGTTCTAAAACATACTGGAAGTTTTTTTTTTTTTTTTTGAAAATAATATGTATTGAAAAATTGTAATCTTTTTGCGAATCATAAATTAGAAATGAAGTTACACTTGACAATTTGATATTTAAGGAAAACATGTAAGGGCAATCTGCAGTTTACAGTTTGCTGACACTTTTTTTTTATTTTATTTTAAAACAAAAAGCACTTGCAATATTTTCTTGAGAATACAAAATAAGAAATTGAGAAAAAATTAATTTACTTTCAAAAAAAAACATTTTTTGAGTTATGCCTTTATTGAAGTAAGTGAGCGATATGTTTATACTTTTTTACTTGTAGTTGTATATTAGCATCTGCCTTATAAAATATATAAATGTACGTACGTATGTATGTATGTGGGCTGTAGGAAGCTCAACGGGTTCTCTTATTTACAACTCTGCTTTTATGCACTTTTTGTGGTGCTGGAAAACCCAAAATGACTCACAAATACATATATGTCAGAAGTAAACAGTCTAACCATTTACTTAGCCAGTCTAACAAAGCTATTATACAGCTAAAGATGTCGGTATTTGGTAAAGAATTTAATAGTGATTGGCCTCTCAATGATTTTAATAAAAATTTAAACAATTTTGGACGGGAACTGTTACAAAAATGTTTAAATTTACAAAAGCCATTAAATAAGAAGAAGGTTGATTTAGAACATTTTATAAAAAAATCTGAAGAATTTCCCATAGAGGTGAGAATAAAAATCAAATTAAATTAAAAGATTAAAATGACTTAAATGCATATTTGCAAATAATGTAGTTCCCCATTGATAATTGCCGCGTTAAAACTCAACCTGCTGAACGTTATGATAACATACAACAACAAATTGCATCAGCCTATCCTCTGATACACGAAAGAGTATTCTATTTGATTATAGACTTTTTGGAGCATAAGCTCAAGTATGGTAAGTTTGCAATAGCCACCACGTACGAGTACATACGAGTATGTAATTATTAATATGGCAGTATTGTTTGATAAAGCTTTTTTCTTTAATAAATTTATTTTTAAGTAACCAAATGTGCTGCCATATTAATTAAAAAAAAAGAGATGAGGGCAGAGGGAAAAATAAAAAAAAATTTCATAATTTTAAAAAATTCAATCTTTATTCCCGCTTAATTCCAATTTATGTTGGTGTGCAAAATGCATTATATTCTTATGGAAAATTTAAAAAAAAATTGCTTACTTAGTACAATGAGTACTAAGAGGGAAAAAATACCCATACAGCTGTTTTATCAGCCGCTACTCTAACTAAGTCTTCAGTGGATTACTGAAATTATTAAATTTTAATAATTTGTTTAATTTATAATTATATCATGAAGTAGTAACGCAATTTGGAGCGAATTATCGATATAAAAATAAATTTATATAAAACGACCTCAAGCTTAATAATTTTCAAGGCACTACCCGGGAAAAACAACTTTATGAAAATATGTCAGTTACGGAATTTGTGCAACGTTTACTTGTCAAAAGATGTGTAAGTTTTGTGGGTTTTTTCGAGAGCTATATTTTGATAACCGGAGAAACGGGTTTTGGAGAAACCTATTGGAAAGTAGGTACGAATGAGGAAGAAGCACCTTTAACTCTGGCCAATGTTTTAAGTTATGATGAAATTAAGGTGAAGAAAATATTTCTTCTTAAGTATAATTGTAAGCTTATTTTTTTTAAACACTAGATTTCAGCTTTATTAGCCATTACTTCCCATAGTGAATTCATTAATGATGGGAGTCGCAATAATATTGGCAAATTAGCACCAGATAAGAATAAAATTGAGAAAAATGGCGTAATAGTGGGCTTAATAGGAGCACGTTTTGCCCGACCACATCGCATGGAGTATGAGGATATAAAAATTACTAAGCAACAAAATACTAAAGAAAATGGTTATGGCGGTGGCATATCAACATCATCAGCAGAAAATATTTCTGCCAGCAGCTTTCGTTTATGGAATTTTTTATTTCCCTCTAAAAAATATCCACAAATGGAAAAGCTGTGTGATTATAGACGTGTATGGAATACATTTTATGAGGAACAAGATCATCTATATCGTAAAATTTCTAAAGATAAAAAACGTTTTGGAGACTGTTATACAACTGATGAAATTTTCGATAATCTTATCATGAAAAAACGTTTTGCTATTCCATTTGATCTGCTGCTATTGGAGGCCAATGAGAGAGCTTTAAAACAACAAAAACTAGCTTACATACACGTGGTTGGCATAGGTTTGGGTGTTTGGCTAGCTGCTCCCCAACAAGAGGAAATCTTTATGGAAACTTTTCAGCAGCGTTTAAAGTACTTGTTACCTCAGTTAGATAACATAGGAGTGGTGCATTTTTCATGGTTTAGATTACAGGAGTGGCAAGATTTAAAACATGAAGCAGTTATTCATTCAGAAACACATTCTAAAGGCGGCATTAAAATATTGATATCGAAAAGGAATCCCAACGAAAAACTGGTAAAATATAAAATTAATATTCCAGCACAAAAATTGTTTAGTTTAAAACTTTTTAATTTGAATTTCTGTTGACAAGTTTGCTCCTTATGAAAATATGCTGCCTGTGGTATCGTTTGCTTGGGATGGCAATGCCTTAGCGGGTAATGAATTTTGGATGGTGGGTATATTTTTGATAATAATTTGCTTTACAGAGATTTTTTATAGTCGGTCTCACGATGTCGTTCGCCTAAATTTTAATGTTAGAACAAAATATCGCTCACTTACTTCAATTAAGCCATAATGCAAAAAAAAAAAAAACAACATGATTTTACAGAAGATTTTTTAAAATTTGCAATCTGCTGTTACTCTTATATTTATAAAAAAAAGTTTTTATGCTAAAAAACAGAAAGTTACAAAAATTTAGAACAAATTAACTTATTGTGAGTTATGAAACTTTTGAAGAAAATGCACGTTTGTGAGATCATTAAAAAAAATTTTTATATATTTTCTCAGTATATAAAGATAAAAATTTAGAAAAAAAATTAACTTGAAAAAAAAACATATTGTGAATTATGACACTTTTGAAGAAAATGCACAATATATTTGTAAGATCATTAAAAAAAACTTGTTTATATGTATTTTCTCAGCATATAAAGTACAAAAAATTAACTTAAAAAAATATACATATTGTGAGTTATGACAGTTTTGATAAAAAATTAACGATTACTGAAAATTTTTCTGTGTAAATTTTCGCAGAATATTTAGTAAGAAATTGAGAAAAAAATTAACTGAAAATAACATTGTGAGTTATGACACTTTTGAAGAAAATGAGCGATATATTTGTAAGTTAAAATTAATTTTTTAATATTTTTACAGAATATAAAGTAAACAAAAAAATTAAATGAAAAAAAAAACACTTTTTGGGTTATGCTATTTTTGACATAAATCAAAACCAAACCTAACACAATATATGTACATACATAAGCCACACTTAAAGCAATAAATTCCTGTTGTCAGTGTTGTTTTTGTTATTTTCTTGTTGCGACATCCTGCTCCCGATTGTTTTAAAAAATTTATATAATTAATAAATTAATTATTTTTATAATTTTATTTATGTGATTTAGCGCTCTTTGCACACCTCAAATGATCCCTCAGCTGCCTGCAGTACTTTAATAACCGAACTTCATAATCCCCACATTAATACTGATTATGTGAATGGAAATAATCTGCATTTGGCTTCACCCAAATTTGGTGTTCTACATGTAAAAGATTATGCTGAGAAAATTTTAAAAGAAGAGGCAACAACAGAGTGATAAAGCAAAGTGTTCGCTTTATTAGTTTTTTTAATGTTCATTTACGAACAAATAAATTCTCTTTTAATATAATTTTTTTGTTGGCACTTTTTATTGTTGTTGTAGAACAATTCAACAAAATGGAACCGTGATCAGAATAGTAAAAATTATATTCAGAGGCTTGGAGTAAAATTAAGTATCTGTTTTTTCATCATCATGAGCTATAAACGCACCACGACATTGTGCAGCCTAGCTGCAGTCCGAGACTCCTTACGAGTCGCGTAGTTCCTGTAAGATCATACCTCCTCGAACCAATGTCCCACTGCCTAAGGAACTCATTCTACATTTTGCCTCAGCTAGGTACACGCACACAACATGTTTCGACGTGTTCCGTCCTTCCCTAGAGAAACGGAAGGAATCGTTTTATACTACACAGATTTTATTCATGTGATAGTTAAGTTTATAATAACCCGTTGCTGTATGAGCGTTAAATTTCAAACAAGAAAATATTTCTTGTAACGTTTTTTTTAATTTCATGTTGCTGGTTTGTTGCAAACCAAGAGAATATAATCTAGAGGCGTTAGTCTCATTCAGAGAAATAGAACAGCTTTCCCTTAACAAGATAATTGGCTACATTTGAGGTTTAAATCAAGAAAGTCTAAGACCCTAATGCCGAAGTTTCATCTTGCAAGCCACGGCACCTACACTAGCTGATTCTAATATTTCTTAGCTTACACTGGTCATATCTATACTAAGCCAATAATCGCGTTAAAAAATGTGGTCATTTTGAGACCATCTCGTTGTCTATTTTATGGACAAAAAGTATTTTCAAGTTTTTAACAAGCGTGTACAAATCGGTTAGTTGTCAACTTACAAAAAAAAGCGACAATTTTACTTTTATAACAACTCACGTTGTACTTGTTAACAAACATTGTGGAATTAACAACAATATGTTGTCAAATTTCCAACTCATTTCCCAAAATTTTCAAATTGACAAAGCAAGTTATCATTTCAACAACCATATGGTATCATTTCGACATCAAATGGTGTCATTTTGACACCAGATGGTGTCGATTTATCACCGGTACGGTGTGTATGCTAGCTAAGTCTTGTGCTTAAAAAGCTTAAACCTGGCCAAAGACACAGAATATGTTCCTGTCCTTCTTGACTAATAAATTATTTTCTTGCAAAAAAAGAAAAAATTTCAGATGTTGCAAAAGGAATATATTTAAAAGATTTCCAAGACATGTCTCTCATGTTAAATATGATCTAATTAATTGGCAACAATACGTAAAAAAAATAATAACAATAACCCTTCTAAAAGCAACAATTAATTAAATATATTTAACAAAAAAATAAAACTTTTCGTCTTCAGAGAGCTCTAGCCTATTTTTACTGCTTCCTTTATTGGCAAAAATGAAGACTTTTTATTTAAAGAAATTTTTAAAATATTCACATTATAATCAATATCAATAAATAACAACAACAAACAATTTTTCTTCTGTTTTTTTGTTAATAATGATGATAAATAAATGGTTTTTAAAAGTTATTTAATACTTTCATACCCTCTCACCAACCATAAAACACTTGCTAACACAACAAGGGCAGAAAGAGAGACAGACAGGAAACATGAAACTAGAAAATGAAGCAACAACAAAAAAAGGAAGAAAAAACATTAACCAATAATAGTCAAGCTACTGAAAAAGCTTACCCTTGTGTGTTTAACCACCCACCTAATACTGACAACCCTTAAAAAAGCTTTCCATAAACTAGAAAAGGACACATACACAAGCTGTAAATTAAATACAAAATGGCTAACGTTTTTAAATAGCGTGATTTTTTTTTGTTTGTTTGTCTCTAGGGGAGGTAATTTACCGTTAATTTTAGCAGTTAAGAGAATAAGAGTATTAAGCAATATTTAAATATTTTTTGACGTTTTAATGCTGCCCTGCTATAAAGCTTTAACAGTTTTTGAATGTCAGTATTTATTTGTAATTCTTTTAACGCTGTTTATATTTACAATCTATTGAAACGTAGACGGTTGAAATAATTCAATTTTTCTAATGGCGAAAGGATTTTTTTAAACGAATTTACGTTAACGTTACAAGTGTGTTGTATGTAGCAGTTGCTTATGTGATTTAATGTGCACCAGCGTAACTGGGAGAAAATAGAAAAAAAAATACTGCCGACGGCAAGTGAAAATTAAGCTAAAAAAAAAAATAAAAAAAAACTGTTTAAAAAAAGATAACGAACCTACAAAATGCATAATCAAAATTCTAAATCCTTTCTCATAAGAGATCTATTAGGAGATCTAATTAATCGCCAACAACAACAACAACAACGACAGCAGCAGCAACATGAAGATGGTAAGATAAATTTTATTGAAAATTTTAATACAGTGAGTGAATGTTTCTTAAATATAAATGCTGTCGTCTAGTCATAAGTGTGTAACGTTACAACTCCGCAACTCAAGGGTTAATAACTCAAAAAACACCAGTTACTTATTTTCTAGTGGAACAATAATTAAATACTAGATAACTAACGTGGCTTATGTCGCTTACTTACTGCCACCTTGTCATAACTCAAAATAGGAGTTTTTCATTTAAATTATTATTACTTTATATTCTGCAATTTAATAAAAAAAAAAAATTCTAAAGCTTTTCTTTTCAAAATAAAATATTAAAAATGTTACCCATAAGAATGACTACAAATTACGTTTAAATGGCTCTTCTCTATAATTAGGTTTTTTGAGTTATGACAGTATTGTAGCTAATGAGCGATATGGCCTGATTTACAAATTCGAGTCACACTTTTGAACCAATAACTATTTTTAAATCTGCAAATATTGTATCGACATACTCGTATTAGGTTTTTTATTCAAAGTTAAGGACTTTGTAATTTTAAAAAATTATTTATTATAGAAGAAGATCAAAAATCTACTGTTT
Organism: Thelaira solivaga; assembly: GCA_947397855.1. Taxonomy (NCBI): domain Eukaryota; kingdom Metazoa; phylum Arthropoda; class Insecta; order Diptera; family Tachinidae; genus Thelaira; species Thelaira solivaga. The sequence goes on along the minus strand of OX377612.1, from coordinate 4,819,253 downwards.
CTTTATGTCAGCATATAGCCCCATAAGTTTCAAAGACAACGAGCCATATTTAATTAAAATCGTTAAGCAACTTTTCATTTTATAGCAAATAAAGTCACTCTATCACTCAGTTAAAGACACCATTTTGTTAGAAGCAAATGTTGCCATACGCCTTTGCTAGCGTTTCTTTGACGTGTTTGATTGCATTGATGCTATAAAGTAGCTTCACTTAATTGGAAATAAAATCAAAAATTGTCTATCGATTTTAATGACATATATTTCATTTTCTTTAGAACACTTAAAATTATATAATTTTTGACTTGTTTTATTTTAAATAATTTTTTGAAAATTAAAAATTTTTTAATTTTGCATAAAAAATACTTTTTCCCTCACAACTTCTAAGATATTGTTGAAATTAATGAGCCATTTTTAAAATCGAAACCACTGTGCGTTATGATTTAATTTCTTAATAAATTTTCTTAACGCTGTTTGTATTATTTTATTGCAATAAAAAAAAGTCTTCAGAAATAAAATAAAAATTTCGTACTCACCATATTAGTAACGATGACTACTGACTGAGTGTCTTGATAATCCTGAAAATAAAAAGAAACAAAAAATTTATTATTGTATATTCATATACAGGGTGACAGATGAATTATACTACATTAAGAAAATTAAATAAATTTTTTTTTGGAATTTATTTAAAAATATCCGACATCATTATCAAAACTTGTTCAGAAAAAGTTCAAAAAAGTTGATTTTAATCACCTCAAAAGTTAATTTAAATTAGTTATTTAAATTCTTAAATAATTACATTATTAATTAATTACATAATGCATTAATTAAATTATTAATTATTTAAATTATTAACTAATTAAATTATTAATTAACTAAATTATTAATTAATTAGATTATTAACTAATTAAATTATTAACTAATTCAATCATTAATTAACTAAATTATTAATTAATTAGATTATTAACTAATTACATTATTAACTAATTAAATTATTAACTAAATAAATTATTAATTAAATAAATTATTACTCAATTAAATTATTAATTAATTAAATTATTAAATTATTAATTAATTAAATTATTAACTGATTAATTAATTAAATTATTAACTGATTAATTTAATTAATCTGTTAATTAATTAAATTATTAACAGATTAATTAATTAAATTATTAATAAATTAAATTATTAATAAATTAAATTATTAACTAATTAAATAAATAATTACTTAATTATTTTATTAATTAATTAAATTATTAATGAATTATATTATTAAGTAATTGAATTATTAACTAATTAGATTATTACCTAATTAAATTATTAATAAATTAAATTATTAACTAATTAAATAAATTACATTATTAATTAATTTTATATTATTATTTATTAAATTATTAATCAATTACATTATTAACTAATTAAATTATTAATTATTAAATAATTAAATTATTAATTGATTAAATTATTAATTTAATTTTGCTTTAAATTATGTAAATTTGATGGTCTCGTTTTATAAATTTCTTATGAGGGAAAATGTTATTTGGTTTCCTATAAGAGCATCAAACATGGAAAATCATAGCAGAAGCCGAAATAATTTGTCAGTCTTGTAAATATTTTTATTATTTATTAGCTTTAGAATTTTCGAAAAAAAAACCTAAAAAAAATATTTTTAAGTGGGTTCTAACACTTTAAGAGGAATAAACTCAGTATTTACCAATGGATTTTGATGTGTTACAATTCAGTTTGTTTCTATTTATCTTTTGTGGATTTAAAATGGTTTAAAAAAAATGCCAACTTTAGTGTGACTACGATTACGAGCTCGTGTCTTTCTTCTTTTATTAAACTTAATTCTTATTCTTATTCTTAAACTTAATTATCAAGTGCTTAAAACATTTGTTTACAATCTCTTATCCTTATTATGATGCTTTACATACAACAAAAACAAAAACAAAAAATATAAAACTTCCTTTCTTCTGAATCTAAATTGCGTATTTAACATTTAAATAGTTGCTAATTGTTTATTATGATACTTATGTTTTCTACATGATAAGTTTACTTATCTTTTTATCTATGTTTAGCACACACATACACACACACACTAGACACAAACATATAAAAGTAGACAGACAAACAATTAAATCACACATTTAGACCATATTTAACATGCTAATTAACATTTATCATGAAAAACCTCATATAGATACATACACCCATCCACCCAACCACACACACACTCTTACGTACGTACATGCACAAGCAAGCAGCTGTAAACAGAATTTCCCTTAAGGCTAACTTGAGCAGAGTCAAAACACAAATCTTTTGTTTTACATTTTTAATTGCCGTGTAATTTACATTCATACACACATACACACACACCCACACACATACAAAAACACAAAAAATAAAAAAAAATAAAAGCAGCAGCAATTTGTCACAAATTTACAGCTCGTTTTACACTTGCTTGTCTAAATTGTAAAACGAGAAAAAGGAACGCTGTTACACCGAATATTATACACACGCTTCCATAATGCGTATGGCTTTATGAGCTAAATATGGATTCTTGCACACAGCCGCTCTATTGGCAATAAGCAGGTGCATGAATTGACTAAGGCTGGCTCTAACATGGAGACTTCTATGTCAGTGACAGTCGCTGTAAAGAGCGGAATTTTCGATCACTACCGGGGGAAGGCTGGCTCTAGGTGGCTTAGTCTAGAAACGCGTAAGTTTACTCCAGCTGTTTTCTGCAGATAAAACTTCGCGAATTTGTGTTATTTAAAACAAACAAACATAGTTAATAATCAAACGAGCGAAATAGTCCTTATGGTTGGTTGCTGGGTTTACTAGTCTACCTGGCAGCCATCAATTAAAATCATAAAATTCTGTGTCAGTCACTATACTCTACCATAGGCTGTAATGTAAATGATTGTGCTCCTTTGATAGAACCAGAATGTGAATAACAGCCTCATCCGTGTCTTACTACGCAAGATGGAGAAACGAAGTCTGCAAAACAGCCAAAGTGAACATGCGATAGTCAAGAAGTTATTTGGAGCCTCAGCAGAAATGACATCGAACTCTACGTTGAACTGCTAACAGAGCATTGTAGACTCAATTACCATATAAGCCAAATCGTGATGGTAAAGGACGATTCCCGTCATTTCTTTCAAGCAAAACAGGAAACGCTGCAACGCTGCGATGGTAAGACGCAGGATGAACTGCCTGGGCAGAGGAACACTGGCCTCCAGAAGACTTGAGTAAACTAAATCCCACAACAATTACAAGATTCGTAAGGAGTCTCGGATTGTAGCTGCGAACTGGGCTGCACAATAGATTTGTAAGGTCACGGTGCAAATGTGGCCTGTGGTCAAAATATTGATAAAATATTTGGAAGAGTATAAGAATTCAGACAAAAATTCACTTGGGCCTATTTTGAAATTAATATTTTTACTAGAAATAACAAACAAACTTTTACACTGAAAGAATTTTTTGTCAAAATTCTTTGCTTTTCAACTAAAAATATATTCCAGTAGACTAATGAAATACTTCATTAATTTAATGAAATGTTCATTCATTTCATGAATTCAATTTCATTAATTTAATAAAATTTTTGAAAGCATTTAACGAAATAATTCCACTAATTTAATGAAATTCCTTAAATCATTTAATAAAATTAATTAAATTTTTTAATGAAATATTTTCATTAATTTAATGAAATTCCATAAATCATTTAATAAAATTAAATAAATTTTTTAATGAAATATTTTCATTAATTTAATGAAATTCCTTAAATTATTTAATAAAATAATTTCGTTAATGAAATTCAATTAATTAAATTATTTAATAAAATTAATTAAATTATTTAATTAATTTATTAATTAATTTAATTTAATTATTTTAAAAAATTAATTTAATTTTTTAATAAAGTTAATTAAATTATTTAATAAAATTAATTAAATTATTTAATGAAATATTTTCATTAATTAAATGATTATAATTAATTTATTTAATAAAATTAATTAAATTATTAAAATGATTTTATTTATTTATTAATTCATTTAATTAAATTATTTAATAAAACGAACTAAATTATTTGATGAAATATTTTCATTAATTTAATGAAATAATTTCATTAATTTAATGAAATTCCTTTAATCATTTAATAAAATTTATTAAATCATTTAATGAAATAATTTCATTAATTCACAAAATTTATGAAATTAATTCAGTGAATTGATGAAACAATTTTAATGAAATCGTTTCATTGGTTTTAAGCCACATTTTTCTTTCACTAAAAATATCCAAATTCTTTAGTGTCGTGTAGCATGATGCATGCATGCAAGAACAAAACAAAAAAACAAAAAAAAAGCTAAAAACAGATTTCAATTGTCATTTAGGGCGGTTATGGTTTTTCTATTGTTTTTCTATGTCGTACGTGATAAATTGCTTATAAAGTTGTTAACATGGCATTATTTTGTTAGCTTACCTTAAGGGCTTTTCGTTATTTTGTTTTAATTTGCATTTTTCCTTTTCAGAAAACAAACAATTTTTTGTGTGTTTGTTTTACTCTGTTTCAGTTTCACTTTCCCCAACCAACCCTTCAGGTTTTCAAGTGTTTAAGCCATTAATAGTTGTGGTGTTTGTTAAATTAAAAGATGATGAATTATAAATTCACCCACACCCACACCACCACTTGCTCTTCTTTGAGGGAGTAGGACTATTAAAGTGTTTAGGTGGCGGCCATAGGCCAGTAAATAGCACCGCAAGTTTAGGTTTTGAATCGTTTAAAAGTCAAGGCCATAGAAATTATTATTTGGAAATCTTGAATTTCTACTTTCCTTCTTTCAATCATTTATATCATTTTATTAAAAAAACACAATTCAAATAATTGCTACTTGACTGAAAGCAAATAATAAACTGCAAAATAATTTTTTTATTCTTTCCTAAATTGATTGGACGTGACTTTTTAACAAAAAGACAAAAAATCTAAGAGATTTCGCCCTTTTTGTTCTAATAATTCTTTTAGGTAATTGTCTTCAGCAAATCCACACATGTGTGCTCATACATGCAACGCATATATATATTTCTAAAGCGAGGTGCGAGGTGTGTTCAAAAAGAAGCATATGAAATATATTTCTCAGGGATACTCCCGTAGATTAGTGGATAGTGTGCTAACCTAGCAATCTGGAGATCGCAGGTTCGATTCTTGCTTAGATTTTTAGTGTTTGGCTGTAAACATGGCCTAATTTATGTCCGTTAGATTTAGTTTTCATTTTTCAGTTGGAGGTCTGCGCTTTAGAGCTATGTGCTAGCGAATGTTTACGAAAGGCTATCCTGATACCGAAACATGCATTAACAAGCTATTGAGCGGTATAACTGATTTCGCATGGAAAGCAAAATTTAGCAAAAAGAAATATCGATTGATTGATCGATATAGCAATTGCTATATCGAGTTATCTTATTATTTTGAATTGTTACATTAAATTGTGAATTCAAATGTTAACTATTGTGAATGAATTGTGTTAATGTTGATGTTAATGTAAAAGAAGATTAATTTTCAATAAATAAAACGAAATTATTTTTGTGAAATTTTATAATTTTTCTTATCTCTTTAATCTTTCCGTAAGAAAATTTAAGCGGAACGAAATGATTAAATGCAAATTTTGCTTCCAATCTTGGAACGGAATAAAAAATTAGACCAATTCCTTGGCATAGCGGTTAGTTTGGGATTATTATAGGCTTATCGATGCTTTGGTATAAATACCAGGATACGAAGGGCATGCGGGTAATGAACTGACGCACTACCTCTTTAATAGGTTTAGAGACCTTTTGCGTAGGGAATAATTATGCCTAACTATGGGAAGGAGAAACAAATGAAGAATGCTGCAGTCTAAGAGACTCATTAACCCCTGATGTATTAGGGCAGATGTATTTGAGCAGAAATGAACTCTACACTGTTGACAGGACATAAATTACCACATGAATGTTATATGACGACTCTTGGTCGTTTCTGTCAAGACGGACAACAAACAGTAGAACATATTCTGTATGTTTGCCCGGCATTAAGAACACGCAGAATAAGCTACCTAGGCATTGGAATAATGGACCTGGATAAAATAAATCCCTTAATAATAACAATAACGAGATGCGTGTGGAATCTGGGATTGTTTAGTAGGGAATTGGGCTGCACAATAGATCTTACAGATCAAGCTGCTATAAAAATAATAAAAAGAAACTTTAAAAAATTTATTTTTTCATTATTTGAACACATCTCGTACATTAACTTCAATATTCCCGCTTGTATTGCTTTTTGGCACTTCAACGATATTTACTTTGGAAAAATGGAATATTTAAAGGAAATTTTTTTTATTAAAAAAATTGTTAAGGAAATATTTCCTCACAAGAGTGTTTTTGTATTCGAATGTGGGAACGCTTTCACTTAAGGCCTTTTAAAGATTTGGAAGCAGTTGTTTTTGTAAGGCAAAGACAAAATTTTGTTTGCTTATAATAAATAAACGGAAATTAATATTAAAGTAACAGAGTTCCCTAACATGATTATACAGTTTCTGTTACTTGCAAAACAAAATACGAAAATTTCTTTTTATATTCAATAAAAAATAAGAGAAAGCTGCTAACGCCCGCTTATCAATGAGATGTGAAAATTAATTAAACAAAATCTCAGTCTTAGGGAGTGGCTGGAAAGAGAATCGCAACAAAACTGGCTGGAAACCAAAGGTATCACGATAGCAAAAACATTCATTTCACTCCCAACTCGGAAGAGAACAGTCAGGAATTCGCATTGTTATGGGATTCACGGACTGGACATTGAATCACTAAGCAAATATGAAGATCAGTCAAAATGACCTCTGCAGGTTATGAAACGAAAATGAAGACACGGCAGACCACATATTGTAATACTGTAATGGTCTCATTTGGACCTGTTTTCGCTACTTAGGGCATCATTACCTACAACCGTCGGACATGGCGGTGTAAAGCATCTAAGGAAGTCTTTGAATTCTTAATGAATATTTACTAGCATCAGAGATAATTTTTAACTTAAGCTTAGTATCCACAATATGTCCATTTTGGGCGCAGTGACCAGCAGTGTGATTCATTAGAAACATTCCTACCGAAAAAACAAGTATAACGATATTTTATCGAATTCGGTTTTCAGTAACTTCCCGACAAAAATAAACGAAGTTAACAGTACATAAATAATCATCGCAAATAACGATTTCTATTGCAGCGAATATTTTTGTTGGACAGTTTCCAGTGTGAATACCATTAGAATTAGAATGAAGGGCGGGAACAAGTCACCTGGTCACTGCGGCCGAAACAGACCTATTATGACTACTCTGAAGTTACAAATCCTCCCAGAGTCTAGTATTGATTAAGAATTCAGAAACTTCTTTGGGTGATTTGTCCGCCATGTACGACGGTTGTAGGTAATGATGTCCTAAGTAGCGAAAACGGGTCCAAATTAGACCAATACAGTGACACAATATGTGTTCTTCTGTCTCTTCATCTTCGTTACACAACCTGCAGAGGTCATTTTGACTGATCCTCATAATCGCCAAGTGTTTCAATACTCTGCAATGTCCAGTCAGGAATCCCGTGACAATATGAATTCCTGACCGGGTAAAGCCAAGTAATTCCTTTGTTCTCTTCTGAGATCGGAATGGTATGAATGTTTTCGCTACCCTGATATCTGCTGTTTCCAGCCAATATTGTTGCGATTCTCTTTCCAGCCATTCCCTAAAAATGAGCTTAGTAGAGCTCCAAGACAGCCCGCAAAATGGTTCTCTGTCAATGAATCCATTAGCCGTCCCTTTTCTTGCGAGTTCAACTGCCTTCTCTTTACCTACATATTCACTATGACCTAGCACCCATACCAAGTGAATACCATACCACACAGTTGTTTTAGTGGATGCAATGAGGATTCTGTGTTCCCCAAAACCGAGACATTGGGCAATTGGGATATTTTTGACGCAATTTCCGCTGAATGGCAATAATGGCACAACTATTTTCAATAAATATTGTCACTGTCTCAATACAATGCTTAAAGCGAAACTGAGCTAAACGTCACATAACCAAGATGACTCGCATTCAAAATGGTAGCGGAACTTTTGTCCCAGCCACTAGCATCCTGATTTCTAATGAATTCCTCAATTGAAGTGTAACCATAAAAAACTATGCAAAATATAAGTAGTCCTAGCCAGACCCTGGGTATCCTTTTACAAAAAAAGTTTAAAAAACTTTTTTTTTAAACAAATTACACCATCAAATTACACCTTCTGGGGTGGTAAAAAAAATTGGGTTTAAAAATGATAGTGATTTAAATTAAAATAAAATCATTTTTGATCTGGTTTTTTACACTTTAAATAATATTTAAAAAAATGTTTAATGTATATGAGCGTGTATTTTAAAATGCTAGAAACAATTCTGAAACACGTGAATTTAATCGTTCCTGCTGAGCGCAGCTACAAAAAAAAAAATTAGATGAAAAACCAAAAGTCTGCTGCTAAAAACAACAAGCCAGAAAGCAAAAAAATATATATTGTATGTGTGTGTGTGTTAACAATACACGAGTATAGATAGACAGCATATGAACAGGACGGATAAAAATAAAACAATTATTTTATTCAAATACTATTTTTATACGCCATTTTAAGCATGTGGTGCTTTTACAAGGAAATGTACCTTTAGCAAATGGGAAACAAGCGCATGTTAAAAGAAAAAAAAAATAATGGCACAAAAAAATTGTTAAGCTGGCAGGAGAAGGTTAAAAATGATGATGAGCATGATGAAGATGTTGCTGATGATGATGTTATTTATTGATGATGACGTTAATGAGTTGGTTTTTGAAGAGGAGTTAAAAGTTATTGTAGAGGAACAAACAAATGAACGAACGAACGCCCACTTGAAATGAAACCACACACATTAATGGTTATTTGATAGATATTGTCTGGTAATGATTAAAAATAAATCTACTCACAAGAGGAGGTAGTAAAGTCAGTATCATTTCAATAAAAAAAACTAAATTTAGTTTTAAAATATTTTCAAGTTTGTTGCATTTACATTTCTAGGAAATGTTAAGCGTTGACACGTGTTGCTCCATAGGAAAAATTGTTTTTAAAAAAAATTTTTCTTTTTTTGTTAATTTTTCTTTAACAGATTCTGATATTTCGGACAACAATTCAGATATTGATATTGAAGATCGCTCCTCACCCGATTCCGAAGCCTTAAATTGCCCCTATAGTGGCCAGCAAATATCCAATGGCCATCATTTAATTTACAGCAATAATGAATCCAGTCTTGACTCTTCCCACTATTTGAATGATAATGAACATCATTCCTCTACCCCGCAATTGCAGCAAAGTCAGACGGGTTGTTTTATGGGTGAACATAAAATGGGATTGCAAAAAGGTGGCCGTAAGCCAAGACGTCGGCGTACCGCTTTTACTCATGCTCAGTTGGCTTATTTGGAAAGAAAATTTCGTTGTCAAAAATATTTGAGTGTGGCGGATAGAAGTGATGTGGCTGAAACTTTAAATTTGTCAGAAACCCAAGTGAAGACATGGTATCAAAATAGAAGGTGAGTTGCAAGAAGCTAAAAACCAAATTTAATTATTTACTCTTTATATCTCTATCCCTTTTTTCTATCTGTTTCTTTCACTCTTATTCTACCTCCTTCTCTTTAAATTTTTTCTCTGTCTTTCTCCCTTCTATACTCATTCTCTCTGTCTTTATTTTTTTTATCTTTTTCTCTATTTATATATTTCTGTATTTCTCTTCTATACTTCTTTTCTCTTTTTTTATTTATTCTCTCTTGTTACTGCTATCTCGTTCTATTTTTTCTACCTTTCTCTTCTCTTTCTCTTGCTCTCTCTGTCTTTTTTTTCTATATGCTTCTTTCTCTCTTATTCTACATTATTCTCTCTAAATTTTTTTTCTTTCTTTCTCTCTTCTATACTCATTCTCTTTGTTCTTATCCTTTTCTATCTATTTTTTTTATCTTTTTCTCTATCTCTATATTTCTATATCTCTCTTCTGTAATCCTTCTCTCTGTCTCTTTCATTTTCTCTTTTTTTATCTATTTTCTTTTTCTCGCTTGCTACTGCTATCTCTTTCTACCTTTCTCTATTCTTTTCTCCTTCTTACTTTCTATTCTCTCTCTTTTTTTTATCGTTCTTTCTCTCTCTTTTTTTTGCTTTTTTTCTTCTTTTTTTTCTTTTTTTTTTATTTCTTTTTTTTCTTTCTTTTTTTTCTTTTTTTTTTATCGTTCTTTCTCGCTCTTTTTTTTCTCGTTCTTTCTCTCTCTCTATTCTTTCTTATGCTATTCTTTCTCGGTCTTTCTTTCCCTTTTTACTCTTTTTTTGTCTTTTCGTATACAATTCTTTCTCGTTCTTTCTCTCTCTTTTTACTCTTTTCTTCTCCTTTCTTATACTTATATTTTCCTTATCTTTCTTTTTTTATCTTGTTCCTATTTTTCTCTCAATCTCTCTTTCACTATCTTCTGTTTTTTAACATTCTCTCACTTTTTTTCCTTTCACTCCCTCACTCTCTTCTCTTTTTCAATTCTTTTCTCTTTCTGCTTCAATCTTTTTTTTGCATATCTATATCTTTCTTTTTCTCTCACCTTTTCCCTCTTTCTCTCTCTCGTTCTCCCACTTTTTCCCTCTTTCCATCTCACATTCTCTCACTTTTTCCCTCTTTTTCTTTGTCTTTTATCTTCTATATCTCACTCCTTCTCTCTCTATTTTCCTCTGTCCTTTTCTCTCTCTCTCTCTTTCTTGCTCACTGCTTCTCTTTTTCGCTATCTATCTCTGTCTCTGTTTTTCTTTTATTCTCACTTTTCTTTTTCTGCCTTCTAGAACCAAATGGAAACGCCAAAATCAATTGCGCCTCGAACAGTTACGACATCAAGCTTCTATCGAAAAGGAATATGTGGCGGAAAATGGTTCTGCCAATCCTTTAGCCTGTTGCCCACCAGGCTTAACAACATTTAGTGCCACAAATCCCTGTAATTTTCTAACATCGGCTGCAGCAGCTGCCATTTTTCGTAATGTCGGTTATGTTCATGGTTGTCCATTGTAAAAAAGTTAAAAAAAAAAAAAAAAAAAAACAATTCTATGTTGATTTTTATGTTAATATTAAGTAGACAAGCAAAAATTTCAAAGCAAAGTTTTGGAATACCAAGAAAAGAAGCAGGCTTTTTAATAGACTTTATAAAGCATAAGCTTCTTTCAAATACCAACTAAAACTGTAATTTACATTAACAGAATTTAATGAAGAGATTAAAGCCAGATTCAACCCACTAGGCTACGATGCTAAAGCAGGTAAAACTATTCTGACGAAAGATATGGCTGCAAATATTAACTTCCACTGAAGTCAGCTTCCTAAGAATCATTTCTAACGAATCAAATCTACACTGAAAAGTATTTAAAAGCAAAAAAAAAATATTTTATTGGTATTTCCTCCCTTTTCATGCATTCTAGAAATAATTGTGACAAAATTCGTAATTATCTATGTAATATTTGTTGAAAATTTATCAAAAATGAAACAAAAATAAATTAAAATTTTGTAAATAATATTAAAATAACAACAAAGCGTACAGTAACTTTAAGAGAATTCAAATCACCAAATTGTGCAATATTCATTTAAATTTAAATTAATTAATTGAAGTAAGAAGAGAACAAAAGAAAATGTGCCAATTGTAGTATAAAGTAAATAAAAATTAAACTAAAAACACAACAACAAAAAAGTTTTTAAAATTTGAGGATCGATTATCAATCAGAACACTAAGCCTTGTAATTGCAGTAGCGATAACACTCATATAAATAATTCTATTATCAAAAAAAAAAAAAAATATTCAAAACTAAAGGGCTGCACAAAACATTGTGCAAGTCACACACTAGTATCTGTGATAACTGGGTACTGGGCTGATAGGGAGGAACCTCCTTTCAACGTAAACTGTTGCAGCTGTTGGGCACTTGAGAGCAAGCAGACAGCCTACTCTATGAGTGCTAAGCTCTTGTGGCTTCGAGACATAAATTTCTGCGGCCTATCCGAGATATTAAGGATAGGGTTTTTCTTAGAAAGCTTTTCAGATATCTTAATGCTACAGGCTGGGTCTACATCACTTTATTATTCGATTATCTTAGCAAGTAACAGGGATTCCGGCGAGGATGATCTGGTCTGGGCTGGATGACATTCACAGCAGGGATTTACTGGGACTCTAGAGAGCTCAGTTAGGAAATGTGGTGGCTGTAGTAAAAGGTGACTGCAACTAGGAGAATGGGTTTGCCATCAAACTACTGCTCTAGAAGTTGTCAAGACGAGGAGGAGAAGGAGACTGCACAATTTCTCTGCAAGATCTCACTGCGCTGTCAACATGCTATATGTACTTGTTTTAAACGGCGTACTCATCATTTCCTTCTATTTGTCTTCCTGTATATTTCCTTTCACTTTTCTATCTCTATTGCTGTTCTTCTTCACTTTCTCTTATACAGAGGACCCAAATGAGCGCCCTGTGTAATCTAAACTAACTAAACCTAAAGCAGGCTATCTGAATGAATAGATTCTTTGGGTCTCCAAGTCAATACCCCCTCATATAATCACACAATTCCAAGTTAAAAAATAATAAAATACAAGTCAACTCACTAAATGTTATGCATTCTGTTTTTTAAATGTTGAAACAAAATAACAATCTTGCCACTTAAGTTGCATTACGATTAAAAAATTATTTCATCCGTTAATAAAAATAATGTGTAGCAAAATACACGGCAAAATTATTAACCAAAATATAATAATAAATCCTGCCGTTCATTCTTTCACACACAAATACACACATACTCATCGCATTCATACTTAAAAAAGCATAGACCAAAAAACATGAAACGTTTTCATAATTTGCAAATCTCTTCAAAAACAGAAGAAAAAAAAATATAAAGAGTTCTACTAGCGCATACACACACACAAGCATACAAATGAATGACTGCACCATACAAAAACCACACAGCATTAATAGAGATTTCTATTGACATAAGAGGCTGGGGAGGGAGGGGATGTGTGCGAACTAAGTAGTAAAATTCAACAAGGGGAGCTTAACAAAATGGATGCCAAAAAAAAAATTAATACAACCAACCGGAAAACAAGCAACAAATTGTAAATAAAATTTTATTACGAGATTTGTTGCAAGAGAGCAAAGTAGAAGGGAAAGCTTGGTGGTATAATTTTTGGGGAAAATAAAAAGATGCCATCACACTCTAGCTTCACTTAAAAATGTTGGGAAAAATCTTAAAATGATGAAATTAGCAGGAATATTTCCTGGTTATAGTGAAAATAGTGATCGTCGTTCATAAGCTTTATTAACTTCTTCTCCCATATCACAATGCCGGAGGTTTGGTCTAGATCACTCTGAATTCTTATTGAATACTAAACCGAGAGAAAATTTGTAACTTGAGAGTAGCGTCACAACAGTGACCAGGAGATTTTTTCCCCCTCTTAGTTCTAATTCTAAATTGTACACCTGAAACCTCGGCAGACCATTTTTAAAGGAAGGGAATAAGTTACTTCTTCCAATCCTGATTGCTAGAGAGGAACTCAGACGAAGGACATGTAAGTATCAGCATAGCCACCTACAGGGCCTTACTGCACTGTCGATGGCAGAGGTTAGCATGTTATTTGGTGTCGTTAAAAACAGCAAATGAGAGTATAGGTAGTGGCGGACCCTTCACCTTTTACTCTTCTCTGTTCTTACTATTTACGTACTTTTCTTTCTATCGCTTTCTTTCTTCGTTTTTACCCTAGAAAGGTATCAGAAAGGGAACACATCAGAGGGCTTCAGTGAGCCCACCTTTTGTGCAAGCTATGCCAACCTATGATGACTTCTGCCCTTTTACGTCAGGAAGGACAGACCGTGCTATTCACCACTGTGAGTAATAAAGGACACAGATAGCAAATTATGTTTTTAAAGCTACATTATATACACCTCTCTTATTAATAGAGTTGGGCTGACCTAAAACCTGTGACGCAAAGCAACTTTATGTTGCTATGCAACAGTACATCGAGGTAATATGACACCCTGCAACAGGTGAACATGCCGTCAATTCCAGCCTACGTTTAGGTAGCAACCACAGCCACACGTGTGCCTCCGAAAGCGGTCCGCATCAATAAATAGACACAGACTGTGTCTCATCTTCATGATGCACATAGTTCACAGACCGAACATAGAACCAGCGATGTTGTCCTTAGAGCAACATCCATTAAATAACGTGGGAAGAGACTCTGATCACTTATTGTTAAATCATACGTGAGCATCAGCTCTTAATTCTACAATCTAATGCGAACGGGCTGTGGGGTTACCGGTTCCCGTGGTACCAGTGGATCTCGCAGGGTATCCTTCTGCCAGATTCAAGCCCGTAGCAGCTGAGATATCAAAGTGGAGATTTCACCAAGGGGGCCTTAGGAAGGACAGCAAACATCCGAACACAGACTGACCATTTACAGTTTTAAGCCGCTACCAGCAATAGGTGATTTTTGTTTTTCGCTAAATTTAATCCCACTTTTATCTCTGTCATTTAAACTGAGCCTACCAAATTGAGTCATAACTCTCGTGTGGCAACACATTTGCTTCCCATCAATTCAATTCATGCATTCAAACCTTTATGCCAGCTTTCTTCTACCACATCCCCCACCAAAATTAAAATAGTTTAGTCTCCCTACACACTATCTTTCATTTATTTATTTCCTTTTATATCGTGCAATAATAAAATGCCGTGGTCGGTTTAAGTGGATATAAAATTTCCCCATTTAAGCGTTTAATATAAATGCAATGAATAAGCAATGAAAATTATTTACAAAAACTCTATATTGAAAAAGAAAAGGAAAGAGAAAAAATTAAAATCATGAAAAACTTTCTATTTAAATCGTATACAACGCTAATTAATGAATACTTGAACAAAAAAGACTTGAATAAATAAATTACTGACAGAAAATAAAAATAAAAAAGATGAAAATTATACATAAATATCTATGGAAAAAAAGGATACACGATAATGATGCAAATGAATATAAAGTTCTATACAAAAAAATATATATTTTACAGAAATAAATAAAAATTAACAAGCATAAAATTTAGCATGAAATTGCAAAAACCAGAGAAGCAAACATTTTAATATATAAAAAAAAAACAAATTAATTTACAAAAAAAGGGAGAAAAGAAACTTAATTGAAAAAGAAAACTCTTTGAATTAAATGCGAGGACAGTTAAAAAACTTTAAGTGAAATAATTGAGCCAAATAATGAATTAGAATGCGATGAAAGTGAGTTGACAACTGTGAGATACTTGCCAAGAACTGCAAAAAGGCTATAACGAAAAAGTAAGTATGTAAAAATAGAATTAGAGAACAGGATTTGTTGAAAGTAGTCAACAGTTTTGTGGGCTCAAATGCATGCTCAGCCTTGAAAGAGACACCAATAACAGTTACAACTTCATTCACTCTGACAGCAAATCAGCATTAGAGGCACTCAGTGCTTGCGAAGTAAGATCAAAACTGGTCTAGGATTGTCTAACATTTTTAAAGAGACTGACATTCAACAACGGTGGTCCAAAAAGTATGCCCAAGGCCATACACTGAAAACAACTTCGGCTGTGAGAACTAAATTTGTTACTAATTAAGAAATTCAGTTGTAATAATTAAATTTTATGGTTGTAACAACCAAAATAAATAAAATCCAGTTGTGAAAATCGTATTTAATGGTTCTAACGACCGAAATAAAGAAAATTCAGTTGTGACAATCAAATTTTGTGGTTGTAACAATCAAAATAAAGAAAATTCAGTTGAGGTAATCAAATTTTGTAGTTGTAACAACCAAAATAAAAAAAAATCAGTTTTTATAATCAAATTTTGTAGTTATAACGACCAAAATAAAGAAAATTCTGTTGTGATAATCAAATTTTGTAGTTGTAACAAGCGGAATCAAAAAAAATTCAGTTGCGAATATCAAATTTTATTTTTGTAATGACCAAAATAAAGAAAATTCAGTTGTGATAATCAAATTTTGTAACTCTAACAAGCGAAATTAAGAAAGTTCAGTTGTGGTAACCAAATTTATAGTGGTAAAGACCGAATTTGATAGTACAATCCAAAACTTAGTTCAATTAATAATATATTTTGTTATATGACCGAATATCTTTCCTCACAATTAAAAAAAAAAACGTTTATTGCAACTCAATGTTTTTATTTTATTATAATTGATAGCAAATGCCATTCGCACAACCGAAATGGTTGTCTGGCTGTACTAGCAAAAAAAACTTGAGTAATAGTTCAAGCTTTTGAGCAGACTTATTTTGCGCTATGTTGCATCTACGGCAATACCCTAGAATTAGAAGCGGATACAAGTTAACTGGTCACTAAGGCCAAAATACACGTATTGCACCGACACTACTCTCAAGTTACAATTTCTCAATAAGTCTAGCATTCATAAAGTATTCAAAAACTTGCTTGGGTTAATTGCCTTAGTAATTAAGGCAATACCGTAACTTTCAGCTTAGTTTGTCAAAATACAATCGTTTGGCAGCAAGCTGACAAGTTCAATGAAGATCCTCGTAGTTCAAGTTAAAATTGTTTATTGATTTACAAACACATGCATTCATCAATAAATAAATGTGTCTTTTTATACATTTGAAAATGTAAAACGTTTTTAATTAAAAGAAAAAAAAAACACAAAAAGTTTAATCATTCACGATTAAAGAAAAAAAAAGAGAAAAAATATGCAAAACAAGTGAAATTTCTAAACGTCAATTTATTTTTATAAAAACAGACGCACCACAAAGAGATGATAGTCATCATCATAAACAACATCAATGTTATACTGTCACAAGTTTAGTTATGCCTCAAAGCATAAATACAATTTATAACATTTTTCCAAACGGAATAATAACAAAAAGAATATATGTTTGTCTCTCTATGTCTCTTTTTATAAATATAATATTCATTTTTTCTTTTATTTATCTGTGTGTGTGTGTGTGTTTTATATTCTTTTAAACAAATAATAAACGCCCGCCCTTTTTGTTAATTTCATTCACATGGAAATTTTTTCATAAAACCATCAACCACTTGAAAAAGAGAACAAAAATAAAATCAAGTTTTTTTTACTTTTTAACGTATTTTTTTTTTCTCTTTTTTTTGTATTTTGCAAGTGGTAACAGAAACCATTATCCCGCTGTTTGGGTTTTTAAAACAATTAAATGTCTGAAAATGCCAAGAAGAAACAACACACACATACACAGTTACCACAAATCATTTAAAAAAGAAACAAAAAAAAATATTTTTTTTTCAAATAACGATGAAGTAATATTAACAACTGTTATACTTTAGCCGAGTTTAGTTATACAAAAAAAAAAAAAAAAGCGGAAATCAAAAAAGCTTGTATAACACTAATGAGCAGATAATCGTCATCATTGCAATAACAAAAAGTAATTGAAAGTTTGCCTTTAGGCGAGGGGTTAAACGAGAACAACAATGAACCACAGGACAAAAAAAAACACACAAGCCATAAGTTTAAAGTGTTCTTGAAAGGAATAATAAAAGTACCACTAAAATATTGCAGGATTTTGCACAAAAATCCATTAACAACCGTTGGCTACCAACAATGCAAGGGTTGTGTAGTGTGTGTGTTGCACAAGTATCAAAATTAATTGATGACTTTTCAAGTGCATTATCTGCTTATTGACAGCTTCCCTAAATAAATTACAATTTTTTATTTTGAAATGGACTTTAAATGAAGCAACAGAGACAAGCAGCTTCAAAATTCACTATTCAGTCTAGTCAAAATTGTCTTTTAGAAAACACTTCTTCATATTACTTTCATTCCATCCCTAAAGCATCTTCACTTGCCTGCATCAAACATTTAGGGGCTGTTTACGTAGTGCCCAGACTGTAAGGGCTCTCTTAGGTGACTACGTAACCTAAAACCCCTAAAGATAGCGAACGATATCAAGCACCTAATCTTTCCTTTCTTTGTTACAACACCAGCTTCTTCACTTGCCTACAGAAAACACTCAGGGTTTATTTACGTAATCCACAGACTGTGAAGGCTCTTTTGAAAGCAGATAGCAAGTGAATTATAATATTTCGGAACTAAACTAGTGCTTTCTAATACAGGGCTAACTGTGCAACCTAAAATATATAAAGGTATCAAACGATACTAGTCACCTAATCTTTCCTTTTTTTGTTACAACACCAGCTTCTTCACTTGTCTACACAAAAACACTCAGGTTCTGTTGACGTAACACACAAACTTTGAGGGCTCTCTTGAAAGCAGGTAGCAAGTGAATTTTAATTCTTTGGGACTTAACTACACACAGAAAACAACTACAATATTTGTTTCCTATCGAAAATTTAGTTGTAATAATAAATTTTTTTTAGTTATAACAACCATAATTCCATAATACAGTCCAAAATGTAATTCTTTTAAAAATATTTCCAGCTGTACAACCGATTTTCTACTCTCACGATTACAAAATTCGACAAACTCAACTGAATTTTTGATTGATAACAAATTTAGTTCCCACAACCGAAATTGTTTTCTCAGAGTAGTGGGCTAGCAAAAACACACAGGTAGTCAATAGGACCAGGAAGCTACTTAGACACCAGAGAAATAAGTACTCATTTTTATCAAACATTTACAGTCAACTCCTTATAATTTGAAACTCGTTAATATTGAACCTCTCGATATATTGAACTGTGGCTCAGATCTCTTGAAAAATATTTATTTGAAAAAGTTTTAAGAAAATGCATGTTATTCTAAATTTAAAATTATTTCTAGGCCACTTGCTTATCGACACTCTATAAGCCGGTCGAGGCTTAGCTTCATTAAAAATGGTGAACAAATAAATTACCTTTTAAGGGGTAAGTATACACGTCCTTTGAGCAATTCAGTAGCTCGTCATAGTGAATAGTCAGGGTTGTTACTTTGTATTTCGATGCGCAACCAATTTTGGTGTGAAAGCTAAATGTTTTGCGCTTGATCTTTGATTATCGCAACTATTTGTGTGTATAAAACGATTTTGACAGGCGCTTAGACCAGGACCACATAGAGCAAGCTTATTTGGGCAATTCTTTACTTTGTAGGAGAGGGGGGAAAGAAGAATGGAAAGAGGTAATTTTCTTGTGTTCTCTCTTTGTATCTTTTGTAAAGATATAAAAAAGAAGCAAGGTAGCTTGAAGACTAAATGAATAACTGAATAAGAATGCTGAAATTGTCGAAACAAAATTGCTGTGTGTAGACACTGCGGCAATTTTAAAAGAGAATTGAGAAAGAATTGCCCAAATAAAATTGCTGTGTGTGGGGTCTTACCTTTACGTATTACAGATGCAAAAAGTAAGCAATCAAACCCATTAGAGCACACCAAATGACTTACTGGGCCTGACTCGCTCAGGAATATTTATTGTCACGGGATTCCTGACTGGATATTGCAGAGTATTGAAACACTTGACAAATAAAAGGATCAATCTTAACAACCTCTGCAGGTTATATAACGAAGACGAAGAGACAGCAGAGCATATGTTGTGACACTGTAATGATCTAATTTAAAGCGATTTTGGTTGTGTAGGGCATCACTATCTATAACATAGCTAACATGACGGAACAATCACCCAATAAAGTCTTTGTATTATTAATGAATACTGGTCTTAGAGGTAACATGCGAGTAGTGACACAATAGTTTCATTTTGGCCTCATTGACCAGGTAAGTTATTGACCTACTAATTGTCTACTTGATAACCTGTTAGATGAAGCTTGTCAAATTGACTCTATTTGTTTACATCTTAACTTTGCTTAGGTTGTACAAGCCGCCTCAATTAGAAAAAAAGAAGGCGGCTCACTTAGGTCAATTTATAATGCCTGTGTAAGAGGAAATGTGAAGAAGGATAGCGATAGCAGGATGTTAAAAAAAGTAGCAGCCAGAAGAAAAGCATCTGTCGATGATCAACGTAAATGCCTGAACCAAGACCCAAGCTAAGGGTGCTCTTAGCACAAGGGTGAATACAACACTCCTATATGCAACATATATGAGTATCAATCAGAAACCATGTTATTTGGACATGGCCCCCCTTGGGTAGAAGCAGAGCCTATCTAAAATTCCTTTCGATCTATGGGTTGCAATGCCCACATGAAGCTTTTGCTCTCCCCGCTTTGGGTATAACAACAGCCACTACGTTACTCCCTGAAGGGCCTCACCATTTAAAAAGGGGGGACCGAAATTATTTGGGCTCCCTGAATTAAGTCTCCGATTAGAAGGACAAAGAGTAGTAAAGAAATAATAAAGAGAAAAAGAAGACGAATTCGTTACCCAAACAAATTGCTGCTTCTAATGAAGCAGTTGACAATGCAGTGAAGCCTTGCAGTTAGCGCTCCACGAAATAAAGCTCACGCTGAAGCTCCAGTGGCGGCTAATAATAGAGAAATTTTTTCTTCTTTTCTTGGTTTTTTAACAACTTCTACAGTAGTCATTTAATGGCAAGCCTATGCTCTTCGCACTCCTTTGAACTTTTTTAATTGTGTAAAGTTGGGCAAACTCTTCTTGCTTTGTTATCTCTTTTTTATGAATTAAGTTTTGCTTTTTTTTAACTATAACAAACGAAATCCTTAATTTCTCATGATATTTATCAGCAATTTGTAAGTTATTGTTTGTCTTTATTAAAATATAATTAAAATATCAGATCAGATCACATCAAAACAGAATGACACAAATTACCACAAGTGTGTTGGGTTGTTATATAAAAAACAATATTTGACAAAGCACGTTTGAGAAAAAGGGGTGTAGAATGCTACTATTAAACAAAACCACAAATTATTTAAATTATGATATAATAACAACAATAACAACTAAATGACACTTGTTTCTTTTTTTTTTACATAATATTTGCTACATGTTACTGCTGCTGCTACTGCTATTGCTGCTGATGATGTTACTGTTGCTGTTGCTGTTGCTATTAAGCAAACAAAAACCATTTAAGTGTCAAAAAGGGGGAAATTGTTAACTTTATGCCTTAAGAGCTAAACAGCTCAGATTTGACAAGGGTGTTTTGTCAAACCATTGTTAGTTTGCTTCATTGTAAACCTTCAATAAACAGTAAATGCAATAAGAGGGCACAATAATAATAGTTATTGTACGAAACAGGACTTGAATAAAAAAAAAACGAGACAAAACAGGCCACAACCGAGTGACTACATGAGTGAAAGGAAAGTGTTTGACAATAATAAAAAAAAAAAGAAAAAAAATTACAATGATTGTTTGTTGATTTAATGATTAAATATTTTCTTTTTCATGCCGGATTTCTTTGGTTTACATGCAAATGTAGTTGGCTGATTTATAATAACAGGGACCGGCGGCAATTGATGTAACACAAATTGTGAATTTAATAGTTAATTAACTATGAATTGTTATTATTTACATAGCACAGCAGCAAATGAGCTGATATTTTTGAAAGTAGTACAAGTCCACTTTTTTGAAAAATTCGTTAGCGGTAATTTTGTTAAGATGGTGTCTCTATCTTGCGAAAACTACCACTAATTTAATTTAAAAAAAACGTGCTTTTATACCACTTTCAAAAATAACAGCTCAACTAATGTTCAAAAATAACACGCCAATTTCTCAGATATTTATCAAGTTAATTAAGATTTTGTAATAAAGGGTGTCCCAACAAAAACGCAAGATTTAAATTTTAAATAAATGACTGATGCAGCAATTGAATTGTTTCTCTGGCTGTATGACATGTGACGCCGTCTTGTTGAAACCACAAGCCTTCCACATTCATTTCTTCAATTCTAGGCAAGAAAAAACTGGTTATCATTTCACGATACCGAACACCATTGACTGTTTGCGCTTGACCTGCCTCATTTTCATAAAAAAAAGGTCCAATGATTCCTCCAGCCCAAAAACCACACCACACAGTGACACGTTGAGGATGCATTTGCTTCTCGTGAATCACTCGAGGATTTTCCTCACCCCAAATGCAACAATTCTGCCTATTGACGAAGCCATCAAGATGGAAATGGGCCTCGTCACTGAAGATGATTTTATCGGCAAAATCAGCATTTTCATGTTGTCTCTCCAATACCCAATTAACGAACTCCCTTCGCTGTCCATGGTCAGCTGGCTTCAGTTCCTGAGTTGCAGAGTTTCGGATTTTTTTTTTTTTTATAATAAGTAAAACTCAGATAAATATGTCCTGTTCCCTCTCGAAAAGTCTAATTTTCTTTTGTATAACTTAGGGCTTTTTTGAAATAATGTGACGACATGTAATTTAAAAGAATTTATTTTAATTAATTTCCCCAACATTTTTCCAGTATGTATCAGTGTGTGCGTGTGTGTAGTATGTACTTTGTGTCCCATACTCACTTAAGCTTTGCAACTAACAAATGCATTTCTTAACATGAAAAATTTATCTCTTTATTTATTCACATTTCGCAATTATTTTTACTCTATTAAGAAACAAAACAAAACAAAAAAAGAAGCAAACATGTTTATGCAAATCTATGCAGGATTTTGCGTGCTACCTTTTGTATTCATTAGAAGTAAAATTAAAGATGACGAAAACAAAAAGATACTACAAAACAAAAATGAGCAAAAACAGATTTTTTCACTAACGAGCTAAAATATAAAATGTTTTATGTATGATGTTGGCTGAAGAGGATGGGACAATTTAAAGATTATATTAAAAAGGAGGTGTTAAAATGAAATGCGAATGGAAATGAATTATAAAACATCGTTGTGGTAAAAGGCCGCAAGCAAAGATTTAGTCTGGGGACTCCAGGGTTGATTTTTGCTTCGATGCAAAGTGGTTCCTGTAGACAAGCCAGAAGAAAAGAAAAGTAAAATATTTAAGAAATTATTTATTAATTAAAAAAAGAATTTCATTTGCAAAATTGTCTCTATTTCCACTCCCAACATAGCCTTAATTGCCTTTCTAATTTCTAACACTCTATTTTCCTACACTTTTTATGCATTTAAATAACTGCTGCTTTTATTTATTTTCTCTTGTATACTTTCTTTCAAAAACTTGTGTTGTTTCTTGTGTTGCACTTTTTTTTTTTTTTTTTTTTTTTTACATGCAGTCAAAGTATAACAAATTTAGAAAAAAAAAAGAGAAAAACTTTTTAATAAATTTTAATTATTCATGCACATGAAAAGATTATCAACTTTGGTATTTGGTTTGTCATAAGTATCATAAGTTGTGCATTTTATTTTTAATTACTACTGGGAGGGTTACTTTAAACGCAGCAAAGCAGAGAAGAGCAATGAAACTGAGAAACAAAATGCACACACATACATTCTTACATATGTACATACTGGTACATAAGTGAGATGACTTTTCATAAGAATCTTATTTATTTTAATTGGTAAAAGATTGTTGGCATGCTGTAGAAATGCAACACAACAAATTCAGGTCAATAAAACAATTTTAATAAAAATTCAGAAGGTTAAAATCGTAAAAGGATTACTTTAGAGATCAAAAGCGTACAAAGATTTCAAAATACTTTTTAACTACTCGTAGCTTAGGAGAGTAAAAAATAAATTTCGAAATTAATTACATAAGAAAAAGTTTGAGTTTTTCGTTTTTAAAAACAAAAAAGTGTCTTTGGATTCTTTGTGCAGAACAGAAAGAGCTTTTCTTTTTAGAAAAATTATTTTAATCATTCGTTAAACTGCTGGGAAATTAAACTAACACACACACATACATACAAGATACACAACTTGTAAGTTAACAGAGTCTGCGCTGTCTGTCTTTTAAACTTCCCTTTTACCACGAAAATCTTTAATATTGGGAAGAAATTTGTAACTTACTTGTGACAAATTGTATCACTTTAATAATCAATTTAAACAAAAATTTGGACAGATACAAACTAGCGGAAAATGGAGGGAAAAGTGAATCTTAATATTTGGCTCCAATTTTTCTACAAGCAAAGTTCTTTAGCAACTTTTTTAAATAGAAAATTTGATACATAGAAAATCTTAAAAATGTTGTAGCACCAATTTAGCTCTAGTGAAAAATTCTATCATATTCACAAACCAGCTTTTTGGTAATGTCAGACCTGTACAAAAACTTAAAAATATATTTATATAAACTGTTATCTTTGAAAGTGATATAAGTTCATTATTTTAAAAAATATTACTTTCTAATAATTTTAGTAAGATAAGATTAAAATCTTACTAAAATTAACGCTGAATCATTTGCTTAAAACAGTGGACTTATACTACATTCACAAGTAACAGCTCATGTTTATAGTTTTACTTATTAGAAACATTTTTTATAATAAATTTTCATTTCCATTTAAAGTATATGTGTTTTTTTCTTTTAAAGATTTTATAATCTAGACTTCCAGAGTTAATTCAAAAATCATAAAAAGCTTTAACAGCTTTGGGAGTAATTAATTTTGAAAAGGAACTGGTTAAAACTTAACTTAAAAAATATATATTTATATATGCACTTACCAATTTCAATAAAATGTAGCTCGGCTGAAACCCCACAATTATAGCGATTTCTTTGCACATACACACATACAATTTCAAATTTTAATTTTTACTTTTTGAAAAAAAAAAACTTTTATTCTTCTAATACATTATCCAACCATTGTTGTATATCATCAGCTCCAGTTGGACTTGTAGCAGTGGAAGCTTTGTTCGGTGTGGCAGTATTAATGGCCGCAGTACTTGACTCAGATTTTACACTAACTTTTGACATTTGGTCGGAAGTCATATTTAACAATTCATCCAATTCATCAGTAGCTTCTGGAGACTTTGATTTTACACTTTTTTGACTTTTAGCTGAATTAGTCTTACGACTCTCCGAGTTAATCTTAACTCTTGGTTTTTCTATATGTTCTTTAAGCACATTTTGATATAACTTTTCATTCTCTTCAGCTTCCTTTTCCATTGTTAGTAATTGCTCTTTGCTAAACATGGACGAGGGATAGTCCATACGTTTGTAAAATGGTATAGTTTGAAGACCCACATTCAATAGCTTTAAATTTAAAGTGAAATAAGCACTAGCTTCTGTGTTATCTAAGAAATCTTCGTTTTCGGCTTTTTCCCACTGCATTTCCGAAGAAAATTTAAAATGTCCACTCATACCTGAAGGCAACTGTGACATTAAATTAAAATCTCCTGCCCTCATTTGCTCGTTTTGCTCACTATCTAGCGGTAGTTCATGCATATTTACGGGATATGTTTTTTTGGCCTTTACATGTGGGCTACCTTTAATCCATTCATTTCTATCAACAAACCGTTCATCACTCGAGTCTACCACATCTACATATCCTCTTACAACTTCCATTTGACCTGAGGATGACGAAGTAGTGCAATATTTACTCTTATTGCGGTAATGCGACTTCATTTTGCTACGCTTACTGGGGAAACATAAAAATCACTATTATTAGGTTGTACTGGGGAACTTATTTACTTACTCTTTGGATCGATTGTCCTTAGACTCCATTATATCTTTTTTTTTAATTTTACACTAACCACTATAATTGAAAAAAACAGTACTTTTGTTTGCACTTCACTTTTTAGTTAGCAACCGGCGGGACTAAACATCTGATTATAAGGCTACCAGATTATATACTTATTTATGGTAATATGGAGTTGCCATTAGATTTACGTCATTATTTATTTGAACGACTCTGATATTTGGCAGCTGTGCAAATTTTGACATTTTGGGGTTGATTTGGTAGCTGAATAATTTTTTTGTTGTATTCTTACGGTCACCTGTATTATTGCGTGCAATAATTTAATTGCTCTTATTTTATTAGAAAGTAGAACGTGCTTAGTTTTTCGTTGAAAAAATTGGAAACCACTGTTTATTCTTTAAATCTGGGAATATATTGTGAAGCCATGTCGAATTTCACTTGCATTAATTGTAGCGTTAAGTTTGCTTCAGCAGACATACAACGCGAACATTACAAAACTGATTGGCATCGTTACAATCTAAAGCGCCGAGTGGCGGAACTGCCTCCAGTTACTGCTGAAGAATTCCAGGCGCGTGTCATACAAATACGCAATGCTGAAGAATACGCAAATGAAGAAAAACAAATGAGTTTGTATTGCAATGCTTGTCGGAAGCAGTTTGGCAATCAAAAGGCCCATGACAACCACTTGAATAGCAAAAAACACAAAGATCATTTGGTAAAGTTTGAAAGGGAAAATCAGGGAGAAAAAGTAGACATTACTACAAAGAGCTTGATACAAACTAGACCACATCCTGCTATAGCAGCTGCTGCCCAAGGTAAAGGTAAATTCGCTTTAGAACGAGTAAGCCAAAATGCAGAAATGGAAGAGGACGATGGGGAATATGAGGATGTTGATGAAGAGGTGGTGGATGCAGATGAATTGGAAGAATTGGCTGAGAATCCTTTAACAGAGAAAGATTGCTTATTTTGCGTACACAGCGCAGAGGATATTATGGATAATCTAAAACACATGTCTGAATCACATTCATTTTTCATACCTGACTTGGAATACTGTACAGATTTGGAAGGTCTTCTCAGTTACTTGGGCGAAAAGGTAGCTGTGTACTTCATATGCTTATGGTGCAATGATAGAGGCAAAACATTTTATTCCTTGGATGCTGTTAGAAAACATATGCTGGACAAGGGACACTGTCAAATGCTGCATGAGGGCCTGGCTCTAGCCGAATATGCTGATTATTATGATTACAGTTCCAGTTATCCAGATAATGTACATATTTATTTTTTAATTATTTCATTTAATTTTGTAGCTGATTTTCTTTTTTTTTTTCACTTTTAGCAAGAAGGCATGGATATCGATGAAGAAGTTGTGCCCGATCTTTTGGATGGCGACGAATATCAGTTGGTTTTACCTTCGGGCGCTGTCATAGGTCATCGTTCTTTAATGCGTTACTACAAACAACATTTGAATCCTAGTCGCGCTTTGATACCCAAGAAATCTGAACGCAAACTGCATCATTTGCTTAGCACTTACCGTGCTTTAGGTTGGTCCACTAGCGATCAAAATGCTGCCGCTCGGAAAGCTCGTGATATACATGTGATGAAACGTGTCCAGGCTAAATGGCAAATGAAATTGGGTTGCCGTGCAAATAAATTGCAACATCACTATCGTGCTCAAGTTATGTTTTAAGTTAAACTTGTTGTTAAGAATTTCAAACACTTTGCAATATCAATAAATTTTAACTTATTACTGAAAACATGCCACAATTAATAAATTTTTACTAATATTGAAATTTAATTTGCTGAGAACATTTTGAGCTTGATATACTTTTGTTTTTTTTTAATGGATTAATATATCGCAACAAAACTTTCAACACAAATGCCTACATGTTTAATTATTTCCTTGATTTGTTATAACTTTTTAAAGTATTCACTAGAATACTTTTCTAAATCGCTTAAAAAGTTAACGTTTGTTTTTTATTTCCATAGAAGCCAAAAAACCGTTTTTTTTGTTTGTTTTTATAAAATTTGAATTTTATTTAATTTTTATAATGGAGTTATAACTAGACATTTTCAACTTAGTTACATTATATATTACCTTGCTGATTAATTGTTTAAATTAAAATGTTATTTGTTTTGTTCTAAAAAAATTATTTATATTTTTTTTATATTAGAAATGGAGATGATGGTTTAAAAACTTTTTTTTTATATAAAGAGGCAGATGTTTATATATTTTACTGATATATATATATATAGAATTGTTTTGTTGTTTTTTTTTTGTTGATTAAATGTACAAGTATGTATTACGTTTAATTTAATAATATAAACAAGGCGAGGAAAAAAGTGTATGTATGTATGTATAAAAAAAATTAACTAAAAAATTAAATAAGTTAAGAAAGAAAATTATATAAATTTTGCTATTGTTTTGTTGTGTATATTTTGCTTTTTTATGTTTAAATTAACGAAATAAGTATGTAAAAACTATTGAGTCACATTTTTTTGTTTTGTTTGTTGTTGTTGTTCTTTTATATGCAATCGTAATATTTTATAATTTAAATTAATCTTAACAGTAGTAAAATTATTGATATATATATTTTTTTTATTTTTTATAAAACCTAAAAATGTAAAAGTAGCACTTATATATGTTTCTGTTGTTGTTTCATTTCTACATTTATATTGTTGTATATATGTAAGTAGATAAATTATTTATATATATAATTATTGGTATACTTTATTAATAGATTATTTTTAATTACAAGCAGCTGCTTTTTAAAGTTTTTTTTTTGTATTGCAGAAAAATGCTTTTTCCTTTTTTTTTATTTATTTATTTACCACTTAGTTTAAGGAACGCAATAGGAAAGATTTTATTTGAATTGCTTTACAAAAGGACAGCATAAAAACTTAAATTTTTTTGTGTGTGTGTTAAAACAAACAGAAAACTATTTATTATGGACGGATAAGAAAACCGTTTAATCAGAAATGAATTTGTAATGTAAAAGCTATTGCCCTCCTTACGGTTGACAAATCAACTATATTTTCGTTGAATATTTGATTACCAAGTCTGTGTTAGTGTGCCGTTGCTCATAAACAACTCATGAATAGCACAGGCTTTAATTTCAACTCAACCAAGTTGAGTTGTAAACCGTAATATAGGGTCACATTTCAAACAGAATGGAAAAATATTATGTTCTTTTTTAACAATGTTCCACAATTAATGACCAATTATGTATATAATTTGTCATCAATATGAAATATTTTCTATTTTTCATTTTAGCTGCAAGTGACCAGTAAATTTGTCGAAAAGAATTGGACATGTTTAAGGTAATTGTATTCCGAAAACCAAAGTTTTAAAAGCAAATTTTTATTTTTTAGCAAATAAAATTTGTAATTTAATTTTACACCAGTTTTTTGATTCAAATTTTAAATTGAAATAAATTTCAACAATTTGGAATATAACAGCAGTTTATTCACAATGCATTCGCCTTCAAACAAACTTATTTAAAATAAAAACACAGAAAAACAATTAAGGCACACGATATTAAACAGAATTGCATTACATTTATTGAAACATTTTTATAAAACTCATTTTGAATGTCCAATTTTATTTTTAGTTTTATTTAGAGTTTGCCTTAAGGTCAAGAATTTTTTATTTTTCAAAAACTTTTATGACAAATTTGCTAGTAACTTGCAAATCAATAATTTTTACACCCCAACATATTTAGGGAATTTTTTTAGCAGCTTTGTTATTGTTGGGTGCAATACAAAATAAAATAAATTTAAAATTAAATCATTGTTTATGTGTGTTAAAATTGTATTAATATAAGCAATATGCACATACACACACACACATACAATGTATGTAGGTGGTGTAGATTCTCATATTGTTTGTATAAAATGTATTTTTATAACTAACTTGTTTAACTATGTACTCATGTACGTACATAGTCATTTTTATATATAGAAAAATACATAATTTAATTAAATTAAATTATTTTTAGAAGATTCCTTTAGAAAGAAAACATGAGCAAAAAGTTAGAAACTAAAGGACACTCAGTTTATTCTGTTTATAGGAAACGAGCAATCAATCCAATCGCCGAAAAATTTGTGTATGAAAACAACTCAATCGTTTTTTAGAAAATTTTGAGTGTTTTTCATATAGATTTTTTAGAAGATTGAATGAATGGCTGGTTTCCTATAAACAACGCACAAGAATTTTTTCTAAATATTTGCTTTAGCATTGGAAAACAAATATTTAATTAAAAGAAGAAAAAAAAATAGAAAAGAAAAAACACAGACATACCGTTAGAAACCTTAATGAATAACTACAGGACTTTGTTGAACACAAACACCTACCATGGGCGAAGAGGCATCTCCGCTGCCAGAACCACTATTATTACCAGAATTCGAACTATTGTTGGAGGTTACCATGCCACTGCCACTACCACTACCACCACCACCACCACCTACTGCAACCACACGTCTTTGTGAATGTTGTAATTGTAGCTGTTGCAGCTGCTGTTGGTGTTGCTGATGTTGTTGCTGTAAATGTTGCTGCTGTAAATGAGCTGGATTATTTGTTAGTTGTTCCATTTGATTGTTTAGATTTACGGCAGCCATCATGTGTGTGGGCGGTGGCAGGCCAAAGCCATGATTGGGCGGTGCAACAGCAGGCCAGGCGGAATATGAGGCAGGTCCAGCAGTTGAGCCAGCTGTTGAGGCAGTTATAACACTAGAATCGGTCATCATGAGATGCGAGGCAGCAGCCGACAAAGGATGATGTACCAATTCTAAGGGCAGCGAGGCAGGGGCGTAATTCTGATGATGTACCAATCCACTAACAACACCACCATTACCACCACCACTAATAACAGTCGCCGCAGACACAGCTGTTGGTGTTATTTGCAGATTTTGTTGAAGCTTGTTTTGTAAATGATTAACACTCGTTGAGTTACCGCCTGAATTTTGGCGTATACGTGCTGAATTCAAAGAATTCGTGCTGCCCCCCGAGGTAGTTGATGATACTCCAGCCCCTTGCAGAGAACCAGAATTAACTGCATAGCGCTGCTGCTGTTGGTGCAGCTGTAACGGTTGGGGTGGTGGTGGCATTTGTTGTGACGCCAAGGGTGGATCACAATCCATAGCCGAGGGATAACTATTGCTGGTTACATTGTTAGACATTTGTGTGGTACTGCTACAATTTCTATTTGAACCGGGCGTAAGCAAACCTTGCAGTGATTGGTGGGCTGCCAATAATTGCTGTTGCAACTGTTGTTGTTGTTGCTGTTGTTGTTGTTGTTCACATAAGGACTTCATCATCATACTCGTACTATTTTGTTCAAAATTCAAGGGTACAGCAGCACCGCCGCCACGTGCTGAACGCACAACTACTGGCCCGGTTGGCCCTTGTCCCAAACTATTTGAACTGTTGGCCTGCTGGCTTGAGGGATGTATTAAAAGCACTAGGCATGTGAAGGGATAAAGAAAGTGACAAAAAATCTATTAGAGCATTAATTAAAATACAAACAAGTTTAGGCTTTAATTTTTTAGAAGGCGAAAGTAAATAGGAAAATGTTAAACAGATTTTTTGAGAATATCGCTGCTTTACTGCAAAAGTGCCATCATTGAAAAAAAAATTTATTTTATTTTTTGAAAAGTTTTCTTAAATTTTATTTGGAAAAGCAGAAATTTTTTTAAATTTATTTTTAGCATATAAAATAGGAGATTGGGAAAAAAGAACTTAAAAAATTTCTATTTGAGTTATGACACTTTAGCGGCAAATGAGCGATATGTTTTAAGTCTTCAGTAGGTTCAATTAAATTAGGTTCAATGAATGCCATTTTAGCAAAAATTTGCAAATAAAATTTTAGTTTTATAACGCTATTTCGCCTTAACTTGTCTAGCTTCAGCTTTTTATGAATGACTTATTAAAAGGTAACAATAGTTAAAATTAGAATCTTTTGATTAGACTTTAAATTAAAAGCTATCGATAACTTAAATGATGAATAGTCTGTCCTTAACTACCCACTCAATATAAGTTTAAAAGTTTAACCAAAAACTAACTACTCGTATTACTTGTAGAAACGGCCTAATTATAAATATATATTCAAATACCTAATAAATTATCAATTAAAAAAATTTTTTTTAGTATTTTGTAACTAAAGAAATAAAATATTTGTTCTAGCTTTGCTGGTAAAATTTCCTGACGAGCCAAATTGCACTAATAACTTGTTTATTATTTTGATAAAACTTTAATTCAAAAACCCTATTTCCTGAGGAGCTTATTTGAGCACTAGGAAAAATAAATTTTTTTTTTCCAAAAATAATAAACAAATACAGTAGACTTGGGGTAGCAAGAAACCAGGATTAAGGGAACTACTCTATCGAGATAGAATTTTTTTCATCGAATACTCTAAAAAATATTTAAAAAACTGAAAAATAAAAATATATAAAGTAAAAAAATTAAAAAAAAAAAATAAATAAATAAAATTAAAATATTTAAGAAAAAATTAAAAAAAAAAAAATAAACAAAATTCAAATATTTAAGAAAAAATTAAAAAAAAAAATAAACAAAATTAAAATATTAAAAAAAAAAAAATTAAAATATTTAAGAAAAAATTTAAAAAAAAAAATAAACAAAATTAAAATATTTAAGAAAAATTAAAAAAAAAAAATAGACAAAATTAAAATATTTAAAAAAAAAATTAAAAAAAAACAAAATTAAAATATTTTAAAATAAATAACTAAAAAAAAATGAAATAAAAAATTTGTAGGAAAAAGATAATAAAATATCCAAAAAGAAAAAAAAATGGAAAAAATAAACAAATTAAAAAACAATGGGCTATAATCATAGTCACACTAAAGTCAATTTTTTTTAAAAACGATTTTGAATTCATAAGATTCTTATGAACAAAAGTCAGTTCTTAATGAAAGCCGACTTTTTTGTGACTATGATTATGGCCTAATATTTATAAAATATATCAAAAACAAGGAATACAAATGTAGTTGATGGTGCGAAAATCATTTATTTGTTTATTTTAAAATATATTTTTTTTCAATCTAGATTTAAGAGGAACAAGTCTGGTTTGAGAGAATAGCTTTTCTACCCTGAGTCTACTGTTATTATTATTTTTTTTTTTTTTGTTGATTATATCATAAATTTTTTATTAAGTTTTTTGTTGTTGTTTTCTTGCTTATTATTTTTTTTCTTGCCTTTTTCATATAATTATTATTATTATTTTTTTTAATATTATTTTAATTTATGTCTGTTTTTTTGTTATTATATTTATGAAATATTAACTTAAAATTAAATGAAATATGTGGTAATTATTATTATTTATTAATTACTTTTGTTTTCATTTAAGATGAAATTGTTTTTTTATTATATTTTTTTACTTAATTCTTAAATGGCTTAAAGTTTTATAACATTTTTTTTTTCATAATATTTTATTATGTTGTCTTTATTCTTATTTTTATTTTGTTTTATTCATAGGTAGAAAAAAATAAAATATTTTTTTGTTTTTTTTTCTGGTAAAAATCGTAAATAATTTTGTTTTAAATGAAAAAAAATTTGTTTTTTTCTAGTTTTGTTTTTCTATAATTTTTTTTTTGTTTTTTTGTAAATAAATATTTTACTTTTTTTTTAGCTGGTTTTCTAATATGTGTTTTCATTATCTATATGTTACGTTAGTAAGTTATCGTTCTTTTTTTTTAGTTCAATACTGTTCGGGTTTGTGTATTTTATAAAAAATCAAAATGTTAATAAAATATTAAGAAAATTAAAAAAAAAAAATAAATAAAATAAACGAGTCCCAAAATATTAATAACAAAAAGAATATAAAAATTCCAAAAATAAAAGCGGCGGCAAGCGCTTTTTAATCTGTAAAAAATTCTCATATTCATACAAAATGTATAAAGCTAATCGAAATAACGTGGCGGCCAATTTTGTCAGGTTTTTTTTAAATCTTTGTTTTGATATTATTCAATTGTTTTTTATTGTTTTTTGCTATTTTGGAAAAGCAAAATTTAACATTATGGTTGAATACACAACATCGGCGATCTTGTTTGGATGTGCCATTTAAATATAAACGCTACGCTTGCCGAGCCATTTAGATTGGTCTGCTTTTTAATTTAGAAAAAACATTTTAATTTTGGAAATTAATTTGTTAAAATAAAGAAAAATAATAATAAACAAAAAGAAAAAGGAAAATTCATAACGAATTTAAAAAAATTTAAAAAATTTGTTGTTAATTGAATTAATTCTAACAAAATTTCTATAAAATTAAATTTTTTTTTTAAATTTTGTTTTTGCATAAATTTGCTTTGTAAACTTATTGGCCAAGAAAAATTATTTTAAATTGAAATTAAATTAGTGAAATACATTTTATGTTTAAAATGAATTTAATTCTTTTTTATGTAATTAATTTTTCTTTTCTTCTTTTGTTACTGGTAATTTTAAATATTTTGACTGTTTAATTTGTTTGCTTTGTGTTTTGTTTATTAAATATACTTTCAGACTACAACTAAATTTAATGTTTTTTTTTTTTTTTTACTTTACTTTAATTTGTTTTGTTTTTTGTTGTTTTAATAATATTAGTTTTTATTTCAATGCTTTATTACTTTTTTCATTTATTTTTATGTTTTTTCTTCACTTTTGTTTTT
This sequence comes from Thelaira solivaga, assembly GCA_947397855.1. Taxonomy (NCBI): domain Eukaryota; kingdom Metazoa; phylum Arthropoda; class Insecta; order Diptera; family Tachinidae; genus Thelaira; species Thelaira solivaga. The sequence goes on along the minus strand of OX377612.1, from coordinate 4,785,131 downwards.
AATATAGAAAAAATAATTGTAAGTTGGTGAAAAAAATTAATAATAATTTTACGTGTTTTTGTCGGTTTTATTTTATTTTATTTTTTACTTTAATTTTTATCTAAAAAGTATGCTATAGTAATTATTATTATAATTTATAATCAAATTTTTACACATACATACGCATTTATATGAACATTCATTCATTTTTTTCCTTTTTTACTATTTTTAAATATTTATTTTTTTTTATTTTAATTTTTGTTTGCTTTTATATATAAACTATGATTTGTTGTTTTTTTATATTACTGATTTTTTTAACTTTCTAATATCTTGTATATTTTTTTTAATTTTTTAATTATATTTATTTCTTTATATTTTTGTATACGGATTGCTAATCAATTTTTTTTATTTTATAAATCTAAGTTGCACATCAAAATAATAATGTTACTTTTCAAGAGTAATTTAAAAACAAACTAAATAAAATTTTTTAATAAATAAAAAAACAAAATTAATTATTCGATATCGCATGAGAGCTATCGAAATTTTAGTTTTTTTTTATGAAAAAATTTGAAAATTTCGATAGAAGTTACTCGATATCAAATGCTACGATTTGGTCTGCTTAAAGGCCTGCCTTTTTATAACAGATTTTTGCATTTACTAGAAAGACGTGTTTCTTTTAAACTGTTTTAAAATTTTCCACTTCTTTTTAAGAAAGTAAAGAATCACCAAATAGGGATAAATAAAAAAAAAATTATGACTTCCAAGTCATCGTTTAAAAATCCCCATAGATATTTGCTAATCTAAAGCAGCAGGTTAATACATTTACAAGGAGTTATAAGCAAACCATACTCGACAGCTCACATTTGAAGCCAAATTACGGTATTCGATATCGACCTAAATTTCCCCTTAAATTGTATTGAACTTACGATTGATATCGAATGCTGTAATACGGCCCCTGGATTGATTTCACGTGCATGCTGCTGCAGGTGTATGTGCTGCTTTACTACTGTTACTAGAAAATATTTCTTTTAATAAAAAAAAAAGAATTCATAAAAAAATAATAAAATAAAAAAAATTACTAAAAAAAAATTATTAATTAATTAAAAAATAAAAATAAAAATTAAAATAAATAAAATAAACAATTTATAATATATATAAAAAAAATTAAAACTGAATAAAATAAATTATATAAAAAAATTAATAAAATATATAAAAAAATTAATAAAATAAAATAAATAAAAAATTAATAAAATAAAAAAGAAAATAAGTAAAAAATTATTAAAATAAAAAAGAAAATAAATTAATAAAATAAAAAGGAAAGTAAGTAAAAAATTATTAAAGTAAAAATATAAAAGAAAATAAGTAAAAAATTATTAAAGTAAAAATATAAAATAAAAAATTAATGAAATAAATAAAAACTTGATAAAATAAAATAAACAAATTGATAAAATAAAAAATTAAATAAATAAAAAATTATTAAAGTGAAAAATAAAATAAAAAAATTAATAAAATAAATAAAAATATTAATAAAATAAAATAAAAAAATTAATGAAATAAATAAAAACTTAATAAAATAAACAAATTGATAAAATAAAAAATAAAATAAATAAAAAATTATTAAAGTGAAAAAATAAAATAAAAAAATTAATAAAATAAATAAAAATATTAATAAAATAAAATAAAAAAATTAATGAAATAAATAAAAACTTAATAAAATAAACAAATTGATAAAATAAAAAATAAAATAAATAAAAAATTATTAAAGTGAAAAAATAAAATAAAAAACATTAATAAAATAAATAAAAATATTAATAAAATACAAAATAAAATAAATAAAAAATTAATCAAATATTAGGCCTAATTATGAGTGTCGCTGTCGTAGTTGAATTTACGACAAGCAAATGTAAATTATATGGCCGGCGTTGCCACATATCACTCGACACTCATAATCAGCCTAATATAACAAAAAATTTTTAATTATATATGTTGAGTTATTTTCGACTATTTTTGGAAAATATAATTTAAAAAGGTCCACATACAGTTAATTAAAAATTATAAAATTAAAAAAGCTGGAAGACCATTTAATACTGAAATAAAAACCAAAATTTTTAGAAAACAATATTTTAGTTTAAAAAAAAAATATTTAAAACACTTTTTTTACCCCTACAAAATCATTTTAATGCACATCTTACATTCCTTTTTTTTCTTTTTTCATTTCGTTTTCTTGTTATGTGAAATTTTTTACAGCATGAATGTTTTTGTTTTTGTTAGTAGAAATATGTTTGAATTCAATAATAATTTATATATTATTTTTTAATTTATAAAGTTATTTAATTGTATTGCAAATAATGAACTCTATGGTGGTTAAGTCACCTAATAAATGCATAAATTTGTTTTTTTTTTGTCTTCTTTTCTTTTACTAATATTTACTGATTTTCCTCTTTACATTTTTTCATTTCTGTAAATTAATCATTTTTTTCTTTTTATACAAATTAATGCATTCTAATTTTTTAAATAAGAAAATATTGAAACGAATTTTTTTATTATACAAAAAAAATAAGTTCTTTAAGAATTTCATTAAAAATTATTAAACAGAAAAATGAATGATCAATCAAACAGTTTTTTCTTTTATTCTTTCAGAAGAGCTTACATACATACATTATTGAAATTAATGTCAAACAAAGCTACAGATGCTATCAATTTTTGTAACATATTTTTTGTAAAATAAATTAGAAAAAAATTGGTCCTTTATGCCATTTTTTTTTTTTTTGTAATAAATTTAGTTAAGAAATTTCATATTTAAATAAATTGAAAAAAAATTGTTTTTAATAAATTTATTTAAGAAATTTTATCCTACTAAGCACTTTAGAAAAAATTAAGTCATTCGACCCAAATTTTTTTAAAATAAATTTAGTTAAGAAATTGTATTCTACCCAGCAAACATTTGAACAAAAAATAGTCCTTCCCACTAAATTTAGTTAAGAAATTTAATTCTATCTTGGTCCTTTGCACCAATTTTTTTAAATAAATTTAGCTAAGAAATTTTGCCATACATGTTAAATATTTAAATTAATTAGAAAAAATGGTCCTTCGCACCATATTCTTTTTTAGTTCAAATTAATATTACATACTATTAAGAGTTTCATGTAGACTTAAAATCATGTTTTTTTGCAACTCCTTTTCATTAAAAAGTTCTTCAGAAAATGACGCAAGTAAATCTATTTAAAAAGCAAATATCTATTGAAAAATATATGTTTAAATGTCAGAAGTGACAAACGATAAACGTGTAAATATATTGAAAAAAAAAATGGTCCTTTGCAACATATTTTTTATTCGTTAAAATGTGTGTAACCATTGAAAGTTTGATGTAAAAAAGGCTGGTTTGAATACCAGAAGTAATATAGACTTGAAATAGAAATTAAGACAAATATTCATATCAAGTCTATTGTATTTCTTTCTGAATATACCATACAAATATAGCGCTCGTTTAATTCATCAGTTTTTTTTAAGTTAATTTTTTCGCCATATTTTATTTAGTGCATCCGTTAACAATTTTTTGATACATAAAATTATTGCGGAAACCTTTTATGTAAGTAAACAAAATTTGGAATTATTGATTCCGTAATATGGATAAATTTCTGAATTTTCTGATGGAAAGATCAAAAACACAAAATTTCGCAATAATAAAATGTGTTTTAGTTTAATTCGTTTATTTTTTTTGTAAATAAATTCGTTTTATTTAATGAAAATTAATTTTTTTTACATTAACACAAGTCATTCACAATAGACACCATTTTAATTCCAAATTAATAAGATAATTCGGCAGGCATGAATAATAGCAATTTGTATATCGATCGATATTTCTTTCCTTAAAATTTTCCTTTCCGTTCGAAATCAATAATACGACCCAATAAGTCTTTTCGCTAAATTTTCCTTTTCGTGCAGAATCAATAACGACCCTAATTAAATTTTTTCATACTTGAAATATTAAGTAAGTGATTTTGGATGAGATATGTAATTCTTCTTTTTGAACAAAAAAAGTCAGCTAACACATTTTTTTTGTAATTGAAAGAAAAAAGATGTGATTTAAAAAAAAAACAGCGTACAATAACAAATATGGTAGCCCTATTCAGTAATTACCGAACCAGCAATCTGGCATCTTTTATTTATTATTCTTTTCTGTGCTTTACGACCGGTTGTCACATTCAAGTCTGCTTAAAGACATTAAAAACATATGAATTAAGTGTTACCGTGTGGTTCATATCATCAACTATCAACATACAAAAATTTTTGTGATGTGTTTTTTTAGGTGTTTGGACAAGGAAGGACTAACAATTTTTTTCTTGATGTCTATAAAATTTTTTAAACTTTAAAAAATTTATTTTTAAGTTTTTTTATAAGATACAACTTAAAACTTTAACTCAATTTTTAACAAGTTTTTTTTTTTTAATAAAATTTGTTTATAGATTCTTCATTATTTTATTTAGTTGATTTTTATTGGTTGTTGTTGTTGCTTTAATTTAATTGTTTGTTTTTGTAAGTATTATTGATTAATTGGATAAACATTGTCATAGAGACCAAAAAGTATGTAGAGGAATAACGTTGGTAAATCATATGACTTAAATATTTCAAGTTTTTTTTTATTAATTTTTTTTAACTTGGTTTTTCTTTTTTGCTTTTTTTTTCTGTGTACCGAGTGTTATAGTTAAGTAGTAGTAAGTAGTACATGGTTAAATTTTGTTTTATTTTTTAGTTAATTTTTTTTTTTTCGATGCCAAAAATAAGTAATTTTTTTATTCTCCTTTTTTTAATAAATTTATTACATAAAAATCATATGTTTGGATATTTAATATTGTATATGTTGGTTTTTGAAAATTAAAATTAAAAAAAAAATATATATATTCAAAAGAAAGCCACAACTTGTAAATTAAATTCTTGTATAATTTATAATTATTTGTTTTTTAATTTCATATATTTTTTTATATTTTAAGCCAAAATGTTTGTTTGTTGCTTTAGTTGTGAGTTCGATTTTATAAATTGTTTTTTTCTTTTTATTTAATCAAGTGTCTTTTTTTTAAAACAAAATGTTGTATGTAGTAATTTTTTTTTTATTTATTTTTTTTTTTTTAATATAATTTAAGTAGTAATTTTTTTTTAATTTTGTTTGTTTATAGCCAAAAGTAGTAATTTTTAATTTACCATGCTGAGGGTGTTTTTTTTTTTTTGTTTTATTTATAATTTTTCTTTTTTCGAAAATGTCCTAGTTTTGTTTTCTATACTAGACTTACTAAAACTTAATTAGTTGCTTTTTTAACCCATTTTGTTTATCTTGCGGGATTTTTTTTTATATTGTTTTTAAGTACTACGTTTTTAAATGTTTTTTTTTTAATTATTTTTATTATTATAATTTTATATATATATACATACATATGTATGCATATACATATAATATATAATTTGCTTTTGTTATTATTGTTGTAGTTTTTAAATTTCGATTGCGACAATGTTGAACCAACTAATCTTGTTTTATCTTCTTTAGTATTTCATTTTCTTTATATTTATTTTTCTCTCTTCTTTTTTGTTTTTCTTTATACGTATCATTAAAATGCTTTAATTTGTTATTTATTATTAATAAATTTTTTTTCATCTGGTAAGAAATTGCTTAAGACTGTTTTATTTATATATAAAAGACGAATGAATGAAGAGGTTGTGTGCCAGCAAAAAGTTTTCTCTCTGGCTTTAAATATTCTATAGCGGCGTTTGTTAAACATAAAAATAGTTGCTTCTCTTTCGCACGTTTTGTTTTGTTGCATTTTTTTATTTTTTATTTTATTTTTAAATTAAATAAAAATTGTTTTAATTAATTTTTTTTTATTAGGTAAAAATTACGGCAGTTAAGAAGTCGTTTTACTATTATGTCTTTTTCTATTTCCTTCTTGTAAAAAAAAACAAAAATTATTTGTTTGAAAAATATTTTTTTTAATTACAATTATTTAAGTTGACTTTCAATTACAGAACGCTAAAAAGCGAAAGGGAAGTTAAGAGAAAGTTTTAAACAAAAAATTAAAAAAAAAAAACCTTAAAAACCCTCCCTGAACTTCTTATTTTTTGAATTATTTATTTATTACATCTCTTAAATTATAATTATAAATTATAAGGTAAGAGGAAGAAAAGAATTAAAATTCTGTGCTAATAAGGAAAAATCGATTAAGTCGACTTAAGTAAAAATTTATTTTATTATTGTGGTTCAATTATGGTGGGGCGGTATATTCCATAATTAACGAGATGACCATGAATATAATAACGTTTGCTACAAACGAAATAACCGTTAGCAATACTTTGTTTATTATACACTAAAGGGCTGCACAAGCATACTTGAAATGGCTTACAATCCATTTTTTATTATAAAATATTACACATGTTTGTAGTGGTGTGTGACTTTCAAGTATGCTTGTGCAGCCCTTTATTATACACTTTAACTACATGTTTCAATTATATATTCCGTTCGAAAAAGTATATTTTTCTGAATAAAATAGACTTTCATTATTAAAATAAAATAATTCCTTATAATATTTTAACAATAAGGAAATAATTTTATAAAAAAAAAAAACTTTTAGGGCTTTAAAAGTTGTAGTCCTTTTAAAATGACTTAGACATAAGCGGTTTTTCCATCTTACCACAGAAATATTAAAATAATTAGATTTTAATACATGCACAAAATCAAATTAGGACATTAAAAAAAATCTAATGGGCCTCATAAATACTCAAGTTCAATACAAGTTTAACGCTAAAGTCTGGCAACGTGAAAAATATAATTGAATATCAAATTTATTTTAATTGATCAATTAATAAAAAAAAAAGCTGCACTTACGCACTACAGGTGGCCCTATTGCTTTGAAATTGAGGGTGTATGCCCGCCCTAATATTGCTAACATATTGGAAACATCCTAACAACTAGCTGAGGCCAAGTTCTATCAAAACTAAAATTAAAAAAAAATCTAGAACAGAAAAAAAAAGCCAGTTCTATCGAAATTTAGAAATTTGTCAATAAAAAAAAAATCGAGGGTTTTCATGCGTTATCGATGCTTTATTTTTAAATAGGAAAAACTGTGATTCAGCAAGAGATAAAAAATTAATGAAATTAAAAGGAAGATTTAAGCAACTTAATCATGAATTTTTTTGTAAGACTTTTTTTCGGCAAAAAAAATTGTGATTTTTAGGGGAAAAAAATTCCCCAGTAATAGAACATTTCTATGATAAAAAAAACAGGAAGAATTTTTTTTTTTTTGTTATAAAAGTACAGAAAAGGTGAGATTTTTTTTTATTCTTTTTTAACTTTTGAATTAAAACGAGAACTTCTGGGCCTAAATGACGGCACTCGATAACGACCGACATTTTAATACAATTTAAATGATCATGTTGATCAGTTTCTGTAGACCTACTACCAAGAGAAATTTCTGACAGCTGACGTCCGATTGTACACACGTTATCAAATAGCATACGACAACGGTAAATAAGAGAAAAAATAGGAACAAATCATAAGGTAACTCGAACAATAACCCTGGCTCCAAATCGCCACATTTGACATCGCAGGGAAACTAAAGAAATTTTTGTAGGAAAAAATTTCTATAGAAGTTGTTAGATATTGAATGTGTGCATTTGGATTTTGAATTCGAAAGAAATTTTAGAACTAATTTCTTCTTGCGATTTCATTTACCTTTACAAAATTCTAAAATGTTAAATGACTAAAAAAAAAGTTTAACAAAATATTGCTTTAAAAAAAATTAATATTTAATTAAATAAAAAATTATTTAAAAAAAAATTGTTAAAAGGAAATTAAATAAAACATTTAACAAAATATTGCTTTAATTAAATTAATATTGAATTAAAAAATAATTCTCTCTCTAGCAACTCCCTTTCATTTAATTAACACTGAAGTTTAATTGTTTTTATTTTTCTTTTTAAACTAAATTTTAATAAGTAACTAAAATTTTCTAACTTAAATTGAAATTAAAGGAATTTGTTACTTATTCCCTTGGCTTGCTTTTGCTTTTATTTTGTTTTATGTATATAAATATAAATATTTTGAAATACTTAGAAACTACAATAATAATAATTAATAAATATGCTACACTGGGATGTTACATTAAATTAATGTAAAATTCATGTCACATTTTTTTTTTTATTTGTTTATTAAATTAAACAAAACAGTGTGGCGTTCACTGTTAAATATTTATGCTTTTAAAAAGCTTTCACAAAAGAACATTTAAAAAAACACACAGTAAACGATGCACAAAAACCGGAATTACAAAAATTGATGGTCAATGAGCTGCTGGTGGTTATATTGGTGCAGTTGGTGTTGTTGTTGGCAAACCATACTTTATAAAAGGAAACTAATTAGTAAGCAGTTGTTTTCACATACTTAATACTTCTTTCTTACACTGTACATTATTGAAAGACAAAAAAAATAAGGACACCAATTGATTTTGGATAGAAAATTAAAGTTTTTTTAAAAAAAAAAAAGTTGTATGTACACAAATGAAAGAAAGTAAAGAGATGTTTGGGGGGGGGGGGGGGGGGCGACAGATTAGGAAAGAGAATTTTGTTGAAGAATTTAAATTAGTTGAAAAAATATTTTAGTTTTTTAAACCAAATGATGTATAGTACCATGTGTTGAATGCTGTTGTTGTTGTTTTTGTTGAGAATGTAATTGCTGTCTTTGGCCCACTGTATTGGCTGTTGATGATGTTAAATGTTTATTATAAATATTCCTGTTACCTGCTGCTGCTGCTGCTGTATTCGAACCTGAGGAAGCGATTGATGTTGTTGATGAAGATGTTGATGATGCTGATTTTAATGACGTTGAATGTTGAATTGCAGGTGCCAGGCCAGGTCATCGTCTATCGTCTTTAGAATTCATAGTAACAGTTTTTTTTTATTTTATTTTTGTAATTCAAAATAAGTTTATATTCAAAACAATTTTCAATTTTACATTTATTTTTCAAGAAATTTATTACAAATGTCATGCAAATGGTAGTGGAAGAAGAGAAAAGAACACAGTAATTTTTGTTTAATATTACAAATGTTTTATAGGCAGCCTTTTTATGAATGAAGTTGTTGTTGTCGCTGATATAAAATATAAGGCCGGCGTTACCATTTATCATTGTTTTTGTTACAACAACACGACACTCACAATAAGGCCTTTTATTTTTTTCTTTTACTTTTTTAATTTTTTTTTGTAATTAAAACAAAACTATAAAGTAAATAAGCTACACACATACATAGTATGTATCTAAATTATATATTACAAATTTAACAATTATATTTTAAAAATTATTTAAAAATAAAATTACAAAAATAAAAAAATAATTTCCAAATTAAATAAGCTAAAAATTAATACGAAAATTATTTTTAAGAGTTATTTTAAACAAAGGCCATATTACGGCACTCAATAGCGATCGAAATTTCCATTTAGATGCTTGCTATTGAATTTTCGATCTTTGAAGAATTTAGTCACTACCAAAATACTATTTGTTTGAAATGGAAAAAGCAATATTTTGTCAAGTTTTTTTTGCAATTTTCTGCATGTCAACCTCATTTCGAAAACAGATTTGCCAAAACTAAGCGACTAAACTAACTAAAGAAAAATTGAGCGTAAAAAATAAAAAATAGCACTAAATGTTTCATAATTTCTTAATTCACAGTATTAAGATTAATTTATGAAACAAAAATTAAAAAAAAAAAAATTTGGAACTTTAAACAAAAATTATTTAATTAGCAGCTTGAAAATTTTTTTAAAACTGAAAAAAGGCTCGTTCTTGAAAATTAAACACATAAAACACGACAGGCTACAGACTACAAATGCCGTTGGCTGCTGAATTCGTCGGGGTAGGGGTCAACAAAAATAAACAAATGTTTTAAAAAAATTAATCAATTTAAAAACTGAACCATCATACTTTTACAGTAAAATGAATCAAATCAATTTATGAGAAAAAAAAATTATAATAATAAAACCAAATGAATCAACTGCAAAACTGAACCATTTAAAAAAATAAAAGTTTTTAAAACAGAAAAAGACTACTAAAATCAAAGAATTGAAAATAATTTAATTACAACTTACCATGACTTTGTTGTTCTGAATGTTGCACCGAACTGGATGTTGGCATTTGGCCACCCGGCACTAAGGCGGCCGTCGATGATGATGTTGAACTAACGGAAGGCGAAGATATTGCTATACTACTACCAGGTTGTGATACACCAGCGCCCGTATTGGTACCCTCTTCTGTGGTACGCTTAAAGAAATTATGCTGCAGTGCATAGTATGGTGTCACACGAGTTTTGGGATCAAAATCTAGCATTCGTAATATTAAGTCTTTAAATTTTAAATAATCTGCTACCGAATGACCAGGCTCATCCATGCGTCTACCGCCTGGTCCACCACCATCAACACCCAATATCTCATGAAGTTTCCTACCCGCCGGCGTTTTATATTTACGACCATTTTGACTTTTCTTCAACACATAAGAGCCATCTGAGACAACAACATCGAAAAATTTACGTGTCTTATGGCCTTGATCCAGCAGATATTTGGGTGGCATACCCAATACCTCAACGATTTTATTCATTTGATCAACTTCATTGCAACCAGAGAATAAAGGCTCTCCAGTATGCATTTCAACTAAAATACAACCCAAAGACCACATATCAATTGCCAAATCGTAAGGTATGCCTAACAGTACTTCCGGTGAACGATAAAAACGTGATTGTATATATTGATATATCTAAGATTACAAAAACAAACAAACAAACAAAAACAGCAAAATTAATATTTTTTTTTCTTATTTAAATAAATGAAAACTTACCCTCTGACCCAATTGACACGAACTGCCAAAATCAACTATTTTTATAGCTGACCTTTTGGGATTACAAAGTAATATGTTTTCGGGTTTTAGATCACAGTGGATTATATTCAGTTCGGGAGTACTCAAAAAGAGCAAAGCAGTGCATAGCTGTTGAGCAAATTTTCGTGTCAAGTTCAGTGAGACACCACGAAAATTTGTATTACGTAATAAATCATATAAATTATAGGATAATAACTCAAACACTAAACATAAATGATTGCGCCACATAAAATGCCGTTTTAGTTTAACTGAAATCGATTCGAGGAAGCAGAAAAAAATAAATTAATTATTAAATAAACATTTTGAAGGCATAAGTAATAGTATCAAACAAAATAGACAAAATACATTTTTTGCTTTCAAAATAATCAGTGTTAGAAGGGTTCGAAATAAATTATATAAGTGTAAAAGTGTTTTTAAGAATTTATATTTATTTTAAGAGTTAAACTTTCCTCTTCTTTTCCAAATGTCAATTGCTTAGATAACCTTGACAATCTTCCATTTTACATTTATGAAATGTTCAGCAAACATTTTAACCCTGTAACTCTTCAATTAAAGGGGCTTTTTTGACTCTGATTTAAAAAAGGATTAAAAAAAAATGCTTAAACGACAGAGTTAGAGTTTTAAAATGTTCTACAAAAATATACCCCGTGAAATTCTACTATAAGTCTGCTTATGAAAATTTAATTTTAACCCCAGAAATAATTTAAAATGTGTTCAAGGGTTTTATGCTCCTCAATAGATTTCGAGAAAGCAAATTAGGGTTCGTAGCAGAGCTTTTAAACTTTTTTTAAGGTACCCTGTGGCCATACAGGACTACCTGAGGTTTGATAAACCTTCTGTGGCTTGTAAATTTTATAAATGTGAACCGATTTGTAAGATTTTTTCTTCTGATAACCATGAATATACATGCTTACAACACAGAAATCATACAAAATATTGTAATTATGCAAATGATTCATAAGAAAAAGTAATTGTTACAAAAACCAAATTTTGTAAGCGATTGTTTACGTAGCAAAGTAAGTCAACAGAGAGCAGAAGTAATTGAAGAGAGTCATGCTTTCTTAATTAAAGCAACAAATAAACGAAATTGATGCTGACAGTTACAGATAATTAATAATCTTGACCACTGGAATAAAGATGGGTGACTTAAAACAGATTTCAACCAATACCCTTCGTTTCATTACTCCATGTACCACATACAATGTGTCGCCTGATCTTACATTTTTATTTTTATTTTTTTTTTTTTATGCTACTCACCGATATAATATTTGTTTTCTGCATCTGCACGATTCATCATTTCCAATAATTTTACCTCAATTTGTGCCTGATTTAGGAACGGTTTCTTATTTTTAATAATTTTTATTGCTACATAACCATGTTCTTCATGATCATATGCCTTGACCACTTGACCAAAACTACCTTTACCTGCAAAAAAAAAAAAAAAAAACCAAAGAAAAAATTTTTTAAACAATTTTATTTTTATTTTTTATTTTGAATATCATACCTATTAATGAATCAATCTCATAACGATCTAAGAATCGTTCACCATGTTTAATTATATAATCGTGATTATCATCATCATAGCCATCATTATATAATTTACGCTCTTTTTTGTTGGAGGAATCATCTTCGCCTTGTGTCTGTTGGGCACGACGTTTCTTTTTAGCATAATACACCTAAAATTAAGGGAAGGAAAAATAATTATTCAGTATAAAAGAATTTAAATTTTATTTTATTTAAATCAAAATGGCTTATTATAATTATAAATTACATCCTGAAGAAGATAGACAAGTTGGAGCGAAATATCGTTATAAAAATAAATTTAATAAATAAGACCTTAAGCTTAATAAAATAGCTATTTGAATTAAAAAGAAAAAGGTAAAATAAACAAACAAATAAATTTTATTTAAATCGTTAGCCTGATTCATATGCAATCATTTTATCAATGTCACTTAACTCCCAAAATTAGGCAATTAAAAATATGTGCATAATTTTTAAGTAAAACCTTATTTGAACATTCACCTAAAATTATACAATACTTTTTGTAAACTAATGTTGTTTTTTTATAATTTTACAGTTTTTTTATTTATTAAAAAAATATTTTTCAAAATAACTTATTTCGACTTTCTTTTGAATGGCTGCTATTTTTAAATTTTTATTTGAAAGTGTTTGTTTTGTTAAAACTTTTCTTTTGAAAACAGTTTTCTTTTAAGGGGAAGAGTTTTTAAATTATTTTCTAAACAAGAAGATATTATGTGCTGCTTAAAAAGGCAATTTAAAATTAATTTTTAGCCCGCTTTATATGCAATTATTTTATCAATGTCACTCAAATCCTAAAATTATGCAATTAAAAATAATGAATAAGCAACACCTTATTTAAACAGACCCCTAAAATTATACAGCACTTTTTGTATATAAATATTTAACTAGTAATCCGGCCTGCTAATTCTGATTTTTTAATAAAGAAACAGTTTTTGAGAAAAAAATTTTTGCTCAAATGGCAAGTAATTTTACAAATATCGAATTCAAATAAATTAATATCACCTTTTTTTGGAGAGTGGGGAGGGGGAGCTTCTGTTGTGTATTGACTTGATGCACATAAAAATGTAAACACAACTAAAAGCGCATGTGTCTTAGGGCTAGAAGAAACGTAGCCAGGACAAAATTTAAATAGATGAAAAAAAAAATTTCTTTAAAATCACACACTGTTAATCATACTCATTCTCTACTAAAAGTATAAAAGTAAAAGCAAAAAATCAACATTCAAAAACTAGCAGTCAAACAGAAGATAACCATGGACACACAAGCAACCAACGAACCAAGCAGTCAGTCAAAAAGAGCCAGCCAACAAAAATTCATACATACACACACAAACACACTAATTAAATAGGCAGCCAGTCTGACAGCCAGCCATACTTTCTTTCATTTTATCTATAGATTATAGTTAAACAACCAAACCAACCAAGCCAGGCAGCCAACCAGCCACCCAGCTCATGCTCTAGAAATGCATGCCTGCAACATATACATAGTAGCTCTCACCCATAAAAGTATACAATGAAAAATCAAAAATTGCAAAAAAGTTGTTGCTAACCCGTAGAACATTTAGAACTCTGGCTATGCAAGTATGTGTGCATGAGTTTGAGTGTGCATGTGTGAGACTACACAGTAAAGAAATAAATAAAAAAAAAAAAAGAAACGTACAATAAAAAAAAAACAACAGCAAGAAACACAGAGAAATTATGAGAGATGTGTGTATAAACAAAGTTATACAGAAACGTTGTAACTACCATTTACACACACATATATATACATATTTTTTACTTCCACCTAAACTGAGAGGAAAGAGTCAGTAAACAAAGAATTAATAAAATAAAACATGATGCTGGAGACAACAATAACAATAATTATCAGGTGGAAATAAATAAATAGAACGAATTATTAACAATAAGCAGCAAGTCATTATGAGAACATATTTATTAAAAAAAAAAGAAAAAAGGAGAAAAAATCAAGAAAAATTTTAAACGAAAGAGAAGTTTAGCAACAAGAGCTGTATAAGAGTTTTATTTTATAATATTTTGTTGCGCCTAAAAGTCTGCTTAGCTGTTAAAAAAAATTATACAGGAAAAGTAGCAGAACAAAAGGAACAAAATCAACATCAAGGCATATGCACACACACACACAGACTTTAAGCATACAAATAAAACAAGTTAGATAAACGCTTAAAAATGGGTGTATGCCAAATGCTACTGACGTTAACGTACGACGTCAACGTCACTTTTTCGAAGTAAACAGAAGAGCCAACTTGCACACTTAAATAAGTTCTCATTGATACTGTGACCAGAGTTGCTAGTTTAGCATTTTTCTTTAACAGAAGTTTATCACAAAAAAAAAACTTTTATTTTTTAAAGTGGTATAAGTCCACTTAAAAAATTAGTTAGTTATAATTTTAGTAAGATATAGACACCATGTTACCAAAATTACTGCTAACACTTTTTTTAAATATGGACTTATACCACTTTCAAAAATAACATTATTATATATAAATTTTTCAAAAAAAATAAAAAAATTATTCTCTACTAGCAAAAAAATATTAAGCTAATACAGCAGTTAACATGCAAACAAGTTACATATCGCCCTATGTTTTGAAAAAAGCCTTAAGCTACAAAAATATAAATTCGACTGTTTAATGGATTATGATTTACTGCAGGACAATTTACATGTCCCAGAAAAATTTTTCACTCCTATACTTAAAAATAACACACTTATGCTCTTATCCAAAAAAAAGTTGACGTAGACTTTAAAGTAAAATTTATGAAAAAATTATATCAAAAATTTCGATAACGTTGAGTTTAAAGTCTACGTTAATTTTTTTGGATAAGGGGTTAAACTGCAGTTTAAAGTAAAAAAAAATTTTAAAAATTTAATTTTTTGACGTCTTTTTAAACATTTTTTATTAAAAAAATTTTTCTAATCTTTTTTACAGACATTTAAGGGCCGGAAAAAAATAACAAATTTATAAAAATTTGTTTTTGTTACCAATACAATTCTACGAACGAAGCATCGTTGGCATTTAGCTGAACAAGTCCTTAGTTTTTTTTTTTTCTCTAGCTTCTGGCAACACTAAAGCTCATATTAAAAGACCCATCTAGAGAGAATGTTTAAAAATAAGTGGATGCTAAAT
Organism: Thelaira solivaga; assembly: GCA_947397855.1. Lineage (NCBI taxonomy): Eukaryota > Metazoa > Arthropoda > Insecta > Diptera > Tachinidae > Thelaira > Thelaira solivaga. The sequence goes on along the minus strand of OX377612.1, from coordinate 4,769,570 downwards.
TTTTGTGCACAACAATTACAAAAGTTCTTGCGAAGGGGGGCATTAAATACTAAACAGGCTGAGAGAGAATGACAGAGAAAGTAAAAGAGAGATTACGCGCGGGAAATAACAGAAAGTTTGAAATTGAAATAAAGCTAAATTCATTTTTTAGATAAAAAAGCATCAAGGTTTTTGCCAACAATATTTTTTTAAACAAATCAATCACAATTATATAAAATTAATTTTAAAAAAATTACAGATTTTCGGTAAATTTTGTTTAAGCAAGACTATCATCAGTCTGCAAAAAAAAAAAACTCTCTTGCTGCACAAAATGTTGCAAGTCAGCCAAAAGCCTATTTTCAATAAATGCTCAGCAGTAGGTATTCAAGAAATTTAAAAAAGAATGCAGCATGTGTTTGTTGCATGACCGTGTGGAGCTCATTTTTATATGAATACAATTAATAACAAAATAAATGTAGGCTTTCTTTCATAATGATGAAAAAAAATTAAAAAAAAAGAGAAAAAGGCAACAGCATTCTCATCATTATTGTCATTGTCATCATCATAATCGTGTGATATGGAAATGAAAGTATGTACTCGTATTCAACAGTGTTAATGGTGTACATCCGGTTTTCTTTTTATATTTTGGGAAGTAGAATACACATGCTGCTGTACATACATTTTTTTATTATTTATTTTTTTAGTTTTTAAATCTCACAAAAAAATGAAATGTTTTTTTTTTTTAATAACAAAAAAACTATTTAACAAATAATAAAAAAATTAATTGTAGGAATTAAAAACTACATAATAAGGAATAATTTTTATAGCTTACAAATAAATAAATAAACAGAAAATTAATTTTATTTATGTAGAATGTGTTTTTTTTCCCCTAACCATATAAATAAATTTATAAGTATTCTCTGGTGCAAGGCGAATCTATTTAATATGAACGCATTAGCGAATTCGCGCAGCAGCTGTTTTAATCTAAATTAATTTAAAATTATAATTTGAATCGGAAAAATTAGTCCATTTAAAAAAATAAACCAAAAATACAAATTAAAAAATGTTATGCCTCAAAAGAGAAAAATTTCCGTTAGAAAATTTAAACCAGATGATGAGCGAATTCGCTAAAGCGGTGATCTTGCATTATCACCAGGGAATATCTTCTACATAAATAAAATAAATTTTCTGTTTTTAAGAGGATAACGATGACTTTAGTGTGACCATGCCAAAAAGGAATTTGCAAGCAGTTGATGTCAAACATATAGCTGGCGTTGCCACATAATACTGTTTTTGTCACAACTTAATGACACTCATAATCAGATCTATTATCTTTAGTATTTAAATTTATTGAATTTGACCACAACTTACCTCATTTATATGCTTGTAGGTCTTGATTAAATCCACACTTAATTTTCTTAACGGCGCCGTACCGGGATCACGAAAATGTGTTGGAATTCGTGCCTGCATAGCACGCACCTCTGATGAAGACGTTGGACTAGAGCGCTAAAAAAAATGAGAAAAAAAAGCGTTTAGAAGAATAAAAAATATTTAAAAAAATAATATAGCGGTAATTTTAGTACGATGGTGTTTATATTTTACTAACTTTACCGCTAACTTATTTTTTTTTAAATGGACTTATAACACTTTTACAAATAACGACTGAACAACGCCGCTTAGTATTTCACTTAAAGATTTTGACAACTGTACAATTCGTGACACTGCACTGACAGAATTTTGTTCATACAACCACTGAATTTTTTCATTAATTTTAATGAAAAAATTAAAAATTAAAAAAATTAATTATTTTTCAACTTGTGCAATTTTTTCTTTAACTTAGTTAATTAAATTTCATTAATTTAATGAATTTTAATTTCATTATTTTAACGAATATATTTCTTTACATTTACATAATTTGCTATTTCATTAATTCACATAATTTGGGAAATATTTTATTGAATTAATGAAAAAAAAAATATTAATGAAATGGTCAATATTTCATTGTATTAATGGAAAAAAAAATAGTGAAATAGCAAATATTTCATTGAATTAATGAAAATAAAACTAATTAAAATGGGCAATATTTCATTGAATTAATGAAAAAAACTAATGAAATGGCAAACATTTCATTGAATTAATGAAAAAAAAAAATAGTAAAATAGCAAATATTTCATTGAATTAATGAAAATAAAACTAATTAAAATGGGTAATATTTCATTGAATTAATGAAAAGAAAACTAAGAAATTTTCATGGTATTTATTTTTTTTTCAATGCTAGTATGAGGTGGTTGGTTGAATCGCAAGATTTTGTTATGAATCATCTACTCGGCAACACAGCGGAATAATTAAGTGAACTGGACCCACACTGTGGTTTTAAGATATCTTAGATAGGTCATTCATAAAATGCACAGCAAGAAATTTGTGTCTCGAGGATAGAAGAGCCAGAAATGCGCTGAGAAGAGGAAAGACTGCCTTTTTCCTCTCAGGTGATCGGCAACTATGACAGTTTGTGTTGAAGGGTATCACAGTCACCAGCAGTCTGAAAATATCCTTCCTACTACTGTTCAACAGCTGACGGTAAACGCGTCATATTGAAGCCATATTTGACACGCTACTTTCCAAGTCTCAAGGCATAGTCTTCCTTTGCCAGTATTCAAATATTCCGCTTTTGATGCTACTAAGCGAGCGGTGTAGCGACCATCACTTGGCTAATTCGTTCCCCTGCTCATTGCCAATGAAGACACTGTGTGCAGGCATCCATACCAAAGATACGTCAGCCTGGCGACCCAGATTGGGCAACAGAGACCTGCATTAGCCAACTAAAATCGCCGCTTGACTGTCTACGAAGAAGCCTATAGTTTCCCTGATCCCTCTACCTCTAGCAAACAAGTTACATATCGCCATATGTTTTGAAAAAAGCCCTAAGTTACAAATATATAAATTCGACTGTTTAATGGATTATGATTTACATGTCCCAGCAAACTTTTTCACTCCTATAATTAAAAATAACATGCTTTAACTGAAGTTTAAAGCAAAAAAAATTAAAAAATTTCATTTTTTTTTATTTCTTTTTAAACACTTTTTATTAAAAAGATTTTACTAATCTTTTTTACAGACATTTAAAGGCCTGTTTAGCATAATTGTATGGAAAACAAAAACAATTTTATGAAAATTTGCTTTTGTTGCAAATACAATTCTGTAATTTTTTTTATTTTTTCTTTAGCATTTTTTTTTTTTTTTTTTTAATGCAACAAAATTACAATTATCAAAAACAAAAATAAATGCAACAAGAAATCAGTTCTTGTTAGTTATAAATTCATGAGTACGAAGTGGTCTTATAAATATTAGCTTCGATCTCGTACTAAAATCATTTAGATTCAAAAATTTTAGCAAACATTTTAACTGAACGTTGAGAAAATAATATTTTTCTTCTACATTTTCTTGCCCTCAACAACCCTTACATTTACTTTGGGCAACATTCGGCTGTTGGTAGTCATTTCTTGGGGTTAAAAATGTACCCCCTTATAAAATTAATTAAAAAATTATATGATAACGTTGTCTTTAAAGTATTTAAACGTTAAAATTTTTTTTTGGATAAGAGAGTTAGTTTTTAGTGTTTCCGTAGTGTTGAAATTTTTGTCTCTTTTTGAGAGTTTTTTTATACTCATTTTAAGGAGTTAATTGATTAAATTTTTTCATGTTTTTTTTAGTATACTCACATGATGCATTACATCCCGATGTGTTGCAGGGAGTTCTTCTTCGCCCACAAAACGCCCATAAAGTGGGGCATGACGTTGACGACCGCCACTGCCGGCCTCAACGGCAGCTGCCGCCGCACTGGATACATAAACTGCAGACACTAAAAATACAATAAAAATTTCAAAATTATAAAAAATTCATACAACTTTCAAAACTTCCATTAAAAGCTTCTTTATAAAACCAAAATATTTATTTATTTATAACTTATTTCCGTCTGCAAATAGTGACTGAATATGTTAGCAAGTGTGTTCTTTTCTTTAAAAAAAAATTATGCCAAAATAATTAAAAAAAAAAAAAAAATTAAAGTTGAATGAATGCTTTTCGGCTTATAATTATGATAGAAACAAAAGATAGATAGAGCAGAGCAGAAGCAACAACAACGAAAATCTCATTCACCTAAATCTGTTGGATGCCAAAAAGTCTCGTTTTTCGTTTAGGTAGACACATAAATGACAGAATTTACATACATACGAGTACATTCACATATATATCTATATTCATTTGTTTCTACTTATTTTTGAAATTCTAAGTTTGTTTCTCTTGTAATAAAAAGAAAAAAAAAAAAAAAATTTTTTTTTAATTTTTATTTATATTATTTAACAATACATAATACGTTCGTTCGTTCAGCTAAATAAGAAGAATATTATTGTGTAATATTAGAGGAAAAAAAAATATCTTGACGATGACACTATTTACATGAAATAAAGGCAAATGTAGTATAAGAGGAAAGAAAATTGTATGTGACTGCAAAATGTTACAAAGTATTTAATATTTGACAACGAAAAATTGAGTCTCATAAACCAACCTAAACGAAAATCATGTTGAAAAGCTTTAATTTAAATTATTAAATAAAAAATAAAAGGATTTAGTTTGGTTTTCCATATTTCTACAATACGCTTCTATATCAAAAGAGAAATTATATTTTTTACTATTTTCCTGTCAACTTTCTTTATTTTTACTTTCATAAGAACCTTGTGCAGACCTTAAGAAACATAATAAAACAAGAATTAGAGAAATTGGTCCAGCCGTTTACGCGTGATGCCTTGACCAAGGGATATAATAGAGGGTGTTTTTTTTATAGACGTATAGAACTTTAAGTTGGCATTACTGTTCAAGATGGCGACCGATTTAATAGCTGTCAAGTGATTTATTCTCAGTTTGGTTTGGCAATTCATCAAGAATAGACTCAAGCCTGAAAAACGCATGCAAATAGTGCAATTTTATTTCGAAAATAATGGTTCATAATTTTGATTTTCATAAGCGAATTTTGTTTAGCGATGAAGTGCACTTCTGGTTGAATGGCTACGTCAACAAACAAAACTGCCGCATTTGGAGTGAAGCTAATCCTCAAGTGTATGTCGAAACACCGTTACATCCAGAAAAACTGACTGTGTGCGCTTTATGGGCTGGTGGAATCATTGGTCCGTACTTCTTCAAAAACGATGATGGCCAGAACGTTACAGTCAATAGTGATTACTAACTTTTTCATTCCTGAATTGAACAACCATGATGTCTAGGAGCTGTGGTTCCAACAAGACGGCGCAACATGTCACACACCTCGTGCCACAATCGATTTATTGAAAGACACGTTTGGTGACCGCCTAATTTAACGTTTTGGACCTGTGAATTGGCCTCCAAGATCTTGTGATTTAACACCGCTAGACTACTTTCTGTGGGGCTATGTAAAGTCATTGGTCTATGCGCATAAGCCACAAACGCTTGACCATTTGGAAGATAACATTCGCCGTGTTATTGCCGATATACGGCCACAAATGTTGGAAAAAGTCATCGAAAATTGGACGTCATCCGAGCCAGCCGTGGCGGTCATATGCCAGAAATCATATTTAAAATGTAATGCCACAAGATTATCTTTCGGATAAATAAAATTCATGTCAATCGAAAAATCCACCTTTTACAAGGTGGGCTAAAAGAAGTGCTCCGATGTTGTTTGGCTCTCATTTTTTTTCTAAATGAAAATTAAATGTGTGCCGTTGCTACATCCTCCAGTCCTAATTCGTTCAATTGCGGCAGAAAAAACTCGGTTAACATGGCCCTATAGCGCCCTATAGTTTTAAAAAAATATCGCATGCGATAAAAAAATTTTCGTACATATTCTTCATATATGTACTGAATTTAAAAGGGGTTCTAAAAGAGATGAAGCCATTCTGGCCAAACCCTTCTATCTCAAGGAAGGGGACCTAATGGAAAATAGCCCCAATGGATAGGGCTGTCATACTGGGAATACAGTTTCTCCCAATTGTATTTGTGAATTTTTTTTTGAAAACGTTGAAAATTTCACTTAGTACAAAAATAGCGTATGTATGTGGTATTTGAGGGTTGAGGGCTACTGTGGGCAAACCGTAAGCCCTTCTTCTTAAAGCATGGGACCAAATAGGACACATATCATTTTAAAGGGGAGGCTGTCTAGACTTGTAATCTGCCGCTTAATTATCCAGAAATTACTTTGGATTATTGAAAAACTTGAGATCTGAGAGATTTTTCGATCCCCTTTAAATGAGTTATATCGAAGTTTCACTGTATATCACTTTAATCAGTTTAAATTCTTTGTTGTTAAGTTTACTTATACATTGAAATAAATCAGATGCTAAAATAAAAATCCACATGCCAACAAAAAAAAAAAAAAAAACTTAAAATAAAACAAAAGAAAAATTCTTTTAAAACACAAAGAAATTAAAACAAAATTAAAAAATAAATAAAAGCAAATAAATAAACAAAGAAAGAAAAAAGCAACACCTACGATTTCTAAGCAGCTGATGACTACGGGCCACCTCTTGATCAATCACCATTTTAGCATCATGATCATCATCGTTATAGAATTTTCTTAAATCATAAATGGCAGTACAATTATTGCCATTATTCTGAATATACTCATCATTATTATGGGCCTCAAAGTAGTCAATATGTCGAAAAAAATTACCAAAATGTTGTTGTTGCTGTTGTTGTTGTTTATTAGCTAAATTAATAACATTTTTGTTATAATGATGCTGCTGTTGTTGCTGGTGAATACCGTTATTCTGCATTTGCCATTTAGGGAAGTTTTTATTATATTTGCTATTGTTGTTGTAATAACAACCATTTTCATGGTTTCCATTAATACCGTTATCATTTTTAATTTGTTGATTTTTAGTATAAGTGTTGCCAATATTTAGTAATTTTATTTTTGCGCTAGGGGATTCTGGTGTTAAAGTTTCCTTTGGACTAGTTGTACTATCGGGCATGGCATCAGATTGTGTGGCCGTGTTTTGACAAAAATATAAAGTAGCAGCAGACATGTTTCAACAGTATATTTAAATTTAATTTTTTCTTTTCACTTCACTTTTGAAATTTTTATTGGAGTTAATATTTTTCAGTTTACACTGTAAGCAATAAAAAAAAACAAAATGGCAGACGACTTTGTTAACACAGTTAATTCATTTATATGTCTGGCAGCTCTTTGCAAATAAAACGTGTGTATTAAGGCAGTGAGTGTTTAGGTTATAATAAATATTAGGCCTAATTACGAGTGTCGCTGTCGTAGTCGAATTTACGACAAGCATATGTAAATTATATGGCCGACGTTACCACATATCACTGTTTTCTTCACGACAACGACACACATAATCAGGCCTATTGTTTCTTAAAGACAACTTAGCCTGGAGACTAAGGAGGTTCTCAGTTTTTAAAATATATGCTCATATAGGCCTCTTTATTGGAAGAAACAAGTGCATTTTATTTAAGAGGAACAAAGCAAAATATAGTTAGAAACTTAATGCTTCGAAATCTTTATAGGGTATTGAGACTGCTGGCTGCACTAGCATTACCGACAGCATTACTAGCATTAAACCGACAAAAATTGAATATGGATACAAATGCTGCCACCTATAAAAAACAATTCCTCCTATCCAAAAAAAAAAAAAAATAAATAAAATTAATGTAGACTTTAAAGTAAAATTTATGAAAAAATTATATGAAAAGCAATCGGTGTTCCGAGTAAGCGAGATTAAGAGTAAAAGCAAGTATTAGAGCAGCACTTAACTCTACTCTCCATTTGAGATTTAAAAAAAAATTTTTTTAGATTGAAAAATTTATTTAATAAGAAAAATTAATTCTAGTCGGAATACATTAAATTTCAGTTAAAAAATATCAAATTAGTGACAAAATAAAAAGAAGTACGTAAAAAGCCTATTCTGGCATCCCTTTTTCTACAAGCAATAGCATTTCTGCACTAGTAGTTCTATAACACACAAGCCATTTAACGAATGCTTGCTCGCTTTTTTTTAATAAGAGTACGCACACACACATTACTCACACTAATAGCTTAAAAACTTGCCATAAACAAAAATTATTGAAAAATTAAAATTTAAAGGTTAGAAACTCTATAGTGACATTTAAGTATTTTTTTTTCTTTATAAAACTTTTATTAAAGTAATTTTATATCTGAAATTCAGTTTAAATTTTAATGAAATATTAACTCTTTGCAGAGATAATTATATTAAAAACTACTAAACGAAAAATCAATGACTTGAACTTTTTTTTTTAATTGTTTTTATTTCCTGCTTTTTTAATTTCAATTAAATATTTTTTCTTAACTGCTTAAACTGCTTTTCACAAAGAGCTTTTAATATGTTTTTATATAAGTAAATATGCGTGTATACGTTTGTATAAATTTTAATTTACACAATTTATAAAACACTCTTTTGTATGTGCATACATACGTAGAACAATTTATTTTATTTTTTAAATTTTTCTTTCAATTTTGATTTATGCAAAATTTTCAAAATTCTTTTTTTTTCTATTTTTTTAATGATTTTTAAAAATATGCATTGTTTTTTTATTTAAAAAAAAATAGATATTTAAATGAAAATCAACAATTTGCTAAACCGAACGTTACGAAATTTTAAAGAAAACTGTAGTTACTTGCCTTAAATTTAAAATTTTTCTCATTAAAGAACAATAGCAAAGTTGATCTGTTGCCTGCGTTTAATTTTAAACCTCTCGAGAAAATATAAAAAAAAACAAAATGTCTCACTAAAATATTTTCCTAAACAAAAAAAAAAATTGAAACATTAAAACAAAATTTCAAACTAATGGGTAGCAAAAGGGGTTCTCAACAAGAGCTTTTGCTTTTCCCACATCAACTATTTTTAATAACTCAATAAACGTGATTTTGTAAGAAAGATTTTAAATATTTTATTTTGCAAAATTTTTATTAAATTTTTTTTTTCTGCAGTGTGGTTTAAATATTATTTTTAATTAACAACAGAGAGAACACTCGTGTGTACACTTTCCAGTACCTAATCATAGAAGTATAATACGTTAATATTTTTGGAACCAGAGTCTATAGCCTATGCAGCTAGCGCTCATCATTTACATTTAGTCTTAGAATTTATTCTAATGAAAAAATAAATAAATAAATAATTTCATTTTTTAATTTGTGTTGTATTTAATTGTCTTTTATTTTTTACTTAATTTTTTTTTTATTTTTTTTTTTCAATTTCATTTTAATTTTAAATTTTTTTATTTTCTTATATAATATTTTTCCTTTTGTTTTATATATTTTTTATTTATCCTTTTTTTTATTTTTTTATATTTTTTTTTATTTTTTATATTTTTTTTATTTTTTTATAATTTTTTTGTATAACTTTTTAATAATTTTTTGTATAACTTTTTAATAATTTTTTCTACAACTTTTTAATAATTTTTTTTCTAATTTTATTAATTTAAAAAAATTTATTTGTTTTTTAATTAAAAAAATTAACTTATTTTTTAATTTTTAAAAATTAACTTATTTCTTAATTAAAAAAAAATTAACATATTTTTTAATTTAAACAAAATTAACTCTTTTTTAATTTAAAAAAAAATTTATTTAAAAATATGTATTTATTTTTTAATTAAAAAAAATATTTTATTTTTATTAGAAAAAAATTATTTAATTATTAATTTAATAATTAAAAATAAAAAGGTCAAATAAACTAACAAATAAATTATTTTTTATTAAAAAAATTATATATTTTTTAATTTAAAATTTTTTTATCTTTTTAAAATTTAACAAAAATTGGAATTAAGCACGAATAAAGATAATATTTTAATATGTTGAAAAATAATAATAATAAAAAACCACATTTTTTGAGTTAATACAGTTTTAATGAATTCATGTAGACGTGAAAATCGCTTAAAAACTTAAATGATTTTCATATCAATTTTTGATTTATTTTGACTTTAAACAACAAAGTTCTTCTTGAAATACCCCGTGTCTAACGCTCTTGTTTACAGAGAATGTTTGTGAGAGTATTTTTCTTTTCAATTCAAAATATTTCTTTCAAATTATTTTATACACATACTCGTGGTTGCTTTCAAATTAATGACGACAAATATTCTATTGATATCAGGAAATCAAGCAATTTTTGAATTAAAATTAAAGAAATTTTATCAACTGAGTCATGTGTTGTATTAAATAAAAATGTATTATCTCTTCTCTTTCTACATTTTTTATTCGCAAGTGGAAAACTCCGAAATTTTATTAAAAATTATAAATTAAAATATCTTTATTTAAGTATGACGTAATACACTGAAAGAATAATTCAATAATTTTCAACCAATGATAGCGTTTCATTGGGCTAATAAAAAAAATTCATAGGACTAATGACAAAATTTCATTAATTCAATGAAATATTTTAGTAAATGAATAAATATTTAATTGAATTAATGAAATTTGGCATTAGCGTAATTAATTAACAAACTTCAATTGAAAATAAAAAAATTAACATTAATTAATTTGTCTTTTATACAACTTTCTATAAGGGCTGGTATTTTATTATTTTATTTTATTGCCTTTTTTATGTGCAAATAATTCTCAGTTCCTTTTGAAAATAGAATCAAATAAACTAATCGATTTTTTTTTTTTTTTGCTTAACTTGATGTAAATACTATATGTAATTACGTATGTTTGTACACTAACGTCAACTGACATAATACCAACAACCGCTTATATGTACGTGTATGTTGACATTTTATTGAATATTTTTTTCTCTTTTTGTATTTTTTGTTTAATCTCTTCGCAAGAATTTATTTTTAGAAGACAGTTTTTTCATGTTTTACACAAAAAAAAAATTAAGTTAAATGAAGCAGAGAGTTTTTTATGCAAAGAGCTAACAATGAGTGGGATATAAAAAAAGGAAAATTTACAAGATTTTCATTTTTAATTTTTTTGCCAGGTCATGGCATGCCAATATGTCATAAATTAAAAGTAAACAAGACTGATGATATATAATAACAACAACGCTAAATAGCTTAAATTTAAAAATTGCTGAGAGCAATATCAATTTGTTAGTTAATATTTGGCGCTTGATGTTTTTTTTTATAAATTTGAAAAAATCCAAAATTATTAAAATTTTTAGAAAAAATTTTATTTTTTATATAACATTTTCTCAATGACTCGAGAAATAATAGTTGCTCTTAAAAATTATGTAAAAACCAATTAAAGCTTATGTAATTTAGAATTTTTTGATATATATATTTTTTAACAAAATTTAAAAAAAAAATTTTTTTAAACAGTCCAAAGTAACTTCTGAGTATTTGGGCGGTAAATTACAAATCTAGACGACCTCAGCTTTAAAATGATATATGTCCCATAGCGTAATCTTCTATGGTTCGTCCGGAAGTCACTAAAATCCCTCAGAGCAACAGAACTGGGGTATGTACGAGTATATGGAAATTAAATTTTTTTTTAATTTAATTAAATTCCAATTTTAATAATTACCTAATTAAAAATTATTATTTTTTTAAATGTTTAAACATTTCTGCTTAATTTCTTTCAGTAATTTGTAAATTTATTATTTATATTTAGAAGGTTTCCTTGACTGTTGCACTGATTCAAAAATATATTTATAAAATTGCTTAAAGATTAAGTAAAAAAAAAAAAACAAAACAAAAGAAATAAATACAATCGTCACACCAGTAATTAACAAATCAATTGGTAATTCGACAGATAGAGAAAATATCACACACATGCCCGCACACACACATACTGCACAGTACGTATGTATGTATTTGCTTAAATATACTAAATACGGTTAACATTGACGTCAATTAGGAACTCAAGTTAATTTGTTTTCTTGTTGTTTTAAGAAAAATATTAAACAAAAAGTTCAATAATCTATGACATTTAAGTAATACAATAAAATAAAGAAGAAGCCAATTGATGTGAGATACAAAAAAAAAAAATTGTAACAGAGAAAAAATGCTTTAAATACAACAATTGCTAGCGGTCTATTTAGGCTGATACATTAAAATTTAATAACATTTCTTTTTCCTAAAAAAAATTACTAGGCTTCCACAACGATTATAAAATCAATAAGTTCACCCTCAGCTTTTTCAAATCATTTTTTTAATCTGCCTCTTAACACAAACTCATAGTCCTGACTGTTTGAGCATCGCTGGTTTAAACTTTTTTCTTTAAAGTACATGGGAGCAATTTGAGTTTTTTTTAGTTTTTTTTTTACTAATACACTTTACAAAATGTTGTTAATCATACAGCAAAATCACAAAATATGTGAATGAATGGTTTTACATAAAAGGCCGGGTGATTCATATAGTGAGTGCCCTATAGAAAATTTTCCCATTTTTTTTGAGTTGTTCTTTGAAAGTTTACTCTGTAAGATTTTAAAAAATTTTTGTCACTTCACTGTCACGAAAAAAATTTTTTTCTCACTTGCAGTCACTCAGACGAAATTTGATTTATACTATGCATTCCTATACAGGAACATGTGTTATTGTAAAAATTAAAAAAATTATTTCAGTGATGTACGCTCACCTTTAAGCACCTACAACTCACTCTAAGAAATTTTCTCCTCTTTTTTGGCCAAAATTAGTTGTTGCGAAATGGCTGAGTGATTTTATGGAAATCTCTTTTGTAAAATACTTAAAATTTTTTTGGCACTTACTGTCACGAATTTTTTATTTTTTTTGTCAAGCATTTTTTCTTTCAAAAATATATTAAAAAAAATTCACTAACGAACGCTTAGCTTTGAGTACCCAAGAGCGCTAGTGACTAATCTTTTAAATTTTAAAAAAAAATGTTACATTAATTCCCCAGGCAACATTTTTAATTTAATAGTTAAAGGGTTTGAGTGGGAACAAAGGGGGGATTTTTTTGAAACAAACTGCTGAAACACTTCATATTAAAGTGGTTAACTAATTTAAGTTATATTTTTGTACTGACCACTTGAAAACCGTTGCAAATAAAAAGTTGCTTATCGATTTCAATAAAACATGGCTTATTTTGTTTTGTGGTAGGAATAACGGGTCAATTTTTTTTCTATTTTAATTTAAAGTTTTCTAAATAAAATAAACATTTGAACATTTTATTTACGTTTCTTCTGCAAATTGGCTCTATTGAATAATTTTTTTTTTCAAAATGTTTATTTTAATATGGGATACAGATTTACTTACATTTTTGTTTAGCCTTATCCATTGCGGCTCCGCTTGTGTCCTCTAGTCTATACATATAAATAGATTTGTGGGTTGTATTTCCTTATTTTTAAACTGTTGTTGTTGTTGTTCCAAAACCACACACTTTAGAAATTTATTATTTTATAATTACACTTCTTACTAAATGGAAAACAAATCACGTGCTGTAGTTGTAACTTTCTTGTTAAATATTTACTTTTATATGTGACAGTTTTTTATTTATTTAATTTTATTACTAATTTTAGGTTATGAACACTTTTTCTTTCTTTCTTACTATTTTTTCAAGTCTTTTTTCTTTTTAGAAAATCATATTTTTATAACCGAAAATACGTCTTTTCTTAAGACAAATAGTTTTTTGTAGATTTTTTACATTTAAAATTAACGATACAAAATTTAAATGACAACGAAACATTTTTTAAAATTAAATTTTTTATCTTGGTCGGTCTTATGTCAATAGAGGGATTTTTTCAATTGAATTTTTTTATGTAATTTAATTTTTTTAGTTTTTATTTACGCCAGTTGTTTAATGTTGTTGCAATTAGTAAATTCATAGCGTTTTTATGTTTTTGGCGAAGAGATCTGAAAAGAATAGATTTCATAATTACTAGAAAATTTTAATTTTTAATAATTTTTTTTTTTTAGTGTAGACAAACAAACGAAAAGCTTCAAGTGTTTCACAAGCAATCCCACCCAACAATTGAGTTGTTATTTAGGAAAGTGGTATAAATCCACTTTAAAAACATTATTCAGTGGTAATTTTATGTGTGCGAAGATGAATACGTCTAGTTAAATACGTTTTTTTTTAATATCGCATGCGATAAAAAAAATTCCATACATATTTATCACATATATACTGAATTTAAATGGGTTTATAGAGAGATGAAGCCATTCTGGCCAAACCCTTCTATCTCAAGGAAGGGGACTTAATAGAAAATAACCCCAATGGATAGGGCTCTCATCCTGGGAATACAGTTTCTCCCAATAGTATTTGTGAAATTTTTGAGAAAACGTTGAAAAGTTCACTTAGTACAAAAATAGCGTATGTATGTGGTATTTGAGGGTTGAAGGCTACTGTGGGCAAACCCTAAGCCCCTCTTCTTAAGGCATGAGACCAAATAGGACACATATCATTTTAAAGGGGAGGCTGTCTAGATTTGTAATCTGCCGCTTAATTAACCAGAAACTACTTTAGATTATTGAAAAAAAAATTTTGAAATTCCCTTATATCATTGTACACTTGAGATCTGAGAGATTTTTACCATTCCCCATTTTGCCGAGGTGCCATTCCCAATTTTGTAATTGAAAATTACCAAAACCAAAGGCAATTTAATCTGTAGGTTCTAAGCTTTTTGAAAGTGTTTTAACATTTTCGGATAATTTCGTAGTTTTTATTTTATGATGCAAAATGGAAATTGTCAAAATTTCTTTAGAACAAAAGTACTAGGGTATGAGGAAATTAAAAATTTTTTTTTTTTAAATACCCCAAAGTAATTTCTGAGTATTTGGGCAGTAGATTGCAAATCTAGACAGCCTCCCCTTTAACGGTTCGTCTGAAAGTTGATAAAATCACTCAGAACAACAGCACTGGGCATTTTTAATGTTTAATCATTGAAAAGTGGGCATGGTTAGTTAAAAAGTATCTGAAAATCATCTTTGGAGTGTAGAAAAACCTTTTGGAACACAGAATTTTTATTGTTAAAAAATTGAAAATTGGGAGTAAATGTAGGCGTGACTAATTCAAAAGTATCTGACAATCTTCTTTGGAGTATAGAGATTATATGCACCAAAAGTTTATATAAATTTATATAAAAAAAAATTGGATATACCCAAATCACCGATATCGTGCGAAAACTAACGTAATTTTAGTATTTTTGTATGAACTTTTTTTTGCACGTTTCTTAACCGTGACTTTTATTTTTAGTTTTAGTGTCAGTTTACTTTTTTCGGAAATGGTGTAAGAAACTAATATTTTCATTTTAAGTTGGCGCCCCACAATTACTAAGCAATTTTATTTTATAAAGAACGATTAGCATTAGTAATAATTGAAACACGTGATGAACTAAAATGTTTTCACGGCAGCTTATCAAATTTATCATGTCATTGAAAATAAATACAAAACAATTGATGATAAGCAAGTAAGGCGGTCATAAGGTTTTTGCAATTCAAATAATTTATTTACACATTTAAAAGAAAGAAAATCAGATTAGAAAAAAAACTCATTGGAAGCAGAAAAAATTAAAAAAAATGTATTCAATTGACTAGCTTACATGCGAGGATGGTGTGCCACTCTCAATTAGTCTACAAATCTTGACAAACAAGAAGCTTTGCTACTGTTCTTGCCTGTGTTTTTAAAATATGGCTTAAAGCAAATTAGATTATAAACGGTGTACTAAAGTCAGTTGCTAGAAACCAAGAATGAAATACAAGATAACGCCATCCGGCACATAAAATTGAAATTGAAAAGCACGATTTGCTTTTATTGGCTAATAATTTACAGATAAATAAGAGAGAGAGAGAGAGAGAGAGAAAAGAAAAATGTATTATTTTTTTCTTCAAACAGTGGACAGACAATCTATGTCTTTTAACGGGAAATCATGCTCATGGCGTAATCTTGTCTATCCATCAGTCTAGCTAGAAGCTTCCAAGCATTTGTCAACACATAATTTGACTGCAAAAAAGTTTAAAGTCTATTCACTCAGAATATTTTACAGTGAATACATTTAGGGTTGAAGAAAATAGGGCAGAAGATGCGGGTCCATAGTAGAAAACTACTGAAAGGTAGATTTTAGAACGACTCAGTACTGTTGCTCTTAAAGGATTTTGTCAATTTCTGAACGAACTATAGGAGGTTACAGGATGGGACACATAATGTTTTAACGGGGAACAATCATATTAACCACAAATTAATTTGTAGTATTTAAAAAAAAAAAATTAAGAACAGCCAACAATTCAATATTTCTGAAAGCTTTTAAAAGATTTTTTTGTTTACTAAATTAAAGCACAATGAAATTTAATTTCAAGCAAATGCTTTCTACTTTCTTTTAATTTATTTACTTTAAAATTTAAATATTTGAAAAAAAAAAATAAAAAAGAGCGCTTAGTAACAGTTAGAAAGAGAAATTGGCCAAAATAGTAACTACAAACAAGAAAATAAAAGAAGTAAACAAACAAAACAATAACAATTTGCTTTCGAACTTAACAACAAGAACGCTTTTTTTTAACTTAAGTTAACAAAAAAAAGTACAATGACCCTCGTCTCAAAGCAAAAAACAATAAAAAAAATAGAAAAATTAAAGAGAAAATAAATTGGGCTTATGACGAATTTTATATAGTCTTCACCACACTATCTTAGAGCAACATTACTTGAGCTGTTACTTTCGAAAGTGGTATAAGTCCAGCAATTTTAGTAAAAAAAAAACTAACGCTACCACATTAAAAGAAATAGTGGAATTATACCACTTTCAAAAATAAACACTCAATTGATCGATTTCATTGAAATTTCGGAACAGATCTACATTTTTTTTTTAAACCAAAACCCCAAAAAGAATTATAACGCAAGAATTTAAAAATGTTTCACTTATTTAACCCAAAAGAGTAATCAATGTAAACAAAGTTTAGAAAAAAAACCAGTTTAACATGCCCAACAACAACATGATTTCTCAATTAACAGGTGCTAAATTCAAACCAAAATAAAAGACTGGCCGTTACTTTTTTGCAAAGACAACAAGCCACAACTATTGACTTGCCCTTTTTTATAACAACAGCAAGCACAAAAAATAAAAACAAAAAAGTATCCTTTAATTTTTGCACCTGCCGAAACAAAAATTATTAAACGGAAAATGGTTAAAAAAAGAAATTTAAAACAACAGTCAAGTCTGTCTTAGCAACTCAACCTTAAAGTCAAGTTAGTTAGATTTGCATGAAAGTAAAATGTTGGCTGTTTTTTTCTTTCTTTCTTTCTTAAAAAAACACATACACATACACACACATTTTGTTTAAAGGTGAAAATCAAAGTTTCACTTCAGCACTTTTTTGTTTAACATTTTCAAAATGAAGTAAAAGAAAAAAAATAAATATTAAATGAATTAATTTTTGTTTTTTGAAATATAACGTATTTTATTTAAGTGCTTGTTATTCAGAAAATTTGATAATGACAAGGCCACATCTGGTAGAGGAATCTACAGTCAATTTTAATGAGAAACTGAGATTCAAGGCATAATATGCACACAGGCTGTTGGGCAAATAATGATGATCTTTCACTCTAGTTGTGCCAAAAATTGTGAAAATCCCTCATAACAATAGTAATGGGGTATGACGGAATTTCAGAGGAGGATTTAAAGAGGAGGTCTTCTGGATGTGGAATCTGTCGACCACAGAAATTATTTTGGAGTATTTTTAAAAAAATTTTTTTCTTTAAATTTTATAAATTTTTATATAGAAAAAGGGTGCTTGAAAAATATTTACAAAGAATTTCTTCTACAGAAATAAAATTTTAAGCATATATAAAACATTTGTTTGTACGCACGTACGTATATAGTACATCTTTATAAATACCTTTTTTGATATTTAGAATACTTTTTTGGCTTCGTGCCTGTGGCTTACCTGCAAGAAAACAAATATTTAAAATATTTAATAAAAAGATAATATGAACAATATGTAAATCATTTTATAGGTAGTAAATTAATTTTAAGCATAATCAGTAACTTTGGAGCTTTTCGAAAAATAGCCTAATTTGTACTAATTAAATTCTGCTGGTTCTTCTTTCCAATACCTACATACATTCTAAACATACAACTCAGCAGACCACAGATAATGGTATTGCAAATGCCGTTGTTGGCTACATTCGCCCTCGAGTAATCTAATCTCAATATAAATGTACAGGCCAGTTCCTAAATATAGTTGAAATATTCTATAATAATTATGTTTTCTTACTGTAGCTGGTAAATTTTGCACCTAACTTTGGAATACCTATTACTTTATATTTTATCTGCCAATTGCTCTATATTTAAAGTTAAGGTTTTTAGAAATCATAAATCATATAGCTCGGCATATTCATACAAAATGCATACAACTTTGAATAATGCATTCGATATAGACTGAGTTTTCTCTTTTTACAATTTTTAAATATTCCCAGCTATACAATAAATATTTAACTGAATTTTTAGCTTAAACATATGTATTTTATATCTACCTTGGTATATTAATATCATTTCCAATTATGTATGTATGTACATATACATACATACATATGTATTTACATATATCATTTTACGAACGGCCATATTAAAACAATTTCCCGACCGGCACAAAATTTAACAATTTTACCTAGAATTTTTCTTATGCAATTAATTAAGAAATTTTTACACTTAATTATTACGCAATAACTATTTAACATTTTTATGCAAAAATTTGTAAATTATTATATACAAATTGTATTAAATTAATAACAACTAATGACTAAACAACCGAACACTTAAAAATGTTCATACAACTAAAAGCAAAAATGCAAAAAAAAAATGACAGACATCTTGTTTTTCGTTGTTCTTATTACAGTTAACTAAAATCATGTTACTTACATACATATGTTACATATGTGTTTAGACTACTCGTTTTGATTAATTGCCTAACATGAGAAGGTGAAAAGGAAGATATGTACATACGTGTCAGTGTCGGTCAATGGTATTGCGGGATTACAAATACTTTCTTCATAATGAAGTAGGTCCATTTAATTGCAAATATAATAAAGTGAATCATTAAAACCCCAAAAAAATAAACATTCGTACTCACTGTACCAAATAACTCTACTTGACCATCACTGATTGACATACTTCTTTGCGCTCTTTTAATCTATTTATGCACATTCCCTTTTACCTTCGCTCTCCCACTCCATTATTTATAAGGAATAATAAAATGACTAAACACAATTTCGTTTAACTCTAACAACAACAAACACACAAACACGTTGTCATTTACTAGCATTTTTTGCTTTTAATTGTAAGAAAAATTTTAAATATTCGGTTGTTTAGTCATTAGCTCTTATTAATTTGATAAAATTTGTGTTTAATAATTAAGAAAATTTAAATATTTTTGCATAAAAATGTTAAATAGTCTTTGTGTAATAATTAAGTGCAAAAATTTCTTTAAAAAATTTATTAATTTAATAATAAAGTCAGTGTAAAATTATTACATTTTGTGCCGGTTGGCGACATGCATTGCTTGGGTCATTCGTTAACATTAGGTGCATGTGTACTCATTTATACGTTCATATTTATACAAGGGTATACATACATACAAAAAGAAGTTGTTTAGGGCATTTGTTACTCCATAAGAATAAAAAATAGTTGTTAAATAAAAGGAGGTAATAATAAAATATGAAAGCTAAATAAATAAATAAAATAAATAAATTTGTGCCTTTAATATTAAGCGATGAAGAAATCAAGAGTACTTAAAGGCTTGATTAGCTAAACGTTGTTGAAAACGTTCCGCAACGCCCCTTGACATATTTTACTATAGAAAATTTTTGTGTAATAAAATTATTCTTTTTAAATTTTGTTAAATTGATTTATTTTTTTTTTCTTTACTTTTTTAGGTAAGTGACTTTTGCTATGCACATTCTAATAATCTTAAAATAACAGGTAACTTTTCATATACTTTGAATAATAAACAGTCCTTAATGTACCAAGAATTTCATGACCAAAAATCAACTTAAGAGATTTCGCTTTAATTTTGCATACCAATTCTAATTCAAAATACCGACACCAACAACTGATAGACTGTTAAGCTATACTTTTTGTAGGGGTTTCAAAAACAACGACATCAACACCTACACAGACAGACGAGTTCGCTATAAAGTAAAAAAAAAAATGTTGGGCATGGAGAGAAATATTTTGTGAGGTGATAGGTAGGAAGGAACACATTCTTTATAAATATTTTTGGCAGATTGTTTTTTATTTGATTAAAATAAAAAACAAAGAACGTTTTAAAATAGAAAGTAGCGCATACACAGCGCAAAAATTGGGAAACGGGAGACCTAAATAATTATGTAAATGCCAAGAAGCAGAAAAATTAATGGCAAAACAAGCATTTTAAGAAAAGAAAAAAAATTATTTGCAGAAAGAAACAAACAAATCACATGGAGACATCTACGAAGCACTTCAGTACCAAACAAAAGAAAATAGCATTTCATCAACAAAAGCAACAACAATAACCACACAAATGCATGGAAAAAATGTAAATAAATCGTTAAAATCGCACAAATACTAGCATATAAATAAAATATAGTTAAACACACAACCAATCAATAAAAACAAATATTTCAAAGAGACACCGATAGACAGCCAGATACAGCAGATACCTTTATTGAAATTGAAATGCAGAAATGAGAATTTTTAACAAAAAACTGAAAGGCAAAAAAGGGGAGGCGGGATGGGAACTGAGGAAGTATTTGGTTTCTGATTTATGTATGCACATATCGTTTATGTACTTCAATAATGTCATAATTAAAAAAAAATCCTGATTTTACAGTAATTTTGTTATATGCATAATTAAGGATCTAAACAACACAGTTAAAAATATAGGCAATAATTGAAATGAGCAATAAATACATTGTCAGCGTATGTGAAACTTGCAGTGCGTGGTATCGACAACCTTAAAGCATCGACTTCTTAGCAAAAGATTTTTGTATGCCATAAGCGGCTGCTGGGCAGTTCTAATTGTTTATTTACTTTCTCTACTTCGTAATTAAAAAAATATTTACACCTAATAATTTATGAGGTTATAAATCTAACTGCAACTTGAATTAAAGTAATTTTACAACAGTTAATTAATAAAATCAACTGCATAGGTACTTAATGATTTGAAAATGTTTATTATAAATTAAAGTGTTGACATCTCACAAAAACATTTTTTTCATATAATCTTCGCATGTCTTACCTATAGCGATTAAAAACCGACTAAATAATTCCTTATTCGAAATGATATGTAGCTATGTTACTTTTCTATAAAATAATTTTCAAATATAGTGAAGGTTGTGCCTTCTTTCCTATTTTTAGTCCTATAATTTATTTATAAGATTAAAAGACAAATAAATAAAATAATTTTTCAATTTTTTTTACACAATTTCAAATTAAAAAAAATTTTTTTTAAGTAACAAAACTAACTTGATAAAAATACATGAATAAATTATTTGGTAAAATATATATTTTTAAGCATTAAATTTTCTGCAAACAAACAGCTGATTAAACAAACAATTTAAGAGCATAAGTGAACAACACAAAAGAGTGGAAGTTTTTTTAAGAGAATTTCTATTTATTTACAAGAGCATAACAACATAAAGTTGAAAGTCTTATATTTTTATAAGCATTTTTAATTAATTTTTAGCTACACATGTAACTAATTTGTACTTACATTCTTTTGCTTGGGATTTGATATTCCAAAATTTGTTGTGTAATCTTCAAGGGGTTTCATACCATCCCTCTAATTTCTTTATTGTCTTTTATAATGCATAAAAACAATTTTTTCTTAAGGTTTTACTTTTAATTTTTCTGTAAATTGAAGATTGCTTGCATTGGTTTGCTTTCATCGGAGTATTTTACAATTTTGCACTGAGTTTATTTCTACTACAATGCCTACAATGTCTGCAACAGCAACAAAAATAATAAACACTATAATTATCTGTCTTGCTGATTATGATAATGGTGTTGAGAACGATAATGACGTTGACGATGTTTATTTGGAAGAAGAAACAGCACTAACTAACAACAAACTGCAAAAACTAACAACAACAAAAAGTAAAATTTCTTAGCATAAACTTTGTGTAAGCTAAATAATTGCCAATGAACTGCGCGTTCCACAAAAAGAGAAGTCGTCGTCGTTGTCACAAAATTCGTAGCAGCAGCCAGCAGCAGCAGCAGCTCAATGGCAACAAAAACAATTGATTATTTTTTCTGTAAAACGACTTTTTTTTATTCAATGCTTCTTATACGCCGCTTTGTAATATTTAATTTTAATTTTCTTTATCAAAATATAAAAAATTAAAATTTACGCACTTAATGCTGCAATTCTATTATGAAGAAAGAAATTTTATTTGGTTTCTTTGTATGCAAGCAACAACTTTATTTTTCTTTTCTTATTTCGTTTTCAGCTAATTATACTCTTGTTGCTATGTTTACTTATTTGTATGTATGTATAAAATTTTTATTCAATCTTATTATTTATATGTAATTTAATATATTTTTATTTTTCATTTCATCTTGCACAAAAACTCACACACAAACACACGCGCAAACACCTTTTATGGGCGACGTCGTCGTCAATTGATACCTTTTCTCTTCTTTCCGTTTTAATTTTTCTGTGGTATTTTTGTTTCCATTTTTTTACACTTAAAACACAAATATTCTTGTTGTTGTTAAATTTCCTTTGTTATTAATACTTTTTTTATAAGTGTTGGCTTAATATTTAATTAAATTTAATATTTTTTTTCAATTTCAACTAAACACAAAAGAATGACACACACACACACACATATGCAACCAGTAACTTTTTTAGATGTAGTTATTATTAAAGCATTAACGGGGAAGAAGGGATCCCACTGTAGGAAAGTGTTAGCGAAAGAGAGACAACGAAAGCTAAAAACACAACATATATATAGATATATATATATATATAACACAAAAAAAAATTACCGCCGCACGGCGTTGTCTTCAGCAATTTGTGTCAGGTGAAATTTTAAACTCATTTTTTGCCACAATTTAAAGCATTTTTCAAGCAAATTTCATTAAACCCTGGTAACACAAGCATTAGTCTTTGTGGTTTTCACAATTTTAATTAATTCTTGCTTAATTTTTCCCCACAATTAATATTTTTCTTTTAAGCCACACAAAATGCAAAAATTTTTTGGTTTTTTACTTATTTGACACCGACACAATGATACATTATTCTCGAAGCAGTACAAAAGGAACAGCAGCACAAAGAAAGAGGTGAAAAATATCCCACAAATCCCAAAATGCAACACTGTAAAAAAACTAGGAATTTTTTTAGAAGGCAAAAATTATTAATAATTGTTATTAAAATTAAGTAAAATTTCTATAATTATATATAATTGTAAAATGTCTTTGTATTTTATTAAAAACAAAGTGAATTTGTTATGACAGGGGTGTATAAAACGGGCTCAAGTCTTACAAAGCGTTGCCACTTGCTTTTATTTTAGTACATTTCAAACATTAACAAGCAAATATGGAAAATCGTTATGTACCAAATAAAATACATACAATTCTTAAAAAAAATGAAATAAGTTGAAGACTCTTAGCAATGAGCTTAGTTTAACTGACCATTATACTTTAACGCGCTTAAAATGTCTTTAAAAAATGCCTGTTTCTCCTTTAAGGACCGTGCTATCATTTTATTTGCTAATACAATCTGGCATTTGTTTTTAAAAGGGGCAGTTCTGTAAATATTTCCCCTTATTAAAAATATCCCTTATATAGGAAATTTTAATTTCTTACCTTTTACTCTAATATTTGCCTTTGTATATTTACAATATATAGTCATCTCTTTCTAGCTAATGCAGCTGAAAGCGTACTCTGATTATTTTGTTTTCTCTATCGTTGGTTTTATTTTTTTTGTTGTTTTTTTAGTTTGTTAATTCTATTTTGTCTGCACAAAAATATTGTGGTTGTTGTTGCGGTTGATGCTGATTTTCTGGATAGAATACATACATACGGGCATACATACATATGTATACCAGAATCTACACAAACAAAGAAACATTCAATTTTCCCATTGTAGGTTTGGAATTTTCTTATAAAACAGCGTGCATAGCAACCAAACAAACGACGGCATAAGGGATAGATAAACACTCGTAATGTTAAATTCTATGAAAGGGGTAAACAAATTAGTTTGCTGTTTAATTAAGTTTAAAAGAAAACATTTTATCTTAGGTATAAGCAATAAAATTAAATTGTTAACAAATTTAGAACTTGTTTCTTTTTTTCTGCTTTTAATTTAGTTTTTTTCTAATTTAATTAATAATAGGAAGAGTGTTGCCAGTTTGCTGTGCTTTGAAACACTAGCTTGGGTATAATGAAAAAAGCTTTTAGTTTTTTCCGTTATTTCTCAGGTGCGGCAGGTTATGGACAATAATACTACTCTTCAAATTAATATTATTGCTCTTAAGATTTTTAGAAAATTTACAGGAGAGGGGTATAGGATACATACTCGTATATTAGTTAGCAGATTCGTGTAGGTCTTGAAATAAACTTTTTAGAGTCCCCACAAAACGTCCAAAATAACAATCTTATCAGTTGTTGCCGCTGTTGCTATTGAAATTCAGCTCAATTTTTCCATAAATGTCAGAGCTAAAAATGAAAAACCACGACCTACCTTTTTTAGTGGGGTTTTTGTTTCAAGTACAAAATGGAGAAAACACAGTTTTGTCAAAAATGCCTTTAAGGCTTTTTTAAATATGTAGGGATCAAAGCGGACCTACAGAAAGTTATGGCGTTAATGAATTCCCTCAACAGCTGTTATATTCAAAATTATCAAAATTTATTTTAATTTACCATTTTAACCAAAACAAAAATTTTCGCCATTTTAATAAATAAACTTTTTAGAATCATGAATCCTGTACCAATACATGAACATTTTCAAACTTTATGAACCAAAAAATTAAAAAAAAATGAAAGTTGGCTTATTTTTAAGAAAATAATAAGCGAATTAGTAATGCGGTCGCCTTGTAAGGGACAAACGATTAATGTTTTGTTGTAAAAAACCCATAAAATTGTACACGATCACGAGGCAAATTACGGCATTTGCTATTAATCAAAATTTCAATGTAATTTAAATGGAAATTGCGTACGATATCAAATGGCATCATTTGGCTCCAGTGCTTTGTACGAAATTTGTCGTATGCAATGAATTATGGAAGCTGAGACCTTTTCTATTAATATTTACAGCCGCTACTCATCATTTACTTTTTTAAACACTGTCCTACATGGACATTTTTTTAAAGATTTATTTTATTTAAATTAACGTTGGCCTCGTAATTGATGCCATAAGCCACGATTTTTCGTCACCTAATTCGCCATTCATTTAAATTGTGTTTACACCGCAAAAAAGCTAGACTTTTTGAGTGTAAAACTTTAGTAATCATGAATTAGCTTGGCTTTTTTCAGTAATTGATCTTGAAAGAAGCTTGTACTTACATTCAACAATTTTTTTTAAATATAAAAATAGGTTTACTTGCTTTCAGTTGTTGTTTTAATCGGTAGAAATTATAAACGGTTTTGATTGCTTATAATCTTATTTACTTTAGCATTTCAAATTCTTAATTTAATTCCTTTTGTTTTTAGATTTTAGGAAACCCTACCTTGAGGGAACAGTTTTTAATGTATATACACTTGAATATGCATACTATTAAAGGTATCTAGTGAATTTTATAGTACTTGAGTAACCGATTACATTTTAATGGAAAACTATTTCTAGGGCCAAATCGCTAAACTTGATATTGATTAAATTCTATCGAAGTTGAAGAAAAAAAATATTTTGTGCAAAAATAACTCATATTTAGATCGGCTTTGTTCGACAACTAAAGCGACGCTTTTAAGCCCTGATTTGTGTGTAAAAAAAATTTTGACATGTATTTTTTACAATAATTTTAATAACATACAAATATTATTAAAAAAAGATTTAAAAAATTTATTTAAATATTTCAAATTAATAAACCAAAAAAAAATTTATTGAAATAAATGGCTACTTTGTAATCTGTTATTTTAACCACTCTTCTTAGTTGTAAGTAACCGCTATCTTCGATTACATATAAAGCTATCGGTTACTTGCTAAAAAATTGTAAAATACAATGAAATAAGAATAATAAAAAAACCTTTATTTTTTTAAATAACAGATTACTTAAAAACCATCGGTTACTTTTTGAAAAAAAAAGCATAAAATAATATAACTGAATTTAATAAAATTAGTCATTAACAAACAGTTATTTTTTAAAGTAATCGATTACTTAAAAATCCATTAGTTATTTAAAAAAAAAATTATAATGCTGTTGAAATCATAAAATAGTATAATTAATATTTATAAAATTAATCATTAGCAACCGGCTATTTTTTTAAATAACCGATTACTTAAAAAGGCATAGGTTACTTTTTGAAAAAAAAAATACATAAAATGGTATAGCTGAATTTAATAAAATTAATCATTAACAAAAAATTATTTTTTAGGGAAACCAATTACTTAAAAATTTATCGGTTACTTTTTAAAAAAAATTTTATAATGCTATTAAAAGCATAAAAGAGTATAACTGAATTTAATAAAATTTATTATTAAAAAAAAATATTTTTTAAAACAACCAATTACTTAAAAATATCGGTTACTTTTTGAAAAAAAAATTCTAATGGTGCTTAAATATTTTTTTAAAACAACCAAATACTTAAAAATATCGGTTACTTTTTGAAAAAAATCTTAATGGTGCTTAAAACATAAAAGAATATAACTGGATTTCACAAAATTAATCATTAACAAACGGTTAGTTTTTATAATAACCGATTACTTAAAAACCATAATTACTTTAAAAAAAATTATAATGCTGTTTAAAGCACAAGCAATTATTGGTTACTTTTTATAAAAAAAAAAAGAATTATAGTGCTATTTAAAGCATAAAATAGTATAACTGAACTTAATAAAATTAATCATTAACATAAAATTTCTTTTTAAAGTAACCGATTACTTTTTGAAAAAAATTTATAATGCTATTAAAAGCATAAAAGAGTATAACTGAATTTAATAAAATTAATCATTTACAAACAGATACTTTTTAAAGTAACCAATTACTTTAAAAACCATTACATATTTACTTTTTGAAAAAAAATTCTTATGCCTTTAAAATTAAAAAAATGTGTAATTGAATTTAATAAAATTAATGAAAAACAAACGGTTATTTTTTTTTAAATAACCGATTATCTAGAAAATCATCTGTTATTATTTGAAAACAATTTCTAGTTCTTTTAAAGTTATAATATAATTGAATTGAATAATTATATTTTTCAAATAACTGGTTACTTTTTAAAGAAAAATTTTAATAATATGAGTACATCATTGAAATGGCACTCTCTAACCATTTTTTTTTTCTTTTTTATTTCTAAACCAATTCACTTGGCATTTAATAACTTATACTTAAAACTTATTGCAAAAGAAATGAATAAATAATTTTTTAAACCAAAGTAACTATTTTTTAATTTGAAACTAGAGATAGAGAGTGAAACATTTCTTACACTGTTTCCTTAATTCCTTTGGTTGAAGCGTATTTATGCATGCATGGATTTGAAAATTTTAATACATTTTGCTGGGGAATTTTTCATGTTTATTTTAAATCTAAAACAGAAATAAGCAAAGAATTTAAGTGCAACAATGATATGAACGGCCACCACTGCTACCGGAGTCATTCGCTGAGGAACCATTTCTTAATATGTAATCATTATGCACTAAAGCATTGCTAGAGGTTTTACTGTAACTTGTTTGCATTTGATGTGAAGAACTATTAATAGAGTGCATAGTTTTACAGGAAAACTGTCGATGATTGGCTGAGTCCTTAAAAGTTAAACAAAATTTTTATTTATAAATGGTTAAAAGCTAACTGTAACTTACCTTTGGCTGTATGGGAAAACAACACCATAAAACAAATGCTACAAAAGCCACCAAAGTGCCCACCAGCAAAATGAAGTCCTCAATAGTCTACAAGTTTTAGTAAATTATTGAAAATAATTAAATAATTTTTTTATTTAGAAATTTGCTTACCGGCTCTTCGCCCAATAATACATGATTTATTAGATATGAAAAATCATCAAAAGGAGTCATATTTATATCATGTGTTCTTTTTTAGCTTTTAAGGATATTTAAAAATACTTGTAAGAGACCAAAAAAATTTTCTTTTCTTTTTAAAGTTTTAGCTTAAATTTTTTATTCATTTATTTTATAATAAAACAAATGTCGTAATTACAATGTCAAATAAGACAACGGCTCTTGCTTTCACTTAATTTGCTCACTTAATGTTTCTTGCTCTCCCTCTCACTTACTCAGTCTCATTTTGGTTTTTAATATTAAAAAAAAAAATGCTGTATTAATTCAAATGTCAGTCTTAGTTAATTTAAATTATTCACTTTCTCTCTCTCTCCTTCTCTTTTTTTTTTGTGTAACTGCTAGGTTTGTATTGTCCTGTTACTTCTCCGTTTTTTTTAAAGGGGGTGTTTTATGTTGTGATTGTCATTGCACTTAACAAATAAAGAAAACTAAAATAAAACTTCTCCCACTAAAGCTAAAAAAAAGCTTAGCCAATTACATAAAGTTTAAGAATAATAAAGCCGGTTGGTTTTATTTTATTTTTTTAAATTTAAAAAAAAACACTTATTAAATTTTTAATTTAATTTTCCTTAGCAAATTTGTAAAATCTCAAATCTCTCTTAAGGACCTTTTGCCAAAACTTGACAAAATACTGTTTCCTCTCTACCCACAGATGCAAAAGCACAGAGTTGCTGTAAAAAGTTTTCATTGTGTTTTTTTTTCAAAGCGGCTGATTTCAGTTGTGCGTCACAGGGTTGTAGTTGCTTCGTAGTAGCCGTTAATTTTAACGTTACGACAGGGTGGCTTAAATTTTTTTTTTTAAACTAGCACAGTAGCTTTCGTATCGTCGACTATAATTTCAGAGGTTTTAATGTAATTTTATAATTTTTTTTTAATTAAAAATTTTATTTTCTTTCTGTTAAAATTTTTTATTTATTTTTCTTAATAATAAATAACAATAACTTCTTAAATTTAATAAAAAATATAAATATTTATAAATTAGGAGCGTACAAAATTTTTTTTTTAATAATAAAATTTTTTTTAAATCATATTTCATAAAAAATAAACTTAATAAAATTTAATAACTAAAATATGAAAAAAAAAATTCTTTTATTGGTTAAAAATATTGGTAATATATTTGGCTTTTAAAAACACTTTTTTATTTAAAAAAAAGCTTATTTTTGTTTCGTTTTTGTGGGATGTGCAAGGTTTTATTAGTTAGTTAAAATGGCTTAGGAAATTTTCTTGAAAAAAAAATATTTTTGAAACAAATTTCTGAATAACTGGAATTGGCTGATCCTAATATGCCCTATCTTTCAATAGTGGTAGCTTAAGACCACAATGCCCGGTTTTTGAAAGGGTCTATGAAAGTTTATGTTGTTGACAGACAATTGACTCAAGCCTCGTAAACCTATTTAAATATCTAATAAAACCCATTTATTTTCTCTAAAACTAGACAGTCTTAATGTATAAGTACTTTTTGTTTTGTATGTCGTTTGTTTTTGTAATTCATTGAGCCCAATTATAAATAAAACTTTCTCTAGAAACAGTAAGACAAAGACACAGAGATTTTACAACTTTTCCTTGGCCTTATTGTGAATAAACATTTTTTTTTGTTTAGTCATAGAAAAAAAAACAAATAGTCTGATTTGGGAAACTTTTCTCTAGAAAAAAAATCCCCAGCAATATTCATAATTGGGCTGAATATCTTAATTTTCTAAGAACAAAATTTTTTTCAATTGAATTCAAAGGCCCTCTAATCAAAGTGACACTAAAGTCGGTATTTTTTTAAAAACCATTTTGAATGAATAAATTCTTATGAACCAAAAGTAAGTTTTTAATAAAAGCCTACTTTTTTGTGCTTACGATTGTGGGCCTTTATCTCCTAAAACTAAAATTGTTTTCGTTTTTAACTACAGTGTTTCGGAAAGAAAACATTCATTTCGATTAGTATTTGCAACACAATAAAAACGACATAAACAATAAAAAGCATAGCACCCACTCTCTTGGTTAGACGATAGCCACTCAGGCTGAGTCCAATGTACAGTGTTAACGTGCATAGCAGGAGTATTAAAATACTGTATTCAATGCCCTGAGAGTTAAGTTTGATTTTGTTGGAGCCATCAGTCATGCCATAATTCATGCAGTTTTTAATGAACCATGGCACTCCCAAGGACAGTAAAATGGCCAATGAATTGGCACCCAAAGAGTTGGAGACACCTATACCACTTTCACCTAAAAAGAAAAAAAAGAAATGTTATCAAAGTTTTTTAAGCAAAATTTAACAGCGAATATGTAAAACATATGGGAGGCGTTGCCAGATTTATTTGTGTTTTACACGCTTTATGGCAACGTCGGCCGACTACGACACCGATAATTTCAGAACACTTAAAGAACTAATTAAAGTTTTTTGTAGTTGTATTTCATTTCAAATTACATTGAGGATGTTGAGACAACCTCTAAATTTTGTCTAATTAATCCCCTAAAAAATTAATTAATTCATTAATTTAATGAAAATATTTCATTAAGTTACTGAATATTTCATTAACTGAATAAATGTTATTTTTAAATTATTAGAAAAATTACTTAAATTAAATTAATTAAAATATTTCATTAAATTAATGAAAACATTTCATTAATTTACAAAATTTATGAAATATTTCATTGAATCAATGATATAATTTTAACATTTCATTAAGTCAATGATATAATTTTATCATTTATTTTATTAAAATTCATTAAATTCAAGAAAATATTTCATTAATTCATATAATTTATGAAATATTTCATTTAATCTGTGAAGCATTTTTA
This sequence comes from Thelaira solivaga, assembly GCA_947397855.1. Taxonomy (NCBI): domain Eukaryota; kingdom Metazoa; phylum Arthropoda; class Insecta; order Diptera; family Tachinidae; genus Thelaira; species Thelaira solivaga. The sequence continues at coordinate 4,738,712 of OX377612.1, read as the reverse complement.
ACATTTCATTAAGTTTATAAAATAATCATTTATTTAATGTATTAAAATTCATGAATTTTATGAAAATATTTCATTAATTCACATAATTTATGAAATTTTTCCTTGAAGTAATGAAATTCAATGAAATAATTATTCATTAATTTAATGAAATACTTTCATTAATTTAATTAAATAATTTTATTAATTGTATTAAAATTCATTAAATTAAAGAAAATATTTCATTAATACATATAATTTATGAAATATTTCATTCCATTTCATTGGATTTATGACACATTTTTCTTGCAGTGTAACTTAAAGTTTTAAGAATTTAATTCAGAGAAAAAAATTTTTTTCTTTTGTGAAAACACTTACCCCTTTTTAGGGATATCACACTGGATACGGCTTCCGGCATAGTGGAACCGGCTGCCAAAAATGTTAAACCCATTATAATTGTAGGCACATTAATAGCCACACCTTTAATGAATAAACAAATTATTTTTAATATTAAAATTTTATTTTTTTTTCAATTTGTATTACCCAAAGCTGTTAACATCCACACAATCATAAAGGCATTCAAGCCAATGGCAATAATGCACATTATAAACGATATGGGATAAAGTTTACGATGTTTACTGGGATTTGGTATCATAATGGACAAAATGAATTTCAAAGGAAACGTCAAGAACCACCAAAATTTCATAAGTTTAGATTCACCATGCGGCAGACTGTATAAACTGGAAGGCAGTTGTGTAGAACTATCTTCGCCATCCCCTAAAAAAGAAAATAAAAAAGCAGATTTAAAGCTGCCACATGACAAGCTTTTAAAACTTTACAAAAACTTACAGCTTTTGGAATGTGTCAGAGTTACTGTTGATGACATGGAATTGGTATTTTCTGGCAAATTAATGATAAATAAACCATGGCCAGTTAGAGGATCTTTTTTGGCAGGCAATTTAGCTTTGGCACTGTTCTCAGGTGGTTCTGTCAGATCTACAGGGAGAAAGTTTTTTTTTTTTTTGTTTTTTTGTGTGACTTTCATATCTTTTGCTTTAAAAAAAAATAAAAATTACCGTATCTGGTGGAAAAGCAGCAGCCCAATTTATCCTCCACAAACACTCTTATGGCTGGCATGAATTTATTATTGTTAAAAGTAACCACATAGTAAATGACCAAAAAAACCATCATAATACAGGATTCCGTGAAAGTAATTTCACCGCCCCACGCCAAAATCATTAAAACCAGAGTATTGAAACCATAAATAAAACAATCACGGGCAATTGGCCACCAATCTAATTGCACAGGCTGAAAATAAAGCAATAAAAATAAATTTATGGTTAGAAGAAAAAAAAAATCACCAAATTTATTGCTAATTTGTGAATTATCATCACAACTTACTTTCAACTAAAAATTTTCACTTCACTACAGGCCCTTATCTAATTCTTTTCTTAATTTTATTTTTTATTAGTACCGTTAATATGTAACTTACCTTGCTGATAACCAATGCTGCCAAGCTCGCTACTCCCAACGTATTAAACATTAATGAACCGATAATTGTACCCAAACCCATATCAGAGTGTGTTATCAACGTACTAATGGTGTTTGTAAAAAATTCAGGCATTGATGTTGCTGTAGCCATAAAAGTGGCTGCTGCTACATCTTTTGATAAATTTAAATCTTCACAAATACATTCTACAGTGGGCAAAAAATAATCATTACAAATAATTGCTAAAAGTATGAACAAGTAAATGGCAGCAAAGACGTGCAAAACAACCCAACCCTGTTGTAATTGTTCAACTGCAATTGAAAAGAAAAATAATAAATTAAAAAAAGACAAAAAAAGTCAATTAATAAAATAAATTCTAAAAAAATTTATTTTTATTTTCCTCAGAAAATAGGTACAATTAAATGCAAAATAAGTCAGTGATTTTAGAATTAGAATTCAAAATTAGGAGCAGAGAGTAGTCACCAGTTTTTGTAACTTTTATTATTACTTGAACAGTAAGAAAATTAAGGATTTACTTGGTTTTTACCCAGAACATGTATTCTACTTTAAGAAGTGAGCTGTTATTTTTCAAATCAGTACAAATACATTTAGAATAAAAATGAGTTAGCGGTAATTTTAGTGATATATAGGCACCACCTCTTTTTCGTTTTAATTGGACTTATACCACTTTCAAAAGTATCTGTTAAAATCAATTTCAGCAAAAAAATTAGGTTGAAAAAAAATATGACTTAAGAGGTTTATGAAATGACCGTTTTAAATTTCTCTTGTCTCTTGTGCGTTAGGAAATCACAGAAACACTTGGCGTTATCGATTGCAAGTCAAGTCATATATTCGTTATCATACAAATTGAAAAGAAAATGATTGATAAATAAAAATTAATACAAAATATTTATGAAAATATATATAAACAAAATTAAATGGTTATAAATTTTAATAAAAATAAAACAATTTTTTCTTAATAAAAATCAAAAATTAATTTGAATTAAAATTTATTTAGTACGAATTATTTTTGATTCTTTTTTTACTGAAAAATTTTACTATTTACTGCAAAAGTGTCATAACTAAAATGTGTTTTGTAAAATCAAAATTTTTTTTTACTAGAAAATATGACCTTTAAAGCGTCATATCTCAAAAATTGTGTTTTTTTAATTAAATTTTTCTCTTATAACTTTTTCTATAATCTAAAAATATATACAAAAAAATAGTTTTTAAAGCTTTCCTACTCAGAAAAAATATTTAATAATTTGTTTCTTAAACACTGCCGGCAAATTATAAAACTTAAATGGCTCTTCTGTAAAATCATATTTGTTTGAGTTAGGACACTTTTGAAGTAAATGGGCGATTCTTTTGTAATTGTTTTAAATTAATTTATTTTTATCAGTCAGTTTTTTTTTTTAATTTGAGTATCCATACATACACTTAGAAAAAATTTTCATAAATTCTTTGAATTTTGTAATTAATCTAATGAAAAGTTAATTATTTTTCAATAAATAAGACTTTTCATTAGACTAATGAAATGCATATTTCATTAATTTAAAGAAATAGTCTAATTAATTTAATGAAATAATATCATATATTTAATGAATTAATTTAATAAATTTAATTTAAATTTAAATAATCATTAATTAATAAATTTAATTAAATAAATTCATTAATTTAATGAAATGATTTCATTATATCAATGAAATAATTTTATTATTTTAATAAAATAATTATTTTATAATAATTTAATAAAAGAATTTAATGAAGTAATTTAATTAATTTACCAAAAAGAAATATTAATTCAAAGAAATAATTTAATTAAAAATTTTACTTAATTTAACAAAATAATTTCATTAATTTAATGGAAAATTTAATTAATTTTATTAAATAATTTTGTTAATTTAATGAAATAATTTTATTAGGTCGATGAAATAAATTGATTAATTGAATTAATTTAATGAAATAAATTTATTTAATTGATTTAACGAAATAATTTTATTAATTCAACAAAATAATTTCATTAATTCAACAAAATAATTTCATTAATTCAATAAAATGACTAAACGAAATAATTTAATGAAATAATTTAATTAATTCGATTAAATAATTTAATTATATAATTGAATTAATTTAATGAAATAATTTAATTATTATAAATAATTTCATTAATTTAATTAAATAAATTAATTAATTCAACGAAATAATTTCATTAATTCAATAAAATGACTTAACGAAGTAATTTAATTATTTTAAAATTTTATAAATTCAATGAAATGATTTCATTAATTTAATGGAAAAATTTTATTAATTCGATGAAATAATTTAATTAATTTAATTATTACAAATAATTTTCTTAGTTTAATGAAATAATTTAATTAATTCAATGAATTGATTTCATTAATTTAATGGAAAAATTTAATTAATTCGACGAAATAATTTAATTAAATAATTGAATTAATTTAATGAAATAATATAGTTAATTTAATTATTATAAATAATTTCATTAATTTAATTAAATCATTTAATTAATTTTACAAAACAATTTTATTAATTCAATGAAATGATTTCATTTTTTTATTAATTTTTTTAAATAATAGTTACAATGAAAAGATTTCCTTAATTCACATAATGTAATTAAATACTTCATTGAATAAAATCTTTTTTTGAATAAAACATTAGCAGGTTTGCCATATTGGAACAGATATTCAGTGTAATTTTGACTAAAACTCTCATGAGAGATTTTTCACTTTTTTTCTTTCCTTTTATTATTAATAAAATTGATTCTTCCTTCTGTTAACATAGAAACTTCAATGATGAAATTATTCGAGGTCTCAATTTTCTGTTAATTGCGGTTATTAAAGGTTTACCTATTGGCCTATTTAATGATCAAAGAAGTACAAACAAACTACATATGTTTTATGTCCTTATTTGGGAACAAATCTCAGATTGGGCTGAATGACTTTTTTCTTTTTTCTTAATAAGAGCTAACGGTAATCACCTTTTAAATTTGCTTTTATTGCTGATAAATCTTAGAATTCTATGACGAATTGAAAAGATTGTTAAGACTCTTAGGAAAATATGCAGGAAATAAAATGTTTCTAGTGAAACATTTTATTTAAAGACTAAATAGAAGTACTATTTGTGATTTGTATTGATAACATGATTAAACAGGAACTAAAATACTAGTTAAGTTCAATTATAATTATAAATACTTTGTAAAATTACGAGACTTATTTGTTTTATTTTTATTGTGTGATTAGACCTTTTACATGCGAAATAATCATGTTTTCAGCACAAGAATACACATGCTTTGTTGTATTAAATATTGATTGGCTTTTTATTTACTTAAAAGAACATGATTCTTTAATTAATGTGTCATTAAAAGGTTAATTAAAAAATTTAGAGCCTTTTTAGGAAGTTAATACGAAATTTTAAGTCAGTCAAAGTACAACACATATTAAATATTTAATAGAAATCACTAAAAGCCCATAATCCTAGTCACATTAAAGTCGGTAAATTTTTAAAACAAAATTTAAATAAACAGAAATAAGCTTTTAAGAAAAGCTTTTTTCTGTGACTATGACTATGGCCTACAATATTGTAATTTACATAAGTGTATGAATACACTGAAAAAAATTAAACAATTTCATAAAAAAATATTTTATTGATTTAATGAAATATTTTATAAATTACTTGAATTAATAAAATATTTTCATTAAATTAATGATATATTTTCATTAAATTAAAGAAATTTTTGAATAAATTTCACTTAATTGATGAATATTTCATTGACTTAATAAATTATTTCATCAATCTAGCAAAACGTATCATCGAATGAAAAATAATAAATTTTTCATTATATTAATTATCAAACTCTAAGGCTTTACTATGAATAAAATTCTCTCAGTGTAGTTTTTTTTTTAAAAAAGGTGACAAAAAATAGTAGTTGTTTTTTTAACATATATAATTTTTTTTTTTAATTTCCAAAATAAATTTTTTACAAGCTCGAGCTTGAGAAAAAAATAATTTTTGAAATTAATAATTAACAAAAAAGATGGACAAAATACTAATAATTTTAAATTTTGAATTTTTTTTTAATTTGTTGCTTAGTATTGTTATTGAAATAAACTTTTTTTTTATAAATTTCTTCATTTAATATAATTTTTTTTAAATCGTTTTTGTGCACTTACTTGTAAAATACTCTGGAAATTCATCGAGCGGCGCTTCTTCCGATTCGTCTGAACACGAGTCACGTGGTACTCCCCTTAGCAACATAAAATTATCGAAATTTTGTAAAAATGTTCTCAAATTACTGGTCACATTCTCCTCTGAAAAGAGAGATTTACCAAATAGAAAAATTAAATTTTAAATAAAAAAATATTTAATTATATTAATAATTCAATTAGGAAACAATTATTCAAACTACTTTTTTATACAGACAAACTTGCCTAATTGAGTTGAATAATTGATAATAAAATTAATTACAATAGCAGGGCTTAATTACAAAAATTAATAAAATTAAAAAAAACACCTTCCAGTGGTAATTTAATATTTTGTATACGAAATCACATAAATTACTGTCACTAATATTAACTTACTTTCAATTTAATACTCAGTTTGGTTTATCAATTAAATTGACAACAACAACAGCAAAAAATCAATTACAAAAAACAAATTTCGGTCATAACCACTTGGGGACTATCTTTTTATTAAGATTTGCTCGTTTTCAAAGCAACTGCCATTAATTGTTGATTTCATTTAGAGCTCATTTACTGCAAGAGTGTCATAACTCAAGAAATGTTTTTTTAAAATGAATTTTTTTTAATATATTTTTTCTAATTCTAAAAAATTTTTTTTTTCTTTTTAGAATAAAATGTTCAATGCGCACCATGCGTAGATTAATTGCTAGACAGAAAGCAAGCTAAACTTTGCCTTGGAATATTTATATTCTGTAAAAAAAAATTTTTTTAAGTAACATCACTTGCGCCTTATTTTTCCACAAGCAAAATTTCGTATTTTTGCATTGAAAACAAACACAAATTTTTAAAAACTGCAACAACAACAAAATTAGAAAACTTGAGCCCAAAGCCCCGCACTCGATATGGAATGAAATTTTTGCGTTGTTATAAGAAAAAATTTTTAAATTTTCATACGAGTTGCCCGCTGTCGAATGCATTGATTTGGCCTCTGCTTTTGTTTTCAATGCAAATGTACCCAAGAAAATGACTTTTTTTATTGTTGTTGGCCTATGTAATTAGTGTATTAAGTGAAGATTAAACACTTTTATTTAAAATTATTTAAATATACAATTTAGAGGATTTATGGGCTTAAATATGTTTGCTCATGTAAACTTGTTAATTTGTTAAGTGTAAATGATTGCTGTCTATGAAGGGCTAACATTTCTGTTTTATTTGTTTTAAATTAATTTTGTTTTAATTCCATATTATGGTTTGCTTGGTGCTCAAACTAGTATAGTTGTTGTTGTTTTCTTTAATATACCCCAAAAGCTTTTAATATTTCCTTAATTGAAAAAAAATTAAAATTAAATCAGCTTAAATTATTTTTAATAGTCAATTTGTTTTTATCATTAGTTAAACCAAAATTCAAATATTCTGCTAGACTTTATGAAAACATTTAAATTTGTTTATTTAATATTTAAATTGTAAATTTTTAGAAAACCAACAAAATTATGTTGTTTAAATACCGGACACCCCTCCCCTGCGACCTACAATTTTTTATATTTTAAAATAGCAAAAACAGCAGTTGTTAATAATATTGTATGGCGCAGGGTAGCACGTAAGATCCTGCTCGCTAAATTGTAAATAAATTTAGAACTTTCATATGGATTTTGGGTGCCCTGTAAATCGATGAATAGCGTGCTAACCTATCAATCTGGGACATTGCAGGTTCGATCCCTTGTAGCAGATGGTCAAAATTATCAGTGCTCGTTAGAAAATTTAATATTAGAATTAATTTCTAACGGTATTTCCTATACTTATGAAATTTCAACAAGTGATGCAAATGTTTACATTTTTGAGATTTTTATAAAAAAACGCAAACTTAATATGTCTTCAAATTGGCTATGAAATCTCTTGGGCACCACAAAGAAAAATTAAATTTTGTGGGCCTGTGTATTTATTTATAAAAAAACTAGCTGAACGCAGCGCTAACTGCCGAGCATATATGTGACGCTAAGCCTTCCAAGGTGTTATGCAAAGGCATACAAAGAAATTTGGTTAAATCGCTCCAGCCGCTTAGGAGGAGTACAATGCCAAACACAAGTACAGTCGAATTTTATATATTAGCCCCCTTATCCAAAAAAATTAACGTAGACTTTAAAGTCAACGTTATCGAAATTTTTCATATAATTTTTTCATAAATTTTACGTCAACTTTTTTTGGATAAGAGCATTAAGAAGATAAAAAATAAATATTGCTTAAGCTTTTAGGTCTCTTTTTTATATATTTAAATTATAATTAAATTAAATTACAATATTTCGACACGCCTTCGTGTGTTTTTCTTAAGGAAAATATTTTTTTTGTAATTTTTATAAAATTTAATTTAATAATAATTTAAATATGTAAAAAAGAGACATAAAAGCTTAAACCAAGGTGAATTCATACAAAGTCTTATCAATGAAGCAGCTGTGCTGTCAAATTTTTCCTTGATTTGTCAAATTGTGTAAATTTATATGGTCGGAGTATATAAGTCATCTCTATCTTTTTTTTTATGTCAAATCAAGAAAATTTTAAAAACAGAAATGCTTCATCATTTTATCTTATATGAATTCGACCTGGCGTAAACAATAATTATTTATTTATTTTCAGATAAAGATTAATATTTATAAAAAATTAATTTGAAAAAATGATATACTTTTTTAATTGTAAATATAATAAAGTGAAGCACTAAAACTCCAAAAAATTAAACATTCGTACTCACTGTACCAAATAACTCTACTTGAACATCACTGATTGACATACTTTTTCGCGCTCTTTTAATCTATTTATTCACATTCCATTTTACCTTCGTTCTCCCACTCAATTAATTGTAACAACACTTTCGTTTAACTCTAATAATAACAACAACAAACACACAAATATGTATTCTAATAACAACAACAAACACACAAAAACACGATATCATTACACTTTTTTTTTTTACTTTTAGTTGTAAGAAAAATTTTATAGAGTTCGTTTGCTTAGTGTTTAGTTCTTGTTAATTTAATAGAATTTCATTTGTAATAAATTAGAAAATTTAAATATTTTTGCATAAAAATGTTAAATAGTTATTGTGTAATAATTAAGTGAAAAAATTTCTTTAAAAAATTAGTGAATTTTATAAGAAAAAGTCGAGGTAAAATTGTTAAATTTTGTACCGGTTGATGAGTTGCATTTTTTTGGTCATTCGTGTATACATACAATTTATGTATGTACTAAAGGGCTGCACAAGTATACTTTAAAGCCACACATCACTACATACATGTGTCATATTTTATAATAAAAACAGTTTGTAAGCTATTTGAAGTATGCTTGTGCATTACTCTAGCAAAAAAGCATTTGTAACGGATTATGAGGGGTGTAAGTGGAAGTGTGCACAACAGCAAGTGTGTATGTTACAAATAGATATTAAATAAAAAAAGAATGTAATAATAATAAAAAATGGCATGAAGAGTTAGTTAGTGTGACATGGAGAGAAGTTTATGTAGTGGGCCATAATCATAGTCTCAAAAAAGTAAGCTTTTATTAAGAGCTGAATTTTATTAATAAGAATTTCATGAATTTAAAAAAAAAATAACGATTTTATAGTGACCAACGTGTTTAATTTGCAGCCGTTAATATAAAGCGAACTAGGAATCAAGTGTGTGTTTTCGGTGAGTAATTAAATGTTGTTGTTAAATTAAATAATTTGCTTTGAAACAAGCCGAAGTAGTCTAAAGCTTTGTTTTTAAAATTAAATAAAAATGGGGGACGATTTCCTTTGCATATAGATTTGAATATTTAGTCACCTGGCTTACAGGTGATAATAGCCAACCAAGTGGGAGAAAAAATTCTTTTACTGCTAAAAGTGCTATTTATTTATAGCTTTACGAAATTAAAGTAAGAACATTACCTGTAGAATTTTTTGTCGAGAGATAAGTGTGTTTTTAAAATTTAATAAAAATGGGGAATTTATCATACCTAAATTGGCGCGGCAAGCGTTTTTTTATCTACCAAAAATTCTCATTACCACACGAAATGTATGAAGCCTACCGTAATAGCGCGGCGTTAATGCTGAGCAATTGGAAAATCTAATTTTGACAGCGCGTTTTGTAGTGAAGTTGGCTGCAAAACAGTTGTTTTTTATTTTAAGTTTATTTTTGGCCAGTAATGAGATTTTAGGTAGTTTTTTTTTTATTTTACGTTTTAGCTCTATTTTTGCTTGTGTAAAGTGGATTTTATTAAACCGCAGAGAAAACGCACCAACAACGCTCATGACAGAATTAACACGGTAAGGCATTCAGTACAACAAACACTAAATTACAAAAACAACCTTATATGTGTCAAATAAAAAGGAGGCAATTCAATGCACACACTTTATGTAATTATTTTAAGCACAAAAGCAATGGCGCGCATGGAATGTAAAAAAATGTTGACAGTTATGCAGACAGAACTATGGAGAGCAAAAAAAATTTACAGCTGCATAATTTGTTTTACCGTGTTAATTCTACTATACTTTATTTAGGGATGGAGCTTCGCTTGCCACTCCAATTTAGGTTGGACTGTAAATGAGAGCAAAACCTATATATTTTTCTAAAAAAAAATTAAATTTTATTTCATTTGAAACAAAATTGATATGAAACGAAAATTCTATTTAAATTGCATTGAAATTTCCAACAACATCGAGTACCATAATTTAAGCCCAGCTTAGGAATTTTAAAATTGAAAGTAAAAAAAGAAAGAATTTTTTAGTTAAAAAGTTTAGCTTGAATCGGCTTATGATTGTCATATCGTCATACGTTTTCAAAAAAGCGCAAAATTACCTTCAAAATATTTTACAGCCGAAGTTAAGTCGTTATTATGAAAAATTAAAAAATATTTTTTTAATTTTTTGCCGTTTAAGCTTCAGTTAAAGAACTTTATTTTTAAATTTCGAACTAAAAACTATTTCTTTTAAAGCACTTGACCATATACTATTTATAAGGACTTATCTCCACATTATTTTTGTATAAAAAATTAATTTTTTGTAATAAAATTATTCTGCTTAAATTTTATTAAATTAATTTATTTTTTCTTTTCTGTTTTTAGGTAAGTGCATTTGCTTTTAATTAAATATAAACTAACAGGTAGCTTTTAATTATACTATAAGCTGTAATTTGTGCAAAAGGTACAAGTCCACTTTAAAAAAAAAATTTTTACGGTAATTTTTTAAAAGACAGACAGTATCTTATTTCAAAACAACAAACATCAAAATATGAATTTTAATTATATAGCCAGACTTTCATTTTTTACCAGGGATATAAATAAATTATAAAAGGCATCTCTGGCGTTTTATAAGTTAACTTTCTTTTTCTGCTTATAATTTTACGTTTACACATGCATACGAGTACACTTACATAAATTTTTCTTAAAACAAAATTTAAGAAAAAACAAAACAAAATTAAAAATTTTAAAACAAGGCATTAATTAATTCATATTCACAGTTGCAAGTTGCATTGCATATAAAAGTATCTCTAATTGTTGTTGTTGTTGCTGGTTTTGACCTGAATTTAAGAATAATAAAATATTTTTTTTAAATGTTAATCCCCCATTTACTTTAAAGAGTGTCTTAAAACAAACAAAAATATAATTTTACAGTAAAGTAATTTTAAGTTTACAGAAAAATTTTCTATATTTTGTTTTGAAAAAAAATTCTAAAAAATTAAGAATTTTTAAACAAAATAAAATGAAAGAAAAAAATTTAAAATTGTGTAGTAAAGGTTAACACAAGTTAAATGGAAAATTAAAAAAAAATTAAGTACACTTGTGCAAATGACTTGCCAAGTGTGAACAAGAGTTTATAAAATATTTGTTTGATATTTTTAAAAACTATAAATTAAGATTTCGGTTAAATAATATTTAAAAAAACACACACACACACATTTTTTAAGTTATGACACTATTAAAGTAAGTGGGCGACTTGACAACGAACGGTGTTTGTTAAATTTTTACAAAAAAAATTAAATTATGAATACAAACAGGGAATAGGGAAAAAATTCCTAAGAAATTGATATTCCTTTTGTAGGGAAGGTTTCATTTAGAATAAAAAAATCCCAACTAAAAGGTATATAATATTGATTTTTTTCCAGGTAGATTTTCCCAGGAATTGCTGTATAGAATTACACTCAGTAACCACTTTTTTACGGGGAAAAGATTCCCATTGGTCAAGTTCGTTTAGACTATTTAAGGCAAAAAGAAAATATTTGTTTTAGAATAGAAGAATAGGGTATAAAAAAAAATTTTTTCTGTATTACGTGACTCGGCGTATACACCCATTTTTATAGAAATCCCTTTACAAATAGAATTTTAAAGCTATCCAATTAAATACAGCCTTTGCAGAGCCGTCAGCTAAAGTGATAAATGAAATAGTATATCAAAGTACAATTTCAGGCTTAAATTAAGTACGGGCATACATCTTTTTGAACAGCTTCGAAGTGGGCGTAAAAATGGGCATGGCTAGTTTAAAAGTCTGTAACGACCTTTCTTAGAGTGTAGAGTTGGAAAACAAACAATTTTTATATCAAAAACAAAAAATTCAACAAACAGAAAATGAATGAAATTTTTATTTTTATATTATAATTGAATAACTGCTTCTTTACCGAAGAGATAACATTCAGATTAGGGAGAAGATTCCCAGGGAATTTTATCAAATTTTAAATGGCTTTAAAAAACTTTTAACTAAAATTTTCTGATTTAACGGCTACTTGTTGAAGTGATTTTTTTATTAAAAGCTTTTTAATTTTTGTATTTTCGTAGGTAAGTGTGTATTTTAGTTGTTGAGCTTAGTGTATTTTTAATTTATTTATTTGTTTATCTATTTAAACTTTAGATAAAGTGAATACATATTTTGTTCTTCAAGGTTATTTTTAATTTTTTTTTTTTTTGTATTAAATAAATTGTAAATTGATTACTTGAGTTTTGTGATTTTGTACTGAATTGTGATTTTTTTTTAGTAATGAAAATGCATTGTTGTTTTTATGATGTTAACTGAACAGCGTTGTGATGCATAAGCATGTGTATGCATGTATGTGCGTGCCTGTGTATGTATTTAAAATCATTGATTTTTATGTTTTCTGATGTCATTAGCTTTTAAGTAAGAGTATTTTGTTACTCGTTTGTTACCTGTTATTTTTAAAACGTCATTAAATTGGATAAAAGCCAGTTTTGTTATTGACACAAATTATAACGGTCTTTTGAAACTAAATAAAAACACAGACACAGTGTTTTTTATTAACTTAGTTTGTTTAGTAAACAAAACAATTTTAATGAGAGAAAGACTGAGAGAGAGGATACTATCATCATTATAGCAGCAGTTCAAATAGCTCCGATCCCGTACTTTTTGGGTAAAGTTCAGGCAAATGAGAGACCAAAATGCTTAAAAGTACGGAACCAGCAAATACCGAATTTTTAGCTCAAAAAATATTTTTTTTCAAAGTGTTTTGACATTTTAATACACAACAGCATAAAAGGTGGCAACAAAGTTTAAATTTTTATTATTTAAAAATAAAAATGTTACATTTTTAATTATTTTTTAATAAAAATATTTTTATTTAAACTTTTAAAAATTTTTTTTTTTACATTTTCATTGTTTATTTTTGGCATCAGCTGATTGTTTTACAATTAATTTAGTCTGAAGAAATTTTGCAGGCTGTTTTGGGCAGGCAGAGGAAGAATATTATTCTCTTAAATTCTCTCTCACTTTCCCAAATTTTGTGTAGGGCTCCCAAAGTAGAGTACAGGAACACAGCTAATGTTAGAAATTTCAATCAAAATATTTATTTTTTATTTTAACAACTTATTCATGCATTCCACATACATTTGAAAAAAAAAAAGTTTTTAATTCATGTTGGTTGTATATTTTTCTCTTCTGGTTGAACTCTTTTTTTTGGGTAAGAGATTTCATTAACTTGTAGAGTTTTTCTTTCGTTTTACTTTCAATTATTTTAAATTTGCTGGGATTCACCCAGCCTTATTAACATCAATTATTTATTAACTATTTATTAATTTTTGCCCTCAAATTGCTTCCATAATATTTTTCAATTATAAAAATATTTCTCTGATTAAAAATTAAAATAATTTAAATATGCTAATTTATTTTTTCATATATAAAAACTACGCAAAAAAAAACAAAATAAATAAAGTAATTTAACTTATACAGTAAAACCTTTATAACTTTATATTATAAAATCTTTTTTTATTTTTTGAAAGCTCTTTTTAATAGAAAAATAATTTTTAAATATTTGAAATCTGAGGGGCGAATTAAGGCATTTGATAGCGATCAAAATTTCAATGTAATTTAAATGGCATTTTAAATCGAATTGCCATAATTCCGCATTCGATATCGAATTCAAATCATAGAAATTTTAGGCTGCTATTCAAAGAAAAATTAAGTATAATTGAAGTAGATATTGTGACAAATTTGAAAGAAAATTTTTTTTAAATTTCTATTAGTTATTCTATGGGAAATGGTGATTAAAATTGTTCGATCACTAGGAAGGCGATTTGGGAGCTGCTAATTTGTAAAAGTTAAAATAACAGAAGCTAAAATGAATTAAAAAAAAATAATTTAAGTTATACGGTAAAACCTCTTTAACTTGTATTATAATATCTTGGTCTTCTTTTCCTTAATAGAAAAGCAGTTTTGCAATATTTCAGATCACATCTCAATTTTTCGATTTCTAAAAGTTTAAAGCCACTAAATTTCAACTTTTCTAAGCTGTATAATTTTTTTTTTATTAAATTAAAAAAATTTCTAGTACCAATAGGCATTAAGCAACCCAGCACTAACAGAATTTTGTCATTAATTCAATGAAAAATTAATTATTTTTTCAATTTCATTACACCAATGAAATAATTCATTAATTATAATGAAATAATTCATGAATTTCATTGAACTAATGAAATATTACATTCAATCTTTTTGTGCTAACATCCCTAAGTCACAGCTATAAAATTGTTGAGTTAAATTCCAAGCCAATTAAATTTTTATTTAAATGGACTTGGTCGATTTTTTTAAATAAAAGCACAGCTATAAGTTAATATCAATTTCATTATTGCTTTCCCTAATAAAACTCTTAAAAAAGCAATTCCATAGACTATATTGAGTTCACAAAATTTTAAAACGTATTAAACTTGTAGGAACATGTATATGGGCCCTCATAAAGTTAATTGCCCTTAAGTAAAGAGAGCATAAAAAAGTGTGAAATTAACAAGCTAATTACATACTAAATACTAAAGATTGACATTTCAGTGGATGATTATTTCTTTGTTTACATATAAAATAAAAAACGATATTAGCAAATCATTTTGATAAGATTTTCTTTCGTTTAAAAGAAATACGCTAAATGAGTATAACTGCTTAGTTGGGGATAACTTACAGACAAACCTAAATTAGCCCGTTAAGCGTGTTTTATTTGCTTATACGAAAAATAGCTAAAAGGTACATTACTGGTCAACAATAACAAAACAAAAATAAAAAAAATTTGTTTTACAACTAACTTCACTACAAAATAAAAAAAATTGTTAAAAAAAATTAAATTAAAAAAAATAAAAAAGTTTTTCCAAGACGACCTCAAGCTTAATAAAATAGCCATTTTAATTAAAAAAAAAAAGGTCCAATAAACTAACAAATAACTAAAAAAAAAACAATATATAAAATGAAAAATAATTTTTTTTAGACGAATGCATTGGATTGTGCGTTTCCTGTAAACTGCATTTAAGTCTCAAACATATTTTTTTAATTTATTTTATTTAATTATTTTTTGTCTAAAGTATTTTCCAATTAACTTTTCCCTATAATTATGTTAGACATGAGGTCGTTTCATTAATATTACCTGCATACCAATAAATTCTCCATTCCATGTTATACATTTGTTTTTGTTTTTTCTTTGTTAATAATTTAAGAAAAAATTCATTAACAACTTTCTAAAACACTTTTGCACTTTTAAATAAATTATTTTTAATTAATTAATTGAAATTACATTTTAGTTGTGATTATTGATTATAATTTTTTTTTTTTCAATTTATTATTGAAATTCTTTCTTAAAAACAAAACAAACACAATATGTGACTGTAATTAGTTGTACAATAAATGTTATAACGGGGATTATGGTAAATGACACAGTGCTGCATTTTTAGTTTCCCTTAAATTTTTATTTTTCAATTTCATTTATTATTGAACGAATTTTTTTTTTTTTTAATTTTACTCTCTCACATACATATTGCGTTGCGCCGCTCCGGTTTTGTTTTTTTATGTTGTTATTTTCTTTGTTTAAATTTAAATTAAAAAACTCAAGTAAATACTTAACGAAAACTTATTTTGTATTTATTGAAAAAAAAAAAAACGATTTTACTTCTTTACTACAGTCTTACTTATTAACGTTACTATTGACTGCTAAACATTTCAAGAGCAAATAAACCTTTTTCAAAACTTTATCGTTATTTTTATACGTTAAAACGAAATATACTTAAATAAAAATATACAATAACAACAGCAACAGCAATAACAAAAAAAAAATATATAACTCGCTCTAAGTAAACATTTACCAACATTTAATAGACAATACAAGCCCGGCCGCAGTTATAAAAATTACAAGCACAAGAAAAGCAATTAAATGAAATTGTTAAATCTAACAACAACAACAACAACGAGAAACATAACTCAACTCATCATCTCAGTTTAAAAAAAAAACTAATACTTTGGTATTAGAAAAGCAAGCAAGTTGTTTCACAAAATTACACTGTTTACAGTGTAACAAAAAATATTTTTTTTTATAGTCAGAAATGTTATTAAACTTTGCTTTCAGGCACAGATTAATCCCCCTATTATGGTTCACAGCTCAAATCAGTTGATGAGTTGACATTTTTGTATGCTTTTTCAACTACACGAACACAAAGTTGTAATCAGTAATAAGACAGACAGGTTGTAATATCCAAATTACAACTAAAGTAGAGTTGAGTTGTGAACCATAATAGGGGCTTAAACTATTTACTATTTAGTGGAAAATGTAAATAATATAAAAGAGTTTTGTAAAAAGTATTTAAACTGAAAAAAAAAATTTTTTTTATTAAAAAATTTTAAATAATTAAATTTTTAAAAAAATAAAAAAAACAGCTTTTTAGTGTAAGTAATCTACCGCCCAAATACACAGAAGTTGCTTTGTTACTATTTTAAAATTTTTTTTTAAATTTCCATATTCCTTAGTATCTACTCTTGTTCTCAAGGATTTTGGTAATTTCCGTTTTGCATCATAAAATAAAAACTACAAAGTTTTCCGAAAATGTTAAAACACTTCCAGAAAGTTTAGAGCCTAAAAATTAAATTCCTTTTTGATTTTGGTAGTTTTTATGGGCAAAATCGGGAATGGTACCTCAGCAAAGTGGTGAATTGTAAAAACCCCTTAAAACAACAGCACTGAGGTATATGGAAATTTCAAAAAAAATTTAAAAATAGTTGAAAGTAACTTCTGTGTATTTAGGCGGTAGATTAGAAATCTTGACGACCTCCCCTTTAAAATGATATATGTCCTATCTAGCAATCTTCTATGGTTTGTCCGGAAGTTACTTTGGATTATTTTGAAATTTTTTAAAAATTTTAGCAACTTCTAAATGTACCATTAAAGATTGTGATATTGGACACATATCATTTTAAAGGGGAGGCTGTCTAGATTTGTAATATATTGCTCAAATAAATACTTAGAAGTTACTTTGGATTATTTTTAAAATTTTTTTGAAATTTCCTCATACCACAGTACTCTTACCTCTGAAGGGTTTTTATCATTCCACATTTTGACGAGGTGCCATTCCAACAGGAATTTACTAAAATCAAAGTGAAATGAAATTTGTAAGTTCTACGCTTTCTGGAGTGTTTTATTTTATAATCCAAAACGGAAATTGCCAAAATACTTCAGAGCAATAGCTCATGGGTATATGGAAATTAAAAAAAAATTGAAAATAATGCAAAGTAACTTCTGAGTATTTGGGCAGTAGGTTACCAATTTAGACGACCTCCGCTAAGCTCCTGCTAAAAATATATATAGAAATTTCTGAAAAATACACCATTAATACTGAAAACATATTTACAAGTACTAAAAAACTTCAGGTTTTACGTTAAAACAAATATAACTCGACATATTTATCTTCACTCCCTTAAATTTTTGTATGTTTTTGATATTTTAGAAGGCTGTGGAAAGTGAAAAATATTAATATTTTGCAGACACAGTGAAGGGTATTCGGTACAGCCGAATTTAATTTTTTTTTTGGAAACAGTGTACCAAAATATTTTTAATTTTTTTATAGTTAGTGTTTTTGCTAACAACTTTATAAACACTTTTGATAATTTCCCCGGGGTTTTTGATTAATTTTAATATTAAAAACTAAACAAAAAATTATTAATTTTTATATAAACAAAATACACACACACACATACAATGCAAGTATTGAATAAGTAAATTAAACACTTAAAGCTTTTAATATCTAGAACAATTTTACAATAAATTCTGATTTTGTTTGTTTGTTAAAACAGCTGCTTTTATTTCCAGCTGTTAAATTTTTTTTATTAATTTTTTTATCGTTTAATCGCCTACTAGATTATTGTTCTAAATTTAGTAAAATTTATGAATTCCTAAAAGCCTTAAGATACACTAAAAATAATTTTCATATAACAAGTTAAATTTTTTAATTTAGACTTCATTATTACAAGTTACCAATAGTTAAAGTTAAGATTTTATAAGTCTATTGGACTTTTGAGTTAGACATTAAATTGCAAATATCGATAAATTAAATATCAAATAGTGTGTCCTTAACTATGAACCCAAATTTGATTCCTAAGCTTCAGCCAAAAACTTACTTCCATAAAACTACTAACAAGCATTTAATTGTTAACTAATTTTTTGTAAACAAATCGAGCGTGAAGGCATTAAAAATATTTTACAAGATTTATGATTTTTATTCTTGTAAATCCCCTGTCTTTTAAAAATATTATTGCTTGCTGAACTGAAGAATGCTCTTTAAAGTTGCACTAAAAAAACTTTTAAAACATAAAAAAAATTATTTAAAAAGATATTTATTAAAAAACATTCCTACAAAGTTCATTCACTTGATTTTTTTTAATTATTTAACACAATTTTATTTTTAAATTTCTGCTTAAAAATAAATTTTCAAGTGCAAATTTGTTTAAACACGATTATTGCGTGACACGTGCTGCGGTGGGAATTATTTTATTATTTGTTTAAATAATTGTGTTGCTTTTTTTCGCATTTGTATAAATAATTTTAGTTTTTTTTATTCGGTTTTTTCTGTGTGAAAAATGTTTTACAATGTTTGCTTTTGGCTACGTACATAAACGTAGATTTTTATTTACAATTACATATATAAAAATGAACTTGAATTTAATAAGAATAAAAATTATTTTAAAAGCAATAACAACAACAACATAATAGTTGAATAATTAAAAAGAAAACTAATTAGTGTGAATGAAATATTAATTTTATGTATGCATTAGCTGGTTCTACCCGCTGTTAGCCGGCAAAAATTTAAAATTTTATATTAAAAATTGTGCAAGTGGGCGGGTATAAAAAATTGTTTAGAAGAATTATGTAAAGCTCATACTAGTCTAAATCTTACTAAAATTACCTCTGACTAATTTTATTTTAAGTGGATTTATACCACTTTCAAAAGTAACATTTCATATAAACAAATACCAATAATTTCTCCATTCCATTTAGAGAAATACATTGGAAAGCAAAAACGAAAACCTACTTTTGAACCAGTTACGCCCACTTTAACGCCTACTTTTTAATAAAACAAGTAAAACGCGTATTTAAATAATTAAAATTTTATTTTTAAACAGTTTTCTTTAAAATTTTTTACAAACGCTTTCTTTACTCCAAGGATCCTAACTCATAAGGTAAAGCACCAGGCGAGTCCGGCTAAAACAGCTAACTATGCAAACAAATTTATATGAATTTATTTTGTATGGACAAAAAATTTTATAAGCTAAAAAAAATTTGGTTCGAACAAAAAATTGTTTTTTTTACTAAGAACAAAATTTAAGTCCAACAAAAGAGTTTTGTGAGATCAAAACTTTTGTGCAGAAAAAAAATTTTTTTTTTTTTTTTCAGAAATATTGTGGTACTTTTACTTATATAAAAGTACTAACAAATATTTAATTAGGAATTAATTTTAGTCGACAATTTGGTTAGAAAAATTTTTTGAAATGACAAAAATATTTTGTACGAACAAAAAAAAATTTTGTTTGGACAAAAATATTTTGTATGAATAAAAAAATTTTTCTTAGAAAAAATTTTTTGTTTTTAGTCTCCGAAATTTTAATTCCATAAAAAACATAAAATTATTATAAATAAATCGACAATTTTGTCTGGTCAAAAATATTTTTTTTTGAATAAAAATTTTTTTTTAATTCTTAAAATCTTTTGTGCAGTCCTTTAGTATAAATTTAAATTTAATTTTAAATGGTGTTTAATAAACCATTTAGTTTTGTGCACATTATTGTCACACTGTCAAATACTATCAAAATCATATTGACAAGTTAAATAGCATTTCAAAGGCCATGCATCGCTATCTTGTTATCACATGTATTTTCCTACTACAAAATGAAATTTTAATTTTGTATAAAATTTATTGTTTCTAAATTGTTTTTATTAAAATTCCCCCGTAATACTTTTCCTAATTTTTTTTTTTTTTTATTAATTCCTGAAATTGTTTTTGTTGTACCTAAGACGTCAATGTTGTTTTAAAAATACTTTTTTTAATGAATTAAAATTAAACGAAACTCTTATTAACAAAAGCATTTATAACTGATACATGAGTAAATAATATGTTAAAAATTTATATTAGTGTTGTTGTAAATCAATAGGGCAATTAGAACAACTAAGTAGAAATGCATTTTAAAACGTAAGAAATTGTTTTAGTTAAAGCAGAAATTAAACAAAATGTAATTAGTGTAACTTGAAGTAAATATAATAATTTAATAAAAATTAAAAAAGAGTTGATTAGAAATTATGAAAAAATACAGAGAGGAAAAAGAAGATGAAAATAATCATAACAATCAAATTACTTTGAATTCTTAAAAAAAGATTTACAGTCCAAACAAAATTGGAGCGGCAAGTGAAGCGTTTTTTAGCGCCCAGTATTTATGTTATAGCATCATAATTAAATAAGACCGCTGGCGGTGCGTATTCTTTACAGTAGTATTAATCATTTTGCTTAATTAATCCACTAAACTAAAACAAAATAGAGCTAAAAACTCTGAAGTAAAAGAAAAACTATCTGAAATGTGTCAGTAGTTGTCAAAAATAACAAAAAAAATTGTTTTGCAGCCAACTTCACAACAAAAAACTCTGTTAAAATTGTATTTTCCAATTGCTCAGGGTTACCGTTGAGTTATTGCGGTATGCTTTATACATTTTGTGAAAACATGACAGTTTTTGCCTCACCAATTTAGGTATGACTGTTAGGTAATATTTGTAACTGGATAGTTGTAACACAATAAGTCTGCATTGACCAGGTGACTTGTTGTTGCTCCTAATTCTACTTTTCTTGAAATTTCTCTGATTGCTTTTTATTATTTTTAATTTTATTTAATTGTTTGATGCACAATTTGTTTAAAGCACCTATAAATTGTTTTTATTACATTATCTCAATAAAAATAAACAAAAATACTAATTAAAATGCAACAGATATATTGAGCACCTCTTAACGTTCACCTGCACTGGCTACTTAATTAATGTTGAACTTTTATCACGAAATTTGTTTTCTCTTTAAATAATAAATTTACACTTTTTTGAAAAAAAAATCCCCAAAAACACCTTAAGAAAAATTAAATGTTTTCCAAGAGCACATAAAATATCATAATCAAATCGGTTCTCATTAGTCAGTATTAGAATTCCCATCTGTGTGGGATTTTTATTTTCAAATTTCAAAGCTGAGTGTTAGTGAAAACGATTTGGCAAATGTGTTGTCGTTATTATGACGTCTGGGGAAGTTCTTAAAAAAAAATTTTTCCACGAGAGAATGATGATTTCGTTGGCAATAAAAAGGCGTTGCTAAACTCATGTAACATACAGTTTTAAGAAACCGCAAGTGGTTTCAATTAAAATTATAACTACCAGTTTGAAAATATTGAAAGAGCGAAAAAAGGCTAACTGATTTTATTATACTCTTCACTATAAGTGAGAATGGTTTATATAAGTTTGTGATTTTATTGTACAAAAAAATAGCATCAAATTTAATTTTAATAAATTAAAATATATTTTAGCACTACTGCTCTCAGCTCAAAAAAAAAAAAATTAAATAAAAATTGATATAAACTTTAAAGTAAACTTTATGAAAATTTTATATGAAAAATTTCTCTAACGCTTACTTTAAAGTCTACTTTAATTTTTTGAATAAGAAAATTTGTTAAAGACTAGCTGTTTTACCCGATCTCGCATAGCCAGTACAAATTGATGTAAAAGTGGGCATGGTGGCCATTCTGGGGTATTTGGAAATTTCAAAAATTTTTTTAAAATAGTCCAAAGTAACTTCTGAGAATTTGAGCAATAGATTACAAAACTAGACAGCCTTTTAAAATGGTATACGAGTATGTCTTGTCCTTTAATCTTCTATGGCTCGTTGGGAAGTCACTAAAATCCTTCAGAGAAATAGCACTGGGGTGTATGGAAATTTCTAAAAAAAATTTTTAAATAATCCAAGATATTTACAAATACTAAAAAACGTAACGGGTTACGTTAAAACATATTTAACTCGGCATATTTATCTTCACTCACTTAAGCAAGCGTGAATTCCTCTAGTATAATTTAATAAAATTTGTTACAATTAAAATGGCAAATTTTTTTTTAAATAGTCGCCAAAAAAAATGTTAAAATAAAATTAATTTAAAATATAAAATTACTTAAATTCAGATTAAATACATTAAGATTTATATAATAATTCCAAAAAAAGTTACCTTTCATACTCTCCGCCCAACACATTTGATTATTTAAATAGAGAAATAGCATTAAAGCTAATCCCATAAGCATTTTTCTGGTCATACTTATTTATTTTCGTTTGCGTTAAAGCTCACATACACTCACTTTTTTACGTTCGGTTAGCAATTGTCACCACTATTTCATTTATTTAAGCTTAGCTTAATTTAAAAAGCTTTTGTGGATCTTAAAAAGTTGATTTTTTTTAACTTTTTTTACTTTTATCTAAAAAAAAAATTTACGTAAACTTTAAATTAAAGTTTATGAGGAATTTGACTTTAAAGTCTACGTTACTTTTTTTTGGATAAGTAGGCTTACATTTTTTACCGTTAACTCACCGTTACTGCTGTATTAAGCTTAAACAAACCTTTGAATGGTTTTTTTAAACTTTAATTAACTTGAGAATTGTGTGTAAAAGCTCATATTTTTTTTTTTTATTACTTAGAATAAAAAAGTTTTTTTTTTAACTTGTGGTTTTAGTGGTTAGTTGCTGCTTTTTTTAGTTAATTTATTTTCGCCCGTTTCAATGCGTCTTCCATCGTTTACTGTCAATTTGTTTATAATAACACTTGGGTGAATTAAAATTCAAAGTGAGCTATTTTGCTAATAAAAAATTAAATAAATATGAGAGTCTATAAGTAATTTTTGGACAAGCAATTATCAACCACAATTGTAACAGGAGCTATTTTTTTAAGTTTCAGCATATTATCTAGACCCTCAGAAAATTGCCAATATCAGCTGTAGGTAGACAAGCGCGGGGGTACAAGTACATACATAAACAAACTAAAGTGCTAAACAAAAAATTAAAAAAAGAAAACCCCTATAACTTTTACTCTTAAGGCTATAAATTGATAAGATGACGGGCGTTTTATCAGAATTCTTTAGTGTAACTAAATACACTGAAAGAAAAATATTGCAGAAATTCGTTTAAACTTTTTTTATTAAAATTATTTGATTGATTTAATGAAAAATTGTATACATCAAATTATTTCATTAATTCAATGAAATATTTCCTAAATAATGTGAATTAATAAAATATTTTCATTGAATTAATGCAATTAGTACATAAAATTAATGAATATTTCATTAAAGGAATAGCCAGTAGCTAAATACACTAAAAAAAATATTTTATAAATTCAATGAAACTTTTTCATTAAAATTGTTTGATTGATTCAATGAAATATATTTTATAAAATCAAATTATTTCATTAATTTAATAAAATATTTCCTAAATAATGTGAATTAATGAAATATTTTCATTGAATTAATGTAATTATTTCATAAAATTAATGAATATTTCATTAAATTATTAGCTAATAACTAAATACACTGAACGAAAAATATTTCATAAATTTAAAGAAATTTTTTTTTATGAAAATTATATGATTGATTAAATGAAATTGTTATTATTTATATTTCATTAAATTAATGAAATAATTTCATTAAATGATTTAAGTGAATAAATGAATTAATTAAATTAATGAAATATTTTGTATTGAATTAATAAAATTATACATCAAATTAATGAAATAATAATCATAATAATTTCATTAATTCACATAATATATGAAATATTTCATTAACTCAATCAAACAATTTTAATGAAACATTTCATTGAATTAATGAAACAGAATCATTAATCTAATAAAACGTGACAAGGAATTTTTTCATGAAACTAATGAAAAATTTTTCAGAAACATAAAAAACAAAATTTTCTCAGTGTAATTTGAAGTATGGGAACCGCGATATCAAATATTAAAGTTGTTTGCGCTGTCTAAAAATTACTTATCATGTTGTTTATATACTTTGTCTTACAGAGAATATGGAATCATAGACAATGTACAATTTCTTGCTAAGAAAATTCTCTCAGTGTATTTAAACTTAAAAGAAAACTGATATGATTAATAAATGTTTTCAACTAGCGGTGCTAGTTTATTATTAAATAGTTTATTTATTATGTGTTCGATAGAGCTTTTATAGTCTTAATTTAATAACACTCATACTTTCTTCTTTAACTTTCAAATACTCACATATAACCGTACATATCGTTCTAAGGTCTCAAAAAATCTCTAAATTACAAAAAAAAGAGTGATACACCTCATTTATTCACTTCTAAAATTAAAAATTAAATACTTGAACTGAAGCTTAAACTATAAAAAGTGTAAAAAAGTTTCGATAATATTTTTGGCTTGTGCTATAAAATTTTTTTAAAAGTAACTTAAGGCTTTTTGGAAAACATATAACGATATATTAGATAAAAAAGTGCTTTTTTAAACTTGTTACTTTTTGATAACGCATTTTATTTATACTTGAGATTGAAGGAAAAGATATCCTTCATATTTTTCACTTTGTATAATTTTTTTTTTTTTTTTAGGTTATAAAATAATTTAACGATAATTTTAACGCCAAGAAATGTTTTTATGGCATTTATAAAAATAAAACATTTAATAATCAACTAACTAGCTATTGGAAAATAAAAACAAGTTGTCGTTAATTGAAAATCTATAAAAAGTTATGGCTTAAAGTTAATGGGGTAGAAACGCCTTTCTAGAGTTTGCAATGCCCTTGCAATGATTTACTGCCTTTTGTTAGAGTTTTCAAAGCTTGAAGTTTTAGTTTGTAACCTAATTTGAGTTTTTTCTTCAACATATTACACACTTATTGTTGGCTACTTATTGTTAAGACAAAATAATAAATTTCTCCTTTTAATTTTAGGTTTTCATGAACTTGCTGTTCTGTAGAAATGATGTGAGTGATTCAAAGTAATCATGATGGCATTAAAGAGCTGTCAAAGGCGAACGTCAACGGGTTAGCGAGCGCAAGTAAGCATAATGGCATTAAAGAGTTGTCATGTGGTAGTAGCGGGCCTTGATCGCATTTTCAATAAACTGCAGTGGCGATTAATTAAATTGTGGTTAGCTGAGTGATTGGCTTTCAGAGGAGTAATCCAATCTATCACAGTCTAAATAAACTGAAAATAGTGATTAATTTATTTAAATAATCACACAAAATTTTAATAAATGGAAGTGTCGTCAAACATTAACGTTTCTGCAAACGTGATTATGTCGACAGGAAAAATTTAAATATAGAAATAAACTGCAAAATTGTGGTCTGCTGTGTTAAAAGCTGTTACAGTAACAAAAAATAATGTTTATCAACATGATGTTCAAGGCATCGCAATTTATCAACAAAACTTTATAAAAAATCCAGGTTAGTTCACACATTAAAAAGAAATCTTATTATTTTTTAATGAAATTATTTGCTGCCTAGTGGCGGCATGAGGCAGAATGAGCTGCTTAAGCAGTCGGACACTGCTCTCAAAAGATCTAGGTATGGAGTAATACTACAACAATTGCTGCATAATAGATTCTAAAGGTGGCGGTGTGATCATAGGCCATAATGATAATAATAAAATAGGATTTTCATAGACTCTTTGAAAGCTTGGCTGCAGAAAACACCCATGGTCTATACAGAAATCGAACCATCGACCCTTAGATTGTTAAGTTAGTGCACTACCCATTGATCTATGGGGTCATCCCGCTTTTTATACAATTCACTGTAAGTAAGAGTCCGTTTGTAATTTCTACACCGTACATGAGACACCCTATAAAGTATATACGAGTATATTCTGAAACCTTATGAATAGTGCAGTCTAATAAGCATTGTCCGCCTGTCTGTCTGTCCGTGTAATCGTTGAAATCAACTTTCAGAAGACCCTAAACAACATACAGAAAAGTATAGCATACCAAATGGTCAGTTATCTCTGTAAAACTATTACTATTGAAATTCAGCTAGATCGGTTTATAAATAGTGGAGCTATAAGTCAAAAACCGCAACTAGCTCTATTTTTGACGATTTTTTGAGTGGGTTTTTGGGGTATTTTGTTTAAACGAAGAAACTGACAAAAAAAAGTGGTATGCAGTTTTGTTTGAAGTATTAGTCATAACACCTGTGCTAAAAATGATGGCAATCGGTCCACAAATGGCCGAGGAATATTAAAAATACAAACGAAATTTTAGATTTTCATTAACTTCTCCTATTTTTTTGCATTTTTCATCTAAACTGAAAAAAAGTAGTACGCAGTTTTCTCAAACTTCACATTCATAGTATCGTCACCAAAAGTCAGCTGGATGGGTCCACAAAAAGGCGGAGCTATGAATCAAAAATTGCGACTAAATGTATTTTTTGCGTAATTTGTCTAAACTACAAGACAGACAAAAACACGTTTTATTACAAATAACTGCTGTAATGTCTGTGCAAAAAATCAGAAAGATCGGTCCACAAATGGACTGAATTTAATTTGTTTTTAACCAAATTTTATGTAATTTTTTTATTCGAGTATTTTTCTTGATTTTGAAGCTTTTCCAAACTTAACTGCATTTTTCATTTGCTTATATGGGTACTTTCATTTAACGCTGTTTGAGCGGGACTTAGCTCATTCTCTTGAGATTTACGAAACAGTATAGTTGCCATATTTTTCAATTGATGCATTTTTTCTAAAGTCTTTTTTATTTTGAGTCTTCTATGAACATTAATTTTTACATAAAAAAAAAAGTTCTGTATTTTTAATTTGGCATCACTGTTTGGTGTAAAATTGGCTGCTGCTACAATTAAAGTTATTTACGCAGAATCAGAAGAAAAATTAATTTCAGTGAAGAGTGAATGAAATTAAAACGAAAAAGCTTTTGTTTCAAAAATGTATTTATTATAAAATTTTTCTTTTGCACAAAATTACAATTCGTCTAAAAAAACGCCTCCAGCTCTATAACAGTAGCTGCAACAATAAATCCCAAATAAATGCACATGCATGACACACCAACACGCCAATTAAGCACAAATTTATTGCAAACTAAAAGAATATATAGACCCACTATAGCAGTTAATAGCATTACACTGGGGTATTCTAAAATGTTGGCATTAAGTAGCAAAAAATGTCTATCAGCCACTTCTGGTAGAAATAAAGCTTTTATTAGCCAGGGCAAACCTAAATTTAATAATATATCGCAGGTGTTTAAGCCGAGAATGGTACTTAAGCTTCTGTTGAACCCCTCCTCCTGTAAGATAACAATTACACTAGATATCACTATCGGAATTCCAAAGCCAAATGTTAGAATTGTAAAACCCATAATGGCATCAGGTATATTAAACGTGTTACCTAAAAAAAATTAAAAAAAAAAGATTTTAAAGAATTTTTTTTTAAATTCTAGACACGGAAAAAATTTTAAGCCAATTTAAAATTTTAATTAAAAGAACTGTCACAATTAATGAAAATTTTAATAGAAGCAAATAATTAATTAATCATTTTGTGTAGATTATCGTATTGATTTGATGAATAAAAATGTACATTGGATGAATTTTTGTGCATGTATTTTCTGAAATTTTTCGTTAAATCATTGAAAAACGTAATAATTTCTTAAACACCCAACGTGTTTCACTAGACTACAGAATTATTCTGATTAATTCCATGAAAAACTCATTATTTTACAACGAATAACATGTTTCATTAGACTTATGAAATATTTCATTATTTCAATGAACTTAATTCCTGCATTTAATTTTATTATTTCAAAACATTATTAAAATAAATTCAATAAAAAATTGTTTACTCTTCAAACAATAACACGTTTTATTAGACTAAAGACTTTTTTGTTTAATTCCATGAAATATTCATTCTTTTCACGAATTTAATTTCATAATTTATTAATTTAATATTACATCACAACAACAAGTTTCAGTAGACTAAAGTAATATTTCATTAATTCAATGAACTCGATTCATTCTTTGCACGGTTTTAATTCAATCTTTTTATGAATTTAATATCATTAATTTAATAAAAGAAATTCATTATTTTAACAAGCAATTACAACAAACAGTTTCATTGGACTAAAGAAATGTTTCATTAATTCAATGAACTCAATTAATTTATTCTTTTTATGAATTTAATATCATTAATTTAATAAAAGAAATTCATTAATTTAACAACCAATCACAATATACAGTTCTATTAGCCTAAAAAAATTTTTCATTAATTCAACGAAATTAATTTAACAAATTTAATTTTATTAATTTAATGAAAAATTCATTATTTTATAACTAATAAAAAGTTTCATTAGTCTAAAGAAATGTTTCATTAATTTAATTAAATAATTTTAATGAAAAATGAATTCATTTAATGAAATAATTTCATTAATTTAATGAAAAATTTATTTTTTTAATGAATTTAAATTCATTACTTTAATGAACACATTTCCTTAATTCATACAATTAATGAAATATTTCATTTAAACAATGCAATAGTCCTACTGAAAGCAATTCATTCGGCTTAGGTCTCATT
The DNA here is from genome assembly GCA_947397855.1 of Thelaira solivaga. NCBI lineage: Eukaryota > Metazoa > Arthropoda > Insecta > Diptera > Tachinidae > Thelaira > Thelaira solivaga. The sequence continues at coordinate 4,709,690 of OX377612.1, read as the reverse complement.
TTGTTTTTGGAGTGTAATCACTAAATCAAAATTTTTTAAATTTAATTGTTTAATTGGCCTATAGTACTCACCTATAATTGTGGTGACACCAGCTAAAAAATACGAAATAACAGCCACCCATAGTAAGGATATTAACAACGTGAAGTACTTGAAGGAATTATGCCTGCGGCTGTTTGGAACTGTAAGCCAAAGCAAGAAACTTATAGGCCAGCTTAGCACAAATTTTGAAATTGTTTGATTTCCTTTAGACCAGGGAGAAGCCAAGTTTTCTAAAAAAAAAAGTATTTAAAAAAAATTGTTTTCTTTTAAATAAAGCATTTTCCAGCTTACCTTCAGGAAACTCCATGGCTTCCATACACAATACCGTTTGCGTTTGCTCCAAATTTGTGTATGAAGGCAATTTTTTAGTTTGCCTTTCACTAAGCAGATAAGTGAATTGTGTTACCTCTTTGTACTGAATTTCATAGTAACCAAATTTCATTAGAATTTTCTTAAATTGTTGTTGCAGTTGGCTACTATAGGTCATTACTAAAAAAAAATAGTTAAAGAATTTTAAAGAGCTTAACAAAAATTTATTAAAAATTGTTTACTTACTTAGCATGTACAAAAAGTAAGCCAACAGCAAGCCAAAAGCCTCATACCACCACACCTGGTTATCTAGCGAAATGATTAGTAACGCTAAAACCGTTACAAAATATAACAAAACGTCTAGGGTAATGGGCCACCAATCCAATTTGATATAAGAAACGGCAAATAAGCCACAGCAAGATGGTACTGCCAGTAAATTAAATACGGCTGAGCCCATCACAGTACCAACGCCAATATCGTTTTTGGTGATAAAAGTACCAATACAATTCATGAATAGCTGAGGCGTTGAAATAGCAGCGGTTGTTATAGTACGTCTCAGAATGTGATGCTCGACATTGAAACCTATAACAAGACAAACAAAAAAGAAAGAAAATAAATTACAGCCAGTGAGGGAGAAGCTTATACACCCTTCAGTAAATTAAAAAAAAAAAGCTAAAAAAACTTTCTAATGAAATGGCTAAATATTTAGCTTTATTGGCAGTGTAGTTTTTGTAATAGAATTTACGACCAGCAGTCGTACAGACATGCTGTTAAGATTTTCATTGAATTTTGCCAGCCGTTTTTGTTATTTTTTTGTTCATAATGCATATGAAAAAGATAATCCTTCAGACAGCTTTCTAAAAATGATGAAGAGCCATACGACTGTCAAATTTCTAGTTTTATTTTTTGACATATGATCATTTTACTTAGCAGATTTTTCCTTTATCTCAAATCAATTTTAAATTAAAAAAAAATATTTCAAACTTACTTGAGCATATCAGTTCTACAGTGGGCATTAGATAGTCATCACAAATGCAGGCCAAGAACCAAAAACCATAAAACAATAACACAATGTGTATAATAATCCAACCCTGTTGTCTTTGTTCTCTGGTAAAACCATCTGTAGGGAAGTGAAAAATAGCATAAGGCTGCACATAATTTTCCGGAGGAACAGTTTGGTTATACTCGTAAACAGACAAAAGTTGACGTCCAATGGAATACTGCCGAAAAGCTATTAAAAATGCACATGATTAATAAAAAATAAAAATTAAAGGATTTAGCAGCACAAGTAATTAAAAAAAAAAAAAGAAACACTCACAAGTCTCATTTTGATTTTTCGCGTCCCTTAATAAAAATCTTGTAAAAATTAAATATAAAACCGTAAAAAACAAAAACATTTGTATGAGAAATAATAATTTGGATTTAATGCATTTCAGATATTTCCACATTTTCAATATAAATTTTTGTTTTAAAAAATAAATTTTATGTTTTTGATAAATTTAAAATGATGCGCGTGTTGTTTGCTTCACAGTTGACTCAAGAATGCATAGAAATCAGATTTAAACCAAAAAATAAACAGATAAGCAATCAATTCAAGATTAGTGGTTACACATTTAATTGAAACGTTTTAAAGTATCTGGCTAAAAATGAAAACTCAACTCAAATTCTACCTGCTTTCATTTAGCTAATTTTTTTCAAGGACTTTTTTGAAGCATCATAAAACAATACAGATGTTTTTGTTCTTTGTTAGCAAATATAAAGACCAAAAGAAAATATATTTTATACCTACAAATTTCTTTTCAAGGCACAAGCTGAAGCCTAAGGAAATTCTTTTCGTGACAATTATCTGATAGTGAAGTGTAAATGTGATTAATTTGAGTTAATACAAGAGCTGTTAGTTCGAAAATAGATTGATTTTAAAAAAAATCCAAACCCGAATTTCCATATTTCAAAACCAAATAACTAAATGAAACTGCCTATTCCATGTTCTCCTCTGGGAGTTGTAATTTTGAAGTACATTTGTTTTAAATATAATTTCTCTAGCAATATGCAAAAACCGTTTATGTCTTATTAAGACATTTTAAAGAACTACTACTTTAGTTATTTTTTTGCAAAATTATTTCGATTCCAATATTACCATTATTACCATCTCTTGAACTACAATTATAAAGCCATTTTAACTTAAGTCGACTTATACAGTTTTTCCTTATTAACACAGAGTTATTGATTGTACATGCTTGATCATGCACCAAAGATTTAATTTTTTGTTTGTTGTAATTCTTTCAGGTAATAACGCAGATTAATAAGAAGGTTGCCATATATTTTTATTAAACCACGCCTACTTTTTAATTTAAAATTTTTCAACGGATTTTTCTTAAATTTCAAACACATTAACTCCACGGTCCCAGAAAGATTTCAATGTAAAAAAATTATTACATTTAATTTTTATAATAATAAAAAGATTGCCATATATTTTTTACTAACAACGGCCACTTTTCAATATTGTAAAGATTAAAATTTTGATTTTACTAAAATTTCAAACACATGAACTCTGCATTCCAAAAAAAATTTCTATATAAAAAATTATTACATATAATCTCTAAGAAAGTTGCCATATATTTTTACTACACCACGTACACTTTTCGAAGATTGACTAGGTAAGATTAAGTATCTGAAAACTTTTCTTTTAATTTGCTAAATATAATATTTATAATGCGAAGAATTCCGTTATATACTTTAGTACCGGCCACGCCCACTTTTCAATAGATTGAGTTTCCAATTATTAAAATTTTATATTGTAAGATCTTTTCTAAAATTTAATATCTACAATCTGCATATTCTGGCGAAGATCGGTCATATTAATAAACAATTTTGTACCGGCCATGCCCACTTTTCGCCAATTTTTCTACAGAACAAATTCAGTTTTTTGCTTGAAAATATATTTTTAATAAATTTATATAATTATTATTTAAGACTTTTTATTTATATATAATTAATTAATTTGAGCTTAGTCTTGATACTTAAAAATGTTTTTGTTTTATTATTTATTATTTTCAATATTTCGCTTTCCTGTGGAAAGCTTCTTCAGGAAAATTATAAATATTAATAACAAAAATAACGAAATTTTATTTGACATGAAATGAAAATATTTTCTTTTTCATTCATACATATTTTGAAAATATGAAAATATTTTCAATGAAAATACTTTTCTTTTTTTAAAAAATTTTTAAAAAGAAAAATATTTTCTTCTCTATCTAACATATGTATAACTATATAATTTACAATTCAACCAATAAAAATTAAGTAATACATATAACAAACATTGTTACAAACAATATATAAAAATCAATTTTAATAACAAAATAATTAAATATTATATTATATTAATATATCTCTATTTTTTATGTATTAAATATCTATAGCTCTGAGCTATACTATCTATATCTGCCTTATAATTTATTCTTTTAGATGATGGTGTGCGAATTATCTGTAACATTTCTAACATGAACCTCTTTTTATAATTATTTTCTTTATTTAAAATTTTTGTATCTACAAAATTAGGATTATGATTGTGTTCAAAACAATGTAAAGTCAATGCAGTTTTTTGTGATGAAATATGTCTATATTTTTGGTCTGATTTATGTCCTGCTAATCTTGTTTTAAGTTTATTTTTAGAAGTACCTATATATAACTTATCACAATTTTCTTGATTATTCCCCCCACAAGGTATTTTATATACTATATTAGACATATCTAGTTTTTGTAATTTATCTTTAGTGTTATTAAATAATCTCCTTAATGTGTTACAAGATTTATGAGCAATATTATATTTTTCCGTATCAAATATTTCACTAAATACTCGTATTGTAAATCATACGGCTTTTAGGGTTGACCTTATTACAAAAGTAATCATTTGAATGCGTACGTATACATCACAACTTTTATTTTATTAAACCACAAAAATTATTTGAATTATTTTCTCCCTATGAACTTTTCTTAAACAATAGTCGTTTGCTTTTACTCATTTATTTCTTGTTTATGAGTATTTTTATTTATTTATTTCTTCATTTGATGTTGTTGTATGCGATCATGTCGAGTATATGTAAAATATAATAGAGTAAAAAAAAGCAACAAATAGACTCAGTCACCAGCTCTGTGCTTTCTTTTATTTATAATTTTTTTCAATTACTAGATACTATGTAGTTTCTTTGACAAATTTAATTGAATGTCTTGTTATTTAAGTGAAAAGAAATACAAAAAAAAATCAGTTTTACAAATAATGCACATGGACAGACAGACGGCTGACTAGAAAAGGAGGGAGAAGAATTACTTACTTCTACTGAACTTTACAATAAGATGGAGAAAAACGTCTTAAGAAGTTTAAGCGACTGTACTTTTTTGTGGAAAATTCTCTTAAAGTATTAACCAGTTAAATGGAAAATCATAGAAAGGAACTTTTTAAAGCTTCGAATTATTTTTCTTAAAAAAATATTTTAAGCAAAGCAAATTAATTAAAATAATTTACTTATTAGTTAGTTTTATTTGACCTTTTTCTTTTTAATTAAAATGGCTATTTTGTTAAGCTTGAGGTCTTATTTTTCAAAAATTTATTTTTATATCGATATTTCGCTCCAATTTTTGTAAAAATTTTGAAGAATCTACAAAAATTGGAGCGAAATATCGATATAAAAATAAATTTTTGAAAAATAAGACCTCAAACTTAACAAAATAGCCATTTTAATTAAAATAATTTACTTACAGAAGGTATTCAAGCAAACCACTTGTCTAGTTTTGTGTATATTTTCTAGCACTTTTTTATTTCAAAATGATTTTTTGATACGCAACTCTATTTGCAGCATAGTCAACTTAATGCTTTCAGAACTGTTTTAGTGCTTTTTAAACAGATATTTTTTCTTAGTCATTGATACACTGAAATAAAACTGTTGCATGATTTTATTAAAATTTTTCATTATTTTTATTCGTTGGAACAACATATGCTTTCTTTCTGCTTCTTTAGCCTAATTCTATCAGAACGCTATCGTATATGTTTTACAACACTGAAAAACCTGGATTTTCTTTAGAAACTAACCCTCTTGGCTACTCTAGGTGAAAACTTGTGTGATTCTCACAATCGACATAATTTTTGGCCTTTTTCCAGCAGATGTATTTGACATATACGAATTAAAAAACGTCTGTTGTTTTCGGATCTTAGTGATTGTATCTATTGTTTTTGTGCTCTGCGAGTGTCTTTTTCATTATTTTTAAGAGTTTTGTAGGAAAGGCATAACTAAACTGAAAGACTTTTAGGCTGAATTCACCCACTCGTTCTATAAAAAATATTTTTTATGCTTCATTTGAGCTCTCTCTTTGAGAGAAACACTCCAAGCAACATATAAAAAAAGATTTGGTTCGGACAAAAATGTTGTGCCCACACAAATTTTGTGTGAAGAAAACTGGTGTCTCATTAAGTGAGACACTCTTAAATTTATTTGTTCGGACATATTATGAGAACACAAATTTTGTCTCTCTTTACGGGTGATACTCCATACAACATATAAAAAAAAAGATTTTGTTAGGACAAAAAATTTTGTGCTAAGAAAAATTGTGTGTCCCTTTGAGAGAGACATTCCAAACAATATACAATAAAATATTTTGTTCGGACATATTGTGCAAACACAAATTTTGTCTCTCTTTACGGGTGGCACTCCAAACAACATATAAAAAAAAAGATTTTGTTCAGACAAAAATTTGGTGTCCCAAAACTTTTTCCGAACAAAAATTTGGTCTCTCTTTAAGAGAGATACTCCAAACAATAAATAAAAATATTATTTTGTTCAGACAAAAATTTGGTGTGAATAAAAATTGTATGTCTCTTTAAGAGACTCCAAACAGCATATAAAAAAATTAATTTGTTCGTACGAAAATTAAAAATGAACTAAGACCCGACATAAATATACTACTGTGCTGTTTTAATAACGCAATCGATCGACTCGTCTGGAAAATTTTTACGAAAAGCACTCAAAATAGTGAGTGTTTTTTATACAATTTTTGGAAGTCTCAAAAATATTTTTTAATATAAACATTTTTTTGGGGATTTAAAATTAGTAAGTGCAGCCAATTTTATTGTATCATTATTAGGGCCTATTTCTCTACATGCGAACGTTAGTTTGTTTTACAAATTTTAGTTTCTAAAATTTTTTTATTTTTTGGTTATTTTTAATATAAAAATTTTGGAGTACTTAAATTACTTTAAAATTAGGAAGTTAGTTCCTTGAGGAGTAGTTTGTGTAGCCAATTAACACTTTAATATTTAATTAAAGTTATAGGGTCTTGTTAAGTTAATAAAATTTCAATGAATTTCATTTAATTGTAGATGTTAAGGTCATAAGTCAAGTTTGCTGTAAATTTTGATTTTGTAACTTTTACTTTATTCATTAAACATTTGTATATGCGTTTGAGTGTGAGTGTGATTGTGTGTGGCTTTGTGAAAAAAGCAATATTAATAACCACAATTTCACATTTATAAATATCACTATAGGTAATTTGCTTTTTTCAAAAACTTGAAATTATTTAAATATCGTAGCTATCTATCTGTCTATCTTTAAGTCTCTGTATCTATTTATTTAGGTACAAACATATGTACGTCTACATACATTTCCATACATACATAAGTATGCATGCACCCATACCATGATGCATGATGTAGGTGTGTATGTAGTCAAACTGTGATTTTATCACTTAAATTTCTTTTCACAAATAAATTTTTATTCGTTTTAGGATTTGTTGTTGTTGTTGTTGTTATTATTGTTATTATTGCTGTTATCATTATTTGTGAAATATAATTTTTTTTATTTGTCTTCTCTTCAATATTGTTGTATAGTTGCCAGTTAATTTGAATACAATGGGATACCGTTATTATTATTAGTGACGATCTTATTATTGTGCTCGTGTATGTATGTGTGTATGATGTATGTGTATGTATAAATGTGTGCATTAAACAGACAGTAAAGTAGAGCCCAACGTCTTCATTATCATCGGTCACATACTGATCCTCAATCAGAGCAATAAACATGTGTGGTGAATTAAAGCAAAGAAAAACAACAAAAGTAACTACAACTAATAAGTAATAAGATCTGGAAAATAGTGGAAATGTGATATAATGAATTTTGGCTTTACTGTACGTGTGTGTGTGTTTGTGTGGTGTGTAGAGAATATTTTTGTTAACATTGTATTGTTGTTGCTCCTCTCCCACAAGCAAACAAACAAAAAAAAGTCACCTCAGAGTAACAAGAAAAAGTTACAGCAGAGAATATCTTTAGTTTATTAAAGTGACAATTGAATTAAATAAGATATTTATTTTGCTTCTCTCTCAATATCACAGCCACACATACACACTTAAATTTACTTCAATTGTTTAAGTAGCGAGGTAAACGCTACGAGTACAACACACACACTGTATGTGTAGTATGTGCAGACAATTTTACGCCTGCGAGTATGGCGTATAGTCGTCGTAATACAAGCATCGTTTTAATGATTAAATAAAAACAAGTTGAATTCGCGACCATATACCGAATCTTATAAACTCGTGTGGGGTAGCAATCGTATTGTTTTTACTATGATTCTACGTTCGTATGCATGAACATAAATGTGACTTTTCTTATTACAAAAAAGTACTTTTTTTATCAAAGTAACATTTCTATCACAAAAGGCCTATTAGTCTATTTTACCCTGTTCCTTAAAATAAAATACATGTGAATAAGAGAAAAATTTCAACACCTTATTTGAGAAGAAGCAAACGCTCTAAAATAAATTTAAATATTTAAATTAAAGTCACGCACTGCAAATTAAAAAAATAAAAAAATTATCACAAGTGATAAAAAATTTTATTCTAAAGAAGAGAAAAATATTTTAAAAATTTTCAGGGGAAAATTCGTATTTTCATAGGTCCAATACAAAATTTGTAATTAAAAAAAAAAAAAAAAGAAAACTGGATATGATAGAATTAATTTTAAAGAAAATAGATAATGAAATTCTTAAGTCCGACAGTAAGCCATCTATGCAAAAAATAAAAGCTAAGAATCATCCAAGACTTAAAAATTTCAGATATCCATAACTCGAAAAATATGCAGTGCAATTTTTATTCTTAACTATTATCTTTAAATTTTTTTAATAAAAATCTCGACTATTTTTTTAATAAAAATCTAAAATCTTGTATTGAAGCAAAACTCGGCGAATAGAAATTTCCCCAAAAAAATTTTTAGAATGCAATTTCTTATTACCCTCGATATTTTTTTTTTTTTTTTTTAATTTGGAGTGCGTAGCTAAAGTAAATTTGTTCCCCTGCCTAAGCCCTAAGTGCTGATTATATTATTTTTGTCCAAGTTAAATTTTCGTGTCTATTTTGATGATTTTTCTAAGATATTATTAAGCGTTTGGCTGCATAAAAGATCCTTTAGAGTCTTTAAAAAAATTTAATAAATTTCATACTGAGATTAAAATTAAAATTGATAAATGGGTACCCTATAAATTGATGGGTAGCATGCTAGTCTATCAATCTGGTGGTCGCAGGTTCGATTCCTGCCCAGATCCTGTGAGCCGATGGTCAAAGTTACCACTGCCCGTTAACAAATTTAATCTTAGAATTAATTTCTAATTTTAAATATTAATAAAATAAAAAATAATAAAAATTTACCAGTTGCTAAGACATCTTTGTACACATACATACACACATTCCAAAGCTTAGACACCATTTACACAGGGAAAGTTTACTTTGACAAATTTTGTTGAATTCTCTTTTAAACTTTCTTTGGTGTTTATACAGGGAAAGTTTTGTTTCTCAAATTTTGTTTTGTTTTCAAATAAAAAGTTGCAGCTAACTTCAGTTATATAAACTACGAACAAAGAACAAAACGAATTTGCGAGTACAAGAAAGTCTGTACTGCCTCCCGTTCTCTTCACCCCTATCTCCTATAAACTCAAGACTTTGCAAAGTAAACTTTCCCTGTGTAAATGGTGTCTTAGTTTACAAAACTATTCTTAGCTATGCATGCATGTCTGCTTGTATGTATTTGTGTTGCAAAGAAAGAACTTAAGCAATTAACAAGAAACAGCTTACGCACGCACGTTTTGTCAGAAAAATACAAAGTAAATGCCTAAAAAAAAACTAGTTCAAATACAAGTGCATTTGCCCGTACCTACTTTCGTACAAAATATTTTTTATTTGACAAAAAAGAGCAGAAAGAAAAATTCATACATACAAACAAAGGTCAAAACGTATGTATCTACCCGCTGAGACGAATCATAATCGAGTTAAACAACAACAATAATAATAATCACATGAAATCATTAATTGTCGTATCTCATTTTATTTAAGAAATGAAATTAAGAAAACTTAATATTTTAAGCAAATGTTTGTAACAAAATATTAAAATAATGATGCATACAAAATTATTAGTATGTAGTGCTAGTGATGATGAGTAAAATGCTTCAATAATCTGATAGTGAGTTGGACTTAATCTATAGTTAGAGTCTATAATAATAAGTTTTTCAATTAATTGGTTGAGTTAGATTTTCGGTAAAATATGTTTATCAGCTACCTATTGCAACTACAAACAAAATTTTTATTTGATTAAAATTTTTCTCTGAATAAAATTTTGTTAGAAAAAAATTTTTTTCTGAACAAATCTTTTTTCTGAATAAAATTATTTGTCCGAAGAAAATTTTTGCTTGAAGAAAATTTTTGTGAGAAATAAAATTTTTTGTTTTTATCCAAACAATATGTTTTTTCTAACAAATTTGTTAGAACAAAATTTGGTTTGAACAAAATTTTTGGTCCAAACAAAATTATTAGAACAAAATTTTTGCCTAACCAAATTTTTTTGTCCAATTAAAACTTATTTAAAGACAATTTTTATTCGATTAATAAATTTTGTCTGACCCAAATGTTTTCCGAACTAAATTTTTTTCTGAACAAAATTTTTGACTGACCCAAAGTTTTTGTCTAATTAAAACTTGCTTGACGACAATTTTTGTCCGATTAATATATATATATTTTTTTTTTAGATACAAATTTTGCCTGACCAAAATTTTTTGCCCGAATAAAACTTTTGATTGAAGACAACTTTTCTCCATTTTTCCGAAATGAAATTTTCTTGTGGATACAAATTTTATTTAAACAAAGTTTTTGTAGTCACAAAATTTTGTTCGAACAATATTTGTGCGCACAATAAAAAAAAATTATGTAAATTGTATGTATTTACATATCTATGCATATAGTATGAATAGTTTGGATACTGTTTCATAATTTTTTTATTGTTAAAAAAGAAAATACCAGCCAACTCCCTTTTTAATTATTGACCCGCATTAAAAAGTAAATAAAATTAAATCTCAGTGAAATATTACAAATTGCTTCGTTTTTTTGACATATAAAATGAAATTTTTTTGTATGTATGTATGTGTTGCTCTTGCACCAACACTAACAACACATTTCCATGCCTGTGTGTGTATTGAAATGACAGCTACTAGTATGCTGGCAAACGTAATGCAAAAAAATATAATTTTTTTTTGTGACATTCATAGAACTAAGCTTCCAACCATGGAACTAAGCTTAAATGAATTTAGTCAATAATAACAGAGCGGTTAATCAACATCATTTACAGCAATGAAATTTAAAGGAACATTTAAAAAAATTTAAAACGAAATGGAATTGAAATCACTAAAAATGAAAAACAAATAATAAAACCAACTTAATTTATAAATTTTTAAGTTGTTTGATAAAAGCCGATGATCTATAAAATTTTGTTTAAGCAATAACGGTATCGGATGCTTAAAGAATTATCGACAAACGCGAAAATCGAATTTCCTTTGAAAATATAAATTATAAAGACACAAATTTACCAAGCAAATCAATCATAATTTTTTTTTTAAATGGTTTTTCACAATTGCTGATGAGAAGAGATCCGTTATTGTTGTTTAAAAAAAAAGAAAAAAGCAAAAGTGTGTGTGCATGTGATGCAACATAGTGTGCTTGTTCGCCTGAGAGGGAAATTAGAGATGAGAGTACATAAATGTTAAAAGCAGCTCACAGTAGTGGTGGTGGTAGAGATGATATGCGCTAAATTAATATGAATACCACAAACACACACACTTGAAGAAAAATAAACGTTGAGTCTTGTGTGTGTATGGGATACTTTAAATTTTCAAATAAACCTTAATGTTCGTTCTATTTTGAAATTACTTTTTTTACAGTTGTTGTTGTTGAAATTTTTGTTTTTTTCTATGCATATAATGTGTTGAGCGCAGTTTATGACAAGCGGTGTTCAAAATATCAAGCAACCAACGTGAAAGCACGCTTACGCGAACTTTTTTTGCGCTACAAAACTAAAAAACACACAAATAACCACAAAAAAGAAAATCGAAAAGCCGTCGCAATTACACACATGATTATGGATTTAAGTAGAGTTTAAAAAGAAATAAAAAAAATTTTTTTTTTCAAACTAAAAAAAAAAATATTTTACTTACTTAAAAAAATTAATTTTATTAAAATTGAAAAATCAATGTTAAAAGTGCATTAAAAACTAAAACAAACCAACAAAAAAAAAAAATAAAACAAGAAACACAAAATACAAAAATGGAGGATTATTGGGGATTAAGCAGCACTACTGGTATACAAAATTTATATTAACAAAAAATATTTTAAAAAATTTTATAAAAAAATTATCTAAAAAATTGTTATAAAAAAAAAGAAGCTACACAAATATGTGGCGAAATATCGACTTTTAAACAAGTATATATAATACTAGCCCAAGCTTAATAAACTAGCCGTTTTAATTTTATAAAAAAGTATTTAAATAATTGTTATAAAAATTATAAAAAAATATTTAAAAAAATTTTAATTTTAAAATATGTAATTTATTTACAAAAATTTATTTAAAAATTTAAAAAAAAAATATTTAAAAAAAAACATTTTTCTGATTAGTATCAAATGTTTACCAAAACCAAAACAAATCGTTTTGTTTTTATTAAATGAAGCGTAAAAAGAAAATGCTTAACTTACACTGTGCAACACATAAAATGCAAACTACTTCTCGTATGGAATTTCTCGAAATACATGATCATCGAAAGTAATAAAACACCATTTAGGTTTTGTCAGTTTAGCGGCTGTTTTAAATTTACGGCCTCAAAAACATTTTGTGTAAAACTTGAATTTTTGCAAAAAATATTAAGTTTTTCTCTGAAACCAATAAGAATTTTGTTTTACTGTCTTTGGCACACATCTAGCTATAGACTTCAAAATTGCTGAAATGTTGAAAGAATTTCAATTTCCCTATTTTTATAAAATTAAAAAACGACAGCCAAAACCTAGAGCCTGTTTTTACCACATACGAAAGTATCAAAATATTTAAAAAATTAAATTCATTAAATTAAAGCAAAATATAATGCACTCCCTAGGAAAGTAATTTACTACTGTTAGTAGCCTGGGCTGAATTCACCACTTGTTGTGAGCAAAATTTTTGTTCGCACAAAATCTTTATCCATATAGAATTTTTGTTTGAATAAAATTTTTTATCCGAACAAAGATTGCGTTCGGACAAAATTTTTGTTCGGACAAAATATTTTATTCAAAAATTTAACATTCATATTTAAATAAATTAAATTTTTGTGCGAACAAAATCTTTGTAGAAATAAAATTTTTCTTTGAATAAAATTTTTGTCTGAACAACGTTTTTGTCCAAATAAAATTTTTGTTTGAATAAAATGTTGTTCATTAATTAATTAGAAAAGCACTTGTTTTAGTTAAAATACCACCCTCGTTTGTATTGTTTAAATCTCTAACACAATTTTAATTCTATTTAAAATAAAATCAGCTCAAATCTGAGTTTAATAATAGACTTTGTTAAATAATAAAATAAATTATAAAAAAAGCTTAATTGTAAATGCTGGAAATCAATAGTATAATTTGTTTTAGGCAAATAAGCAAAACAAAGTTAAGTCAAAGCCTATATACTCGTATGATATGTTATTTTCAAAGTGGTATAAGTCTACTTCAATAAAAAATTGAGTTGGCGGGAATTTTAGTAAAATGCAGCCTACATATTTAGTGATATTAAGGCCAAAAAAAAATTTTTAAGTGGACTTATGCAACTTTTAAAATAGTGTTCTGTTCTCTATTCCGAACGGAATTAAAAAAATGTGGAATAATTTTTTTTATTTCTTTAAATTTTCTTCACTCAAAACGAAGCAAAAAATTATTTTTAAAAATCCCTAAATGAAGCTTAGAGTAGTTACGAGTATATGGTGATCATTCCTGAAATTTTGTGATTTTATGAACCAAAAGTTTTCTTCTTCTTTATAATACTAAATATGCTCTGTTAAATCCCTTGAGCATTAAAATTGTAATATGAAAACATTTTGCAAGATATTTATTTTCTGTTTATTTGTTCGCTTTACAAGCTTATGTTTTCCAACAGATTTGTCTGAAATTTGATACATAAATTCTCTATACTCCATATACTGCCACGCCTATTTTTATGCATACTTTTCAACGATTATCAGTCACCACTGTCCAAAAAGATGTGTGCTCGTACTTAATTTAAGCCTGAAATATATAATTTACCACTTTGGTTGGTGACTCTGCTAATAATATCTACTAGCAAAAGAATGAGTCACTTTTTTAGCGATTTCTCTTAAGATATGGATGGGTTTTTTAAAATTAAAATTCTATTTATAAACGAATTTCTGTAAAAATTGGTACACACGCTCTCTAAGGATACCAAGTCGCGTAATACAGAAACCGGCTGGGCGAGACCGGGCAAAACCTTTTAGTAATAAAAATAAATTAACTAATGTAAGGCACGCAAGTAGTGCCTATGGGTAGCTGGCCTTAGAAAATAAAAAAAAGCAAAATGTAGAGTTTCAGCTAGTAAGACCTAAATTTTGCATAAAAAATTTGTCAGTTACTCTTTAATTTAATTTAAAAAAATTAATAAAATAAATTTAAAAAAAAGGTCTATCGCACATGCAAAAGATTTTTACACGCCATCACATTTATTGTGTTCCCATTTCATTTTTACAAAGAAAAAAAAAAAATTCAAGCAAACGCAAACATGAAAGTGAACAAAAAAATTATAGTTTTAATTATTTGATAAAATCAAGCAAATAATTAATAATTTAGTTTAATCATAACAAAATATAACAAAAATTCATACTGTAATTTATGGATTTTTTTTTGATATTTTGTAGGCGTTAATTGAATTTTGATGGCACGAAATAAATTTTTATTTGTGTGATCAGCATGTCAACTAATAATTTACAAGTTTAACTGTGACTGTAATATTTTTTTTAATTGATAAATTAAAAATTAATCTTGTTTCTTTAATGAAAGTTAGCTGACACGCGAAGGTATTTTGTTTTATTTAGCAATAAAAAAAATACTTTTGAAAATTTTTAAACTTATTTTATGATAATTGCTTTGAAAGTACTTGCCGCTGAAATAGTTCTGAAAAAAATTATAATAAGAAAAAAGTTGGAAGTAGCAATCGTGGAAATTCATCCATCTATCTTCTATATAAATAAAATTCATTTTCTGTTTGTTTGTTTGTTCGTTTTACCAATTTTTGTTTTCCAACAGATTTGTCTGACACTTGGTACATATAGTCTCTATACTTCAAGGAAAGTCCAAAAGGCTGACCACGCCCATTTTTAGGCCCACTGCTTTTACTTAATTTAGCCTGAAATTATGATTTGAAATATTTTAAGGACCATTTTAGCTGTTGACTCTGCTAATAATGCTAGCAAAAGCGTGAGCCATTTTCTTATTAATTAAAATTCTATTTGTAAATGGATTTCTCTAAAAATTGGTGCAAACGCTCTCTCTACTCTGAAGATACAAAATCACTTAATAAAGCAACAGGCCGACCTTCTTGTGTAATAGAATAACGTTACTGACTGACTGACTAATCATCATGGCTCAGCCACACGGGCTTTAAATTCAGTGAATAGGTTCCTGTCTTAATGTGTAGGACAAATAAGAAGCGATTTTGGGAAAGAGTAAAACCGGGTAAAATCGAAATTTTTACATCTGCGGAACTGCTACAGATAGAGCCAAAGTTCAAGCTACAAAATATTCTACTAAAAAAAAAATAAGCGGATGGGTATTTGGTACTTTTTCGATATTTGTACATTTGCGGGATAAAAATTTTGGTACATTTTTTTAACCCCATATATCTTTCAAAGTAACAATCACAGCAACAAAAACTAAATTGTATTCTGGGGTATATATGAAAATTTCAAAAAAAAATTTTAAAAATGGTCCAAACTAACTTCTGAGTATTTGGGCGGTAGATTACAAATCTAGACGACCTCTTCTTTAAAATGATATGTGTTCCATTTCGTAATCTTCTATGGTTCGTTTGGAAGTCACTAAAATCCTTTAAAGTAAGAGCGCTGGGGTGTATGGAAATTTGAAAAAAAAAATTTTTTTAAATGGTCCAAAGTAACTTCTGAGTATTTGGGCGGTAGATTACAAATCTAGACGACCTCCTCTTTAAAATGATATGTGTTCCATTTCGTAATCTTCTATGGTTCGTTCGGAAGTCACTAAAATCCTTTAGAGTAAGAGCGCTGGGGTGTATGGAAATTTGGAAAAAAAAATTTTAAATAATCCAAAATATTTACAAATAGTAAAAAACGTAACGGATTACGTTAAGACATATTTAACTCGGCATATTTATCTTCACTTAGTTTCTTTACTAGTGACTCTTTTTTCATCTAAACAAATTCTTCTACTCATCTCGTTTACTTACTATATACTAAAGGGCTGCACAAGCATACTTGAAATTGCTTACAAACACTTTTTATTATAAAATATTGTAGTGCGTTGTATGCTTGTGCAGCCCTTCATTTTTTTTTTTACAAAAACTCAAATGTTTGCTCTCTGAATTAAATGAATCTTAAATTGCTTAATTAACTAAAACACACAACAAAAATGACAAAGAAAAAGAAAATTATTATTTTTAATGCTCTTTGCTTGTATGAATTTTACGAATACCAACACAAGCTCACCGGCAGACACACTAAAAAAAATAGAATAAACTAAAGAAATAAAAAAAAATTGAAAGCCCCCACTTTGCGTTTTGGAAAAGCTCAAAAACGTATGAATTGAAATGGCTTTGTTTGTTTCTAATTTTAAACATTTTGCCTGATGATTCTCATCATGTTTGCTGATGCAAATGATGATTGTAAATTTGATGCTGATTGAATTGAAAGCATAAATAATTGAATTGTTGTTGTAGGTTTGATGATTTATTAAAAAGAAAAAAGAAAACGAAACGAAACGAAACAAAATAATAATAAAATTAAAACTTGTGACTTGTTTGCGAAAATTTTTATTTAATTTTTTTTCCTCTAATTGTTGCTAGAAAAAATGTCAATTGTTTGGCAGTTTAAGTGTTATATTCTCGCTGGCAAAAAAAAAAAAAAAAATAAATAAAAAAATTAAAAATTGAAAAGAAACAATACCTTAATGAGGGAATATTTATGGCAAATTATTTTTTTATTTTCCATGTTTGTGATTGAAATTAATTGTCGAACTTTTTTTCAATCAGCAACCTTGTTAATGAAAACTTGAAGAGATTAATGGCTGTTATCAAAAATATT
Organism: Thelaira solivaga; assembly: GCA_947397855.1. Taxonomy (NCBI): domain Eukaryota; kingdom Metazoa; phylum Arthropoda; class Insecta; order Diptera; family Tachinidae; genus Thelaira; species Thelaira solivaga. The sequence goes on along the minus strand of OX377612.1, from coordinate 4,692,686 downwards.
AATGTTAATTATGAACGATAAACGATTGAGAAGAAATTTGTTTTAAAACACACGAGTATTGTTTGTATTACAGTGATTGCGGCTGCAAAATACAAATTTAAGGATTTTTGTTAAGGGCTTTTTTAGTAGTAGCCTACGGCCACGCCCCTTTTTCCAATTATTTAACTATAAAAATTATATTTTGTTATAAAGGCTCTATGTACTCTAAGGTTAAGAGACTGGGTGACGCTGGGTTACACACAAGCAGCTAGTCTATCTTATTTAAATAAAAATAAATCGCCAAATATGTTGCTACCAGGCAACACTCGACAAGTGGTCGACCATTTCAGCTAATTTTAGTTAACAAGTTACAAGGAAAATAATGATATGGTAGCGTATGAGTGTTGAATAAATTAAATTAAATAACAATTTCAAGCCACAGTTGCCAGCTTAATTATTTATGAATTTAGAACTTCTATATTAAATAATAAAATTTTGTTTGTTTGTTTTTCCTTCGCTTTACAAAATTTTTTTTTCCAAGGAATTTTTGAAAAATTTGGTAGCCATATACTTTGAAAGAGCCATGCCCACTTTGCAAAATAATTTTTTTTTATTTAATTTTTTTTTTTTAATTTTTTAAAATTTAATATTTGAGCTGCTAATTTTGAAAGTGGCATAAGACCACTTTCAAAAAAGTAGTTAGCGGTTGTTTTAAGTAAATTAGACACCTTTTTACTAAAATCTAAAAGTAGACTTCTAACAGCTCACATACGCTCGCTTTACTCACAAAATAAAGCATCAGGTGAGCGTAAGTAAAATAAACAGCTGCTCCTGAATAATATTTCTTTAAACAAAATCGTCAATTTTATTTTTTTAATATTCCGAACAAGGCGAAATCATTAAGCATCTCTGTATTTAAAATATTCGTGGTTGGTCAAAAAAGACAGAGATTGTTTATGGACTTCCACCATATGTTACATTTGACAAATCAGGAAAAAACTTGAAGCGCTTGTAGGAACTCGCCTTCATTCTCATGGTATAAGTAAACCAGATGACTGCAAGAGTACAAAAATAACAACAACAACAAAAAGCCCAGACATTTTGTTATTGCTGTCAAAAGTTATTTTCTTTGGTTGAAATTAAGAATGATAGATACAAGATTACGCCATGTTCACTATTTGAAGAAAAAATAATAAATTTCTGCACTGTTATGTTTACATTATTTATTTATTATCCAATGGGAACACATCCCTTGACGTCATTTGCACTACATGTGCCGAAAATTTAAATTTTATGTGCAGGATGGCGTAATCTTGTGTCTATAATTCTTGGTTGAAATCAAGAAGTGTTCTCTTAACTTATGACAGGAGGGTTCTCAATCATACAAAAAAAAAAAAAAAAAAAAAAAAAAAAAAAAAAAAACATTCAGCTGGCGTCTTAGACCATAGAACATCTCTATATTTTTCATTTCTACAAATGTGAGAAACAGAAATATAATTGACTGAGAAAACTACTCGACTCTGAATTTTTTGTTTTTCATTTAGTATTCTATAGAGTTATTCCTGTGCTAATAAGGAAAAATTGCTTAAGTCGACTTAAGTAAAAATTGACTTCTTGTCGCATTTAACTCTATATATAGATATGTATGAGGTGCTAATTTTGAAAATGATATAAGTCCACTTTTTAAAAAAAAATTAATTCTTAAAATAATTTTATTAAATTATTCTATCTTATAAATTTATTATTATTTAATATTATAAATATAAATTTCTGTGAAGAAGACCTTCAAAAGAAAGTCGAAATATCGGAAAACTTAAATAAAAACAATTTTTTAAGATCTTGAAGTAAATTGAAAAATCTTAAAATTTTGAAAAAAATCCCTGATGTTGGCTGGCAACCTCGTGCTTGATAATCTTTTACAATCTATGAATTGCAAGTTTAAGTTTCTAAATACGAGTACGTACACATGCACCTACTTTACTTTATAAGTTGTTGTGGTTGTTTTTGTTTGTCTTGTTGCTTTTTTTTTACCGCTATTTCGTATACTTAGTTTATTACTTCCGTTTTAAAAACGTATGAAATTCAAACTTGACAGTATATGAGTGTATGACAGACACATACACACACGCACACACACTTACAGAAAGAGAGAAATGTAATGTGAGCTTTAAATTAGGTTTTTCGTAAACTAAATTTAGTTTAGTTGTATGTACTACAAATATACGCTCGTATATTTTTTTTTAAATTTTTTTTTTTTTGCTCTCTAAATCAATTAAAAATTTTTTCAAAAATTATTTTAATTGTGTAAAAGTAACGCCGCCACTTCATAATGGATAATTACGTTTATTTTTTTTTTTTTATATAAATTTTGTTGTTTTTACTTTTTGCTTAAATAGTTTTTTCTTTTGTCGTCATTAGATATTTTTTTATTTCAACTAAATACAACTACTTGTACTTTTATCAAGGTTTTTTTCTCTATTGCTTAGTTTACGTATTTTGCGTTAGTATGTATTTTTGTTTGATAAATTAAAATACATAAATATTTTACCGCCAAAACGTAAAGAAGATTGAGATCAACAATAATTTTCAATTATACAAAAAATTGAAATAAATCATTTCAAAGCAGATTACTGTGATGATATCACCTTCGATTACGATTGAGAGAGAGAGAGAAAATGTATGTTTGGAAATAAAATAAAATAAAATAAAATAAAATAAAATAAAATAAAATAAAATAAAATAAAATAAAAATAAATAAAATGAAAAAATTAAATAAAATAAAATTAAAATAAAATAAAATAAAATAAGAAGCAAAAAAAAATTTTAGTTTTAAAACTAGAAAATTTTGATATTCTTAATCTATCTAATAAAAACTAAGATATTGAATTCGGAGTAGTAAATGAGTGATATGCTGGATAACAAGCGTATGAAATTTCGTTCGATATCGCATTTGCCTGCACATGTTGAACTTAATTTAATTTAGAAATTAAAAAAAAAAAACAAATTATTTGTGTTTCTTTTTACTTGTTTCTTAACAGTCTACAACTTGTATTTTTTTTTTAATTTTTTCTCTGAATTTAGAAGTAAATTGCACTCAGCCTGCTATCGATGATTTCCCCCGGGATTTATTTACAGAAGCACAAAGACAATCAGGTGCTGTTGTACTTCATGTTATAGCCAGTTTATATTTATTTGTAGCCTTAGCTGTAGTATGTGATGAATATTTTGTGCCCGCCGTCGAAAAAATTTGTGCAGGTAAAACAATTTCAAATCAAACAAAATAAATCATTTGAAATCAATTTTTTCTTTTACACAAAAAAAAAACACAAGCCCTAAATATGTCGAACGATGTAGCAGGTGCCACATTTATGGCGGCAGCAACATCAGCCCCAGAGCTTTTTGTTAATGTGATAGGCACCTTTATTACGGAGGGTGATATTGGTGTGGGCACCATAGTCGGCTCGGCAGTATTTAATATTCTAGCTGTGGCAGCTTGTTGTGGCATTGGAGCTGGAATGGTAACACTTTTTGTATTCACGCACTTACTGCATTTCAATTCGAATTATTTACTTAATTGTAGACTATACCGCTCGATTGGTGGCCCTTGACCCGAGATAGCATAGCTTATGGCTTTACGGTGGCTGTTTTAATTTGTGTCATGCATGATGAACGTGTTGAATGGTATGAGGCTTTAATTTTGGTATCTTTATACGCTGTCTACTTGGCAGTCATGTATTTTGATAAAACATTTCAAAAATGTGCCAAAGGTAAGACTTTTTTCTCATGATTCTTCTTTTTTTTTTTTTAGTTACAAATTGAATATATTTTTGAATTATTAATTTTTATGTATGTGTGGCGTATAGGTGGCGTTAAACAAGCTCGTTCACGTAGCCGTTCTTCAAATTGTAGCATACAGACTAAGAATAGTAATCAAAAAGAACCAGGTTTATAACATTTTTTGATTTTGAAATATTTTCTACTTGTTCAACATCACACTGTTTAACTGTACTTTTGCAGCATTTACCTACAGCAAGTTTAGCCAAGGGCAAGACCACAAAAACAGAAATTAATTGTGGGCGCTAGCAAAACTTGCTGTGTTTAAATTCGTTGTTTCTTTACTTTAATTTGTTGCAATTCTTCTTTTAAAATTAAATTAACTAGACTTCATGCACTGAAAGAAAAATGTTTCATAAATCCAATGAAACAATTTCATTAAAATGTATTCATTAATTCAATGAAATATATCACATGTTATGATTAATGAAATATTTTTTAATGAAATTATTTCATTAAATTAATGAATATTTCATAAAATTAATGATATTAAATCTATTAAATTAATGAATATTGCATTAAATAAATTAATGAAATTAAAGTCATTAAATTATTGAAATTAATTAAATTAAATGAATGAATATTTCATTAAATTAATGAAATTAAATTCATTAAATTAATGAATATTTCAATAAATAAATAAATTAAATTAAAGTCATTAAATTATTGAAATTAATTAAATTAAATGAATGAATATTTCATTAAATTAATAAAATTAAATTCATTAATTTAATGAATATTTCATTAAATTAATAAAATTAAATTCATTAAATTAATGAATGTTTCATTAAATTAATGCAATTATAATCCTTAATTTAATGAAATTAATTATCATTTCATTAAATTATTGAAACATTTCATTAATTATATCAATTAATAATACCTTTGATTGGTTTAATGCAATATTTTTATCAAATTAAAGAAATTATTTGATTAAATTAATCAAATGATTTTATTGAATTAATGTAGTGAAATATTTTATTAAGAAGCTAGCTTCATTAATTTAATGAATATTTATTGAAATATTTCATAAATTATATCAATAAATGAATTTTTCATTGAATAATGAAATTTTAAAGATATATGAACAAAATTCTCTCAGTGTTGTACTCTAAATGCTTTAAAAATCTATTATTTTATTAGGCTTCAAATTCAGGACTCTAAAACACTGTATGCCAAGTCTTTATTATTCTAAATTTCTATTGTACTAAATTTCCCATTTCACAGCTAAATTTTGTAAATATTTTTGATGAAACAAAAAACAAATTTCTCAACTAAACTTCTGTACTCAATTTCAACTCTTCTATGTTGTTTAATTATTTATTTCTTAAAAATCCAATTTAATTATTTTTTATTATTAAGCAACAATATTAACAGTTACAGCATAATCAGGCCAATCAATAGCTCAGATGATCAATTCATCTTATTGATTGAGTAAACAAAAAAGTAAAAAAAAATCTGACTGATATTGGTGAAAAAATAATTCATATTTCATGTGATTTATGAAAAAAATTCTCTCAATGTAAGTGACCTTGAAAAAAATTAATATGTAAGGGATTTTGGTCAATGTGCTTAAATTCAGTATGGAATTTTTTTTTTCACATGCGATATTTAAAAAAAAAGCACATGAAATATTTTCATTAAATTAATGAAATTTTTTTATGTAAAAAATATTTTTTTTATTTTGCCGTATAGTGGCATCTATAAAATAATTTTTAAAGTTTTTTTATAAAAATATATTTTAAAAATGATTTTGTAAAATTTTATATTACAGTCAAATAAAACAAGAAAGTTCTTATATCATAAAGAAATTTTATTAAGCAAATTTTTCTATGGGAAATTCATTTATTAAACCCTTGGCCACTATTAATTTTCCTGCAGTAGACACACAAATGACGAAAAATTTTAAATTATTTAAAAAAAAATCCATAAAAAGCTTAAAAAATATTTAATAGAGCTGTTATTTTTAAAAAAGTCATAAGTCCACTTTAATAAAAAAAATTGAACGGCGTTAATTTAAATAAGATAGTGCCAATAGCTTACTACAATTACCGCTAAATTATTATTTTTTTTAAATAGTTTTGTACCACTTTCAAAAACAACCGCTCAAAGAACTACTTTGAAAAACCTTTAGTCAAATTGCTAAACTGCAAATCTTTGGTTGCACTCCTTGCTAACCTTTACTGTAACTGTTAACCTTGTATTAAAGCTCTAACTTCTACTAACCAAAATTCCAAAACACACACGTTACTCACCTCCAACTATACGCTAAAAAAATAATTTTTATTATTATTTTAATTTTATAATTAATTAACTTTTAAATTTTAATTTGTGTAGATCTTGTAGAGAATCGTATATGTCAAAATTTGTCAACTATTCAACTGAATGGTGGTGTCAACAATGAACCGCCAAAACTAGCAGCCACTGCTACACCGGCTATAGCTACTACATGCTTAGCGAGCACAATAACCATGACAATTTCGACTGCAGCCACAAATAATTCAGGTTGTGTTTTAAAAGCCACCACAGCTAATCAGGAAAATTCTGATGTTGAGGCAAATACACTGCAGGCAACAGCAACAGCAACAGATGCCTCAGCAACAAGTACTTCAATGCCTGTTGAAACTGAAGAAGAAGAAGGCTACTCATTGCTAAAATATCCCTGGGGTAAAAGTTGTTTTGCCCAATTTACTTGGATTATAATATGGCCGATACACCTACTGTTCCGTGTTGGCATACCAGATTGTAAAAAGGCGAAAAATAATAAAATTTTCCCCTTGACATTTGTAATGTGTATTGTGTGGATTGGATCGCTGTCATATGTTGTGGCCTGGATGATAACTATTATTGGTGAGTACTTGATTTTATAATTAAAAAAAATTGTTTTTTTTTTTACCTGCGAAAAGTGACTCATTGTCAGTCTAAATTTCATAAAATCCCAGGGTCGCAAAGAAGCTCTCATTTAATACTGAATAAAATTGCTTAAAGCATAAAAAAGTTAAATATTTTTTATAAAAAAAATAGGAAAATAATTTTTTAAATGCAAATCAGTGGCCAAATCGTGGCATTCGATATCGAGCAACTTTAATCAAAGACTAGTTTTCGACTGTGTAAGGAAGGTGAAGCACTTTTTTTGTGGAAATCGTGATGAGCTAATCGTCTAAGCACATATTTGTTTAATACGATAAGCGCTTATTAAGCATAAATATGTTTTAATGAATTTTTCTTAGTTAGTCTTTTCTATAAAAATTTTGGATTATCCTCTTCTTTTCAAAAAAAAATACCAAAAACAAGTGTGGCCTTGCACAAGCAACTATTTAATATAAAACATTTGATTATTTATTCCAGGTGACACTTTAAAAATTCCTGATTCCGTTATGGGTATTACTTTTCTAGCTGCTGGCACCAGTGTACCCGAAGCAGTATCCAGTGTTATAGTTGCTAAAAGAGGTAAGTGCAGCAGAGGCAAAATTTAAAAATTTTTAATAAACACACTCACCTCTTTCTCCTTCTCTCTCTCTTCTGGCACAGGTCATGGTTCCATGGGAATTTGCAATTCAATTGGTTCAAACACCTTTGACATATTACTATGCTTGGGTGTGCCATGGCTTATCAAAGCTGTGTTTTTCCCTATACAGCCGGGGCAAAATTATGTTGGCATTAATTCAGCCGGTCTTGAGTATTCGGCCATAACTCTGCTCTCTACGCTATTCTTATTGTACATGACATTCTCCTGTAATAAATTTAAATTGGATAAAAAAGTTGGTACAGCCTGTCTGGTCATGTATTTGGTATTTTTGATATTTGCCTCGTTAATTGAATTAAATGTATTCTTCAGAGTGAATCTACCCACCTGTGGTAGATCATGAACAATCCAAACATAGAAAAACCAAAAAACATTTCTATGTAAATATTTACGTTTTTTTTTAAAGAAGAATTTGTAGCAAAAACTACATTTAAAATTAAAAAAAAAAAGAGAAAAATAATTAAATATGAAAAGAACTACTTGGCAATAATGTGACATTCAGGTCATTTAAGACAATTTTGTCCAATTTGTTTAGAAATTTAATTATAAATCTTAAAAATGAAAACAAAAACACACAAAAAAAATATAAATAGAAGCAAAGAAAAATTTAAAACATTTATTTCTCTAAGTGTATTTTTAGTATTATTTTTAAAGTCCCTTTAATGTTGTAGTTTATTATTTTCTTATGTTTTCTAGAGTTTTAAGCAAAATGCTGTTAATTACATGCAAACAAACACATAAACACAAACGTACATACATTTAATTTAATAAAACTATTCCATATAACGGGAAAAAACTATAGTAAAAGAAATATTCAAATTGTCAAATTTAAAAATAAATAAAAAAAGCTAAAAACTACTTTAATCTATCACAGAAATGATTTTTATAAAAAAAATTTTCAAGTTTTATAAAAACAAAAACCATATGCAAAAAGAATTCTATTCATAAACAGTTTAATTTATGTATTTTATAAGATGTGTACAATATAAAAAACAACAACAACAAATTTAAATAAAAAAAAAAAAATAAATAAAAGACTAATGTCTAATACAATTGTATTTTTTTTAAATAAAAGTTTATTAAAAGCAATCAAAAAAAAATACAAAATAATTAAAGTCAGCAACCCTTGTCTAAGGAATTGCATCTATAGAAACCCACCACTTTTCAGTACTAATTGTACACAATATAATACAGTAAAGTAAATATCATAAAGCCTACTTTCAGGCTAGAGTACAAGTTTTAATAGTGTCCAATACACCCACCTGTGGCTTATTATAAACAACACTTGTACCGTTTTAATGATTGAATAAAAACTTTTAGGAACCATTAGCCGATTTCCCACTCTGCCGCACAGTGAAAGCTTTATTAAAAAATATTGATCCATTCAAAAGTTATAAGAAAAAAACCGAAAACATTTCAATCTGAATTTGCAATATGGTATTTATTGTTGACTTCTTTCCTTTTTTGCTATAACTTTTGAACAGATTAAAATTTTTACATGAAACATTCACTGAGTGATAGAGCGGGAAATGGGCTATCATTCTCTCTAACATTTTTTTTAAACCGCTGTAACGCTTAAAAAGTTATAAGCGTTTTTCTAATTAAAACGCTTTTCAATTAAAGAAGATGTGGCATGTGGCAACATATGTGGCATGTGGCATGTAGCCCAATTCCCACCCTACAACATCGTGCAAGTCTCATGCGAAAATATGCTACCGTTCAAAAGTTGTAACAAAAAAACAAAAATCATTTCCCGAAAATCCACCTACTGCTGGTTCTGTTGGCCTGGTGTTTTACTTTTTTTTTCCAAGTTTTTTGAAAAGAATCTCGCACAATGGGTCAGGTGTTTTTTTTTTTTAAATTTTGTTTTTTTGCTGTAACTTTTAGACGGAACAATATTTTTTAATAAAACTTGCACCATGTGGCAGAGTGAGAAATGGGCTATCTGCCACGTGCCACATATGTTGCCACATGCCACATCCAGGTTGAAGAAAAAGCGTTTTAATTAGAAAAACGCTTATAACTTTTTTTGCGTTGGAGCGATTTAAAAAAAATGTTCCACTAAAATGTAGCGCATTTCCGACTCTGCCACATGGTGAAAGTTTCATTAAAAAATATTGATCCAGTCAAAAGTTATAAGAAAAATATCAATAATTAGACTAATTTGTACTTGCAACACGGTTTTTTGTCTACATTTTACTTTGTTTACTATAACTTTTGAACGGGTTAATATTTTTGAATGAATCTTTCACTGAGTGATAGAGGGGGAAAAGGGCTATCGTCCTCTCGAACATTTTTTTTAAATCGCTGAAACGCTTAAAAAACTATAAGCGTTTTTCTAATTAAAACGCTTTTCAATTAAAGAAGATGTGGCATGTGGCAACATATGTGGCATGTGGCATGTAGCCCAATTCCCACCCTACAACATGGTGCAAGTCTCAAGCAAAAATATGCTACCGTTCAAAAGTTGTAACAAAAAAACAAAAATCATTTCCCGAAAATCCACCTACTGCTGGTTCTGTTGGCCTGGTGTTTTACATTTTTTTTCCAAGTTTTTTAAAATGAATCTCGCACAATGGGACAGGCAGATTTTTTTTTAAATTTTGTATTTTTGCTGTAACTTTTAGACGGAACAATATTTTCTAATAAAACTTGCACCATGTGGCAGAGTGAGAAATGGGCTATCTGCCACATACCACATATGTTGCCACATGCCACATCCAGGTTGAATAAACAGCGTTTTAATTAGAAAAACGCTTATAACTTTTTAAGCGTTACAGCGATTTTAAAAAAATGTTCGAGAGAACGATAGCCCATTTCCCGCTCTATCACTCAGTGAAAATTTCATTCCAAACTATTAACCCGTTCAAAAGTTATAGCAAAAAAAGTAAAATGTAGACAAAAAACCGTGTTGCAAGTACAGATTAGTCTAATTATTGATATTTTTCCTATAACTTTTGAATGGATCAATATTTTTCAATAAAACTTTCACCATGTGGCAGAGTCGGAAATGCGCTACATTTTAGTGGAACATTTTTTTTAAATCGCTCCAACGCAAAAAAAGTTATAAGCGTTTTTCTAATTAAAACGCTGTTTATTCAACCTGGATGTGGCATGTGGCAACATATGTGGTATGTGGCAGATAGCCCATTTCTCACTCTGCCACATGGTGCAAGTTTTATTAGAAAATATTGTTCCGTCTAAAAGTTACAGCAAAAATACAAAATTTAAAAAAAAATCTGCCTGTCCCATTGTGCGAGATTCATTTTAAAAAACTTTGAAAAAAAATGTAAAACACCAGGCCAACAGAACCAGCAGTAGGTGGATTTTCGGGAAATGATTTTTGTTTTTTTGTTACAACTTTTGAACGGTAGCATATTTTCGCATGAGACTTGCACCATGTTGTAGGGTGGGAATTGGGCTACATGCCACATGCCACATATGTTGCCACATGCCACATCTTCTTTAATTGAAAAGCGTTTTAAATAGAAAAACGCTTCTAACTTTTTAAGCGTTACAGCGATTTTTAAAAAATGTTCGAGAGAACGATAGCCCCTTTCCCGCTCTATCACTCAGTGAAAGTTTCATATAAAAATTATAATCCGTTCAAAAGTTATAGCAAAAAAGGATAGAAGTCAACAAAAAATACCATGTTGCAAGTTCAGTTTGAAATGTTTTCGGTTTTTTTCTTATAACTTTTGAATGGATCAAAATTTTTTAATAAAACTTTCATTGTGTGGCAGAGTGAGAAATGGGCTACATTTCGCTTGAACATTTTTTTTAAATCGTTTCAACTCTTAAAAAGTTATAAGCGTTTTTCTAATTAAAACGCTTTTTCTTCAACCTTGATGTCGCATGTGGCAACATATGTATCACGTGGCAGATAGCCCATTTCCCACTCTGCCACATGGTGTAAGTTTCATTAAAAAATATTGATCCGTTCAAAAGCTATTGCGAAGAAGCAAAATATAAAAAAAATGTAACCAGCAACAAGTGGCATCGTTGATTTTTAGCAAAAATTAAATTTTGTTTTAAGTTTCATTTTATTTTATTAACTTAATTGCTTGATACATATGTATTCGCTGAGGCCTAATCTTAAAAAATGTATGATCTTATAAGATTACTAAATAAATACATATGTATATACGTGTGCACATTGTGTTCACTAAAAATTAAGCCAATCTTCTCTATGTAATGTAGTCTAGGAAAGTAACATACATACATACATATAGGAATATTTATATACAAAACTAGACAATTTTTGGTATTAAATTCTAAATATTCTGTTCTAGTACTTTAGGTAAAAGTTACACGAGGAAGCAAAATATTTAAGTATTTAAAATCCAAAATGAATTCTCCCCAATTACTGCAAACCTTGTTGAAACTCTAAAGTTGGCTGTACTTTCTTTATTTCATCTTGCATTTCCAGGGCAATGTTCTTGTATTTTTCGGCTTCTTTCTCATTTTTTTCAGTGCCATCGCCGCGTGCATACATTTGACTTAGATTGGCACAAGCGTACATGTTACCCAATTCACAGGCTTTGTACGCATATTCAAAGCCTTTTTTCATGTCCCTGAGAATAGCGTAATCCGACTCTTTTACTGGCTTTTGAATAGTTGGAGCACTTTCTTCGGCTTTTTTTTGAACTCCTGATATGTACATGCCCGATAAGTAGAAACAAGCAGTAGCATTTTTCATCTCACAACTCTTGGTAAGAAATTTAAGGCCCTGAAAGAAAAAACTAAAGTATTATTATTAAGTGATCTAGTAGATTATAATTTATAATTGCATCATATAGTAGCCCAAGCAAAAGTAGAATAAAAACACAATAAGAACAATAACAGTTCTAAACTGAATTTTGGCGAAAAAAAAGCAAACATGAGCCCTTCATAAATTAGTACTACATATGCTTGTAAATTTTATCAAATGTACCTTCACTACATCCCGATCGACTTCTTTAGGCATTGAACGAGACACCAACAAAAGACCTGACTGCAGGCAAGAATTGGCATCATTTAAATTACATCCTTTTTCATAATAACTATAAGCAGCTTTGGGATCCCCCTTGCTTCCACTTTTGCCCTTGCCCAAGAAACTATAATTACCGTATTTGTAACAAGATTTTGCATAATCATAATCATCACATGTAGATTTATAGACTTTTGACGCCTTTTCGAAATCTTTTTTAATGCCTTCCAAATAGTCGCCTAGCAAATGACAGACTAAAGCAAAATAATAAAAAAATAATTCTATTATATGATAATACAAATAAGAATAGTAACAAATTAGGTTAGAATTGCTTTTATTGCGGTGCTTCTATATACCTTCTGGGTTCTTTTCCGAGTAACAACCAAAGCGATATTCCACTCCCAAATTGTGAAGATACTCCTTTACATCTTCTTCTTTTTTTAAATCATAAGCCATTGTTTTGTATTAATAATAAAACTAAATTTATAAAAACTTTGCTGATTGTTAATAATAAAATTTCAGCTGCTTATTTTTGACGTCGAGTACTTATTAACTATTGTGAATGATATGACAAATTAGTTGGTTGCCAGACAGTGTTGCGTTGTAATAACACACATGCTATATTGTTTACACCACATAAATACAAAAGTATTGAGAAAATTGTTTTGACCAGGGTTACTGCACCACCCAACTTCAATAATACCAAGCACTTTAATTTAAGTTTTTATTCAAGCAATTTTAATTTATTTTCATTTTTTTTTATACATCAATTCAACTTTCAACATTCAGTATATAAGAACTATAAATTTATCTTTTCTAATATTCATAAAAATAAAGTTTTGTATGTTTTAATTGAACATTTTTAAGTTAATTATTGTTAGCCGTCGTGATACAAACAAGTTAATCTAATAAATATTCTTTTAATAGAGATCTTGGATAGCAAGTGTTTCTTGTTTTAAGAAACAGCATCATGATTTATTATAAAACTAATTATCCGAAGAATATATTTTATTACTTTAGCTCAAACATTTTTTTGTGGAGTTTTTTATTTTCCCATTTTAATCCTCTTTAATAGTTAAAATAATATAAGCGATGATTTCGATTTAATGTTGTTCATTTTATTTTAGATTCTTTTGGTTTTTATTTTTAACTATTTATTTTTGTATTTATTTTAAGTTAAATTAAAATTAATTAAGCAATAATTTATAAAGTAAACATGTGTTTTTTAATATTGATATTGTATGTATTTGTTGCCTTGTTGTTGTAATTATAATATTACGTTCGAAAATTTTATTAAATATAAAGAGAATAACAACTCTTTCTATTGCTTTCTGCATATAAGTAAATTAAAACATGTATTTTTGTTTACTTCAATAACGTTTTTTGTTGTTTATGAATAGTTTTTGGTTGTTGTTATTGTTGTTATTGTTATTATTATTATTACTGATTATGAGAGAAAAAAAACTAAATTTACTTTTTAACCATCTTCATGAGTAAGTCTGTAGACAATGATTTGGGACGTTCAATGGGTAAACCTAATGCACGATCCCAAATTAGGGAGGCCAATACACCGAGCGCACGTGAAACGCCAAACAACACAGTATAATAGTTCATTTCCTTCATGCCATAGTATTGCAATAAAACACCTGAGTGAGCATCTACATTGGGCCAGGGGTTCTTGACCTTGCCAGTTTCAGTAAGGATGGGTGGTACGACCTTGTAAATCTTAGACACCAATTGGAAGAGTTCATCGTCGGGCAAGTGTTTAAGGGCGAACTCACGTTGGCAGGTATAGCGAGGATCGGTCTTACGGAGGACAGCATGGCCGTAGCCGGGCACAACTTGACCAGACTTGAGAGTCTTCCAGATATAGTCCTTAAGTTGTTCTTCTGAGGGATTGTTACCAGCTTCTTTTTGCAATTTTCTCAGCCATACCAATACTTCTTGGTTGGCCAAACCATGCAAAGGACCAGCCAAACCGTTCATACCGGCAGCAAAGGAGAGGTAGGGATCGCTCAAAGCAGAACCAACCAAATGTACTGTATGGGCAGAAACATTGCCACCTTCGTGATCACTGTGGATGGTTAAGTAGAGACGCATCAGTTCAGTAAATTGTGGATTGTCGTAGCCCAACATCTTTACGAAATTGGCAGACCAATCCAGTTTTGAGTCAATGGATTTCGAGCCCTTGCCATTGCGGTATGTGTTGCAATATATGGTGGCAGCTACAACAGGCAGTTTAGCAATCAAATCCATGCTGTCCTCATAAACATATTCCCAATACTTGGTTTTGTGAACACCCTAAAAAACAACATTGGAGGCATTAAAAGTATTTTTTTATATCGAAACAAAATCACCGAAAAGACGTATGCAAGTGTTTTTGATTAAATTTTTTAGCACAACCATAATTAAAATAAATTTTTTTTCGCTTACATGCGTCCTTTTTGCAGTTATACCTCGTTATTCTATATGAAATTATTTCTTTCAACTCACCTCTGAGTAAGCCTTGGCAAATTTACTGTCGTGATTCAAGGCAGTGATGGCAGCCGAAAATTGGGACATGGGATGCAAGGTGGTGGGAAAATTGTTCAGCATAGTGACAACGTGTTGAGGTAGAGCAGCGCGATCAGCCCATTCCTTAGATAATTGTTTGACTTGAGCCTTGCTGGGCACATCACCGGTCAGCAACAACCAAAAGAGACCTTCCGGCAATGGCTCAACACCACCATCGGCAGCTGGCAATACCTTCTGGCATTCAGGTATGGAAAGGCCACGGAAACGAATACCTTCATCAGCATCCAAAACAGAGGTTTCAGTAACTAAAGCTTTAATACCGCGCATACCACCATACATCTATAAAGTACACACAAATACAAAGTTAATTTAATTCCAAACCATACAGTAAATAGTGTCATAAACTTAAGAAAACAATTTTAAATATTTTGTGAGAGCACACTTATGTTTCGATATGTTCGGTGCCAAAGAATGGATGTGGCAACACCGGTCATATGTTATATATCAACTTGCTGTAAATTTGACTACGACAACGACGACACTTGTAATCAGACTGCATATGTAGCTGCTTTTTTGGTATCAGAATAAATTTGATGTTCCCGGGTATAGTAATCGGTCGTTAACTATTTTTTTTTTTTTTCTTAATAAAAAATGAGTTTTTTTTAGAATTTAGATATTCCTAATTCTTAACAACCTAGTTGTCATGTGTTTTTACTTTTTGCAGTGTATTTTGGTAAATTAGCCTGCAAAGACTTACACAAAAACAAAACAGGAACAAGCCATCACTTTCTTGAGCCAAACCGGTGCCCTGTGCCAGAGGTTTTGTGACTAAATTATCTCAAGAAATGAAACCTTTTAATGCCGGTAGGGTGTTTTCTTTGCCTCTGTCACATAGTACTGTGTTCATCAAGAAAACGACACTCATAGCTCGAGGCCAAATTACGTAACTCAATATCGAACAAGTTCCATTGAAATATTAAAAATAACTTAAAAATTCGATCAAATTTATTCGATATCTATGAACACGTCGTTCGTATGATTTGACACAAAGAAGGACCAAATGGTCCACTTCTTGGGGGGTATGTAATTTCTCCAATTTTTGCAGATAAATCAGCAACTATTGATCATCTAGAAGTCAACATTCCAAGCATTTTAGACAAAAATGAGAGTGGGTATGCTTCGTTCATTAGGCTCATGCGAGCAAGCTATATGCTAGAAATTATGGCATTTAAGTCATGAAACTTGTGACCTTTACAGGTTATGTAACCAAGACGAACCTAGCTGACATAACAGACAAATTATCCAAGTAGGTCTTTGAATTCCTGATGATTATTAAACTTGGGGAGTATTTGTAACTTGAGAGTTCTGTGAGCACTGACTAGTTCCCACTAATAATTCTAACCAAGATCCTTCATGGTATGAATGAATTTATCTGTCTGAATACTAATTTGCACAAAAACTGTCTGTCGGTAATTAGTTTCGATTCAATCACTTGTTCCGAAGAAAAGTTTTGTTCAAGCAAAATTTTTGTCCAACCAAAATTTTTGCCTGAACAAAGACTTTGTTCGAACAAAATTTTTTTCTTAAAAAAAAAATATTTGAAGTATCTCTCACAAAGAAATGAACAATGTTTTTGGTCGAATAAAACTTTTGCCTGAACACAGTTTTTCCGAATAAAATTTTTGCGTGAACAAAGTTTTTGTTCGAACAAAATTTTTTTACGCAAAAGTTTTTTTTAACTGTATGTGTGTAATTTGAAACATCTCTCTAAACGGGAAAGCTCAAAAATTTTATGGACAACAATTTTCTCTGTAACGAGTGGGTGACTTCAGCTTTAGTAGGGTATTAGCCGCTTTGAAAGGTTTTTATAATAACTATAAAATTGTTGAACAAAATGTGAGTTTTGATTTTAAAAAAATGCCAATAAGTTGCAAAAATTGCTGGTTCCCGCTCCTAATTCTAATTTCTAACCAAAATCTTTCTGTTTTATTTTTAATAAAAAATTTCTTTGACTATAAAAAACGCCCTTTAAAGAGAATTACTTTTAATATTTTTTTGCATGCATGACCCTTTTTTTTAAATTTGTAGTTGCATAAGTGAAATAACAAAAAAATCAATACGTCAAAATTGCCTGATTTTTTTCATGTGGTTGCATTATACGGTAGAAAAAATGTTAAAAGTGAATGTTAGATAATCAGAATGAAGAAAATTTATTTAGAACACGAAAAATATATGTAAATGCACTTTATATTTAGAATGCAGGCGAAAGAAGAATGGAGGCGGCAAAGAATTAAAAGAGCATAACTTTCGTGCTTTTTGTTTTGTATGTGTGTATTTAGAAATTTCAAATTAAAAAACAGAAACGATTATTTAACCGTTTGGCAAGTGGCCATAAAGATTTTTCTTTTAGCATTTTTTTTTTGTTGTTGCTGCTTTTTTTCTATAGCGGCCATATGAAGGAGACTTTTTGTTGACAAGGTTTAATAAGAAAAAAAACACAGAGCGAGAGAGAATAAATTCAAACGTTTGCGTGTTGTTAATAAAACCTTTACAAAATTACCGTAATAAAAATATATGCACGTTTGTGTGCAAGTAATATTTTCTCTTTTAAAACACTCATTAAAAAGTGAAACTAGGCTACGCTTAAGTTTCAATAAACGCTTCTCTTAATCTTTGTAAATCTAAGTACACACGGCTGGTTTAATTTTTTAACTTACCATATCAATGGTTGTTTCACCCATTTTGTGGGCACCATATTGTTTTCTGAAATTCTTGACACGTTCCTGTTCAGCGGGAATTTTGGCAGCCAATACATCACGCAAACTAGCATCACCTGAGATGAAACGTACATATTGAGCCAAGAAAGCATTCAATTTCTAAAAGGAAAGTAAAAAAAAAAAATTAAGAAAGGAAGCACAATTTTAAAAAATTAATATATAAAATGAAGAATAAAATAAAATAAAATATAATCTAAAATGAATTAATCATAAGACTCTTGTTGCAGACAGATTTTTGTATTATTTTTTTTCAACAATGATTAGGTAATATATGATTTAGTTTTTTTTCGTTTGATAAGAAATTAAATAATTTACTTGCACATTTCATAGCAACGACAACTGTACGAGGGCAACTTCAAAACTAACCTGAAGTTTTACTTGTATATAGAAAAATTTTAAATTAATTTTATTGGAGCTGTGTACTTGTTTTGGCAGTTTTATATATATTTTTTATTTTTTGTTATCTTTTTAATCTATAAAAACTTTTATTATAAAATTATTTTGATTGAAGAAGACACAAAGGCGTGTCAAAATATTGGTATATTACTCGTATACAATTTAATAATAATATTTTACATAAAAAAGACAAAAAGCTTAAAAATATTTATTTACATATTTTTTCAATTTTTTATAATTTTTTATAAATTTTTTTTTATTGATTTTTTAATTATTTTTATATTATTATTTTTTATTTGTTTTTGTATTATTATTTTTTTTTGTTTTTTATAATGTTCTTATTTACTTTTTATAACATTTTTATATATTTTAAAATTTTTTTTTATTTATTTTTTATAAATTTATATCGATATAAAAATAAATTTTAAAGTAAACTCAAGCTTAATATATTAGTCGTTTCAATTAAAAGAAAAAAAAAGGTCAAACACACTTACAAATATTTAATTTTTATTTATTTTATTTTTTACTTATTTAATTTTTTTATTTATTTTTTTCATTTATTTTTTTCATTTAATTTTTTTTTTTCATTTAATTTTTTATTAATTTTTATTATTTCTTTAGTTTTTGTTATTCTTTTTTATTTAATTTTTTTATTTATTTATTTAGTTTTATTATTTATTTATTTTTTGTTATTAGTTTTTATTTAATTTTTTTTTAATTATCTATTTTTTTATTTAATTTTTCTCTAATTTTTTTATTATTTTTTTGTTTTTTTTTTATTTATTTATTTTTTTTTATATATTTAATTTTTTTTAATTATTGCGGACATAAAGAACAAGGACGATTATAAATTTTTTTAAAGTTATTTGCTATTTAATAAGAGTAATTTTGGGATTACCCTCGCACTGCTGGTAATATAACGTTACGAATGAAATATTTACTATAATACGAGTAATAATATGAGTAGTATTATGGGAAGTGAGTACGTATTTTAATAGTCACGCTATATCAATGTCAAACTGACACTGAATTCATTATCATTTTTTTTTTTGTTCCAAATTGCATGCAATAAACTTTAGACTTAACAAGTGAATTTAATAGATACACATGTAGTTAAGTAGAGGTATAGAGAGACACTTTTCAGGCTTTCGATAAATTATGGCACAAAGATTTCATTTATAAATTGTGACAAAATTTGTATCTCACCTATAATCATATACGAGTAGATGCGAAACCAAAGCAGATTTAGCTTTACATGCTTATTGGCCGAAATTCCGTTTAAATGTTAAACCTTTTTTTGAAACCAACATGGTTTGAATGTAGAAATGAGTCTTTGAGGAGTAGAAAAATCTAACATGCACAAGGACCTAAATGATTCAATAGTGAAATGGAACTACACAATGTCTTATTATTGAAACAAAAAAAGCATCCCAATACTCTGATCTAAAGCTAGAAAAGTAATATCGCTTTCCTCTCCCAGACCCGAGTCAGCTGAAGTAAAACATGCCTGAGAAGTATAATGTTACACAACTATTATTAACGTAGGAGCATGTAAAAGAAATATTTTTAACAAGAATAAAAAATAATACCAAGTCATTGTACTATAACAAAATATTAAAAGAAAAGTATGTACTCTTTTCATTAATAACATAATATATTCAATGAAATGTTCATCCATTTCATGAATTTAATTTCATTAATTCAAAGAAATATTAATTTTTTAATGAACGAATTTTATTAATTTAATGAAAATATTTCATTAATTCACTTATTTAATAAAATATTTCATGGAATCAATGAACATGGTTTTAGGCCACATTTTTCTTTCAGTGTATTAATCAACAACAATCAATTGATAATAAGCGTGTAATATTTTACTCAATTATGGGAATATGATAAGAACATTAATGAAATGCGTCAACCCTACTAAGAAAAATTTATAATAATAAGCTGCATTGTTGTAGATTGCATAGAGCATAACGTTCTTACTGATAATTCCCATATTGCATATAATAAATATTTAACACTAAAAATATTGGTTCACGTGGCGGCGTAAACGGCCTTCAATTAAAGTCGTGAGACTCCGTTTTGATCCCTAAAAAACATTGAGTTTCCCAATGGTGATACAAGTGGTTCCCATTGGGGAAAAGAGATTTTACAAAGACTTTAAAAAACTACGACATTTGAGAATATGATGGACCTTTAAAAAATTATTTCTGTACTAATAAGCAAAAATCGCTTAAGTCCATTTCAGTAAAAATTTGTTTGTTGTCCCAACTGGCATTATTGTAGTTCAAGGATGGTGGGGTGCTGTATATTTCACATTTAACCAGATAGCAACGAAAACAATACCGTTTGCTAGCATCGAAATAGTTTGAAAAAGAAAAGCTTCAGCGGCTTCTAAAGTTTTAGTCCTCTAAAAAACATAAGGCGTATTTTAAGGATTTTACTGAACAGTTGCAGTATATAAAAATTGGCAATAAAAATATAATTTTATTTAAATTTTTATTGCAATTTAAATTCTACTTCTTGCCCCAATTTTTATATGCTGTAACTCTTCAGTAACATTCTTAGAAATATTATCCCAAGAAAAATTTTAGGTTTTCGGTAAAAATTCCATAAATCCGAGAACTTTTCTATGTTAAATAAGGGAGAACTTTTTTTATATGAGGAAAGGGAAATGTGAAAAAACTGCAGGGGAATTTTTATTCATAACTGGGCTGATAATTAATTACACAAGTTTACAAGCATAAGTCAACTTTCGGACGAAAGGAACTGAAAACTGTTTTAAAAGTATTTTGGAGGCCTGATTTCAAATCTGCGACCTACATTTCTTTCAACTGTAGTGCGATTCAGTAACTTTTATTACGAACATTCGAATCGAAAAAAAGTATAACGATATTTTATCGTATTCGGTATTCAGTAACTTTCCGACAAAAATATTCGGTACGATAAAAATCGTTATTTGCGATGATTCGTAATAAAAGTTACTGAATAGCCCTACTGATGGTTGAATTAAAGAGTTGAAAAAATATATATAAGCATTACTAGAAAACGGTTGGCTCTATTTGTTAAAAAAAAAGGCGAAATTCCGTAACAAAATTTTCTGTAAGTCGTGCCTACATTGTTTTTAAATCGGCTTAGTAATTTTAGAAATATTGTAAAAGTTATAACGCTTACTTTAAAAAATTTAATTAATATAAAATTTTAAAAAAATTTTTAATTTTTAAAAATTATTAAAATAAGAAAGAGTCCAAAATCCACCGTTATTTTTAGACACGTCTATGGCTTCATAAGTTCCAAGCAAAACGTGCCATATTTTATCGTGATCGTTAAACCGCTCTTGGTTTTATTCACAATTCATTCACTTAAGGCGTTTTCTTTTCTAACAAAAATGTTGCCTATATTCGTATGCACGACCCAAGAATCTTGCGTTCTATTGTCATGTTTTGCACTCAATTTATAAGTGAGGGTGAGATATTGCACTGTGTCAACTACTTGTTAATACAATATATATATATTTATTTTTCACAAAAATCCATTATTAGTCACTTTTGAAGCAAAAATTTATTTTTATTTTATTTTAGGTGCAAGTTTTTTTTTTGTGTCAACTGTTTATCAGTGGTGTTAATGTTAACGTAATCAGATTTAGCAAATCGCTTAAAAAGCGGTAAACATATAGAACGCTAAATATACATTAGCGTTAAATGTTGCATGAAAAACTTATTTTTTTTTATTAAAACTAGTTTTAGGCAGTTTTAGGCACAAATGATATTTTTTTTCAAATTGAAAATTCTCTTCGTAAGCCTTTTTGATTGGAATCGAAATACATAATAACTGCTCTGTTTAAAATATTACATAATTTAGAGGCAAAATGTTTTTTGAGAATAGAAAACGCCATTAGTAAGACACTATTTTGTGAGAAAGAAATGTTGCTAGTACTCGTATTGCTTTGATGTGTTTGCTGGCAGGTGTGCTAATGCTGTAAGCCTAAGGCGATAGCATCACTTAATTGAGAATTTTTTTTATTTATTTATGTAGTTTTCTGTGTGTTTCGAGTTAAACAAACATGTGTAGTATTCGATGTCATTTAAACAAGATCAATTGCATTTTTATTAATTGAAATCTGTCGTGCAATTTGTACGAGAACTCATTTATAACACCAGTTAACGTTTGATGTTTTAATTGATATTTTTTTGTTTTTGTTTTGCATAAATTTCCATTATTTACACAAACAATCGATTACTATTTAGTAGCATGCACATGCTATAAATTAAAGCCATTTACCACAGCCCATAATTCAATCTAGTGTTAAGATTAAGATTTTTTTTTCAATTATTTCATTAATTAAATAATACCCACTACCTAAATACATACGTACATACATGTATTATGTATGAAAGCGCAATCAGACATAAAAAACTTAAAGGGCAGACTAAAAGTTTCTCAACTATCGCTTAGTTTTTTAAAGGGTAATTTTTTTTTTTTAATGTTTACTTGTAAGTCGTGATTATCAACGCTAAAGTGACTCACAGACTTAAAGACTTATAATTCTAGATTTCCTGTAAATAAACGCCAACTGTCAATGCATCTACATATTTTTGAAAACATTACCCTCTTTAATGTGCAAATTTTATACGAAATGAAATTGTATATTATCTATTAAAATGTGTACAACAACCAATTTTTTTAAATATATTTTTGATTTGCATATCATCACACTTAGCAAAACCGCACAAATATTTATTTACTACATTTTGTAGTTAAACGTTACAACAAGCTGTAATTTAATGCTTTGCTTTTAAGATTTGCGTCATTTGTTTAAATTTTGAATATATTGAAATGGGAAATTACGTTGTGCAAAGAAAATTACATATATATATATATATATATATATATATATATATATATTTTTTTTTTTTTTTTTGTAGATTGACAACATTTCTTGGTATTAAATCTTGTTGCTTTTGTTATCACCATACTTGGCCGAAATCGTGACATTTAGTCTGTTTACTTGAAATATTTTTAAATTGAAATAGAAGTTCTTCAAATATCGAATGCGGCCATTTGGGTTCTGGTTGCTTGACCTATACTTCAATCTAACTAACTCCTGTCCTGATGAAAACAGAGACATGTGGCAACTTTTGTCAATGCTTTATATTGACGCAGTCGTATTTCGCCTACAAATTCAACAATTTCAATATCATAATTATCAAAACTCGCTTTTTCAAAAGGCAACCTGTACCCCTATTTAACTTGGAACTTTCTGTGTGAATAAGAGAGAGGGATTATTTTCGATTCTACAAAAAAAAACCTCTTATTAGACCTGTGCGTGTGCACATGAACAACTTTTTTTGTGGTGATAAAGAGAGTTACAAGTGATCAGCCATCCCACAGTCTCGGCTTAGTCTCCTCAAATAGCAATTAGTTGGTTTCTAACGCCAAGTCTAACACGTTTTTTATCGCCCTCTATTTATATTAAAGCATCATTCCTAAATAAGAGCGCTGGCCGTGTGCGTATTCTCTACAGTAGAGCGAATGATCAACAATACATTACTGGTCAACAATAACAACAGAAAATTAAAAAATAAACAATTGTTATGCAGCCAACTTCACTACAAAACTCGCTGTTAAAATAGGATTTTCCTACCGCTCAGCGCTGCATACATTTTGTATGGGCAAGAAAATTTTTACAGATAAGAATTCAAATTAATTACAGGAAAATATAAATCAAATTTTTTTAAAATTTTTACTTACATACTTTTAAAATTTTTTTTATATACGAAATTGGTGAACATTCCATAATACACACAGTCTTTTCTTAACTAAAGGCTGTGAATTTTTGTTACAAATAAATGCAGTGGAATTTGATTATAATCAATATGCCAAAATATTATTAAAAAAATCTATTTAAAATTCAAAATTATAATTTAATATTTTAAATTTTGTTACAGAATATAAAAAATTTTGTAAATAAAATTGTTGTTCAGTTTGACAAAAATTATTCCAGCATTTGCGGAATAATTTTTTGTTATATGTTAGTTAAGGTAACTGGTTTTCGTTATAAATGAACTCCACTGTGTGTTATTTATTTTATTAAATTTGTTCTTATAAATAATTTTTATTTAACAAAGAAATACCAACACATCTTATCTGTACAATACCTAATCAGATAAAAGCAAAATTTTAAATTTACTTGCAATACTTATTTCAAAACCGTACACGTAAAGAGTTTTGCCAAAGCTAGAGAAAAGGAGAGACAGAGGGAGTTAGAGAGAGAGATAGAGAACCAGTATTTATTTTTTGTTCTGAATACAAACTTGTGCAAACATTTAACAAATACAAGTACTTAAAGGAATTAAATGTATGTGATCGCTTAATTAACAATATCATGTGATTTTTTTTTATAAAAAAATGTTATTAAATTTTCTGTGTCATTACCACAAAATGTATATCGACTGGCTGAAATGTAGAACTAAAAAACATTTTTGTTTAACCAGCGATTAATAAGGAAATTTGCTATTGGAAATTTGTTTAAAAATCCCTTATTAAACTAAAATGTTTTTTTTAAGAATTTTGTTTCAACAACTTTTCAAAATCGTAAGCTATAAAGGACCGAAATGATTACATGAAACTGTTTTATAACATATTGGTGGTACATATGAGACAATTTAAAATATTTCAAGTCTTGAAATTTATTTGAAACAAATCATTGCACCGGTTGCAGCTTCTAACTTGGGTACATTTAACGAGAGCCGCATATGGATCACGAGTGGCCATAAATATATCTTCAGCAAGTTATTTCTTTGTTTATAAAATTCAGCTGTCTAGATACAGGTCACATCTCCACCCCTAGTCTACTGTAATACTAATGAGTGCGTTCATAAGAGCTCAACTGCTACACAAAAGTTACGTCTTAGAAACGGTTGGCTAGCTGATACATGCAAAGAATTAAAAAAAAAAAAATTACAAAATAAATAATAATATGAGTTGAGCGGAATTGCTTTACGTGAGTCATTTTTAAAACATTTTTGCCTTAAACTCTCAAATGAACTTTGTTAAGAGTTTTTTTTTTAAATTAAAATAGAGTAAATTTTTTTTTTTTTTTTTTTTAGAAATTGAAAAAAAAAATTGTGTCTGCCTGGAATTTAATATTCTAACCAATGAATTATTAAATGTATGACAAATTTTTAGTGTGCTTCTCAATTTTAAAATTTAGAGGTTTAAAAAAAAAAAAAAAAAAAAAAAAAAAAAAAAAAAAAAAAAAAAAAAATTATATATATATGCTAATTGTTTAGGGTGTTGAACGGCCATGACATTTATCAACGAATTTAATGCAAATAATTACTTTTGTAAGTATTCAATTGTCAATTAAGGTGTCACAAAAATATACAAATGTGTTAAATATAATATAAATACAAATATTATAAATAAATATTATAAAAAAAAAAAAATTTTTTTATAAAAAATTGTTTGGCTGGTCCACATAATAAATTTTAAAATGAAATTAATTAATCGTTTATCCATTCTATACCAAACAATAAGGAAAAAAATTAATTTGATGAATTTTTTTTATATTAATTTTCTCTTGATTTTTCAATACCATATATTACAATTAACTTTGATATTAAGTTTGTTTATACGTACATTTACTCGTATATGTGTTATTTATAATGACATCATATAATTCAATTTGATACAATGAGATATAAATACAAAACATTTGTTTATATAGAAAAAAAAATTGTTTAAATAGAACATTAACATTTGATATGGGCACAAGTACAAGTAATCAATTATTAATTTAATAAAATAAATTTTTACATACATAACGCTCATTTACTTCAATAGTGTCATAATTTTCTAAAAAAAAAAGGTTGTGAAGACACATTTTAGAAAATGCATACGCCTATTTTGCTTATTATCGCCTCTTTTTTTCTTTGGGTAGTACCATTGACGAGTAAAAAAAGCACCAGAGTAAGCACAAAGACTATAAAAGCACTAATTAGAAATTTTTTTTTTTTTTTTAGATTTATTAGCTCACAAATTTCATGGCTGGCTTAGACTGATCCTCATATTTGCTAAGTGTCAGTCTTTTGTTCTCTTCCAAAATCGGAATGGCAAATGTTTTCGCTCCAACCAATATTGTTGCGATTCTCTTTCTAGCCACTCCTTAAATCTGAGCTTATAAGAGTTCCAAGACAGTACGCAGCCATTAAGAAGAAATTTTTCTTCTGCTTTCGCATTGCTTACATGTCCATTATGATCTGGAACCCATATCAGGTGAACCTTGTTTTTAGATGCTAGTTTCTTCAGAAGTATTAGGCAATCCCAAATAAGTTTCAATCTTATCTCAAAGGCACTGGGAGGTTATTATGTATTTGAATAGCTGAATTTTTTAAGCAAAAAAAAACAGCTTGCTGACTCCATAATTATTTTCTTCTATTATTCAGCAAGCAGACCTAAGACTCTTTTTAAGAGTCAAAAAGTTAATAAAATGAGGAGAGTAAAACAATTTGAAAGGTAAGAGGTCTGTTGCATGTGGTGACTGAATTTTAGAACTGTTTTCCGGTAGAATTAAGCAACTTCCTTCCAAATCCTCAATTAGAATCGCAAGATTCCGTTTTGAACTTCCTCTGTAGTACTCACAAGTACTTCTTAGTGATTTTTCTACTTCGTGTTGTTCACTTTTATTTTGCTGGCACATACTAAATTAATATTTTTGCTTAATTTTTTTTTATAAATTCGCTTTTTTTTCAAATGCTACATGCTTACGTAAAAAGGCTGTATAATTTATGGTTGTTTTTATTTTATTCGTTTTTTATGAATTTTTTTTTTTTTTTCTATAAAATGTATTTTTGTGTGAGATAAAATGCGCAGAACTGTTGCTCTTCGAGAAATAACGAAAAATTAATAACAATAATTACTTGTTTCTAAAGCTGCGTTCACATTACATTTTTTTTATTTGGATGTTATTAAGGAGGTTTTTTACATTTACTTTGTAATTATTTTTTATCAATTTTTTAATACTTTTTTTACATTTAATTACTTGATACTTGATTTTTTTAAACAACAATTTCTAATTTTAAACATGTTTAACAAATTAAAAATAAAATTAAAGGAAGTTGTTGCATTAAACTCGTTGAACTTGAACCGAAACAAATAACCTTGATTGTTCATTAATAATGAGAGTTTTTGCATTCATTCAATGTTTTTTTTTATATTTTATTTTTAAATTAAATGATGTTATTTTTAATTTATGGGATTATTAACTCGCCAATAACTTTCATTTTAAACAAGATGACTCAAATTTAAATAAAAAACCCCCGCTTGGCAATACTCTACTGCTAGATGTAAGCAAACAAACTGTGTTAAGATGTGACGTGTGTGTATCTAGGCAGAGAAAAAAATTTCTGAAGGCGCAATCTTGCAAATTTTCACATAACGTAGACTTTTAAAACTACGACCAGGACCCCACACAAAGCAATTTTAGTTGAGCAATTCTTGATTTTGTATTAGAGGGAGGAAGGAATAATGGAAAGGGGTACAAGCTTGCTCGTACTCCGTAATTCCCTTTTGTTCTATCTTTGTATTTATTAAAGCTGTAAAAAAAGAAGACAGGTAGCTTGAATGCTGAAGAATGCAAAAATTGCCGAAACAAAATTACTGTGTATAGACATAGAGGCAATTTTAAAAGAGAATTAATAAAGAATTGCCCAAATAAAATTGCTGTGTGTGGTCCTGGTCATATTCTTGTACGTGTGTTTGACATTGTACTCCGTCTAAACGGCTAAATCAATTTAATTGAATTTCTGTGTATGCCTTTAAGTTAAGACTTAGAAGGTTTAGCGTCACAAATTCTCCCGGCAGTTGGTATCTGACTTATTTATCTACTACCTGTTTTGACCCGGTCTGGCACGATCCTTTACTCTATAAATACCATTTCGAATATACAAAAATTATATATTTTCTTCAAAACCCAACTTAAATTAAAAAAAAAAAAAAAAAATTAAACCACACATTTTTTTAAATTTTTTTTTAATTGGAGAACGGCTGGACCGATTTGGCTAATTTTTTTTATTATATGTTCGGCATAACCGAACATATAATAAAAATAAAAATTTGCCACGCCCATTACTGTTTAAATTTATTTCAAATCGGAGAACGGCTTAACAGATTTGGCTAATTTTTGTGTCACATGTTCCGCAATAATCCTCATAATTTATTTTATGAAAAGAAAAATTTGCCACGCCCATTACTATGCATACTTTTTAAATTTATCTCAAAACGGAGAACAGCTGGACCGTTTTTTCGAATTTTTGTTATTATATATTCGTCATAATCCAATTTTTCTTCTCTTTTTAATTATTTTTGATAATAAATAAAACTTGAATACAAAACAAGGGTTTGCCGGATCAGCTAGTTATTGTATATATATAACAAAATAAAACACACTGTAATTGTAATTTTCACACAAGTTTTTTTACAGAAGCAATGTTGTAAAAGTCACACGCACCCTCAATAAGATTTCACAATGAAAAAATTGGCCTACAATATAAAATGTAAAAAACATCTCGTGTATTGGCAGCTTTAGTGTAAAATGGAAATTATTTTTTTTACATGGTCATTTCTACTTATTTAAGAGAAGACCCTCGTATAAACTTTATTTAATAACATATTTAGTTGGATTTATTTATTTTTCTTTTTCTTCTTTTTTTAACTACCGCTTTTTTTATTACTTTTCCATTCATTCATTTAATTTCTCCATAATGCGTGAGGCTTTTCTTACTATTTTAGTAAAAGCAAAAGAGATGTAAGACCAACGAGCCCCTTTTTGTTCATAATTTTTTTTTTTTTCGTGTTACGTATGCATTTTTTCTCTTACATTTTACAATATTAATATTTGCAAAGGCTTTGCGGTTGTAGTATGAAATACATATGTGTGTATGAGGGCATATGCACGCACAAAAAAAACAGAAAATTGTATTTCTCTGTATACATACCAAAATACCCATATATTTTCCTCCATAATGTAAACAAAACAATTTTAATTTAATTTCTAATACAAACTAGTATAAACATTTAGGAGTTCAGCAATTGTAACTAAACTCTATACCAGATTCATGGTAACTTTTTGTTATGAATAAGACTGGCTTTTAGTCTTCTACAATAAGTATGTAATAGGTACGAGCTAGTTGTATATACATGCAAGAAATATGTATTAAACATTAGAATTTTTTTGGGTATTACTAATCGTAAAAGTATCCTGCATAAAATACGCAGGCCTACAATGATTTTGGTGCCGCCAAAAGTAAAATTGTTTTCGATTCAAATTGTATGGCATAGGGTTTTAGGTGCTACCCAAGGCGAATTCATACAAGGTAAAATCATGAAGCATCTCTGTTTTTAAAATTTTGTTGATTTGTCAAAAAAAAATAGACATGGCTTATATACTCCGACCATATAAATATAAAAATTTTGACAAGGCAAGAATAAACTTGAAGCGCACACCGCTTTCTTGATATCAACTTGTATGAATTCACCTTAGTGCTACCACTAAATTATGTGAATAAGTTCATAATTTATACATAGATTTTGATGAAATATGGCTGGTTTTATTTGTAACATTTGAAATAATAAATTTTTTTTATGACAAAACTTTGTCTCGAGTTATTGCATATTATATGGCGTAAAATCGTTTCTTTGCGAACACTGTTTTCTAGGCTTGTGTCATTAATTAAAATGGAGTAGTTATATACTAGTATATCTATAAAGAAGGGAGCATTTTACCTGAATGCAGCCACTATTTGTGAAATGAAAAATGTACGTGTATAAAACAACCGTATATGAAAAACTTATGTAGTCTAACGGGTAGTAACTTATGACTACTTTGAAGTACAGCACATTACTCATGCTTGCAATTGCAGTACACTTTTTACGAGAGTGTGAAATGGCCGCAATTTCTGCAGGGTATGTAGCACACAAGTACCTACAATATTAAATGCAAAAAATTCACATATTAAAGCAAATATATTCAAATTGCCCACTACGTATTCGTTTTAATCTACTTAAGTAACATTACTTAATATGCGTGTATGTATGTGTTCATCTCCATATGTAAGCGTTGTTTTTAATAATAATTTATCAAAATACATAATAAAACATTTTCCTTGAATATTATGTAACAAGAGAAAATTTTATAAAATTTAATAGAAATTTTTTTTTTTATATTAACGCAAGCGCGAAAAATTACACGATAAGAAAAAGAACTTTGAATTCTTAACAAACATACATAACACATGCACCCGTAAATAAACTCTTTAAAAAAAAAAATTAAGAGAGCAAAGTGCGTGGCGAATATGAGGACATAAAAAAAGGCGCTAAAGGTTAAAGAGAAAAAGGCCAATATATGTACAAAGAAAAATAGAGTTGCCAACTGTCAAAATTTATCATGTTATTTCGGCATTTGGTAGATGAATGACGGCAGTAAAATATATAAAAATGCTGGATTTACTAAAAAATAATGAAAACAAAACAATTCATTTCAGGAAAAATGATAAGACCAGAAAACCTTAAAGCTGAAACTGTGATTGAAGTTACTCTCTCACAATATAAATATAAATAGAATCATGATGGAATTATAGAGGTGGCCAAATCAGCGAATTTGCTTATCAGCTGCTTTTTACCAAAATGTAACCTTTTGAAAAAGTGTGCTAAAAACATTTTAAAAACTTAAATAAAAAACTAAATTTTTTTTGTTGTTACATATTTTAAAAATGCAACATTTTATAATTTTTGATGCATGACATTGAGACATATTTATTTATTGATGTAGAATTTGCGTTTCCAGAAAGTTGTATTTTTTTATAATGGACTAATTTATGTGATTAAAATTGTAAATTGAATAAGATTTTGATAATTTAGATTATAACAAATGACTAGCAAATTCTGTAAAACTGTCACCTTGGATAGATTCACTTGCGATCATATGTATAAATTCGCTTTGTTTAGAATTAGCAAAAAAATTAATTTGCTAAAACAAAAGTATTGAAAATTTGCGGATTTTTCTTAATAACAGCAAATATATCAACTGGCAACTCTATTAAAACACACATGAATTACGTACACACATTTCCATATGAACAATCCACCACCAGATTACAAAAAAAAAAAAAAAAAAAAAAAAAAAAAAAAAAAAACTAGGCAGAAACAGCACCACGCTTACTCACAATTTAAGCAAAAAAAGCACACACACATACGCATACAAATCCATATGTATATATACATATTAATATATTTTTTTTTTTTGCAAAAATTACAAAAAACAACTCAATTAAGAGCAAAGTAATACATTTTTGGGATTTACCCTATTTTTGTAAGAGTGTAAGAAGAGTTGTTTAACAGGGTCAGTTGCAAATTTTATATAATTTAGGCTATTTGTTTTTACAGTTACAGCAACAAAAAT
Organism: Thelaira solivaga; assembly: GCA_947397855.1. NCBI lineage: Eukaryota > Metazoa > Arthropoda > Insecta > Diptera > Tachinidae > Thelaira > Thelaira solivaga. The sequence continues at coordinate 4,661,226 of OX377612.1, read as the reverse complement.
AATATTTTTAAAAAATTCGACAACAGCGAATATATTAACATGTAATGGATAAACAAAATTTTATTAAAAAAAGCGCTTAGCAACACTTTGGTTATATACATAGTTTTTATGTAAGTATGTAAAACTCACCTGAGCTTCTGGCAATTTACGCAATGAAACGCGATAGATCGACATTGTGCTAAGAATCACTTCACTTTTAATTAAATGAAATTCCTAAAATAAATATTACGCAAAGATTAAAGAAAAAGTTTCTATTTAAATATTTAAAATAAAACAAATGATTTGTATAACGTAACGTTGCTATGTATCTATGTGTTTGTGTGTATTTTACTTTAAACCAAAACTCTGATAAAATTAAACATTAAAGCAAAACACGTGTCTTTATTCCAGAAAAAATTTACAAACTGTTCTTTATTAATTTTTTAAGCAAAAGGAAAAAGCAACTACACATGAAGTTTTGTTATACAATTTTTGTTGTTGTTTTTTTTTTCTCCTCTTTAACACTCACACAAAAGCACAAAATACACTAGTTCACGAATTTGTTGGTCGTCGAACGATGTGTATGGTAATATTTTTGTTACACAAAAAATTTAAGTAAAATAAACAAACACCGCCGTTGAGCTCCACAAGCTGACTGAACCATTTGTCTATAGGAAATATACGAAGTACCCCCAAAATGCCAACTACACTGTTAAATTAAACCAACAAAATATACACATACACAACGAGAAAAAAAAAATTAAAAGCACATACACACATGTACGTATGTATATGAACACTTGTATTTATATACCTACAGACGCAAATGCAAAACTACAAACATAATTCCAAATATTTTTATATATGTATGAAACATTAGAATAAGCAAAACTAAATAAATATAAATATAAATTTTATATTCTTATGAATTTTATGTTAATAAAATAAAATACAAAATTTTTTAACGTGTTTTCTTAACAAAATAAACAAAAAGAATAAATGTTTTCTGTGCCATACTCTCACGTTTCTCTCTTTTAATATTTACTCTTAAATTGTAATTACATCACTCAATCATAATACCAGATGCTGACATTTTTTCTGCGATTTTAGTAGATTTTATGTAACATTCATTTTGATTTTTATAAAGCTTTTTTAACATTTTAAAGTTCTTTTCGTTATAAATAAATTATTAAAAACCTTTTCATGCATAATTAAAATAAAAAACCATAATAAAGCTCTTTTAGCTGCTTTGAAATTTTTTAAGTTACACATATGACATCATATAACTTCAATGTTAATGGGAGTTTGCACATATACCACCCAATTTTTTTTCTTCTTAAAACATATTAAAAAAATTTTAGTCCTGTGTACCTTATCTTTTTATTTTTTATATGAATATTTCGATTTTCTGCAATTCATTACTTTTAATGTAGTTTTCAATTAAACTCATAAGACCAAAAGCGAATTTATGCATTCGAGTCTATATATTCGCCTTGTATAAAACAAAATAGACAGCGAAATCAATTGCTTGGTGTTTGTTTTTACTAAGTCACATTAAAAAATCCCACTTATTCTTGGCAGATGGCGAGAAAGTGAAAGTAAACTTTGGTAACTTTCAAAAACAATACTGAAAATAGTGTTGGACAATTATTTAATTATATGAACTAATAGTTTTAGTGGTTGTTGGAGTGACTGTATGTTTTCCAAATTTTGTTGGAATTTACTGCAGCTAATTAGGGGTAAACAAAAATTGTTAACTTTTTTACACAAGAAAAGGAGAAAATATTGTGTGCATGCTACAAAGTATTCATTCCAAGTATGTTTTCAATTAAAATAATAATTAGCAGACGTTTCGGAAATCGATTACTCTACAAATCTCTGAAAATATACCCAAAGTTAATAAATGAACAATTTAACAACTGCTGTTTATGAACATTAAATAAAGTAGCGTATTTTAAGAAGCTTTTAAAAATGTGAATAAATAAATTTGTTGACTAAAAATTTTCAAATGCTGCGTTTTTTAAAAATGGTATAAGTCCACCTTAAAAAATAAATTAGCGGTAATTTTAGTAAGAGATACACACCACCTTCTTACAAAAGTTGAAATTGAAACACTTTTTCTTAAAGTGGACTTATACCACATTTAAAAATAACAGCTCAATTGATGTTCCTATAAAAAAAAAAAAAAAAAAAAAAAAAACCAACATATGACGTAGAGGTTGTTTAGCTGCATTGATGGGCATGTAATATTTAAATTATTTACAAATAGCCTACACACATTTAAAAGCGAAAAAAAATTAAAAGGAAATTTCTTTGATAGCGATAATCAAACAGTATGAGAATTAGAAGAAAACAATAGCGTTTGCTAGAATCGAAATAATTTTATAAGAAAAACTTTTAGGTCTTTTAACAAAAAAAAAAAAACATACTAAGACATAAGCGGTTTTTTCATCTTGCGACAAAATTGATTTGAGGAAGCTGAATGTATTTTGTTATATTTAAGCTCACGCATTCACACGGTCGCCCAAACGAGGGATGCTGAGCAATTTATTGTTTGTTGTAAATGAAAAACACCTTTTTTTGGCTATAAAACAGCATAACCATGTCTGCAGGAATGTCATTGCTTCTGTTGGCTTAAAAACGAAAACTTTTTAGGCCATTAATTACCCAAAAATTTAATATCTACACATACATTGTATGTAAACTGTAAAGAGATACATGCATGCGTTTGCATGTACAAAATTTATTGTAAAATATTTGTCATTCACAATTACTTGTGTAAATGAAAAAAAGGGGTTAAATAATAATTGTTCACAATGAACCGTCTTTTTTCTTAAGTGAAACATAAATTTATTGAGTCATATTGAGCAAATTACTTTAGGTGTATCAATGACTACAATTAATAATAAGAAAATTCATACTACCATGCGAAAGTAATTCTGTCTGTCTGTCTGTCTCGCTTTCACGCCAAAACTACTAAACCGATTTAAATGAAGTTTAGTACACAGATAGTTTAAAGTCTGAGAAAGGACATAGGCTACATTTTAATTGGAACAAGTTAAATTCGGCTGGGCCGAGTCTTATATATCCTTCACTGTGTTAGCGAAATATTAATATTTTTCACTTCCCACATTCTTCTAAAATATCAAAAACATACAAGAAAATTCGTCTTACGTCATTAAGTATTTAAATATTAACGCCCAAATTCATAAAAAATATTATGTGCTTATTTGACAAATACTGCATAGAAGTCTGTCAAATAAGCCCTTAATAAGCACATAATATTTTTTATGAATTTGGGGGTAAATGTTTTAAGCAATAGCTTAGAGGAGATCATCTATATTTGCAACCTACCAACCAAATATTCAGAAATTACTTTAGATCATTTAAATTTTTTTTTTTTAATTTTCATATACTCCAGTGCTGTTGCTCTGAAGGGTTTCGGCGATTACCGTTTTGTTAAACACTTCTAGAAAGCGTAGAGCCTACAGATTAAATTATTTTTTGAGTTTGGTAATTTTCTTGGGCAAAATCGGGAATGGTACCTCCGCAAAGTGGGGAATGGTAAAAATCCCTCCGAAGAGTATGAGAGAAAAAAAATATTTTTTTAAAATAATTCAAAGATTTTCTGAGTACTTATGCGATAGATTACAAATGTAAACAACCTCTAGTTTAAAATGATATGATATAATTCCTTTGCAATCGCTTAGAGAAATCAACGTATTTATGCACATTTGTATCATTGTATGTACTCCTAAACATGTCATAAATACTATAAAACATAAGGAATTACGTGAAAACATATTTAACTAATCTTATTTATCTTCACTCACTTGAAAAAATTATGTAACTAAAACACTTAGTTTATTAAGCTTAAGGTCATATTAAATATAAGAATTTCTTTATTTATTATTGGAAAGAAATATCAATAAAAAATATAAATATTTATAATACGACCTCAACTTAAAAATCTAGCTGTTTCAATAAAAAAAAGTCATATAAACTTACGATTAATCCTAAATAAATAATAACGCTCCGAAAATGATAAAAAAAAAATAGAGGCAGTTGGTTGCACTTCAGAGCTCATAGCTCAGCTATTTATGGATCAATTGGGCTGAATTTCAATACGAAACTTATAACAGGAACTTCCAACAAATTGACATGGTAAACTTTTCTGTAGGTCTTCTAGGGACTTCAGAAAGTTGTTTTCAACATACACACGGATAGACGGAAAGACGGACAGACAGACAGACGTACATCGCTAAATCGACTCAATACCAAGTTTACGACAAAAGTCACCTTATCCCAGCTTTGTGACGACATAAAACTGTTGAATTTGGGCATGAGAAACAAATGCATCTACAACGAATAACTGTCTGTTGGGGATTTTTGTTAGGCGGTAGATTTTTTTTTTTATAGATGAGGCCGAAATTGAGGTAACATGAGTAACATGATAACGGAATTGTGGTGGCTTCAACTGGACGACATGTGGTTTCAGAAGGACGGGGCCTACTAATACGTATGAAGCATCCTTTGTCTTTGTTTTTGGCTATGGCTATGAGCCAACTTTGTTCTCAGGATAAAAATGTATTTTATTTTTTTTTATATTTATTTTGTGATTTTTTTTTATGTAATAATTTCTATTTGGAATTTAAAAGTTTAACAAAATATTAATCTTTATTTGTTTTTTTTTTAAATCATTTCCCAGGGTTTTTGTTAGTTAACCTTGATCTGTAATCCGGTCCCTTGCAATTATTATTGGCTTGTTTGTTTACTTCCCCTAAACACTAAACACAAACTTTTCTCAAAATCTATCTATTTGAAATTATTTTTCTGGTATTAAATTTGCATTTCAGATAATCGAATAGAACAATAGATAAAAACTGTTAAAAAAAACCTTAATAATTTAAATAGCAGAAGCGAAATGAAAAGAAATTAGCTGTAGCAACAAATATAAAAAAGGGGTAAAGCCGAGCCAAGCAAGAACTTGACCAGTGGCTAGTAGGACAAAGATCTATTGTTCAAGTTTTAAAAATATTTTTTTGTGCTCAAAACATCATGATGTTTCTTGGGAGATGAATGCCTAGAACAGTATCTTTGTCCGGTTTGTTTTTAAAAGAAAAAAAAACTTTTCATTGTCTTTTCGTGAATTTTTTTTTGGGCAGCTGTTTTTTTTTTCAAGTTTTCTATTTTCTATTTGATTTAAATTTCTGAATTTTTTCTTTAACATTAAAACTTGATCTAGTTTTTCTTTATTTAATTTCTTTTTTGTTAAACATTTGGAGGCTGCAGATGTCCACACTGGTTCGTTTGGTTGTTAATCCTGTTCTTGGTAGGACAATAAGTATAAAATTAACATTTTTCTCTTTTGGCAAAAAGTGAGTTTGTTTTCTGTTTGGTTGTTGAAAACACATCATTTAATAGCATCCTGTTGCTTATCAGCTTGATTAGCATAATAACGCTCAAATATGTTATTGAATTCAAGGACAATAGAAAATAAATTTATAGCCGTTTTTTTGTAAATCTTATTAAATTCTCTTAAAAGTGTTAAATGGCCAGGGAAAAGTCCTGCAGAATTATTCGCTTTGAAAAAAAGTTTGGTTTCGTAGTTGTAAAAAAAACAGGGGTTATTTCTGAAAGTATAATAGTACAAGTCCACTTTTTTTATTAAATAAGTTTGCGTTAAATTTAGCAAGATATAGACAGCATCTTACTAAAATTCTTACTGATTAATTTTTTTTTAAAGTGGACTTATACCACTTTCTAAAATAACACCTCATATATTTTAAACATAGTAGATTCGATATTTTTTTTTTAAAAAGCTATTTTAAATCGTTAAATTTATAGGAACAAAAGTTAACTTTTAATAAAAGCCTACTTTAAAATAATTTTTTTAAAAGAAACGTCGATTTAAAATTTAATATAGGTTTTAGTGATTTTTAAAAAAATTACTACTACTAAATAAAAGTCGACTTTAGATAAAAGCCTACTTTAAACTGCAATTTTAGTGAAAAAGTTAATTTAAAATAGGTTAAAGATATTTTTTAACAATTTACTAACGCTAAGCAAAAGTAAACTTTTAATAAAAGTTTACTTTAATAAATTTTTCTTAAAAAAAGGTCGATTTAAAAGCTAATATAGGCTTTAGGGATTTTTAAAAAATTTATTACTACCAAATAAAAGTAAGTTTTTAATAAAAGTCTGCTTTAAAAAACTATTTAAAAAAAAGGTCGATTTAAAATTTTAAATGGGCTGTAGTGATTTTTGAAAAATTTACTCTAAAAGTAAACTTTTAATAAAAGCCTGCTTTAAAATGCACTTTTAGTGAAAATATCGATTTAAAATAATAAAAGAATTAGAAGCAAAAGAGTTGTTGTGACACAACTTTTAAGTTACAAATTCTCCCCCAGCCTAGTATTCATTAAGAACACAAAGTATTTCTTGGGTTAATTGCCCGCCATGTCAGCTAGGTTGTAGATACTGAGTAAGGTAACATCCAAATTCGACCATTGCCGTGATATAAAACATGTTCTACTGTCCCTTCGCCTTCGTTATATAATCTTCTGCAGGTCTTTCTGATAGGCTGACCGAGTCAAGCCCATCAAGTCATTTGTTCCCTGTCGTGATATCCCTGTTGTTGCGATTCTCTTTCTAGCCTATCCCAAGCCATTGGTACTAGGTCCATTAAGCTTAGTAGCTTAGTCACAGCAAAAATTGTCACGCTATCGAGTTTCGTTAGAAGCACAATTTATTTAGCTGACGGACTTTGTGTTTCTTTTTCTACTCTCTTTATTTTTCTGCCTCCTATTTGTTTGACATTCTCCTTGTATAGAGGAGCCACCCCTTTACTTTTCTTATTGGGGTGGGCTGTGCATACTAACCTACGCCTGCTCTTTAAGTGTGAAACTGCAAAATTTATTTTGAAAGAAAAATCAAAATTAAAATTTCATTTTTAGCAGTTTCTAACACTTTCCCTCTCGCCGGTTTTTTCCTTTTAGAAATTTAAGTTTTTAAGCCAGAAGGTTTTTCAATTGCCGCCACCATGTACGCAAACAAGCAGGACTTTTGTAGAAAAAATACAAATAAAAAAATTTTTTTTTAAGTCTGACACAAACGCATTTGCAAGATGAAATGGATTGATGGATAGATGAGTGACTCAATGAATGCCTAATGTGTCCATAGTCGCATATGCAAAAACTGAAAAAACGCATTCATGTTGTGCAGACGTTTTGGGTTTGGGTGTTTTAAGGGCGAATAGCAAGATAAAATGGTCTAGCAATTTTGTTTGTTCCTTGAATACATTCACACTAATGCAACCAACATTGCAAACGCAGTCTTTAATTTCAGCCAGACGTTTTTGGATTGGGTGACACAAACTCATTGTTTCAGTTTATTTCTTTTTTTTTTTTTTGTGGTTGTTGTTTTTTGCAATGGACAGTTATTTGAGTGAGTCTCACACTCACTCATAGTTTTGTTGCAAGTAGTTGTGTTAGACTTGGTTAAAGGAAAACGGTTTTTCGAGAGTTGGTCTTCTTCTTTCCTTTTTAAAGGCTGCCTGCTGGTCAACTTTGTAAGTTTTTTATAGAATTCCCAACGAGGCTCTGTAACATATTGGGACAGATTCAAAATATTTTGGAAACCATTTTTTTAACAGCATGATTGTCTGTTCTAAAAGTAGCACCGAGTTTGTAATGGAAGCAAAAAAAAATTTTTTAAGTGCTTGACAAAATAGGCTCCGTTCCAGAATACGTTCTGGTATGAAAACTTTTACGCTCAAAGAAAAATGCTTCTCCAATCCAATGAAATGATTTCGTTAAAATTGTTTCATTAATTTAATGCAATATTTCACAATTCATGTAAATTAATGAATTTTAATTCATTAAATGAATGAATATTTTACTAAATGAATGAATAAAATTATTTCATTGAATGAATTAAATTGTATTGTTGAGTTAATAAAATTATTTCATTGAATTGATGAAATGATTTCTTTGAATTAATGAATTTATTTCATTGAATTAATGAAATTATAACATTGAATTAATTAAAGTATGTGAATGATTTTTTTATAAGCAACACAAATCCGCGAAGGTTTTTTTGCTTAGCTTTAGAAAACATCCAGGGTCAGGACAAGAATCGAATTTGTGACCTAAAGATTGATAGCACACTACCTTCATTGAATTAATTAAATTATTTAATTGAATTAATGAAATTATTTAATTAAATTAATAAAATTATTTAATTGAATTAATGAAATTATTTAATTAAATTAATTAAATTATTTAATTGAATTAATGAAATTATTTAATTAAATTAATTAAATTATTTAATTGAATTAATGAAATTATTTCTTTGAATTAATAAAATTATTTAATTGAATTAATGAAATTATTTAATTAAATTAATTAAATTATTTCATTGAATTAATAAAATGTTTTCATTATTATTTAATTGAATTAATGAAATTATTTAATTAAATTAATTAAATTATTTCATTGAATTAATAAAATGTTTTCATTAGTCGAATGAAACTCAACATTGGCTGAAAACTAATTAATTTTTCATTGAATTAATAACAAAATTAGGAGGATGTGTGAACAAAATTCTCTCAGTGTATACAAAATGAATTTATATTAATTGATAATTTTGCCTAAACTATTTTTGGAATCTGAAATTTCTCATTTTCTTTACCCCTGGAAACTTGATGAATTTTTTTAAAGCTTTGTTACAGTGCTTACAAATCACATCCCTGTCGTTGATGGGATACAAAAGTGTGTTGCTTCTTGGGTCTGGGCAAATTTGAAAATTTTATTTTTTAACTTTGGCAACTACACACAGTGCACACACAGACACACACACATACACAGAAAAACATGTGTAGTAAACACTCATACGTAGTGTAGGTTGCATGCAACCAACAATAGTAATAAGTGTTGTAGCTTTTAAATACACCCAAAAACACATACACAAATACTAACACGCCACCTTTTTTTTGTATTACAAATGCGGCGGCCTCTTCTATACTCTTGCCAAATGTCTGTCTGCTTGTATGCACATGGACGGACAGACAGACTAACGGACGGACACTTTTTGTATTTTCCATTGTTTCATTTTGTTGTTTTCTAAATGCCTTTGCTTCCGAGAGTAGATATTAAATGTTTTATGATGGGCCTTGCTTGCTTCTATTGTTGTTGTTGCAAGTTATTTTGTGGTGGCTGTTTTTTTTTTGTTTGTTTTTTTTTTTTTGCTTTGTATCCATAAATTGCATTAAAATTGTTTTGTTTTATTATTTTTTGCATGACGGTCATGAAATTCAAAAGTCATAAGCCTTTTGTTGCAGCATTGATGCCATTTTTTGCATGCCTGCAACAATCAGCAACATGATTGGTTGAAACTGTTTATCATTATTTCTTTCATTTTATTTTAATTTTTATATATTTTTTTCTTTCCTTTTTATTAAAAATTTAATTTGAGGGTCTGAGCCATACAAATACAAAATGGTTGTTGCTTTGTTGTTGGAAGAGTTACAGCAGAAGAACAAATAAAAAAATAAATAAATTCGAATATTAATTATTATTTTTCTTTTCTGTGAAATGCAGTGAGTGTCATTGAGAAATTTTAATTAAGCTTAAAATTGTTTCACGATAGTCCTTTTTTTTTAATTGAAATTCATTGCATTGCCAAGCAATTAAAGCGATTAATGAAGAATTTTTTTTTAGAAATTAATGACTTTTTTCAATATGTGGATACATGCAGTTTGTTTGTATGTAAATAAAATTTAATTACTTTCGACAGTGTTGCCAAATTGTTACCAAAATACTTTGAAGTCTTATCTCAAATCTTCTTTTCAAAACTTTTAGTCAAATTGGCTATTGTTTTCGAGATATGAAAGTAGTATAAGTCCACTTTAAAAAAAAATTAGTTGACGGTAATTTTGGTAAGATAAAGACACCATCTTACTAAAATTAGCGCTAGCTAACTTTTTTTTTTTAAATGGACTTATACCACTTTCAAAAATAATAGCTGAAATGTTGGTTTTGTTTTATTTTTTTTTACTAAAATTAATGCTAACTAATTTTTGTTTAAAACGGACTTATAACAGTTTCAAAAACAACAGCTCATTCCCTAAATTTCCTAAAGGAAGAAGGTTACACGACACTTCCGAGTATTACTTGAAAACGGTTGCTTATATTTGTTAAAAAAGAAAATTCGAAATTCCCTCAGGAAATGTGCTTCAAGTCGTACCTACATCCTTTTTAAATTGGCCTACAAATTTCAATGATAGCGTACCAGTTTTGTTAAGAAAAAAAAATTTTTTTAAACAAAATTTATAGATTTTAAGTTTTTCCAAAAATTATTTAAAATTAAAAACACTTTAGTTTTTTTTTAGAAAATTCAAACAAAATGATTTTTATTTCATTGAAATCGAGAAACAACTTTTGATTTTATCAGCAACTGCACTTAACTCGCTACTTCGTCAGCGAAGTACCACACTATCGCTAAAGATAAAGTTGCCGAGTTAAATATGGATACAAATATGCATAAATACCTTGATTTCTGAAGAAAACTACGGGATGGGACACCTATCATTTTAAATAGGAGACTGTCTAGATTTGGAACCTATTGCCCAAATACTCAGAAGTTACTTTGGACTATTTAATAAATTTTTTTTTTGAAATTTCCATATACCTCAGTACCCTTGTTCTCAAGGATTTTGAGAGTTTCCATTTTGAATCATAAAATAAAAACACTTGCCGAAAGATTAGAACCTACAGATTAAATTCTTTTTTGATTTTGGTAATTTTTATGGGAAAAATCGCGAATGATACCTCGGCAAAGTGGAGAATAACAAAAATCCCTCAAAGCAACAGCACTAGGGTATATAGAAATTTCAAAAATTTATTAAAAATAGTCTAAAGTAACCTCTGACTATTTGGGCGATAGATTACAAATCTAGACGACCTCCCTTTTTAAATGATATACGTCCTATCTCGCAATCTTCTATGGTTCGTTCGGAAGTTACTTTGGATTATTTTGAAATTTTTATATACCCCAGTGCTGTTGCTCTAAGTGATTTTAGCAACTTCCCAGTGAACCATTAAAGATTGTGGGATGGAACACATATCATTTTAAAGAGGAGACTCCGGTTATTATTAGTTAATATGGAACGTTACAGGAAGGGACCACATTTTTGAAAATGGCAAGAAGAAAATGAGAATTTTTTTAATTGTAATTCAGCTCATCAAAATTGCCGCATTGGGGTTGAAGAGCATCTAGCAGTTATCGTAGAGCAACCATTACATCCACAAAAAGTTACGGTTTGGTGTGATTTGTGCTCCATATTTTTTTAAAAACTAAAATAGAAATGCATTTATGGTCAATGGAAATCGCTACAGGGCGATAATGCGAAGCTTTTTGTTGCTCCTAATTAATGATTTAGACGTACAGAATATGTGGCTTCAACAGGATGATGTCGCTTGTCACACAGCAAGAGAAACAATGGATCTTTAGAAAGAAAAGTTCGACAATGGAGGAGTAAATTGGCTACCACGATTCAACACATTTAGATTTTTTTTGTGTGCGGTACAGCAATATTCCCACAACATTCGGTTTAATAATTTTTGGCAATAAAAAAGCTAGTTGGAACACGTAAGTGGTGTTTAGCCCCACTACCGCGGGCTCATTGATATGACAAAATAAATTTCTAAAATTTTTTTTTCATTTGTTTTTATGTATGTAAATTTAAAAAAAAAAAAACACCCTTTGATGGCTATAAATACAATTGTTGTAACAACAAAAAATTAAAATTAAAAAAAAAAAAACTGACTCACCTTTTTTTTGGGAAAAATAAAACATAAAAACAAGGATCATCTGAAATGATACAAAAAATTAAAAAAAAAAATTAAATAAAAAATAAACAAGAAGTAAAAAAATTTTATTTCACATTAAAGTCATTGTATTGTGCATATTTGCATTGCCTGACAAAAGTCAATGATCTTAAGCCACCGACTTTAATTGGCAATTGGAAAACTTAAAACTACAAAGCCAACTGTAGCCAACCATAAACAAATAAAATACAAAAACTGAACTGCTGAACTCGTAAAGATCTCAAAGAGATTATAAAGGACAATTTAAAAAAAATTTTATAACACTGAACTTGTATTTATGTATATGATCCTGTTAATATCCTGGGACAGTCTTTCTCTTCCTCTCTCCTTTTTCTCTCCTCTTGTTTTTTTTTTGCACCTAAAACTGAAGCTGTTTTTTTTTTGGTTTATCTTATACAACTACCACAATAATCCTGTCGCCTGGGAGACATCCAAAGAGCCAGACAGCCAAACTCACCATTAGCTTTAGCTGAATACACGGATCATTTAAAAACAGACATTATTTTCACAAAGAAAGCGATAAAATTACACGCAATTGCCAAAAAAAAAGGATTCTTTTATTTTAAGGTAACAAACGCTTAATAAAAAAAATTGTAGAAATTCAAAAAAAAGTACAAGTAGACAGCGACTTGTTAGAGAGCTACTTATTACTTAACTTTAAAGTAAAACTTAAAAATACTGTCTGGAGTTGGGCAAAGAAATGACTCCAATTGACAATTTGAGAAATGTTTTGACTAAAGGACTGCAAAAAAACATTTTGAAAGTCACAAAAAATGAATTGACAGAAGAACTGGACTGATATGAATTTAGAACTCAAATTTCCAACTCTTCTTACTAAATTTTTTGTATTCCGAGCAAGTTTACTACATACTTTTCTACCAACCACTCCCATTTTACGCCCACTTTCCAATGATTAAGACTCATTTTTCAACAGATTTCTGTGAAATTTGGTATATATAATCTCTTTATTACAAGAAAAATTTATTGTGCAGCCTAATTGACAATTAAAACCATCCAAGACTCCTAATTCTTGTCAGCTTAATTTTACTCAAGTCTTTCCCATCAAGTAACTCAGTATTTTTACACGAATTTCTCTGATTTTTGCTATAAATAATCTCTTTACTGTAAGGAAGGTGGCTACATACTTTTTTTACGAGCCACGCCTATTTTCACGCCCACTTTTCAATGGATTTCTGTGAAATTTCATACATATACTCCCAAGGAAAGCCTATCACACTTTTCTCCAGCCACGCCTATTTTTACGCCCACTTTTCAATGGATTTCTATGAAATTTCATACATATACTCCCGAGGAAAGCCTATCATATTTTTTCTAGCCACGCCTATTTTTACGCCCACTTTTCAATGGATTTCTGTGAAATTTCATACATATACTCCCAAGGAAAGCCTGTCATACATTTTTTCCAGCCACGCCTATTTTTACGCCCACTTTTCAATGGATTTCTGTCAAATTTCATACATATACTCCCAAGGAAAGCCTGTCATACATTTTTTCAGCCACGCCTATTTTTACGCCCACTTTTCAATGGATTTCTGTGAAATTTCATACATATACTCCCAAGGAAAGCCTATCATACTTTTTTCCAGCCACGCCCACTTTCCAATGATTAAAACTGTATTTCTCTGAAATTTGATTCCCTTACTCAAAGGAAGGTCGCTACATACTGAAATGGTCATTAATTCAATGCAATTTCACGAAATACTTCATTTTCTTTCTGTGTACTCTATATTTCACATCTGAATATTTTATTTGAAAGCTCACAAGTCTTCCATCATATTGGAGCTGCTTTGTGCCAATTCTAATTTCTTTAAAAACTAAACGTTTCAAAAGTTTTCTGTAATCAATAATACTTAAGGCACTTCATTAAAAATGTTATTAATGTTATATTTACTTTTGGAAGAATTTTTTTTTTATATTTTGGGGTAATTGCCAAAAAAATGTTTGCACCTGTCCTTAATTTTGATCCTTTTTTTCTTTTAGTTGGCTGCAATTCTTATAAACAGAGTTCCTGCTTGATGCCATAAAACACACGATTTGATCTTTCAAGCTGAATAAGAAGAAACTAAATTCTGTTTATTTTTTAACGCGTGCTACAGACGTTTATTTTTTTTTTTGTTTTTTTTTTTTTTTGTTTACTAGCCGGCCGGCCACACATTGAATTAAATAACAGCCAGGATTAAATTAAAGGCAAGAAGGAATAATGTGTGGTGTGGTGTGGTAAGTTGACGGCATTTGTTGTGTGTTATCTTTTTATTAAGTTTAATATTATTTGTTTGTTTGTTATATTATTTTTTCTTTAATCCTTTAAGCCTTTTTGTTATGCACTCTGGCAAAGGAACATAAAAAATAAAATTAAACACACAGACACTGTACCGACTAAACAAATTCCTGCTTCAATTTCTAATACATATTAAACTCCGCTTAAGTAAACGCTTATTAAAATTTTGCTACAAGGACTCTTTCGTTAATATCAGCACTATTTGTAGTTGTTGTATTTAATATGCAATTTTAAAGTTTCGTTTGATGTCGGTTTTGCTTGCATCGTTAAACTTAACCTTTTGTCTTTTAAGGTTGTTTTTATACCCTTCACTGTAAGCAAGAAGGGTATATATAACTTTGTGATTCTGTTTGTAATTTTTATATACCCCAGTGGCAATTGTAAGAACCCCTCAAAGCAACAGCACGGGGGTTTATAGAAATTTAAAAAAAAAAATTTTAAAATAAAGGGTCCGCCAAATAACTTTTTTTTTTTTAAATGCTATAAAAACATCGAGTGAAGCTTCGGCTGTGTGGCACGTAGCGCCGTCCTGTTGAAACCAATTGTTGCCAATATCCTCCTCTTCAATTTTTGTGAACAAAAATTCGTTCAACATGGCCCGATAACGATTGCCATTGACTGACGGCCACTCCTTGCTCATTTTCGAAGAAAAATGCCTCAATTATGCCTCTGGACCAAAATCCGCACCAAACAGTGACTCGTTTTTGTATGCATGCTGGTTTTCTGTGCCCCAAATGCGACAATTTTGCTTGTTTACATACCCGCCAAGATCAAAATGAGCTTCATCTGAAAAGATGATTTTTTTTGGCAAAATTGGCATCTTCTGTAAGTCGATCGCAAGCCCACTCAGCGAAGCGAAAACTCAACCATATTCTTTCAGCGGAAGTATAAAACTAATTATCTGTCAAATCAGACATGAGCTAAGTGTTACCATTCACGAAATAAGCACTAGTTGAAAAAAAAAACGTTCGATGGCGGAGCCTTTAGTTAAAAATATTTAGGCGGTAAATCTAGACGACCTCCCCTTTACAATGATATATGTCCCATCTAGCAATCTTCTTTGGTTTGTCCGGAAGTTACTTTGGATTATTTTAAAATTATTTTGAAATTTTTATATACCCCAGTGCTGTTGCTCTAAGTGATTTTAGCAACTTCCCAGTGAACCATTAAAGATTGTGCGATGGGACAGACATCATTTTAAAGAGGAGACTGTCTAAATTTGTAATCTTTTGCCAAAATATTTAGAAATTACTTTGGACCATTTTTAAAATTTTTTTTTTTAATTTCCATATACCCCAGTATATTTTGGCAGTTTCCGTTTTGCATCATAAATTAAATTACGAAGTTTTCAGACATTGTTAAAACACTTCCCGAAAGTTTAGAGCTCACAGATTGAATTCTTTTTTGATTTTGGAAATTTTCATGGGTAAAATCGGGAATGGTACCTCGGCAAAGTGGGCAATAGCACGGGGGTATATGGAAATTTAAAAAAAAGTTTTCAATAGTTCAAAGTAACTTCTGAGTATTTGAGCGTTAGATTACCAATCTAGACGACCTCCGCTAAACTACTGCTTAGTGACGTAAGACTTATTTGATAAATATGCCCTAAATACTGAAAATATATTTCCAAATACATACTAAAAGACTTCAGGGGTTACGTTAAAACATATTTAACTCGGCATATTTATCTTCACTCCCTTAAATTTTTGTATGTTTTTGATATTTTAGAAGGCTGTGGAAAGTGAAAAATATTAATATTTTGCTGACACAGTGAATTTAACTTGTTTTAGTCTTTTCATAATTTATTACGTTACCAAAAGTCCAAAATGTTCTTAAAACTAAATTTTAATGAAATTCTGTCAAATTATTAAAATGCTAACAATTTTATGGTGTTTTTTTTTTGTTTTTAAATTGTTTGAATTAAATTTATAATAATAAAAAACAAACAACCCTTTTTTTAAATGAGAACCTACTAAAATTAAAGAATTTTAATTTAAAAACGATAATACATTTTTGAAAAAGAGGAAAATTTTTTTTCAGCATTGAGAAAAAATGTGTACAAGCTAACAGCTTGTTAGCCACTCATTCTGACGAGCTGCTAGGTGGGATAGAAAGGCAGAAAGAGAGGAGAGAAAGAGTCCTACACAATCTAAACCAATTTCTGCTACTCCCGACAACAA
Source organism: Thelaira solivaga (assembly GCA_947397855.1). Lineage (NCBI taxonomy): Eukaryota > Metazoa > Arthropoda > Insecta > Diptera > Tachinidae > Thelaira > Thelaira solivaga. The sequence goes on along the minus strand of OX377612.1, from coordinate 4,644,880 downwards.
ATAGACTCTCTTTTCCAGTAGTCGATAGAGCAGAAAGTTAACGCTGAGAATATGTTACCTGTGGTTATCCAGGGTATGCTCTAGCCCATTCAAGGTCTTGTTAAATATATTTACGTTGTCGTCCACTTTTCACTTGTCTCAGCTGCATACAAATCCCTTGCTAGAGGTTATGTAACTGTTTGAAATTTCTAGCTTTCACAGTTATCCCAATGCCGTGTACTTTTTCTGAAAGATCTAAACTGAGCCAAAAATCGCGTTGCAAAATCAACCATGTCTGTGGTCATTACAACACCATCCCGTTGTTTATTTTATTTAAATTTTTCAACAGGCCTGTACAAAGCGATAACGGTAATTTTTTCATCCAATTTGGGCTAAATCACTCTCACGTGCGGAAAGATACTCTCTATCTATAAAGCAATACTACAGGTTATGTCGTTGTTCTGCTGTGGCAACCTCGATCCTCAGCTTACTAGGTAATCAGACCTAAAGTTTCCATCAATGGTTCCATAACTGAATTAAGCGTGAGAAGACCAGAATAGACCTATTGTGACATACATGAAAGTAAACACCGAAAGTCTCACCTTCCTATTAAGTGATGCCCAGTATTTTCGAAACAGGTTGAATGCCCAGTAGACACCCACCAAAAATAAATCATTATATAAGCGAATAGTCCTTCCGAATATCCCTTAGTACCATAGCCAATCTGCGAAGCGGCTCAAAACTTTCTTATTTGAGCACTTTCCGCAATATTTTTTCTTCTTGTTTTTTTTTTTGTTTGGCAGTTCGCTAGCATCTCGCTCACATGAAATCAAACAAACTTTCTGCCAACGAGCTGCCAACTTTTTGTTATAAATCAGGCTGGTAGTTTGCCAGCATCAATTAAAAAATGTTCAATCGAGATGTTAGAATTTATTTTAAAAATTTTAAGTTTCTTTTTTTTTTGTATTTAAATCGGAAATTATTTGATTCCTAATAAATTTTTTGATCAAAATTATTGTGCTAGAACAGTCAGAAAAGGGCCATAGTTTTGCAAAATCTTAACAAGGAAAAAATTGGTCCACTGCTAACTACCTGACAGCTATAGCTGGTGGCTGGTGTAGAAAAATTATTTTGTGTCTATGTGTGTGTATGCATACGTGTGCTTGGGCTAGTTAGTTTATGGCGTGTGCCTGGTTTATAAATGCAACAGGTGCAGTTGTAGAAACTACTTTTGGGTAACTGCAGCTCTGTTGTATTTTTCTTTAGATTCATGCGACATCACACAACCCTTTTTTAGATTTTTGTTTCAGTTTTTTTTTTTTTTTTTTTTTGCTGAAAAAAAATGCCACCAGTTGGCCGGCCTGGTTTTAAGCTCACATGGAGTATAACAAGCAGCAGGAGCCAAGAAGCAACACAGCATACAATAAATAAAATATAACATTGCCGTGTTTATGTTTTGTTGTTGTTGCATAAATTGATTATTATTTATAAGAAGAGTTGTGGCACAGGTTTATAATAGCAACCCTCACAATGTGCAGAAGCCATAATAAAGGACTTTGGGTACTTTTAATATTAAGGGAGCTAAAAATAATAAAATCAGTCACCTAATATCTATATCTGCAACAAAAGCACTTGGAGCTTCCATTCAAAGTACAAAAAATAAGCGAATAAGTGTTTGGTACTTTTTAAATATTCGTATATTTGTGAAGGAAAAAAGGTTTCATAACAAATTTTATAAATTTTTGAAAAAAAATTTTTTTTTAAGTAAAAAAAAACAGCAGTCAAGTTTTAAATATTCTTTCCTTCTTAAAAAAAAAGTTTGGTACCATAACGTTAATGGTACCAATACTTTTTTGGTACTTTTTTTAAATTCTAACAAAACGGGCTAAAAACTCTTTGCTACTTTTCATATGCAGCTTAAGAACATTTAATCATAATTTTAATTTAATTTTATTTAAAAAAAAGTTTTAGAAGGCAAAAGCTAAAAAAAATCTTAAAATTTGATTGGTACTTTTATATTTTAAATTTATGGCGTTATTTGCAAGCTTAGAACTGTGACATAAGAATCGTAGGGTTTTGAATGAAATAAAATGGTTAAAAAAAAATAAATTGGTACTTTTTTTAAAGGTACTTTTTGTATTTATTAATATTAAAGAGCTCAATACCATGAAACTGAGCTCAAATGTTTTTGAGCACAAGGAAAAATCATAAAAAGGACAAAATGGTAGTTTTTCTATTTAAGTATAGTGAAAAATGTTTTAAAAAAAATTTTTTTAAATTGAGAATCTGACCGGAATTTGAATCTAGACATCTCCAGCTCAGAAAAACGGTCTTCTGATAGATTTTTTAGTGTATTCACTAAGCTAAAACTATAATACTCAGCTTAAACGTTACTGATAAGAGTGAACAATTATGGTGCTCTGCTAACGCGATTAGCTAACGGGTTAAATGCTAGTCCTTTATATTAAAAAAAAATTTTTTTTTCCAAGCAAAACACTATAAAATAAGAAAAACGAAGTGAAATTAGCTTAACTAAATTTCGTTAGTGTGCAGATACAGAAAAAAAGCATCTTTTATGCTTCCTTACTTTAGCTACGTTTTGATTTATAGCGAGAACAGAATCCTACGACGTATTTAAGCAACCAGTAAAGCGTGTAAAAAATAACAAAAAAAAGCCCAAAAAGCACAATTTAACAAAATAAATAAAAAGAAGATCATAAGAAACAAACAAAAATAACTGTGATAACGGTTGCGTCAAAATTTTTAGGCAGGTGCAGCAAAATGCACATTTCCAAAAAAAAAAAAACAAAAACTTAAAATAAAATAAAAAGGCAATCAAGAAAGAAGCATCATGATGAACACTAATTTTAACAACAACATCAATATGAACATCATACTCATTTGAATTCATAAAGCACACGAGAGTAGAAATGTAATTAAACAATGTCGCAACACTTTCTAACTTTTGTTATATTTACCAACTGAACAACCTCATAAGAACGATCCATGTCATGTGAAAGCGATCAGCCATAATCGTTTAACACAAAATATCAACATTCCGCCATGTCTTACCTACTAAATTTATGAAATGAAAACAATTTGGTAACTTAACTCATCATTATTTATTATTTATTTTCTTTTCTCTTCTTTTATTTTTATTTTGGATTTTAATGGTTGTTTTGTACAGCTGTAGGTGTGGTGATAAGCACAAGTCAGTTTATGCCACCATAATCTAACTAAATGTCGCCTTAATATTCTTCCACTCAACTTAATAATATGTGTTGTTCAATTAGATTTAATGATATGCCAGAGAAGGGAGGATAAATTTGTCTCAAATGGTAGCAGAACCAAAAAAAAAAGAGTTGCAACTATTTTTTTAAATCAATCAATTAAGTGATAACTGGGCATGTCTGTCTGAGCTTCTCCAGTCGCTTTAAACGCTCAACTTTCATTGGAAATACAATTTCATTAAAATCGTTTCATTGATTTCAATGAAATATTTCACAAATTATTTAAATTAGAAAAAAAATTTCATTCATTTATTGAATTGAATAAATAAAAGAATGAAATATTTTCAATGAATTAATGAACTTTAAATGAATTTCATTGAATTAATGTATTGTATTAATGAACTGTAATTCTTTAAATAAATTAATTTATCAATCAAATTAATGAAACATTTTCAATGAGTTCATAAGCTTTAAATGAATTGCATTGAATTAATGAAATATTTTCAATGAATTAATGAATTGTAATTCATTAAATACATGAATTAATTAATGAAATATTTTTAATGAATTATAATTCATTGAATACATGAAGTAATCAATGAAATTATTTACAAATTTTTAAAGAAGTGTAATTCCTCAAATGAATGAATCCATTTCATTGAATTAATGAAATATTTTCAATGAATTAATGAATTGTAATTCATTAAATACATGAATTAATCAATGAAATTAATGATATATTTTTAATGAATTAATGAATTGTAATTCATTGAATACATGAATTAATCAATGAAATTATTTACAAATTTTTAATGAACTAATGAAGTGTAATTCCTTAAATGAATGAATCCTTTTCATTGATATAATGAAATATTTTCATTGAATTAATGAATTGTAATTCATTGAATACATGAATTAATCAATGAATTAATTTACAAATTTTTAATGAATTAATGAAGTGTAATTCCTCAAATGAATGAATCCATTTCATTGAATTAATGAAATAATTCATGTATTTAATGAATTGTAATTCATTAAATACATGAATTAATCAAGGAAATTAATGAAATATTTTTAATGAATTAATGAATTGTAATTCATTGAATACATGAAATTATTTAAAATTTTTTAATGAATTAATGAATTGGTTGATTGAAAAACAATAAAAAAAATTTTCATTGAATTGAACAAAATTCTCTCAGTGTATTAAGTTTTTATAGTTTATTCTAATTGAACTTGATGTCATTAAATTTTATTTCATTTCAATTTAAATGTAAATTGTTGTAAAACACAAAACCAAAATGAAATCAAACAAAAGCCTGCACAGAATTCAACAAGTTGAAATACAACAAAAAGCTTTTGTCTGTAGCAAAGCAAAAAAAAAAAAACTTGTTAATCACAAGCATCTAAAGTTTCATTTTGAATTGAGAGCAAGAGGTGCATTTATTGCACTTTAACTGCATCACAACAAAAACAACTTCGATTGTTAACATAAAACACCTTCAGAGGCACACGTGAGCTGATGATGATGTTGATGTTGATGTTAAAGTAGAGCTTGTGCTGCCTTTCTTACTTTTGTTGTCATTGCGGTTGATCGTTGAAGTAGTCTTTTATGGTCACTAACTATTTCCTGAGCAAAAAAAGGGTGCACATTCAACATCAATCACAAAAGCAACTTAAACATAAGTTTTTTGTTTGTGTGCATGTATTTGTTTTTTTTTTTAATTCTGAACAATAAAATGCATTTGCTGCATTTAAGTACAAAAAGAAAAAAAATCATCTTCAGCTTCCCCTTTTAAGTATTTTTTACGATGTGTCAGTGGTACAGTGGTGAAGATAAGTTTAAGTGATTTACTGACATCTGATGCTTGAAAAGCTTTTCTTTTAAAACACTTATTTATTATTATATCCTGAATACAAATATTGATTTAAAAATAGTGTACCATGAAGAAGAAGGTCAAATAAGCTTACAAATAAATAAGCTTCAAAAAAGTTCTTTTCGTAACTAGTTAGTTTCTTAAAATTTATTTTTATATAAAATTTTTTTTTTAATTTAAAAAAAAAATTCTTTAAAATTTAAAAAAAAAATATTATTTTTATTTAAAATTTAAGACATTTTTTATTTAAAATTCAAAAAACTTTATTTAAAATTTAAATCATTTTTTGTTATTTAAGTTTTTTTTAATTAATTTTTTTTTATTAAAAATTTAAATATTTTTTTTTAAATTTAAAAAAATTTTTTATTTGAAATTAAATTTGTTTTAATTCAAAATTAAAAAAAAAAAATATTTAAGATTTGCAATTTTTTTATTTTAAATTTAAATTTTTTTCTTTAATTTTTTTTGTTAAGCACCCTTAAGCTGGCAAACACCACAGTGAGCAGATTCTTAAATTTCATTTTCACTGTCACTGCTGTGGCTGCCCAGTGTTTACAATTTTTATTTCATTTTGATGATTCGACTTGAGGATGGATATTTGTATCGGAAGCAGGATCTTGTCTTTTTATTTCATTTCATAATGAAACCAAAAAAAAAAAATTATCTTGTTTGTAGTCTTAGCAAATATTAAAACGAAACACACACACAAATGAATCCTTTAATTTTGACAGAGCTTTTATGACTTTGGCACGCGATCTCCATATTTTTCTTGCAACACAAATCGACACTCATGACTTCTTTTCAAGTTACAAAACCAGAGTTCATTTCACATTTATTTTGTTTTGTTGGTATTAATTGGAACATGTGTGTTATTACTTATATTGCACCCTTGTGGCAGCTTATAATACGGTATTGGTAATGAATGCACTCTACTTGCCTCCGCTTCACTCCAAGTGAACGTCATCATCATATTTGGATCACTTGCTTGCTCAATATTTACACATTCATTATTATGGCGTTGCGTACATATTTGCGTTATTTTGGGCTGTTGTACCATCATCTTTATTACAATTATATGATTTAGTAATAAAAATATCTTTAACATCTTTCCAATTGTAATGTGTGTGTGTGTGTGTGTAAGTGTGCATCGGAAGCAGCCATCAGGAAAAAAATAATGCAGTTTTGCTCTCTCTCCTCTCTATCTCTCTTGCTCTCTCTGCTAGTAGTTGTTAATTAACCAGATGGAAATGAATACTTTAAGTGCCACAAAAGACAACCCGCTGACATTTCAACACAAGTGCTAACAATGCCATGATTATACCCCAAATAAAGACAGGTGGAGATGGATTTATCAAAATTAATTTAACAGAAATGAAATCAACTACAAAAAGAATTTCTTGGCTTAAAAAAAGAAAATTTTTTTTGTTTAATTTTTTTTTTAATTCTATAAATTTATTTGAGCTTTTTGATATTATTTTTTATTAAATATAATTTCATTTAATAGCTTTTCCATAGTTCGCTACAAAATACAAATAAGAAGGTCAAATTATGAATAAAAAAAATTTTTACTAAACAAAATTTTTGCTTAAAATTTTTTTATAGATTTAGAATTTCTAAAAGAGAATTTTGTTTACAAACCCATGAAATATTTCATTACTGCAATGAAACATTCTTTTATTTAACCAAATCAAATTCATTATTTAAAAAAAAAAAAATTTTAATAAATTAAATTCGGCAGTACCGAATTCACTTCAGTAGCCAATTATTTATATTTTTAATACGCACACGTTACTTACTGAATAGTTTTTTTGTTAATCTCAAAATAAAAAATTAACAAAAAATAGCAAAAAAAAATCTGCTCTGGGGCATCTCTATTTCTTTAACCCTTTAGGTTTTTGAAGAAAATTAAAAAAAAAAAATTTATCTTAAAAATTAAATTTTTTATACATGTGACTCCAAGGACATATTTCAATGCTGAGGAACTGTTAAACACTTATAAAAATATCAATTAATTCCATATAAAAATATAAAACCTACAATTTACGTTTTATTAAAATTTTAAGCTTGGGACAAAGGTGGATCCTATGCTTCTTAAAGGGTTAAGTAATAACATTTTTGTATTCCTAGTGCTATTGCAAACAAGCCAATCAATAAACAGAAACACCCACACGCACACCACTCTAATAAAATGGGCTCAACATAGCAGTAGTGTCAAAGCTAGTCTATATGACTGCCCAAAGTTAAACCTTCAGGGATTATGCAGTCCAACAGAGTTACCTGTGGGACAATTTCATCATTTTATAATCATTAAAGGTACTCACGTCAGTGAAAATGAGTGCAAAAATTCAACAACAGCAATGTGTACAAATTTGCTTTCGGCTACATTTTCCTACTGTGACATTAAACTTACCTTGAGAGCACATATCGCTGTGTGTATTCACTCAAATGTAAATAAACCAAAAGCAATAAACGACAATTAATAGAAAAAATTAAAGATGCCAGATTAATTTTTTTGGGAGAGAGGCATTTGTCATCTGGAAAACTTTGAGATATTAAACAAGGACTCTCACAATCTAGCTCAATACAAGGCAACTTCATACAAGGTGAAATTAGCAAGCATTTCTGTGTTTAAAATAGACCATATGAGTCAGAAAAAAACTTGAACGTTCTTGATATCAAATTATATGAATTCGCTCAACATACTTGCAAAATTATAATTTGCACTAATAGCATCGTGAATACCCCTATTATTTTTCATTGTAGTTGTTTAATAATCAAGTATTTTTTTTTTTGTTAATTTTTTCTTTTCGGTCTCACATTTAATTTATTTCAAAATAATTATTTTATTGGGCAACAAAATAAACAAAAATTTGTTTCAAGCAAGTGGCTTGGCCGACTGTTCTAACCAAAAATTATCAACCTTAAATGAGACAAATTAAAAGCAACATGAGGAAATGAAATTTTAAATTAAAAAATAAAAAATAAAGCGAAAATGCATGTTGTGAGTGAGTGGCATGGCTTGTAGGGTTGCATGCCGCTTAAGTAATTTCGTTTAAAATTTTGTTTGTACTTTTAATAGCGATTCCGCTAAATGCGCCACATTATTTTAACAAATATTTGTTTAAGTGTATCATGTTTTATTATGCGACAATTGCTGTGGCAAATGTTAAGAGGACTGAACTGGACTGCACAATCAACAGACAATTTTAATAACTAATTATGTTTTTATGCAATAAAAAAATTATTTTAAAGTGGGTAATGCAATACAAATGCTCAACTGAATGTGGCTACTGACTGATTAAGTGTTTTTTTTTTTTTATTTATTTTTTTTTTTTTGTTTTTGTTTTAGTGCATTCCAGGAATCGACACATTTGATATTTCATTTTTATTCTTTTTTTTAAGGTTTTTCCACAAGTTTCAATTATTTTTATTTGAATTGTAAAGTACTTGTTGCAGGTAATATTCTTCTACTGGCAAAGAGCAAGCACAAGTGGCAAGTAGTTTTAACAGATTGTGTTTCTGATAATAAAGACAAAATTATAAATTATGCTGGCATGTGATGCAATTGTAAGTTTTAATTAACTAAATTAAAAAAAAAAAAAAAAACTCTTGGTTTTGACTCTCTGCACAGCAAAATGATTTACACCCTTAGCATGTGAGGCATGAAATGTTTATTATTTGCAACAAAAACTGTTTAATGCACTTAATTTTATTAAATAATTAAATAAAAAAAAAATGTTAAACATATTTTGAGCTACAGAAAAAATTGTTGGGAATTAATTTAATTTTTTTAAACAATGTCATCGATAGCTTGTTCATTCGTTCATTAAGAAAACGATTTTAAATTCATAAATTTGGTCTGAACAAACCAAAATAACACAAGCTTACAAATTCAAGTCAACTTTTGAACCAGAGCAGTTGAAAACTGTTACCAAAGTATTTTATACCTTTAATTTCAAATCGGCATCTTAAACTTAAGGTGGTATAAGTCCACTTTAAAAAAAATTAATTAGTGATAATTTGAGTATAAGTTTAAGTCGACATCTTACTAATATTAGGCAATAACAGTATATGAGCCATTATTTGTCAAAGTGGTTTAAGTCCACTTTTGAAAACAAAATAGTTAGCCGTAATTTTATTTTATTTCAGTCTAGATCTTACTAAAATTGGGTAATAACAGTATATGAGCCATTATAAGTCAAAGTGGTATAAGTTCACTTAAAAAGAAAATAGTCCAAAGTAATTTCTGAGTATTTGGGCGTTAGATTACAAATCTAGGCAGTCTTCCCTTAAAAATGATGTGTGTCCCATCCTACAATCTTTATAGGTTCGTTGGGAAGTTCCTAAAATCACTTACAGCAACTGCACTGGGGTATATGGAAATTTCAAAATAATTAAAAGTAACTTCCGGACGAACCATAGAAGATTGCTAGATGGGACATATATCATTTTAAAGGGGAGGTCATCTAGATTTGTAATCTACCGCCTAAATACACAGAAGTTACTTTGAACTATTTTAAAATTTTTTTTTGAAATTTCCATATACCCCCGTGCTGTTGCTTTGAAGGGTTCTTACAATTGCCCATTTTGCCGAGGTATCATTCCCGATTTTGCCCATCAATCAAATAGGAGTTTAATCTAAAGGCTCTAAACTTTCTGGAAGTGTTTTAACATTTTCTGAAAACTTAGTAGTTTTTATTTTATGATGCAAAACGGAAACCGCCAAAATCCTTGAGAAGAACAGTACTGGGGTGTATGGAAATTTAAAAAAAAAAAAATTTTAAATAGTCCAAAGTAACTTCTGAGTATTTGGGCAGTAGATTAGAAATCTAGACAGTCTCACCTTTAAAATGATGTATCACATGCCGTAGTCTTCTTCAGACATCAAGGTATTTATGCATATTTGTATCCATGCACTTATATTTTTCCTAAACATATTTTGAAGTATTTAATGACGTATTTGATAAATAATTCATAAGTACTAAAAAACGTAACGCGTTACGTTAAAACATATTTAACTCGGCAGATTTATCTTCACTCACGACATTATGGTACTCAGCTGACGAAGTAGCGAATTAAATTGTTTTTTTTTAATAAAATCAAAAATTATGACTCGATTTCAATGAAATATAACGCATTTTTTTTAAACCCATGGGGCTATATGATTATAAAAACAAACGGCCGATTTTTACTTTGCTTTATTTTAAATAATTTTTTAAAAATAAAAATTATTTTGCATGAAAAGCAAAATTTTTTCTAACACAACTTTTACGTTATTTTTCGAACTAAATACTGAGCGGACTTAAAAACCATATAGGTACGACTTCAAATAAATTTTGTTGCGTAATTTCGAATTTTTGTTTTTAACAAATATAACTAACTAACCGCTTGCTTATAAATGTATGCCGAATCACCTCCTTCATGTAGAAGATAACAGAGCCAAACGAAGTGTAGATTTGAAATCAGTGCTCCAAAATACTTTGCAAACAGTTTTCAGTTGTTCTAGTCCATAACCGTGTATATGTTGTTTCTGTAAAACAAACGATTAACTCGTTTAGAAGTTTTATATGGAAAGAAAGTTTTTAAAAGTTGAGTTTTTTTTTCATTATCTACACGAATTGCTTGTTTGTGTTATGGAAACCAGCACATTAGAATTGAGCCAGGTGAATATTTTACAGTTTTTAAAATTAAATAAATAGCAGAAATTGTTATTTTTTATAATCAAATTTAAATTAGAACTCATTTTGTGTCTTCATCAAAATTGTTTTCTTTCATATTTTACAAAAGCATAACAATAAGGGACTCACTTAAGTTAAGTACTTACATACACACTCACAAAATATAAATTTAAATTAGCCGGTGGTCAAACAATCATTTCTTTTCACTGGCTTTAATTTTTTTTTGTGTTTCTTTCACATCTCCTTTCAAAGTTGCATTTGTTTTCCTTTGATGGCATTAAGAAGATAAAACGAAATTATTTTAATTTCTAAAGAACTCATACCGAACTGAAGCAAGAAATTATTTAAAAATGCAATTTGCGTTAATTTTAATATAAAATATGTAAATATTAATAATAAAATTTAAAAAAAAAGCAATTTTTATGCAAAAAAATTTTTTTTTTTAATTTGTATATCAATTTTGTTGATTTTGTGAAACGATAACAATTATGCTTTCATTTCTCAGCAACAACAACAACTACAGCAACAATTGCAGCTAAGCAAGTGCAAGAAAAGGGTTGTTCAAAAAACAAAGCATGCAAGAGCAACAGATTCATTAAAATGCTAAAACTGAGTGTACGAGTATGTGTCCCCCCAAAGACAGCTGCTTAGAGAAAGTACTTCTTGTTGGATTTTCAAACAAACAAAAAAGGAAGAAAGAAATTTGTTATTAACATAATTTGTTGTAAAAACTACATTTTAAGTAACATTTTATGTTACAAATTAAAAATAAAATTAATCGGCCAGCATGTCATTAGAGCCAGTTAAAAGGCTTTTTATATTCGGTAGTAACCGCCCAGAAACAGCAGCACCTGCAAACAATTTCTATTCAAAAATTATGCTAAAATGTCTTGCCTTTAATAAAAAAAAATAAATAAAATTCGCACACGATTTTACACAATTTTAAAAATAAAAAAACTTTTAATTAATTTAATTTTTTTTTTAAACTATAAAATTTATTTATTAAAAAAAAATTTTTTTTCCTTTAATAAAAATGGGCTGAAACAGATTTTACATCAAAAAAAAAATTTTTTTTTTCAAATTATAAAAAAATAAATTAAATCTAAATTTTCAAGCTTCGTCTTTAGGCTTTTAAAAAAAAAAACAAACTTTATAAAATTTATTCATGAAAAATATTTTAAAGCGAATTTTTGATTAATAAAAATTTTCTGTAGCAGATTTGACATCAAATATTTTAAGTTTTTATTAAACGTTACTAAATTTATTTATTATAAAAAAAAGTTAAAGGAAACTGTTGTTTAATAAAAATTTTCTGTAGCGAATTTGACGCCAAAAAAATTTTTTTTAAAAACTTTAAAAATAAAAAAAAAATTAAGAAAAAATAAATTAAAATTAATTTCTTAAGCTTCAAATCTTTAGGCTTTATAAAAAAAAAAAAAAAACTTTATAAAATTTATTCATTAAAAATATTTTAAAGAGAATTTTCGTTTAATAAAAATTTTCTGTTGCAAATTTGACGCCAAAAATTTTTTTAAAAACTAAAAAAAAATTTTTTTTAATAAAAAAAATTAAATGAAAATTAATTTTTCTTAACTATAAGTCTTTAGGCTTCTTTTAAAAAAATTTATTAAATTTATTTATTAAAAAAATTTTCTTTTCTACAGCCCAACATCAAAAGTGTGGGCAGGCAGGAATCGAACATACCACTCTTGACATTGATAGGTAAGTAAACTAGCCGCAACCAAATTTAATTTAATTTGATTAATTTGTTCTAACTGTTACCCATTTCTTTTTGTCTAATTTTCACACACTCTATGTATTAAAGCTTTTTTAATGCAACATGTATGTTGTGTGTGAATTAGTTTAAAGCAATAAAATAAAGAACCGGTCCCTTACAAAAACACTTAATGAATTTTGTATAACATTTTTGTTGCTTTGTTAGTTTATAATTTAAATGAAACCCAATTTTATACAATTTAATAATGATGGACTTTAGCTAAAATGGACTACAAGTATGTAATGCCATGAAATGCCAACGAAAACAAGCCATTGCATGTCATTCAATTTGCTATGAAAAACACTGTGCAGCGAAAGCGGAAATTATTGCATTTCCTCATGATATTATGACACTTCAATGCAATAAAAATGAGAGCAAAAAAAAATTCAAGAATACAAATGTATCAGTCAGTTCCAACTGTCACTTACTTGGTTAGAATTGTTCGTTAGTTATTTGAATGTAATATGTAGAGTAAGCAAATAATGGGGTTAATTTAATGATTTGTTTAGTTAGAAAGTAACACTACTCTACTCTACTCTACTCCTTCATTTTAATAATAGTTATTAACTGCCCAGTAAGCAAGTCTGACTGCTAAAATGAATACCCAAGAACAAAAAGGAAGGAAAACAGTAGAGTTTTAATTTATATGCAACTTATACTCATTCATTTGGGAATGTTTGTACTTAAAAAGCTAACACTCCATTAAAATTCTATAAAAAGGAATTAAAATTGCAATTATGCTTTTTATCTGATTTCCAAGTATTTACACTCGCATGCAATGCAAACTGAAAACGTTTTATTTCAAAGCATAAATTAAATAAAGATTTTTTGGATAATTTTTGCAAAATGTATAAAATTGAATTGAAAAGCTTGAAGCTTAAGCCTGAAACTCTTTGAAGGTATAGTTCTAATCAAATTGTTAAAAGAGAAAACAATCTATAACTTGAGTTCTAGGGATTGTGTAGCAAATTTGTTTAAAGACATCAGCGTGGCCGCTGTAGCATCCAGCAATTGTATTCTATAAGTCGTTTTAGCTAAATCTCTAAAATCGTTCGATTTAGGTTACATTTCCCAGGGAACCCCAATAAGAAGGGGGCTTATTTGGGTTGTCTGAAGCGATCCCTTCCTTTTATAGAGGAAAAATGTAGAAGGATAACTTTAGAAAGATATCGAGGAAGGCTGAAGAGAAGTAGAGAAATAGTAGAAGAAGAAGACGATTCGATGATTGATTTAGTCAGCCCAAATACGAAAACAGAAGCTGGGCTCACCCGGGTAATGTGCTACTTGTATAACAGGAAGTGAAGTAGAACAGCAATAGAGTTAGAAAAGTGACAGATAGAAGAAGATGATAAGTTCGTCACTTAAACCAGTTACTACTTCTAACGAAGCCATATAACATGTCGACCCTTATAGTCGACAGCGCAGTGAGACCCAGACACTGGCAGAGAAGGTGTTCTACAGTTTCTTCCTCATCTTGACAACTTCTAGAGCAGTCGTTTGATGGAAAACCCATTCTCTTTTTCAGTGGCCGGTTACTAAAGGCACCACATATCTCAACTTGGCTGTCTGGAGTCCTAGTAAATCTCTGCTGCGATTGCTATCTAGCCTAAGCCAGATCATGCTTGCCGTAATCACGTCCCTTCGTCTCTCCATCTGGACTGTGCTCTTCTCAAAAATATGATATCGATGTGATGTGTGCAGCAGGGCGTGTCGGCATTCTGCTCGCTCTGGCAGCCGCGATCCTTCCCGTGGCTCTTAAACGCATAAAATTATTTTCCAAAATAAAAGTAAAGGAATATGAGAAAAAATCGCTTAAGAAAAAAATTACTTTTTATCGCAATCAACTCAATAACTTTGTTATTGTTACTGTAGTCAACATTTCATCAATTTCATGAAATATTCATTAAGTTAATGAATTAAAATTCATTAATTTAATGAAAATATTTATTTATAAATATATAATTGAATCAATATGAAAAAAATTTTAGCATATCATAAATTTTCTGAATTAAAATTCATTAATTTAATGAAAATATTTCATTGATTCACTTAATTTATAAAATATATAATTGAACCAAAACGAAGAAATGTTAGCATTTCATTAATTCCATGAAATTCATTAATTTAATGAATTAAAATTAATTAATTTAATGAAAACATCTCATTAATTCTTATAACATATGAAATATTTCATTGATTTAATGAAAAATTTTAACATTTCATCAATTCTATGATATAAATATTCATTCATTTGATGAATTAAAATTCATAAATTTAATGAAAATATTTTATTGATTCGCATAATTTATGACTTATATAATTGAATTAAAATGCAAAAATTTTAATGAAATCTTTTCATTAAATTAATACCTAACGAATTAAGCTCAATATGAAAAAATAAACTATTCCTTGAAAAATACTTATGAACTTGAATAAAAAAATTATTTCGAACAATTTTTTGACTAGCTTACTAAGCTTTTACTTGTCACTTCTTTTTTTAAACTTTTCATACATTTCGTATTCCCATGTTAGCAATCTGACACCAAAAACTAATTTAATTCAATTACCTGTAATAAATTAATGACATCACACAAAAAAAGTTAATTTAACAACCTTAAATTAAGAAAAATTATAGGAATTTAGAAATATCACCAAACATTGGCCTAAAAACAACTTAACCCTCTTTAAGTAAACACGTTCAAGTTGAACAATCTCCCTTCAAAACTGATGGAATGATAATGACGATCATCTTTAAGATGACAGTAAAGCCACGGGTGACGCTTTGGTAATTACAGGCAAACAAATATTGGCATTGGCTTTATGCAAGTAAAATCTCTTCTGCTTAACATGTAAACCGGCAGTTAAAGTCAAACACAAACACAAGCACACTCTTAATAAAAATTAAATTGTAATGACAAGGCAACAAAGTTACACTTTGTTTTTCTTTTTTGTAGGCATTTAAACTAATTTTGAACAAAAAAATTAAACGGTAAATGCAGAATATTGCTGAAAGTGACTCAGGGTTATTAAAATGTCAATGATGGTTCTGCTAATGAGTGAAATAATCTCTTTGCAAAAGTTTTTTTCGAACATTTAAAATTTTGTTTTCTTAAACCAGAGAATTTCTTGACTCTATGAAACAAGTTAATTGTGGTAAAGCAAACAAACAAAATTTAATTTAAAAAAAACGAATTGAAAAAAAAACTCAAAATTCAATTTCATTAATTCAATGAAATGTTCGTTAATTTCATTAATTTAATGAAGTATTTCTTAATTTAATGAAATATTCATTAATTTTAAGAAATATTTATCAATTCAATAAAATATTCATTCATTTAATGAGATAATTAAGCACAACAACACACCATAACACCATTATTTCCCCACACTGAGAAAACAACTTCGGTTGTGAGAACTAAATTTGTTGGCAATTAAAAATTCAGAATTTTTTATTCGCGACAATAGAAAATCGGTCATACTTGAAATATATTTGAGAGAACTATATTTTGGACAGCATTATCGAATACTGGTTGCTACAACCAAAAAATTTGATTATCACAACAAGTTTTTTGATTGGAAACAAATTTATTTCTCACAACCGAAGTGGTTTTCTGTGTGCACTGTTAAACGTTCATTGATAACCACTTCACAACGCTCTGGAGATCCCTGAAGATCAGAGATGGCAAAACATGAGGGTTTCTACTCAAGATTTGTCACATGCCCAATAAGATCGTTTTTTTAAAAGATTAGATAAGTCGCAAAGTTTTAGGTCTGCATTGGCTGCTGCTTCCTTAAGCTCATGTAGTGTAGGGGTGTGAATTTACTGATTATTCATAAGGCTAATACAGAGCACGCTCTAATTACGCTCTCATTACGATATTTGATGCATCTTGTTGAGAATTACCTGAGCCTTTTTTTTCTTTTTTCTTTTCATAATCTCATCAAGGAAGAGTAAGTGTCCATCGGTACCATAATTGTTTTGAAGAATAAGGCCATCATTATGTGAACAACGTTGATTTTGTTGAGATTTATTGAATGTTTTGTTTCTTGTGACACACGTGTTTTATCTGTCAACAATTCCGAAATAACTCGACGCCATCGCTAAGCGCTTGAAAAATCTAATTTTGGCAAAGCGTTTTGTAGTGAAGTTGGCTGCAAAACAATTGTTTTTTTGTTTTTGTTTTGTTATTAATGACCAAGTTTTTTTTTTAATTCGGTGTTTTTAACTCTATTTTTATTTGTCTTCAGTGAGTTCTGTTAAACAAGATGATTACCATTATCCAAAAAAATTGATGTAGACTTTAAAGTAAAATTTATGAAAAAGTATATGAAAAATTTCGATAAAGTTGACTTTAAAGTTTACGTTTACTTTTTTTGGACCAGCTGTTTTTAGTATAAAAACTTAACTGCACAGTTTTCGTTACCATGAACTCTTGTCTATTTGAATTTTTTTTTTTAATTTCACATTATCAAGAGATGACTGTACTTTTATTATTAAATTATTAAAGACGGCTGTAAAAGAGGTCTTGCCACTTAAAATTACTTTTCAATGTCACTGCATTGGATTTTGTGAAAATAAAATTTATGAAATTCGAATGTAATCGTAAGTATCGGTCTGCATTAAAAGGGTTGTTTTAGTAAATTTTCCCTCTTGCGTTTTATATTCTAAATAAATAATAAAACTTGTTGGCGGAACTAGATATATGCCACAGATATATAGCACAGAATTCTATAATAGAGTAAAAAGCTGCAACAACAAAAGTCACAAGCAAGCAAAGATTTTACTAATAAAAGACTAGGCCGGTGGTGGAAGTTATAGAGAGAAATGAAAACACAGAGTTGCCACAAGGTTAAATTTTATAAAAAAAATTGTGGTTTTAAAAAATTAAAAAAATTAGTTTTCGTTAAAATTTTATTGAGTTTTTTAAGACGGATTTGTAATTGACGATCTCTACACCCAAAAAAAAATCCCAGATAATTTTTTATTAAGCCACACCTATTTTTCAGCCCTCTGTTGTCATATAACGACTTTTTTTTCAACAGATTCTTATTATAAATTTGATATGTGCGATTAATTTCTTTGCAGCTTAGAGGTCGTAGACACTGAATTAAAAGAAAATTTCTTTAAAAATAATTACATAAAATTGGGAAGTAAAAGTAGGCATGGCTAGTGCTCCAGTAAGTATACATGTTGTGACTTCAGAGCTTTTAGCACTGATTTCAGTGCTTTTTTTATATTAATTGGAAATTTTTTTTAATTAGTTCTTTTCTTTACTAGTCAGTGATACTAATTTTGTGAGTAAATTGTTTTTATTTTAAATATAACTGTTTATTTAGTTTTCATTTTAGTTTATTCTTTTTTTTTAATTAAAAAGAAAAAAAATTATTTAGAGCAGTCTGGCAGCACAGCTTCCTTATAAACAAACTGTAAGAAAAATAATTGCTATTCACATTTGGGACATCAGCGGCACACTCGCAGTCACACACGCACTCAAACGCAACGCACATATACAACCCAGCAACAAAATCCTATTCCCTTGCACTAGCATTCGCTCACTTGTTCTCTCTCACACAATTTATTTTACGATTCTAGTAGTTGTTGTTCTAGTAGTCAGTTATGTACCCTCGTGTAGTTTTCACTAAACAACAACAACTACTGACAATAATAGAATAAAAAAAATAAAATAGAAAAATCAGGGAGGACTAGAAATGCGTGCATGAATACGCATAGAAAATGCTATTGTGGCAGGAGGGTTGTTCGGTTGCCGTGTAGTTTTGTTTCCAGCACAGGCACACACATACACCACTTACATAAGTGGTAGTACAGAAATTTTTAAAGAAAAATGAAAGAACAAACTCGTGTGCACGTTTTCACGTTTTTGTGTTTAATCCTCAGCGTCAAAGATTTTTGTATGAACAAAACTAGCAGAATGTGAATTGTGGAAATTTTTTATTAAATAAAACAAAAAAAATTACAAGGACTTCTTAATAAAAACAACACATACATACGCACGCAAATAAATAAATACAAAAAAGAAAAGATTTGCAAAAGATACAAGACTAGGGTGGCTAAAACTCGGGTTTTTTTAGCATAAACCTAAATTTATAAAAATTATATAATAATTAATGATGATTTTAAAATGCTTTACTTCATACTTTTCAAATAAACTAAATAAATAATTTGTTTTGCTGCAGCTGGAATTGATAAAAAAATATACAGTCAACTCTTGATAATTGGATATTCAAAAGTTCACCGAAAAACTTGATAGGTATAAACGAGATTTCTTTTCATTTACACATAATATATTTTTTTTTTAATTTTTTTATACTAAAAGCAACTCTCGAAGAAGCATTTGAGGTTTTTTAGAAAGAAAATCTCGGCCTAAATCCAAAGAAACGATTTCATTAAAAAAAATTTTTAGGGATTCAATAAGTAAATTATATGATTTAACGAAATATTTTCATGATATTAATGAATTTTAATTTATGAAAATAATGAAAAAATTTCATTAAATTAATGAATATTTCATTAAATTAATGAAATATTTTATTAGCTTAATGAAACGTGTTATTGGTTGAATTTTGCATGAGATTACTGGATAAAATTCAGAAAAAAAATTCTCTCAGTGTAGTAAGCAAACTTGACGATGGGTACGCATGCCCTTTACTCATAACAATTGAAGGACATCAAGCATCGCATCAATTAACAGGTTCTTGCAATACTTTTCACTATTAAAATTAAAAATAAAACTCTTAAACTGTAAAATTTTTTAAAACGTTTGAATAATTTTTCATAATAAAGACTTTTTTGGCTGCTTCTACGAGTATAAATTTTTTTTTAAATAACTTGGGGCTTTTTTGGAAACATATGGCGATACGTGTATGATATACTAGGTAGTTGATACATAAATATTAATTTTAGTTATATTTAATTTATTATTAGTGGACTAAAAACATGTTTTAATAAAACAAGTAAACGGCTCTACAAAAAGAAATAAAGCAATTTGTTTTCTTTGAAAAAAATGTGTTTTCAATCAGAAATTGAATAAAGACACTAAAAAAACTGTTATTTTGTTAAATTTATTAACTCGTTTTTATTCCCTCGATGCTGGTACAGTTACAAAAAAAAATGCCGGTATGACGGCTTAAACTGCAAGATATAATAATAAAAAAACATACAGGCGTACATACATATGCACGCACGTGTAAGTACAACGTAAAAGAAAATTTGTTTGTAACATTTTCTTAACATGAATTTCCCATGCAAAACTCTCTTAACAAATTTTTTACTCATTTTTCTCTCATGCAAACACACAAACATTTGTAATTTTGCTCCCACTCAGTTCAGTTCCTAAGTAAGTAAGCATTTGCTTGTATTTGTATGTGTGTGTGTAAGTATATACTTTTGTTAGCTCTCTTTGATTTGCCACCATTATCTTTTAATTATTTGTTTTTCTCCCTAACATTTTATATGCGGAAAATATACTCTCATCCTTTTCAAAGAAAAAGAAAACACTGAGCGATTTTTTTTTATTACAAGAAAATAAATTTTCCTCTTAAATTTTTACCAAGAAAACAATAAATCTCTCAATGCTGCTGTCTTTATGTTAAATGCGTCACCATTAACTAAAAGTGAGAGAGCACTCATTTGTTTTTGTTTTTAAGGTGGCAGAGAGCAATTTGAAAATGTTTGTGCTTGTGTGTTTTTCATTAAAGCCATTTTGTAGTTGTGGAAGTGAGCAGTAAATAGCATAACCCAGCCAGCATTTAATTAAATTATTGTTCTTGCTGAAAGTCTTCTGTGACTCTTCTGAAAGATTAATACTGGGAAACACCAGTAACCAACGAACTTTACAACTTAAATAATTAATCGCTGTAAAAAATAAAACACACCAAATAGATTTCAAAATTAGTACAGTTTTTTTTCACTTTTCTCATTCCTCTAATTACAAACAAAATTTCTTTTTTTTACAAAGCAAGTTATCTGATTTAGGGAATATTCTCCTAAAAACCAAAATTTTCATAGAGAAAAAAATCCTTGAGAATAAATTACAAGGTGACCATGTTTGATTTCAGTTTTAAACTATTTACAGGGAAACAGTTTATGACTAAAAAAAATGTCTATGGAAAACCCTGAATTTTTCAAATATTTTTGAGTGTTTTTCTTGATAATTTTTGAGATGATTGGATGGTTCGCTTTCTCTACCAAATGCTGGTTGGGATAATATTTTCAATGTAGCCATGCTGTCGATTATGTGTTTAAGTTAATGATTTTCTCTATATTGCGTACATTTGTACAAAAAAAAAAAGCTAATCTAGCGTTAAGCCAAAAAAAAAGACTTTATTAATGAATCGATAACATAAAATAACTCAAGATGAAATAATGTTAAAATTTTCTGTACAAGATTCTATTAAAAAAAATTATTGAATCAGTTGAGCTGTTATTCTGCATAAGTCCACTTAAAAAAAAATAAGTCAACAGTAATTTCAGTTAGATGGTGTCTATATCTTGCTAAAATTAGCATTAAAATTTTTTTTGTTTAAAGTGGACTTATGCCTGCTCATTTGTCAAACTAGTCAATATTGGTTAAATTGCTGTAATTAGTTGTTTGTCTGGCAATGAAATACATGTAGTTGACTCCGATAAATTAATTAATTAATTTGTTTGATCCAAAAACACGAACACATTCCTATTACCAAGCTTTAAAAATAAAATAATCATTTTATTTTGATTTAATAATGATAATTTAAATTTATTTAATTAAAAATAATTAAAATTATAGAGCACTAGATGGTTTTGTCTTTTATTACGTGAGTCAGTACCTTAGACTATAGAGAGCGTATGCTCTCTATTTTAAAATTGTTACAAAGTACCTCATGGCTTTGCTAGCTAGCATTATTGGCAGAGGCGCCTACTAAAACGATAAATAAAATATTAAAAAGCCTAATTCCAAGCTAAATTAAGTACATGATCATTTGGGACTGAAAATTGTTGAAAAGTGGGCATAAAAATGGGCGTGGCTGGTTCAAAACTATATAGCGTTATTTTTAAAAGTATAAAGTTTATTGCTATTATCCAAAAAAAAAAAAAAATTTACGTAGACTTTAAAGTAAGATTTATGAAAAATTTTAGTAACGTTGACTTGAAAGTCTACCTTAATTTTTTTGGATAAGGGGGAAATGTGTACAATTTCAGAAAAATCCAAAAATTTGTATAGCTAACAAACAAACACACAGAAAATTAATTTTATTTGTGTTTGCTATTGACATAATTTTAAATTATCGAGGGTACTAAATTACTTGGGGGTAAGTTTCTATAAATCAAAATTGTAGTTTCAAAATTAGAGTTTCTATAAATCGTTATTGAGTAATTTGCAGCGAAATTTCTAATGAAGGCATTCAAAATTTTTTTTTTATTGCTTTTAAAGCATCCTCTCTCACAAATTACACTGTGCTGCAAAAATAATATACCTTAGAAGTGATATTATTTTTCTGGTACAACAAGAATCTGTAGTTGCAAAACCAGGAAAAAAATTTGAAAAGCACATATACTTTCTTGATATCACGTTGTATGAATTAAGGTTTTTCTATACAAATAAAATCAGAATGTAAATTAAATTTTTTTAATTAAGAAAGCAAAAAGGATAAACGTTTCAGATAAAAAGTCATAATATTTCTTATATAAAAGCATTAGTTTTTAATGTAAAAATTTGTTTCTTTAATTTAATTTTCACTTTTTCTTAAAAAAAATTTATTTCTTTTATAGTTTTTTGAATATTTGGGACAAGAATGTAATAACAAGAGAAATTTTTTAAATCTTATTTTAAATAAAACAAGTCTTTTAAGCTTTTTGGCTTGTCTGCAGAAAACACCGAGGGTTAAGACAGGAATCGAACCTAATTTAATTCGATTTACTTTGTATGGAGTATCGCACTATTGAAAGTTTATTCGATACATAAACAATTAACAAGTTTTATATTAACAAGAGTCGCCTGTAGTAAAAAAAAAAACATTAAATGTTTTTTACCATTAATATTAAATTAATTAAATTCAATTAATTTAAAAAAAATATTATTTGTTTTTTTTTTACCAAGAATTTTATGTAGCAATTGTTTTTTTTTTTTCTTTTAATTAATTTAATTTAATTTGTTTGTGCAATTATTTTGCTTATGATATAAAAACAAAAATAATTTTTATTATTAATGTTTTTCTTTTTTTTTTTTTTAATTGCAATCTCCTTTAATTGGAATAAAAATTTTTACCAAGAATTTTGTTTTCGAATTTTTTTTTTACTTCTAATTAATTTAATTTAATTTGTTCCATTATTTTTTATTATTTCTTTAAATTTCTTTAATTAAAATCTCGCTTTTGAAAAAAAAATTTTAAGAATTTTATTTTGCAATTTTTTCGTTTTTATTTTTAATTAATTTAATTTAATTTGTTATTAATTAATTTTTTTAATTCAAGTTTTGCTTTTGAAAAAAAAAATTATTAGAGAATAATTTTACTAAGAATTTCATTTTTGTTAAATTTCCGCTTGAGTTGTTATTATC